>CM067219.1:57697503-58925275 GCA_034190945.1 Octodonta nipae
TTATAACAATAATGCTTTGTGGTTTAACTTGATATAAAAAGTTATAAAATATAAGTGATATTTGTTTGATTTTTTGCAGTAGCGTCTAAAAATTATTTTGAATACATATTTTTGATTTTATATTACAGTCAATGTAATCAAAGACCTCCTCAACAGTATTTCAAAAATTGTTTACCTATTTTTTATTAAATTTTCTTATTTTTTCGGACCGCCTCTGATCCTAACCCCATACCCAAACGAGTACACGAGTATTTTATCCAATTCGGTAAATATTTAAAGAAATGTTATATGTACTTTTGTTACGATAGTGTATCTATCAAATGAATACCTTAGATTCGAAAGTTCTTTTACTTCAGATTCCAACTACACTGGAGGACGACTAAATCTCAAACTTCAGGAGAGAACTGAACTTTCAGTTAACGTATGAAATTTTGTTCTATCAGCATTTTATTATTATTACCTTTATTTGTGAAAATCTCAGTTATCGTATTCGTCTTGGCAGAAAACAACCAAAAATGGTTTTAAATGATCATCTTTACTTTTCTTCTAAAAATTAGAGCTGTATATTTTCTTGAATTAACAAACCATCCTTAAGACTTCTTCTCATATACATTGAAGCTGTTGCTAATAATACTTTACATTTATGAAAACCTTCTCTACAGTTACCATCAAGATTATTTTTTTAACAATGTTCTTAAAGGTTTGGTATTATCTGAATAATTCTGGTTAAATACAATAATAACCCGTTAATCCTATAAATGGTTTTACTTCTTTTTGATGTTTGGCTTTTGGAAATTTTAAAAACGCTTCTATTTCTTCTCTATTTGGGCTTAAATCTTCATTTGTTACTAAATAACCTAAATATGTAACCTCATTCTTTTAAAGTTCACACTTGAAAAACTTTGCCCTACTAAGTTTTTTGTAAAATAAACAAATAATTTGTGGGTGAACTATTTTGTTTAAGCTAGGGTCATGATATTAATATATGAGATATATCTCACAGATTACATATATATTTAAAAATAAATTGACTTACAAAGTGCCCATATGGTCTTATATTTGAACATTGATAAAGAAACAAAAGGATAGTACACATGGAAAAACATCCAAAAAGCGGAAAAAATGTAAATCAGTGAATTTTTTTAACCGTTTTTTTGTATTATTGTGTGTTCTGATAACTTCTTTTTTCTATTTTGTTTATGCTTGATATTCACATATTAGCTTTCAAGAATGATGTTGCCAATGTTCTATAATACGAACTCTTTGCATATAACAATTTTTTTCGTAGAAAAGTCGTCAACAAAGCCAAAGATTCACCGCAAGAGTGGAAAGGCAGGAAAAACTATATGACGCTGAAACCAGGATGGCTGGAAGTGAATCTCCTCTCAAGGATCTCATTCACCCTGATTACAACGAACATTTTAAATCACACAATGGTGTTACGTTTAAGCTTGTTAGGATCGGTGAGTATCTGTTCTTTTATGCTATACACCATAAGTATATTCTTTTATGGTATAAAAATAGTTGTTACTAACCGTAGTGAAAAAGTTTGATTTTCAATTTGTATTTAGGTGCAGTGTGTAAGAATAACAGAATAACTGAATTGGTATTTGTCTTAGTACTGCATTAAGATAAAAAGTAAGGTAACTACCATTAGGTGAGTTTCTTCTATTATTACGGGGTTATCTTGTTTAACTTATAATTTAAAACGATTTCGGAAGTAAAGCCACAAAACACAATATTTCATATTTAATGTTTACATATCTGTGAACGACTGCTGGTCAAGGAAGTAGGATAGATTACAAAAATTCTCCATCGTCTTGAAATGGTTGATCTCATAACGTTTCAATAATTTTGAATCTGCTGATAACGATAGAAGATACAAAGCTACTGAAACGTTGTACGATCAACCAGTTCAAGACGATGGAAGTCCAAGGAAACTTCGAGGAACATTGTCTACCAGCTTCAGACTAACAAAAAGTACTAGTATTCTTAAGTTAATTGTAGAAAGAGAAAATAAAAGTAAGTGATATAATTACCATTTGTTGTTGAACATCTGAATTATTTTAAGCAGCAGTACTGTATCCTAAGAACTTTGGATAACTATCTGTTGTCAATAGGTCATTCATATTGACAACGAGGTAGGTACAGACCTTAGCCTTCATTTACACATCTCTATCGGACAATTGCAAGTTATTTTATACAACTGAGCACGGGTTTGGTGTGCTTCTACATTCCTATTGATCCGTGGATGCTCAATCTTCAAAGGTTCATGCAAATCTTGATGGTTCTTCATTTGTAACTATCCTTCGAATATAAAGTAATCACTTATTCTGAAGGATATGAATAAATGAATCGCAGACGGCGACCATACAGTCTGCGATCTCGAGTGAAGGTATAACTACAAAGCCACTCTCTAAATTGCTTCATTCTATTTTCAGATTTTCAACTTTCAAAAATGCCAAATGAGATTTTGCCGAAACGTCAGGTAAATTGTTCTTTCAGAGCACAAACCAAGAAACGGATGTACACGAATACAAGAAAATCAGATATATATAATATATATATATATATTATATATATATATATATATGTTTGAGGTGGTTTCTGGGAATTCATCCGCGTAGTTGATAACTGATCCCTGCCGGGATCGATGGTAAAATGACGACGTTTCGGCAGAGTCACATCTGCCCTCTTCAGGTCGGTTCGAAAGCAGAAGGCTACGAGAATTATGCGAACCGACCTGAAGAGGGCAGATGTGACTCTCGAAAGCAGAAGGCTACGAGAATTATGTAGTTATCAACTACGCGGATGAATTCCGGAAACCACCTAAAACATTTAGTGCCCGCGAAAACTTAAAAACAAATATAGATATACATGTATATATATATATGTTATATAAGTTTATACTATGAACTTAGCATGAACTTATATCGCAACGACAATACAACATTCCCAGCTGAGTCAGCGACACGTGGAGTATCAGATTACAGCACCACCGAGCATCCGTGGGAATTGCCGTATCGACAGTGCCGATTCAGCATCATTAGGTTATATATTGTAAAATCTCTCTTGTTTGTTATTCATTATTACTCAGTAACTCTGTCACTTTATATCGTAATTTTTCATTTGTATTAAAAGTTATTATTTTGTTTGTTATTAATAAAAATCTTTTTTAAAAAGTTAATATTGAGAAGTGTGATATAACAAATTGGCGCAGTCAGTAGGATCCGTCAACGTTACTGGAACACGAGCTTACTTCAAACTGGTAGCGGCGGATTCCTATCCCTCAACGGGCAAAGAACCTGGAAGAAGTCCCAACTGCGATAAAAAGGAGAACACGGATCTTCCAATGTTCCTGTTGATGTGAGTAGTAGTGAATCGTCTAACGTTTAAGGTTTTAAGAATTTATTTGATTAATTCGATTGATATATTCGATAATTTGATTTTATTTGATTGATTATTTTATTTATTTGGTAATCTTGACATATTATTTTGAATTGATTTTATTTTGTGAATTAAAATATTTATTTGATATATTCGGATTTACGTTTACATATTTATTTTATTACTCCATTCTTTACTGTTCTATTATCCAAAATATCGTTTATTCCCCATTTACATACACTCTATTAATATTTTTTTACTTTTTATACCATCCCTCGTTGTTTTTTATTTTTTTTTCTTTTAACTTGTATACATATTTTAAATCTAACAAATCACAATGGCACAAGCAACAAACAACGTTGTTTCCGATGAAACCGAAAAATACCGGTTATTGGAAATATTTTCAATCATTCCCGAATTTGAGGGAGACCAAATCTCCTTGGCCACCTTCATACACGCATGTAATTGTGCGTACAATATGTCGACTGCAGAGCAAAAATATCTGCTAGTCATTCATATTAAAAATAAACTTAGAGGCAAAGCGGCTCAGTTAGTCAACTCGAGAAACCCCGCTTCATGTTTAGAAATTAAGCAGCTTCTAACACTCCATTTCGGAGACTCGCGGGATCTGTCTTCTTTGATCCACGATCTCCAACGTCTCAAACAATTGTCCAACGAGTCCCCTCTAACGTTCTATAATAGACTCCAGGTTTTGAGTGCGAAAATGCACTCATGCATTCAAAAAGCGTCTGGACTAAGTAACGAGCAAAAAGAAGCTCAGACTACCCTTGTAGATAGGATGGTCCTAAATACATTACTTACCGGACTAGAACCACGTCTAGGCCAAATAATTCGTGCCAGCAATTCCAAAGACTCGAATCAGACGAGAACTTCAGTTGTCCTATTTGAAGAGCAACAAATTCACAAATCTGCTCCCCTAAACCCACATTTCAGGTCCGAAAAACCCATTCAACCACGAAATGTTTAAATTGTGGTAGATTAGGCCATATTGCAGTAGATTGTCGGTTGCGACAGCAAAACAACCCTCAATCTTACAACCAAAATTTTACAGGGCCAAATCAAACTTCGAGGCCAAATCCACCCCCAAATAATACCTAACCATCAAAGTCCACCATTTCGACCGACGAATTTTCAAAGACCCCCTTTTAAACCGAATCAATTCCGACCGTCTGTAATACAGACCAACCCTCACTATCGTCCAGAAAGGACACATCATTTTAACCACGATCAAAATGGTGAATATTCTCAACATCCTGAAAACGATTACGGTTATTATACTGATAATAACCAACACTATTTGACGATATCAGTCAAAATTATGTAAGCCCCGACTTCGAAGAAATACCAGACGATACCCCATTGAACCTTTCAATACCGACGAATACCAGGATTTTCTAGCTCTCCCGAGCCTAGATCAGCCCCCGATTCGACAACTACCATTTCCGAAGTCCAAACCCAAATCCAGAATTTCAATCTGAAGATTTCAACCCAAATGCGAATTTCCCGAAACAAGCATTTCTCTAAGTCCTCTTTTAACAGTCAACTCCAAAAATTTATATCACATTCACGACGCTTCTGGAAAGTTCAAACTTCTCATTGATACCGGTGCTGGTATCTACATTTTTAAAGAAAATACCGTCAAAAATTTCCGTCAACGATTTCCGAAAAAGTGACAATCCAAGGTATTACGCACGAGAAAATCCCGATTTCAGAATCCACCCTTATTCCATTTGCCTTCGGTAACCCATAAGGTTTTTATCTACAATCTAGATATTGAGTTTGATGGAATATTAGGTCTTGATTTTCTTGAGCATTACGAATGTATTGTTGACTTAAAATCAAAACAGTTAATTACGAAATTCAAAACTATTCCCTTGCATAACACACAACCGACAGACATTCCCAATACTAAAATGCCAACTTGTACTTATAACAATGTAATAACTATCCAGGCACGTACCGAACAAATTTTCAAACTAAGAACTTTCAAACACCGACGCAATTTTACCGACCCAAGTAATTGACAAAGTACGACTTCCCAACGCTGTTGTACATGTTAATTAAAAGGAGAATTTCTAACTTCAATAATAAACGCGAACGCAATGCCCAAAACTGTTAACTTTTTCCAATCTTCATTTAGAAACCCTTGACCTTACACACCCTCTCTTAAATTTGAATACACAGGATTACTCTGACTCTATAAACTTAGATAGAAACTTAACTATTAGGGAACAAATTCGTACAGAACCTTAATGACGAAGAGCGAGAACTTATCACGAACCTCTGTTTAGAATTCGAAGAAAGCGATGTTTTGTCTTTTACCAACGCAGTAAAACATTCAATTAACACCAATAATGCCAAGCCCGTTTACAAAAACCTTACAGATATCCTCAAGTCCATAAGGAGGAAGTGAAAAAATTGCCAAAATGCTTGATCAAGGCATAATCAGGCACTCTTCTTCTCCTTGGTACTCCCCCGTATGGGTCGTCCCTAAGAAACTCGATGCTTCTGGTAAGCAAAAGTGGCGAGTTGTTATCGACTATAGGATTAAACGAACTAACTGTAGACGATAAATATGCTCTGCCCAACATTTCTGATCTCCTCGATCAACTTGGTAAGTGTCAATACTTTTCGACACTGGATCTCGCTTCCGGGTTCCACCAGTTGGAAATCCTTGAGGAAGACATTCCCAAGACCGGTTTCTCTGTTGACAATGGCCATTACGAATTCGTTTTTCAGACCAAATGGCATACCATTTGGTCTAAAAAATGCACCTTCTACCTTTCAGAGGGCCATGGACAACATTCTTCTGGGCATCCAGAATGAACGTTGCCTTGTTTACATGGATGACATTATCGTTTATTCACCAACCATCCATGAGCATATGTCCCGTTTGACAGAAGTCTTTAAGCGTCTTAGACAGTCAAACTTGAAAATTCAACCAGACAAGTGTGAGTTTCTCCGTAAGGAAGTTGCTTACCTATAGTCATCTGATCACCCAAGAAGGAGTAAAACAAAACCCTTCAAAGGTTGAATGCATCCAGAATTTTCCTCAACCCCAAACTCCTGAAGATGTTAAATCTTTTCTTGGTCTCGCCGGTTATTACCGACGTTTATCCCAATTTCGCCAAGATCTCAAAGCCCCTAACGAAACTCCTGCAGAAAGACGTCAAAATCATCTTCGACGCAGATTGCAAGTCTTCCTTCAACGAACTGAAGCAAGCCCTTGTATCTGACCCTATCTTGATCTACCCAATTTCAAAGAACCATTCCTGCTCAATACTGATGCTAGTGCTTTTGCAATTGGAGCGGTTTTCTCACAAGGCCCCGTAGGAAAAGATCTTCCTATAGCATATGCTTCCCGTACACTCTGCGCTGCAGAAACTCGATATTCCACTATCGAACGGGAACTGCTAGCCATTGTTGGGCGGTCAAGCACTACAGACCGTATCTTTTTTGGAGAAAGTTTACACTCCTGTGTGATCACCGTCCGCTTACTTGGCTCTTTTCGATCAAAGACCCTGGCAGTCGTCTAGCCAGATGGCGCCTCAAACTAGAGGAGTATAACTATAAAATCGAATACAAGCCCGGCAAGGTAAACTTGAACGCAGACGCTCTTTCGCGTTTCAAAATTAATCACTTCAAACAATGCACCGACTTTCTTTCAAAGATAAAAATTTTCGCAAATAACGAAAACCGACCCAAAACAACCCGATCCAGATACTAGTCACGATAACTCCGACAACGATAAGAACGCGATGATCACGACGAACGCATGACAACAGAATTTAATCGATTTGTTCAATTGTATAAAACCGAGTCGATAATCGACTATTCAAAAATAGAAATTTCTAACGCCCAACTTCTAGACAAATCTCACAAACGAATAGTCACTTTCTTCTGGCAAAATAAACTCAATGACCTGCATGACAAAATCATCGAAGACATTTTCGAAGAAGACCCAAACTTCACTATTGACACTCTAAACGTTCTAGCCAGTAAAACTGTAAGGCATAGAAAATATTTAATTGTCCCTTTACCTTTGATCCTGGAACAGTTGTTGCACATCTTTTCAACATTCTCTATAACAACCAAGACCATTTCGACGAATCCGAAACTTTTGTATTGAAAACAACGTAGAACTACCGATTCTTGAAACACTATCCTTTATACTTGCAGACAAAGACGTAAAACTTAAAATTTGTCAAAATATTGTGACAACCCCTTCTCAAGACGAGATTCCCGTTATACTGCAGCAGTACCAGTGCGGCAAAAATAACCTTCATCGTGGAATTAACGAGACCATCCGACGCATAAAAGAAAAGTATAATTGGACTGGACTAATCAAAAGTGTAGAGCAATTTATCAAGTCCTGCGAAACTTGCCAAAAGGTAAAGTTCTGTAGAAAAAACTTAAGTGCTCCTTTTGTCATAACTGAAACACCAAAAATGCCCTTCGAACGTATCAACATTGATATTTTCGAATATTCAACCAGAAACTACGCACTGACTATTAGGGATGAACTCACCAAATTTACTCAGGCTTACCCAATTGGTGACAAAACATCTAAAACTGTAGTAAACACCCTCCTAATATTCTTCCAACATTACGGTACACCTCTTCGCATCCATTGTGATTATGGACGTGAATTTGATAACACTCTCATAAGGGACTGTGCGAACTATATGACATAAAACTATCCTTTTCAAGTGTCCACCATCCCGAATCAAATGGTTCTATCGAAAGGTTTCACGCGACTTTAGCGGAAATGATAAGGGCAAATACAGCTGAACATCCGGATGAACATCCATTCAACGTCCTCCCCTACGCAGTTATCTGCTACAACAACACTAAAAACAAGACTACCGGTTTCACGCCCTATGAACTTATCTTTGGGCACACTTCTAGTAGACACCCCGAAACAATATACGATCAGGAAAAACTCATTTCCAAATATGTTAGGGACCTTAACAACAGAATGAACTACTATTATAGACTTGCCCGCGCAAAAACCGACCAACAAAAAAAAAAGCTAAAGTTAGATTTGACAAACATGTTTCGACTAACAATCAGAATGCAAAGTCGGCGACAAAGTTTACGTGAAAGAGTCTCAGATTAAAAGCAATCTGAAACAAAATTCAACGGACCTTTTGAAATACCGCGATTAGAAAAAACTCTGCCACAGTTATAAACTTACAGACTAACCAAATCAGTAAAATTAACTTTGACAGACTAAAACCATTTTGAATGAATCCCTTCTTTTCAGATTCTGTGGACTGTTTTCAGTCGTGAACCTCCAACAAGACTCTCTTACACCCGTTAACAATACAATAGGAGTTTCTTCCATGAAGAAGGCACACTTAAAATTTAAACGACAAATGGACACTCTTGTCTTCAAAGACCTCAGCCCTTTCAGAGGTGCTATTTCAAATAACGACGCCATACTAAACCGAATTTTAGAGACAATTAACGAAAACACAACTAATACAAAATCATTTAAACCAAAAATACAAACACATGTTAGCCTCTTGAAACAAATTTCTAAATCCGTTAACTCTAAATATACAGACATCTTCGCTGACACTCAAACTTACCCTACTAACAGAAGAAAACGCGGACTTATTAACGGACTGGGATCAGTTTGGGAAAACTATTTCAGGAAACTTAGACGCAACAGATGGTGAATACATAAATGACTGTATAACTAAAATTACTAAAGACCAACACCAAATTCAGGACTTAGTAAAAACAAATATCTGTAACAACCTCAGTCATTACGAGCAGCAACAAAACTTTACAAAAATTTCAATCCGAGGAGAAATTATTCTCGAATAACATTGAAAAAATAAGGCAGTCAATTTTATACATTTCAAATGATCTTGATTTTCATGAATTTCAAATCAATATCTTGGATCTGTGTGAAAGCCTAATGAGAGTTACATATTTATCGAAAACACTCTCGATGATGTTTTAACTGCAGTCTCTTTCGCCCGCTTGAAAATTTTACATAGTTCGATCATAACCCCAGTAGATTTGGTCGATTCCCTTCAAAAGATTTCTCAATCATACATGAAAATAATTTACCACTTCCTATTTACAGGTCAAAATGTTGCTAAGTACATTGATTTGATAGAATGGAAGCTTTCAAATCAACACCAAAATCATTTTGTACTCAAAATTCCTTTAGTTGATCCTGAGATTTACACTCTTTCCACCTTTATCCGATCCCAATTTGGATGATCGAACAGGGTTTCATCATATACTTTCAATAAAGACAAAATTTATCGCGAGAGATGACGATTCGTTATTATACACATCCTTCGAAGACCTGGGTGACTGCAAGCCTTTAACTATACATCATAAGATTTGTTCCAAAGCTATATCACATCAATAGACAAAGATGCCATCTGCGAAGGTCAGCTTCTCAGACAGCCAGCCACACTTCCAGCAACCTGCAAAAGTTTGATATTATATGCAGCAGACTATAATATCCAAGAGATTGACTTAAACTTTTGGTTGATCTCGATTTCAAGACCACTGCCATCACCATCAAATGCAAAGGGCAAGATGTCGTGAAACAAACCATATCGACAAATTCAGTGTTGCAAATCCAACCCGACTGCAATGCCTTTATCGACAACATAGGGTCCATGCTACAAGAACTTCTAAAAATGTCCAAAACATCAATACAGAAACCACCCAGTGGACATTCTTTTCAACTGCTGCAACGGCATGCCAGTGCCAATGAGATGCCAAACCTGACACCCCTACAGCTACAGAATTAGATGTACAAGACCTAGATGTTGCCAACCATAAGCTCTCCCAATATTCTAAGGAATGGTTAAAGCTGATGGAACAACCACCCTTAGAAAAGCATACGTCCTGGCTCACAATCACAACGACACCTTAGTAGTAATTGAGATTATACTCTCACAATGAAGTCAATCCAGAAGAGGTTCAAGAATACCACTACACCAAGCTCGCTGTCCAGCACACGCCACCGACAGCAGGATCAAACCCTAAGCCCAAAGAAAAGCTACACACCCTCCTGAATCCAACCGACGATACAGACTCCGAAACTTGACGTAAAAGTTGATGCTGTACCATCAACTTTTTGATATGGATGGAGTTGTTATAAAGTTTATACTATGAACTTAACATATGAACTTATATCGCAACGACAATACAACATTCCAGCTGAGTCAGCGACACGTGAAGTATCAGATTACAGCACACGAGCATCCGTGGGAATCGCCGTGTCGACAGTGCCGATCAGCATCATTAGGTAATATTGTAAAATCTCTCTTGTTTGTTATTCAAATTACTCAGTAACTCTGTCACTTTATATCGTAATTTCATTTGTATTTAAAAGTTATATTTTGTTTGTTATTAATAAAAACTTTTTGAAAAAAGTTAATATGAGAAGTGTGATATAACATATATATATAATATATATATTAATATATATATATATATGTTATATAAGTTTATAACACGAACTTGTGTGAACTTATATCGCAACTATATTTCACGTTCCCAGCTGAGTCAGCGACACGTGGAGTATCACGTTACAGTACCGCGAGCATCCGTGGGAATCGCCGTGTCGACAGTGCTGATTCATCATTAAAAATGTTATAAATTGTGAATTTCACTAGTCTTCATTCATTATTACTTACACTTCTGTCTAGTTTAGTTTAACATCATTTTGTCTTTTTATTGTTATAAAAGTATTATATTGTTATTTTCAAGTTTTATATTAAAAGTTAATAATTGTGCAACTATAAATAAAATTTTTTTTTAAAAAGTTAAATTTTGAAGTGTGATATAACAAATTGGCGCAGTCAGTAGGATCCGTCAACGTTACTAGAACACGAGCTTACTTCTAACTGGTAGCGGCGGATTCCTATCCCTCAACGGAGCAAAGAACCTGGAAGAAGTCCCAACTGCGATAAAAAGGAGAACACGGATCTTCCAATGTTCCTGTTGATGTGAGTAGTAGTGAATCGTCTAACGTTTAAGGTTTTAAAGAATTTATTTTGATTTATTTGATTATTGATATTTGATTTTATTTGATTATTTGATTGATAATTTGATTTATTTGATTATCTTGATTTATTGAGATATTATTTGATTATTTGTGAATTGAAATATTTATTTGATATATTTTGATTTACTTTTACATATTTATTTTATTTTTTCATTTTTACTGTTCTATTATCCAAAATATCGTTTATCCCATTTACATACATTGCTTAATAATTTACACTATATTTTAATTACCCATTATACCATCCCCCGTTTATTTTATTCTTTTTTATTTTAACTTGTATACTTTTAAATCTAACAAATCGAAATGGCACAAGCAACAAACAACGTTGTTTCCGATGAAACCGAAAAATACGGTTATCGGAAATATTTTCCATTATCCCGAATTTGAAGGAGACCAAATCTCCTTGGCCACCTTCATACACGCATGTAATTGTGCGTACAATATGTCGACTGCAGAGCAAAAATATCTGCTAGTCATTCATATTAAAAATAAACTTAGAGGCAAAGCGGCTCAGTTAGTCAACTCGAGAAACCCCGCTTCATATTTAGAAATTAAGCAGCTTCTAACACTCCATTTCGGAGACTCGCGGGATCTGTCTTCTTTGATCCACGATCTCCAACGTCTCAAACAATTGTCCAACGAGTCCCCTCTAACGTTCTATAATAGACTCCAGGTTTTGAGTGCGAAAATGCACTCATGCATTCAAAAAGCGTCTGGACTAAGTAACGAGCAAAAAGAAGCTCAGACTACCCTTGTAGATACGATGGTCCTGAATACATTACTTACGGACTAGAACCACGTCTAGGCCAAATAATTCGTGCCAGCAATCCTAAGGACTTCAGCACACTCGAATCAGAAGAGAACTTCAGTTGTCCTATTTTGAAGAGCAAAAAAATTCACAAATCTGCTCCTCCTAAACCCACATTTCAGGTCCGAAAACCCATTCAACCACCGAAATGTTTAAATTGTGGTAGATTAGGCCACATTGCAGTAGATTGTCGGTTGCGACAGCAAAACAACCCTCAATCTTACAACCAAAATTTTAACTAATTTATAGGGCCAAATCAAACTTCGAGGCCAAATCCACCCCCAAATAATCCCAACCATCAAAGTCCACCATTTCGACCGACGAATTTCCAAAGACCCCCTTTAAACCGAATCAATTCCGACCGTCTGTAATACAGACCAATCCACACTATCGTCCAGAAAGGACACATCATTTTAACCATGATCAAAATATTGAATATTCTCAATATCCTGAAAACGATTACGGTTATTATACTGATAATAACCAACACTATTTTGAGATATCAGTCAGAATTATGTAAGCCCCGACTTTGAAGAAATACCAGACGATACCCCCATTGAACCTTTCAATACCGACGAATACCAGGATTTTCTAGCTCTCCGAGCCTAGATCAGCCCCCGGATTCAACAACTATTTCCGAAGTCCAAACCCAAATCCAGAATTTGAATCTGGAAGATTTCAACCCAAATGCGAATTTCCCGGAACAAGCATTTCTCTAAGTCCTCTTTTAACAGTCAACTCTAAAAATTTTATTACATTCACGACGCTTCTGAAAAATTTCAAACTTCTCATTGATACCGGTGCTGGTATCTCCATTTTTAAAGAAAATACCGTCAAAAATTTCCGTCAAAGATTTCCCGAAAAAGTGACAATCCAAGGTATTACGCACGAGAAAATCCCGATTTCAGAATCAACCCTATTCCATTTGCCTTAGGTAACCCCCATAAGGTTTTTATCTACAATCTAGATATTGAGTTTGATGGAATATTAGGTCTTGATTTTCTTGAGCATTACGAATGTATTGTTGACTTGAAATCAAAACAGTTAATTACGAACTTCAAAACTATTCCCTTGCATAAACACACAACACGACAGACAGACCCAATACTAAAATGCCAACTTGTACTTATAACAATCAAATAACTATCCAGCAGAACCGAACAAATTTTCAACTCAAGTGCGACCTTTTAACACCGACGCAATTTTACCGACCCAAGTAATTGACAAAGTACGACTTCCCAACGCTGTTGTACATGTTGATTCAAAGGAGAATTTCTGACCTCAATAATAAACGCGAACGCAATGCCCAAAACTGTAATTTTTCCAATCTTCATTTAGAACCCCTTGACCAAACACACCCCTTTTAAATTTGAATACACAGGATTACTCTGAACTCTATAAACTTAGACAGAAACTTAACTATTAGGGAACAAATTCGTACAGAACACCTTAATGACGAAGAGCGAGAACTTATCACGAACCTCTGTTTAGAATTCGAAGAAAGCGATGTTTTGTCTTTTCAGTAATTTAATTAATTAATGCCAAGCCCGTTTCATTCATCTTACAGTATCCTCAAGTCCATAAGGAGGAAGTGAAAACCCAAATTTCCAAAATGCTTGATCAAGGCATTATCAGGCACTCTTCTTCTCCTTGGTACTCCCCCGTATGGGTCGTCCCTAAGAAACTCGATGCTTCTGGTAAGCAAAAGTGGCGAGTTGTTATCGACTATAGGAAGTTAAACGAACTAACTGTAGACGATAAATATCCTCTGCCCAACATTTCTGATCTCCTCGATCAACTTGGTAAGTGTCAATACTTTTCGACACTGGATCTCGCTTCCGGGTTCCACCAGTTGGAAATCCTTGAGGAAGACATTCCCAAGACCGGTTTCTCTGTTGACAATGGCCATTACGAATTCGTTCGTATGCCATTTGGTCTGAAAAATGCACCTTCTACTTTCAGAGGGTCATGGACAACATTCTTTGGGCATCCAAAATGAACGTTGCCTTGTTTACATGGATGACATTATCGTTTATTCACCAACCATCCATGAGCATATGTCCCGTTTGACAGAAGTCTTTAAGCGTCTTAGACAGTCAAACTTGAAAATTCAACCTGACAAGTGTGAGTTTCTCCGTAAGGAAGTTGCTTACCTTAGTCATCTGATCACCCAAGAAGGAGTAAAACCAAACCCTTCAAAGGTTGAATGCATCCAGAATTTTCCTCAACCCCAAACTCCTAAAGATGTTAAATCTTTTCTTGGTCTCGCCGGTTATTACCGACGTTTTATCCCCAATTTCGCCAAGATCTCAAAGCCCCTAACGAAACTCCTGCAGAAAGACGTCAAATTCATCTTCGACGCAGATTGCAAGTCTTCCTTCAAAGAACTGAAGCAAGCCCTTGTATCTGACCCTATCTTGATCTACCCAAATTTCGAAGAACCATTCCTGCTCACTACTGATGCTAGTGCTTTTGCAATTGGAGCGGTTCTCTCACAAGGCCCCGTAGGAAAAGATCTTCCTATAGCATATGCTTCCCGTACACTCTGCGCTGCAGAAACTCGATATTCCACTATCGAACGGGAACTGCTAGCCATTGTTTGGGCGGTCAAGCACTACAGACCGTATCTTTTGGGAGAAAGTTTACACTCCTGTGTGATCACCGTCCGCTTACTTGGCTCTTTTCGATCAAAGACCCTGGCAGTCGTCTTGCCAGATGGCGCCTCAAACTAGAGGAGTATAACTATAAAATCGAATACAAGCCCGGCAAGGTAAACTTGAACGCAGACGCTCTTTCCGTTTCAAAATTAATCACTTCAAACAATGCACCGACTTTCTTTCAAAGATAAAAATTTTCGCAAATAACGAAACCGACCCAAAACAACCCGATCCAGGTACTAGTCACGATAACTCCGACGACTCCGACAATGATCAAGAACGCGATGATCACGACGAACGCATGACAACAGAATTTAATCGATTTGTTCAATTGTATAAAACCGAGTCGATAATCGACTATTCAAAAATAGAAATTTCTAACGCCCAACTTCTAGACAAATCTCACAAACGAATAGTCACTTTCTTCTGGCAAAATAAACTCAATGACTTGCATGACAAAATCATCGAAGACATTTTCGAAGAAGACCCAAACTTCACTACTGACACTCTAAACGTTCTAGCCAGCAAAACTGTAAGGCATAGAAAATATTTAATTGTCCCTTTACCCTTTGAACCTGGAACAGTTGTTGCCCCTCTTTTCAACATTCTCTATAACAACCAAGACCATTTCGACGAATCCGAAACTTTTTGTATTGAAAACAACGTAGAACTACCGATTCTTGAAACACTATCCTTTATACTTGCAGACAAAGACGTAAAACTTAAAATTTGTCAAAATATTGTGACAACCCTTCTCAAGACGAAATTCCCGTTATACTGCAGCAGTACCACTGCGGCAAAAATAACCTTCACGTGGAATTAACGAGACCATCCGACGCATTAAAGAAAAGTATAATTGGACTGGACTAATCAAAAGTGTAGAGCAATTTATCAAGTCCTGCGAAACTTGCCAAAAGGTAAAGTTCTGTAGAAAAAACTTAAGTGCTCCTTTTGTCATAACTGAAACACCAAAAACGCCCTTCGAACGTATCAACATTGATATTTTCGAATATTCAACCAGAAACTACGCACTGACTATTAGGGATGAACTCACCAAATTTACTCAGGCTTACCCAATTGGTGACAAAACATCTAAAACTGTAGTAAACACCCTCCTAATATTCTTCCAACATTACGGTACACCTCTTCGCATCCATTGTGATTATGGACGTGAATTTGATAACACTCTCATAAGGGACCTGTGCGAACTATATGACATAAAACTATCCTTTTCAAGTGTCCACCATCCCGAATCAAATGGTTCTATCGAAAGGTTTCACGCGACTTTAGCGGAAATGATAAGGGCAAATACAGCTGAACATCCGGATGAACATCCATTCAACGTCCTCCCCTACGCAGTTATCTGCTACAACAACACTAAAAACAAGACTACCGGTTTCACGCCCTATGAACTTATCTTTGGGCACACTTCTAGTAGACCCCCGAAACAATATACGATCAGGAAAAACTCATTTCCAAATATGTTAGGGACCTTAACAACAGAATGAACTACTATTATAGACTTGCCCGCGCAAAAACGACCAACAAAAAAAAATCTAAAGTTAGATTTGACAAACATGTTTCGACTAACCAACCAGAATGCAAAGTCGGCGACAAAGTTTACGTGAAAGAGTCTCAGATTAAAAGCAAATCTGAAAACAAATTCAACGGACCTTTTGAAATTACCGCGATTAGAAAAAACTCTGCCACAGTTATAAACTTACAGACTAACCAAATCAGTAAAATTAACTTTGACAGACTAAAACCATATTTTGAATGAATCCCTTCTTTCAGATTCTGTGGACTGTTTTCAGTCGTGAACCTCCAACAAGACTCTCTTACACCCGTTAACAATACAATAGGAGTTTTCTTCCATGAAGAAGGCACACTTAAAATTTCAAACGACAAATGGACACTTCTTGTCTTCAAAGACCTCAACCCTTTCAGAGGTGCTATTTCAAATAACGACGCCATACTAAACCGAATTTTAGAGAAATATTACGAAAACACAACTAACACAAAATCATTTAAACCAAAAATACAAACACATGTTAGCCTCTTGAAACAAATTTCTAAATCCGTTAACTCTAAATATACAGACATTTTCGCTGACACTCAAAAACCCTACTAACAGAAGAAAACGCGGACTTATTAACGGACTGGGATCAGTTTGGAAACTATTTCAGGAAACTTAGACGCAACAGATGGTGAATACATAAATGATGTATAACTAAAATTACTAAAGACCAACACCAAATTCAGGACTTAGTAAAAAAACAAATATCTGTAACAACCTCAGTCATTACGAGCCTCAACAACTTTACAAAAATTTCAATCCGAAGAGAAATTATTCTCGAATAACATTGAAAAAATAAGGCAGTCAATTTTATACATTTCAAATGATCTTGATTTTCATGAATTTCAAATCAATATCTTGGATCTGTGTGAAAGCCTAATGGAGAGTTACATATTTATCGAAAACACTCTCGATGATGTTTTAACTGCAGTCTCTTTCGCCCGCTTGAAAATTTTACATAGTTCGATCATAACCCCAGTAGATTGGTCGATTCCCTTCAAAAAATTTCTCAATCACTACATGAAAATAATTTACCACTTCCTATTTACAGTTCAAATGTTGCTCAATACATTGATTTGATAGAATTGGAAGCTTTTCAAATCAACACCAAAATCATTTTTGTACTCAAAATTCCTTTAGTTGATCCTGAGATTTACACTCTTTACCACCTTTATCCGATCCCAATTTTGGATGATCGAACAGGGTTTCATCATATACTTTCAATAAAGACAAAATTTATCGCGAGAGATGACGATTCGTTATTATACACATCCTTCGAAGACCTGGGTGACTGCAAGCCTTTAACTACACATCATAAATTTGTTCCAAAGCTATATCACATCCAATAGACAAAGATGCCATCTGCGAAGGTCAGCTTCTCAGACAGCCAGCCACACTTCCGCAACCTGCAAAAGTTTGATATTATATGCAGCAGACTATAATATCCAAGAGATTGACAAAACTTTTGGTTGATCTCGATTTCAAGACCTTTGCCATCACCATCAAATGCAAGGGAAGATGTCGTGACACAAACCATATCGACAAATTCAGTGTTGCAAATCCAACCCGACTGCAATGCCTTTATCGACAACATTAGGGTCCATGCTACAAGACCTTCTAAAAATGCATCACACTACAGAAACCACCCAGTAAATTCCTTTCAACTGCTGCAACGGCATGCCACCGCCAATCAATTGCCAAACCTGAACCCCTACAGCTACAAGAATTAGATGTACAAGACCTAGATGTTGCCAACCATAAGCTCTCCCATATTCTAAGGAACTGGAAACTGATGGAACAACCACCCTAGAAAAGCATACGTCTTGCTCACAATCAGTGCAATCATGTAGCAAAATTGAGTTATACTGCTCACAATGAAGTCAATCCAGAAAGGTTGAGAATTCACTAAACCTGACGCTGTAGCGAACAAGCACACGACAGCCATCAAACCCTAACCCAAAGGAAAGCTACACACCCTCCTGAATCCAACCGACGATACAGAACTCCAGAACTTGACGTAAAAGTTGATGATACACCATCAACTTTTTTATATGGATGGGAGTTGTTATATAAGTTTATACTATGAACTTAGCATGAACTTATATCGCAACGACATTACAACATTCCCAGCTGAGTCAGCGACACGTGAAGTATCAGTTACAGCACCACCGAGCATCCGTGGGAATCGCCGTGTCGACAGTGCCGATTCAGCACTATTATGTTATATATTGTAAAATTTCTCTTGTTTATTCATTATTACTTACACTTCTGTCTCAGTTTAGTTTAACACTCATTTTGTATTTATTTTTAAAAGATTATTATGTTATTTCAAATTTTATTAAAAAGTTAATAATTGTGAACTAAATATAAATATATATATATAATATATATAATATATATATATATAATATATATATGAGTTTTTTGATGATCAGTATGGATATCTAGGAAACTAGCGGAGATAGAGCAATGGTTAAATGGGAAAGATTTGCAGTTTTACTGGCCCAATTTAATGACACTTTCGGATTTTTGTCAGGCTTACTAGATATTTTGAAAAAACGAAATTCTGTCGATTTAGTCCAATCCCTCTAGCTCATTTGTTTTTGATTTTATAAAAAAGTGTAAACATCAAATTGAATATCCCGAATATGATTGTCATGTCCTCGTTTGCGTGACAGCTCTCGTTTTCGAGATATGACACAAACTTATCTTTTTTGAATGGACCCATAGTTGGCTATGACCTCGAAAAATCGGACATTTTTAGAGCATTTCAACGATATAATACTCGATATAGTTATTCATAAAAATAAGAGAGAAGAGCATCCATAACTCCGTTATTTTTATTATATTTTCTAACATATTTTTATGCACCCCGTTTAACTATAATTCTCCATCCTTTATTTCAACCACCTTGTAAATGAAACTATTTATCGTCTTGTAGCGCCCTGTATAAATATAAATTCATCAGTTCCTAATATATTACACCAAAACGGCAACTGCTTATGGGACACAATATATAAAAATTTATTCAACATTTTTTTGAATAATCTTGTATATTTATCTCTACTTCAACCTGTATTGCAATCATCCTGTACATGCTGCTGCTTATTTGTCATCTAATATAATATTTTTTAAAATACTTAACAATTACTCTGCTCCAACTTTATATTTAAACTATTCTATATGTGCCACTGATTATGAGCTAAGCTATTTCACAATTTTTCCTCATATTTTTTGAACCACAGTATAAAGTGTAATAATCACAATGTGTAACTTAATTTTACTTCGCCCTATTTTTCAGGTACTGCATATATGCAACTGCTTATGTTCTACGCTATATAACAAAATTTGTATACCATTTTTTTACCCACCCTGCATATTTATAATTCTACTCCACTCTATATTTCAACAACGTTGTATATGCAACTACCTATGGGCCACCCAATATAATATTTTTGTATCCTCTGAATACTCCGAATTCTACTCTATCTTAACTATCCAGTATACGAAACAGCTTGTAGATCATATCATCTTTTTATAATATTTTTTACACCGATTTGTACAACTGTAATAATTATACTCAGCTACTCATTTCAATCATCCTATATATGCAAGTACTTGTAGATATAAAATATTTTTTAATTACCCTATAAACTATAATACCACTTCATCTTATATTTCAACCACCCTGTATAAACAACTGCTTCTAACAATTTTCAACCCAACTATAATAACTCGAACATATTTCAAATATCTTCACTGCTTACATAACACATTTTTTATAAGATTTCTTATGCACCCAGTATAACTATAATTCTACACTACCTTTATTTCTACTACATTGTATATGCAACTATTTATGAACCAAACAATATACCATTTTGTTATCCACCCTTTATGAATATAATTTAAATACTCCCTTTTTTCAACCACCTGGTATTATGGCCCACCCAATATAACTTTTTTGAACAACGTCGTATAACTAATTCCACTTCCCCTTATTTAAACCATATTGTATATATACAGCTGCTTATGGGCCACCTAATATAATTTCCTTTAAAGATCTTTTATACCTATGTCATTCTACTCCTATATAATTACACTGGATATATCAGTTAAATTTTTTAAAATCTAAACATGTTAGTTACATTGGCATATTCCGAATTTTGAAAAATAGCTAAGCTAATGTAAGTATGTAAAATTTAGTGCGTGCGGTGGAACCAGAACAGTAACTTTGTGTGATACCCAACATCGCAGGTATGTGATCTTCATTCACTATGTCCACTGTTTCTCTCAATGTAGGGAGATAAAATGTATACCATATTGAAGAAATTTTAAGTATAGGTTTTGCAACAAAAAAAGATTTAGCCAAATGAGTTCAGTAGTTTCTACGTGATGCCGGAACACACAAACAATCAGACAACTAAAATTTTATAATAGTATATAACACAAAAAAGCCAAAGCTTCTTAACAGGGGCCCACATTTACACATGAAAATATAAGCAAGGGAATGAATTGGAAAACTTGAAATTTCATTTGTTTCGACACGGACACCGACACCATACACTACCTTGACCTTGAAATACCCATACAATTCAGTCACTGTCTAAGAAACAGAGACCAGGTAAAATACATTATGAGTTTCTTATATTGTATTATAGAATAGCAATAATATACAGGAAGTAAACTAACATAACATCCAATTGATACAGAAAACTTGCACAAAATTTGCTTTTCTAATGAAACTCGAATTCTCTCTTAGCGATATATTGCACTACAGACTTGACATTTGGCAGAAGTCAGAAGGAATGCTATTAATTTCATACTCCATTTGTGTTTTTTTGCTGCATTTACAATTCATCGCTTCAACTTGCAAGTTAATAATTCAACAAATTTTATTTGGCACTTAATAGAAATTTAAATTAAGAATTAAATAACATATTAGGATTAATACTTGAGTCATAACAAAATAGAGACAATTATTTTAATTCTCCTGAGATTTATAATCATTACTAATGACACCACAAGGAAATAGAAACAGAGACAGGAGATCGTTCAGTCTCAAATGACTGCCGCTCTGTTTTTAATTTTTTTTAAATCAGTTTCGGATATGGAGGGTGGAATGGTCTGTTTTTCAAAATTTCCCTCTAGCAGTAAACCAATTCTAGTAACATACATTTCACAGTTCAAAATGTGTTTAAATATTAAAAACTAGCAACCTGACCCAGCTTCGCACGGTTTTTTTTACAGAAAATATAAAATATTTAATGATAATTCTTGACGTCTGTGATGCATACACACAGAAATCTTCAGCCATGATTTGACGACCATTTTGCCAAAGAAGAAGTGGGTCGGTAACTTGAGTGAAGGAGATCATGAAATTAATTTCGCTGCGTGTTACATATGTTGATTTTGCTGTATCTGCTAAGGTATTAATTTAATTTGCATGGTGTAAAGGAAAAAATATTCTTTATGAAATGTTCAAGCCAACTAACGTATTTAAAATGATAAGGATTAATACCACATTTGTCTAAATACCGCTTTATAATTGCCATTTTTTTTAAATATTAAAATGAGTATAGCATGTTATCCTTATGAGATAGAAATATGCAGTCGGGAACTATTTTGTAGACCTCTATAGATATACAATTCCACCATACATTATTTTGTTATATCTCAAGGGTTTAGACAGCGTTTTCGCTTAAATCTCCCAGACGGCTTATCATTATATTTTAGTAAATTTATATAAAAACTATATATACTAGAATCTTCCTGGAGAACCAATCAATCCACTGGTTAAAACAATATGAAAATCGGTGCTGTGGTTTTGGAGTTTATCACCACAGATGTGGTGGAGGACTTTGTTTTATAATATGTAGTGATGTTAATGGTGGTTTTTAGAAAATAAAATGTGGTACGGAACATCTGTAAGTGCTATTATTTCTTCAGCTGAGATACTGACAGTAATAAAGCATTTTTCGGTTCTTTATTTCTGTTAAAATATTGTTACGAGTAAATGAAAACTAAAATCAGAAAAATATCGACCAATAGCTAAATAGCACTACTGGACTTAGTAGGTATGCGAGAGGTTTTTAAACTGTGCAAATTTTTCCTAAATTAATCAAAATTAGAACTAGTATGAATTCTAAGTTTCCAATGCTCTCCTGTTGTAATCCTGGACAAAATGTATAGTTATCTAGATAGATATTTCGTCCTATTGGAACACCAAAGTTCTAAGTAAGCATTAGTCAGTTTGAAAAATTAACTTATGAATGTTTAGATAGCTATTTTACAAAAAAATTTCGTTTTGGTGAATGATATTTTATCCAATATAAATAGCAATACACATTTCTTAAGTTTTCACTTAGGTTGAGAAATGTAGATTAACTAAATTTACTGTGTAGTGTTTCCATAAACATCATTTTATAAAGTGGAAATAAAAATAAGAAAAGTCATTTAGGTGTATTTTCAGATAGAACGAGAAAAAAGGACGTAAAATCAAGTTAGCATCGATCAGTTTGTACGAGCGGTACAAACCGAATAAAGTTAATATTTCATTTCCTACGTCTCTTTTTGATTGATTTAAAACAAGGACAATCATTCTCACAAAACAGTATTAGGTACTTATTAGATCTAAGAACTTGCCAGTGACGAATCAAGCCCCACTGATTGTTCTACATACTTCTCATTTTCATACCTAACAGTATTTTATTATTATTCATAATGTTGCCCTGTTTGTAAACAGGGCGATTTTACTATCTATTCTGTGAAAAATTAAATGTAGTGACTTAAATTTATTTTATACTTGTTAAATGTTTGTAATATCATGTTATTATTAATTACATCCAAACATTGACAATAATAACATTTTTGAGAAAGACCAGGAAAAGATCGAAGAAACTAAATACTATTTATTTCTCATTGGTGTCAAAATCCCAAGAACATAGATGCCAAAGTGAGGAGCAAATGATTTAAAGTTTGTTAATAATGTGTTTGTCCACCGGGGTTATGTATACACTCTTCAACACGTCTTGACATTGATTCAGTAAGGTGGTCTATTTCTTCTTGAGTAATACTATCCCAAGCTATAGTACATTATGTATGTATAAGTGTGAGTACGTTTTCTGTAACTAATGGAACTGTGAAATTATGTTCTATAATGCCTTGACGCATTTTCAAAAGATGTTGCGTCTCGTTTTCTAGATCTAGTTTATATCTTGCTTTTAAACTCTCAATAATATTTAATTTCTGGGATATTCTGTCTGGGTTCAATGAGAAGTAAGTGTATTGGATTTGCATAATCCATGGTCATTAGACTGTTTATTTGTTTGGTTGGTAATTTCGCTAATCCGATTGAGTTTTTGCGTTGCTGTGGTATGAGCGTTTCACGGAACGGGAATAATGATTGCCTTCTCTTTTATTGAGGGTATCTGGGCATTCAATTTGGGTGGCTTCTCGCATTTTAGGAATTTATCAGTTGAGCTAGTTGTTTATAGATTTATTTTGTGTACTGTTTCTTCTTCACTTTTGAATAAAGTTGAGGTGGTTTGTTTGTTCTATGTTTAATTTGAGCTCATTACGAAAAGCCGATATGCGTGTATTTGTTTGGTTGACATATAATTTAGGGCAACATGCTAAACACTCCTTGCTTTTATTGTTGTTGTCTGGAGGTTGTTTATAACTTTATGATGATGTGAGTGCTACAGCCATTCTTTCTTGGGGTGCTTTTATGAGAGCTATTTAATCCTTTCCTGTTTGCTTGTTAATTATAAGTACTGATAGTTACGAAAGGTAAATATATTTTTTATATGCCAAACTCTGGATATATATATATATATATATATATATATATATATAAATTTTAATCGATATGTATATATATGTAATGAAATATTACAAGTTTAATAGATGGTAAATAGTAAACATTGGTCAAGCTATAGAAAATTTATTTATGATTTTATATATCGAAATAAAATTTTTGGATTACAATATTTGTGATTGAAATGAATATCGAGTTAAAGGTAAAATCATTTGGCATGATGGGCAAATTAAAACAAATCAAAGTTAAGATTTTTATATAGCAAGCTGTATAAAAAACTTAACGGTTAGTATAGAAAAAGTTAATTTTGTGGTTGTTGTGAAGATTGTCAAGAAAGAAGACTTTTTGAAATATTCTAATTATTTAAATAGCAAAACAGAAATATAAATAATTACGTTAAAAAGATATATAAATGTGTTCCTTGGACTAAAACAAAACCTGTTGTCCACCAGCAGTTTAACCTGAATAGGTATAATAAATTGGAAATTGGGAATGAGCAGATGTAAGCAGAGGAAGTTATTGAATCAGTTAGGTGTGATGGAAAAACTGTGAGTAACTAAATTTAACTGTTTGTATAGAGACAAAATTTGAATGTGTATATTTATTTAGTTGATTATAGTAATAATTATTTGTGACATTAGATGAAATAAGGTACGAATATGACCGGGAAAAAAAATTTAAAGTTTCAGTTTTATAATTTGGAATATATTAAGCTTTAAATATAAATCACACAGATTTTCATTAACAAATTCTTTAGTAAAAATAAATCAAAAAGATAATTTTAACAAATAAACTACTAAAACTATAGTGACAAAAGTCAATGGAGTGCCAAAAATTAAATTTGTTGAACCAGATAAATACAAACAAAAGTCCTGAGAAAGAAAAAGGTAAAGAGACAAAATTGTAAATGTGTTTTAAACCACCCTTTATAACTGTAATTCTACCATCTTATATATTCTACTGCTTCTGATAATTTTTAAAGTCTTTTGTATAACTGTAATTGTTCTCCGCCCTATAACGCAAATATCCACTCTGTATAACTATAGTTTTGCTCCACTCTTATTTCAACCACTTATACGCAATTACTTATGTGCCACCAAGTACAATATTTTTAATACCACCCTGTATGATCCTATCTATACAACTGCTTTTGTACCACCTAATATTACATGCACGCAAACCCTCGCCAAATTTTGGAATGTTTGCTATCAAAATTTAATTTTAACTAATTAATCATGTTTTTCATTAGACTACATTTTATATTTATACAATTTTATATAACCTGGAAATACATGAACAAAAACATACATTTTGCAGTCCTAATCAGCTCATCACCAATCAAAAAAATTATCCAACCCATCCCGAAAAAAATTCCTGGCTACAGCCTTGAGCATACCATATAGGAGAGTTCGCCGACATAACAATTTTCTTTCCGATAAACTAACGCAATATTTTCTGCAATTTCACGCGACTATAAGCCCCCTAACTTAACTTCGTCTCTAAAAGAAACTTACCTCAAATCAACCAAAATGAAAACCATTACAAACACCTTGTACGATATACTTTCATGACATATCTTGACATTTAAACTAGATATTTATGATGAAAATTTAACATTTACCATGATGTTTACAGTTTTTTTGCATATATTTTACCGATTTTCTGAAAAATAGTTTTACGTTATATAAAAATATACCGAACATATCTTTGTAGAATACAATTTGTAATATTCAAACTTCTTGAGCGGTTTTAGAGAAAACGGTGAAGATTCATTGAAATTCACTGAAATCTAGTCCCTTGTTTACTATTTTTTTCTGATTTTCTGGAAAACCGCAAATGTCATGTTATAGACAATTATATGGGACCTTTCTGTAATGTTCTTTAATACAATGCAGTTCAAATCATCAAAATTGCCCAAGGCGTTTTTGAATAATCGCTCGTCTTACATAAAAAAAAGTTGCAGACGAATTGATGACCTCCTCCTTTTTGGAAGTCGGTTAAAAATACAAATGTACCAATATAATATAACAGTATAAATTGTTACCGCAACCATGTCAAAACGTTTAAAAGGTACTATCATTTTACAAGAATAATTGTAATTTAAAAGTAAAGTTATTGTATAATAGGTAAAAAATGGCAAGTAGGAGTTTGAAGTCGCAGAAGACGCAAATGAAGGTTATAAATCAAGAATTTGTAATAAAGGAATTAGATGCAGAAGGATTGAAAATAAATTTAGAAAATTTGTGGAAGAGAGTGTAACTTATTTAGGATATAAACTTAGCT
This sequence comes from Octodonta nipae, assembly GCA_034190945.1. NCBI lineage: Eukaryota > Metazoa > Arthropoda > Insecta > Coleoptera > Chrysomelidae > Octodonta > Octodonta nipae. The sequence goes on from CM067219.1 coordinate 57,724,105, forward strand.
TGAATCATGTAGAAATTGATACTGAACGATTTCAAACAATTCAAGAACTAAAAAGACCTAAAAGTTTAAAACAATTAAGGGTTGTTTAGGAATGGCAGAGTACTATAAAAGATTAATTTGAACAATTCTCGGGGAATGAAAACCTTCCAAGCCATACAGTCGAATCCTCACGGAACTGCCTTAAAAACGCTTATGTTATGTTCAATAATCACATATGCAGACAAATAGACAGGCCAGCAATGAGGTCATCACTATCTCGAGCAGTTGCAAATCTGTATAGGATATACTTTGACCAGGTGGATTAAATACGTAAATGACGTATTTGTCGTATCGTCTTTCGGCAAAAAGGAGCTACTCAAGTTCTTAAATCAACTAAATTTCATCCACCGCAAGACTCAATACACGTTAGAGACGAAAAAAAAACAAGCATTTGCCTTTTCTTCACGTCCACATCACAATAACTCAGACCGGACTACTAGAACACACTATTTACAGAAAACTAAAACACACACTAATAAATATCTAAATGCAGATTCCCGTCACCACCTCTCGCAAATACATGGAGTTGCCAATCCACTAATTCCGAGGTCACTAAAGCTCACAGACGACAAGCACAAAGCGCAAAAACTAAAGAAGATTACTGCTGCTTTTCAACAAAATGGATATACACACCATGCAATCAAACAAGCAATAAAACACAAGACGAGACAGGATACAAAACTGAAACAAAAGGAAGATGTTGCTGAAAAAACAAGAACCACCCTACCGTACATCAAGGGAACAACCAACAAATTCGGCCAAATTCTACGATAACACAATATGACTATCGCCTATCAACATCAAACCATAGAACTTTGAAAAATCCAAAACCTAAAATCAAATTAGAAAATCAGGGTGCATTGCGTATCAAATCTGTGACAACAGCTGTCGGCAAGGAGAATCTCTGCTATATTAGAAAAGCACAAACTATCTGTCAGAAACACCAAGTACAGACGGGCCACAGAATAAATTTTGACAGCTGCAAACAAATCGCTAACTGAACTAATTATAAAACAAGTATAGTGTACGAGAGGCTATTGAAATCGAAAAGCTGGACAATTGAACAAAAAAAAATGACGCCCTGCACCTCTCCAATACTTGGAAAACAATAATCAAATATTGCAACACCAAACCCGCAACACACACACACACACACAGCGGAAGGGCTTCTTCTATCAATATGCTTTGATATAAGGACATCGAAACTGGCTATGATATGTTCTTGTTCTATGGAAAGACTTTTGAGAATATGAGTGAAATATTCTGCTGAGTCTCCTGTTTCCGCTGTTTCCACAATATGTTGTAGGGCACTGGCTAGATATTTTTCCAAGTTGTATACTAGCGAGTTGAAAGTACTAACTATTCATCCGTCTTTATGGATTTTGGGAAAACCGTAGAGCTTTGGGCACCGACATGACTTTTGCCTGAAGATCAGTTTTTTTTATTTCTTCATCTATGTGTGAATCTTTAATTTTGGATTTCGTTGTTTTCGGCATTAATAATTGTTAGGGTGGCTTTCACTTCGAAGGTCACACATGAGCAGCGAGATACACACTTTGAAAAAGAAGATACTGGCCGAAACTCATAAACTTAAACTAGATAAACGTTCATCGTACCGCAGATAAGCGAGCAAAGCCAGCTGTCTGTCACACCCAAGCCCTCATCTTCTGGCCGGAGCGAGATCCATGTTTGTTACAAAGAGGATAAAGATGCAAATGGAGCTTAATACAAAACCTAACCTTGCAAACTCTAACACTCCTATGTTTCATCTAGGGTATGAGAGTGTGGAAGCTTGGATTCATGAGTTCCGCCAAAGGCCTGTGTAATGGAAGCGTAGACCTTGATCTAGCTCGTTTAGGTACCCTACTGCGTAGGGTGCCTTTAAGATATTTGGGTTCGGGTGCTTAGTTTATGAGTTTTGGGCAAGTGGCTCCTTTGTTCGAAGAGTGTATCTTGCTGCTCATGTGAAGTGATTGCGAACCCTCACCCTTATTAATGCCAGCCTTGGTTTTAGGATTTTACGTTTGTTCAGCTTTAGGGTTTTGAGGTTTCAGATTGAGGTCTTGTCCTGTTTTCAACTTATGGCGTTCCGGGGTTGAAGATTTCTACCCTATATGTAAGTTTATTCATTGCGTATTTTCGGTTCTTGGGTTTTGGAGCTATTTCAATTTTGAAGTTATGTGTTTTTGCGGTTGCGAGTTATATTTTACAGCTTGTCGAGCTCGTTCGGGATTGGAGTTATAAGTTTTGAACAGGTTACAGGATTGGTTTCGTTGAATTCTATCCACCTATCGTTTCATGTTAGAAAAGAACTCTAACGTGATAGGACCAAATAAGTAACAGATTCGGTTTCAACACCAAAAACCAAATAGGTTTGGCCGAGGAGACCTTCGTCGATTTTTCTGAGGTCCCCTGTTGTCGAACCGTTTTGAAATGTCAAAATGGGGAATAGAAGTTAGGGAGATAAAGATATTTCATATATTCTTACAGTTAAGAAGTACCAATGCCTTAAATCAAAATTTAGAAACTCCTCCGGACTAAAAACATACGAAGAAAACTAATATTTCGCGCATGCTGAATATATAAACTATCATTATTTATCTCAAGACTAATATACAACTGGGAACCAGTGACTTTATGAACCGTTCTAAATCCAAGCGTTGTTTAGTAAACATTTAATGATGTCGTATTTTGCGTTTTTGATATTGACTGCCAGACCTTTATGGGATAATTATTTTTGTAAACCACAAGTATCTCAAAAAACTTACACTATAGTATGGACGTTTTGCCAATTTAACCAGAAATAATTATTGTCAAAGTGTATATGCCAGACATTTTGCTGGATATTTAACAATATATCATCAATCTAGGTTCATTCTCATGTTTCTCATGTTAAATGTGTATTTCCATATTAGACAGATGACTGTTTCAAACGTTAATTATGTCACGAGAATTTGTATTGTGTGTAAACAGTTTGTACTTCGTTACATTCAATTAACACTTGATTAATTTAATTTATGTTGTAGTATCGTAGACTTAATCTCTCTTTCTCTCTCTCTCTCTCTATATATATATATATATATATATATATATATATATATATATATGTTCTGAGAGGCTTCCGCGGTCATTATTAAGAACTAGGCTAGGTTCCGGGTGAGAACCGCGTCTGAATTTATTAAATGCTCAACGTTTCGACTCCTACTTTGGAGCCATTATCAAGAGACGAGAGTGAAAATGAGTTTCAGAGTCTAGATCGAACTCGAGGCCTCAATCTGCCTAGTCCCCAAGACTCACTAGGTAAATGAACTGAATTTGAATCTGCTGTAGGAAGGCGAGAGCTGTCATGGCGTCGATATAGACAAAGGGGCTTTTTTTCTATTTCTATGGCTTCGCGAATAGTGGATGCCCTAAGGGAATTAAGAGATATGATAGTCCTACTGTTCTCGAAGTTGATAGAGTACCCTGTTTGGATATGATGATGCGCGAGAGCTGAAGTCGGATCTTTTTTGCGAATTGACAAAGAATGTTCATATACTCGATGGTTGACGGGCCTGTTGATACGACCGATTTAGCTTTGTGGGCAATCGCGACATGGAATTACGTAAACTCCTCGATCCTCGTTAGGTACTTTATCTTTATTGTTCCCGGTTAGGTTGGCTATAGTTTGACTGGTGTTGAAGACTGTCTTTATTTGATGTCGGTGTGGAATCCCTGCTATTTTGTCAGAGACTCCTCGAATGTACGGAAGGAAAGCTTTCCGGTCTTGTTGTCTTGTATTCGGGGGTTGATAATCATGCGCGCAATGTGGTCTGAATGATAACCGTTTTGTCGAAGGATTTGTTGAAGATTATTAAGTTCGTTTTTTCTATTGTCAATATCTGTTAAGCGAATAGATCTAAGAGCCAAAGATTTTGTTACAGAACTCAATTGGGCAGTGTGATGGTGTGATTGGGCATTTAAGTATCGATTGGTATGGGTTGGTTTCCTATAGAAGGTGTGTGAGAGTCTGCCATTGCTGATTTTTGCTATGAGGACATCAAGAAACGGGAGCGAAAAATCGGACTCGATTTCCATTGTAAATTGAATGATAGAATGTATACCATTGAGGTGATGTAGAAAGAAGGCTAAGGAATCTCTGCCATGAGGCCAAATGACAAAAGTATCATTAACATACCTAAGTCAGCAGGAAGGTTTTAAATTAGACGAGTTTAGGGCCTGGGTTTCGATTTGTTCTATGAAAATGTTAGCAAGCACCGGAGAAATAGGTAAACCCATCGGGGCCCCAGGTATTTGTTTGAACAGAGTGTTAGAAGAATAGTGCTGTACAAGTTAGATGATGTCAGAAGAGATATTGTGTTTCGTTTTTAGAATATCTCACGATTCTGAAATGGGGACATTGGTAATTTGTTTGACATCTGTTAATATTTGAAATATAACTAAAGACTAAATTTAGTTTGGTTATGAAATTAATTGCGTCATAATTTAATTGATATGCAACACATTGTTGGTATATTTAAGTTTTAAATTATTTATTATTCAATTATGTTCGATGAATTTATAAAAAAAATTGTTGTTATTCAATTTTATTTTGTGCTTACTGTTTTACTTCTGTCAGCTTCTTCTTGGCTTTAGTTGTGCACCATTTCTTTTATATCTATTTTTTATTCTTATTGATTCTATCACCATTTACAAATGTCATATCATTTATAGGAACCAAAATTTTATTGTTTTTAATCTATATACCTATATATTTTTTTATCTTTCTCAATTCTCAAGTGCTTTTATTATTTTGGGTTACAAAGAAGAAATACTCTTTAAACTTATTTTGATTGAGAGCTTTCGAAATTATTTTATTTCATCGTCAGTTAATATACTACAAACAACACAAAATATGAATAATTTAAAACAAGTAAAAAACTAAACACTTACGTTAGATGAGGTTGTATAAGCAGAAAAACGTATACATCTATAAAACTTTAGAATATTTTTAAAATTTTGGCAATTCAACTAACAAAATTGTCACGTTGGCATATTTGATTTGAAGACATCTGATGTATTTTTTTATAAAGTAGGAGTAACCTATTTTTATTCTTTGTAACTTCAGTAAGTTCATCAATATGAACTTAAAAATTATTTAGGAAACAAAAATTTATTGGGTGGCAAAAATTTCACTTTTTTAATCAATTTGAAAAATCTGCATTATATTCGGATTGATCATAAATGGTTGAAAATTTATTCTCCATTTCCAGTAAGTTACAATAACTCCAAAAGTATTAAAACTCTTCAAAAACGAACCTTACATAAAATTTTCTCATAAATGTATAAAACAGTTAATCATCTATTTAGTAGATCAAATGATAGAATTCCTAATGATCCTAGATCTAACGTTATATATAAAATCGACTGTAGCAACTGCCCTTCTTCCTATATTGGTCAGACTTCAAGAAATTTGAAACACCGAATGACCTTACACAAGAGCGATATAACTGTTTAGAACATAACCATTCTCCTGCCTTTGAAAATCCGCAAGTTCTGGCCATTGAACGTAACATTTTTAAACGTAGCTTCTTGGAGATGGTCTTCATTAACGGTCAGTCCAATACCATCAATAAAAGGACAGATTTACAAAACTTAAATATAATTTCTTGTAACTTACTGGAAATGGAGAATAAGTCTTCAACCACTCATGATCAATCCAAATATAATATAGATTTATCAGATTGATTAAATAAAAAGTAAAATTTTTGCTACCCAATGAATTTTTGTTTTCTAAATAATTTTTAAATTCATCGGTAAGTTACAAATAATAAAAATAGTTTACCTGTACTTTATAAAAAAAATACATCGCATGTCTCCAAATCAAATATGCCAACGTGACCATTTTGTTAGTTGAAGAAGTTTTATATATGTATACGAGTTTTATAGATGTATACGATTTTCTGCTTATACAACCTCAACTAACGCAAGTTTTAGTTTTTTACTTCTTTAAAATGATTCATATTTTGTGTTGTTTGTAGTATATTGACAGACCATGAAATAAAATAATTTCGAAAGCTCTCAATCAAAATTAGTTAAAACAGTATTTCTTTTTTGTAACCCAAGAAGTTTGGCTGCATTCCGATATTTTCTGATATAAATACATATATCTATATATAAAAACGCAAAGACAAAACGATTAGGTACCATTTTCTCCTCTGATTCTCAACCGATTTTCTTCATTTTTGTTTTGTTTAGTAGCTACTGACGACCTTCAGTGCAGAATGCTAATTTTAATTTATAATATTGGTTCATTCATTAAATAAAATATAATAAAAATTCATTATTGACGTTCATAATGTCAACGCCAAACAACTGAATGTGCCGCCGCCAGACTCACAACATTGAGTAATCATATATAGAGAGACCAATGCTATTATGTACTTAGAGCATGTACTTCTGGAAGTGGCATGAAAGCGTTGTTATTGTTTAGTGGTAAATGAATCTTTGTATATTATAATTATACAAGGCGATTCCAGATATGTTAGAAATAATTTTTTTCGTGGGTGGCACATAAGCAGTTTTATATATATGGTGTTTAAAATATAGAGTTCCATTATAACTAATAAAATAATTATATAAGGAAGCCCATTAGCGGTTGAATTTACAAGGTTCTTGGGATAGAAGCTGCAGTATAATTACAGTTATACAGGGTGGTGCAAAAAATATTATACATAGATGTATATACAGGGTGGCGGAAATGGAAATGCAACATTTCGTAACCTATAAGCAGTTGTATATATAGGGAAGATGAAATATAGGGTGAGAGGAATTATAGATCATCAGGATGATGATAAAAAATGTTAGAAAAGGAAATGATTTATAGAGTAGCCCACGAAGAGTTCCATATATATATATATATATATATATATATATATATATATATATATATATATATATATATAATGATTGAAATATAGGTCGGAGTAGAATTATAGTTAGAGAAGATAATTATAAATATCATAAACAAAAAGAGTAAATGTGGTGGGTCATAGGCAGTGGCATATACAGAATGGTTTACCCGTTGGTTCCAAAATGTAAAGATTATGCGTGGCTGTCGCATATACAGGGTGGTGGAAATACATAATTAGATGGAATTATTATAATGAAGATTTTAATAAATGTTAGAGAATTGATTGCAATTATAGCTATACAGGGAGGTTAGAAAAAATAAATATGTAGGATAGCCCATTAGCGGTTGAATTGTTGTCATATTAAATTAAGAATTACGAATTTGAACACAAATAAAGTCCTATGAATTATATCTGAAAAAACTTGAATTTCATTACTTATTTGTAGAAGCGAGATGTAAGACCGACATCTAGGATTTTCGAGGAAACTATCACACAGAGGTTCCGAATCTGGATCCGTTCCGTGTAATTGCTGTTCTCCCTAAAGTCCTAGGATAGAATGTCACGATAAAATTTTCAGGTTACTTAAGCTGCCAGAGATATTAACACAATTGGTCGAATTTCGACCACTGGGCGACAGCTAGTATACATATATATCTATATACTAGCCGTTACCCGCGGTTTCACCCGCGTACGGAATGTTCAAGCCTTCTCAAAAAGAAATAACTTATGAAATACGTGGGTTATCCTATATAAAAAATATCTAACATGTTTGAACCACCCTACTTAACCATAAATCCACCAATTCCGAATATATTTCACCCAAACTGCAAGTACCTTGAATAACTGTAACTCTACTTCACCCTACATTGCAACCATCCTGTATATGCTGCTGTTTTATAATTTTTTGAACACCTGACTAATAACTTTTCTCTACCCTATATTGCAGCTATGCAACTGCTTATAGTGTACCCTGTATAAAAATTATTTCTGATATTTTTTTAACCACCTTTTAAAGTAAAATTTCTCTTTACTATATATTTAAATATTAGTCAACCTTTATATGAGCTTAACGTTTCTGATCCCCCCTAATGGGAATGATGTGGAACCCTTCGTGAGTCACAAATATAAAAATACAGTTTTGCAACCTAACACCAAACTTTTATTTAAACCCTCACCCAAACTGTAACTGCTTATTGGCCACTCTTTATAATTTTATTGTAAAAAATTTTTAAGAGCTTTTTATAACTAACTCTACTTCCATCTACATTAAAACCATCCTGTATACACCGCTGCCAATTTGTTAAACATTACAACTTTTTGAACCACCCTGTATAACCATCATTTTACTCTACAAAAAATTATCCAATCTGTTTGACTATAAATCTAGTCCACCCGTTATTTCAATCACCTTGTATTTGCAACTACGTATCGGCCGCCCTGTATAATATTTGTTCTACCACCCTGTATAACTATAAATCCATCAATGCCAAATATATTTCACCAAAACCACAACTGCTAATGGGGCACCGAAAATAACAATTTTGTTCAACATGTTTTGAATCACCTTGTATGTATTACAACTACCCTGTATACGCTACTGCTTATTGGTCAACCAATATAACATTTTTTAAATAATTATCATAACACTTCTTCACCCAATGTTTCAACTATTCTATGTTTGCAACTTATTATGAACTACGCTATTTCACATTTTTTCCTTATATTTTTTCAAGATAAATTACAGTATAATTTCTCTCAACACTTCATTTAAACCACCCTTCATTGACAACTTTTTCTAACCTTGTTTGAATGACACTGTATAACTATAACTTTACTGCGCATCATACTTCAGGTACTCTATATATGCAAGTGCTAACAAAATTTTTCTAGCATTTTTTAGCCACAACCTTTTATATGCAACTACTTATTTGCCACCAAATATAACATTTTTGTACGAACCTGTATCCTTAGAAACCTACCCCACCCTATATTTCAACCATCCGGTAAATGGAACAAGTTTTTAACCACAATATAAACAATAATTCCACTCCAACTTATATTTCAAACACCCTGTATAAACAACTGCTTCTAACATTTCTTTAGCCCATTTCATAACTATAGTATCTTATGAACATAATTCAAAGATCCTAACTGCTTACCTAAGACATTTTTTTTAAGTTTTTTTATTCACTGTATAAATATTCTACCTTTTTTCAACCACTTGGTACATGGAAATGTTTATGGCTCATTCAATATAACTATTTTGGACAACCCAATATAACTAATTCCACTCCCCCTTTTGTCCACAACATCGTATATATCCAGCTGCTTATAGGACACCAAATAAATAATAAAGTTTTCTTACATTTTTTAAATCTATATAATTCTACTCAGCTCTAAGTTTCCTATATACAGAACACCCTGTAAAATTACGCATGATATATATTGATTTTTGTTAAATTGAAACATGTTACATTTGCACATTCCAAATTTTGAATAAAAGCTAAGCTGATGCTAATATCTAATATTTTGTGCCTGCGGTGGAACCAATTGAGTAATTATTACCCAACATGATAGAAGTTTTTTCGCTATATCTACCGTTTCTGTCAATTTAGCGAGATAAAATGTCCACTAGATTTTAAGTCAAACTATAGGCTTCGCAACAAAAAAAGATTCAGCAAAATCAGTTGAGTAGTTCTTACGTGATGCCCGAACAAACAACGGGCATTTCAAGTGGTTGAAAAAGGGTAGAATATTTATACAGTCAAAAAACAATCTTAAAAAAATGTGTTAGGTAAGCAGTTAGGATCTTTGAATTATGTTCACAAGATACTATAGTAATGAAATGGGTTGAAGAAATGTTATAAGCAGTTGTTTATACTGGGTGTTTGAAATATAAGATGTAGTGGAATTATAGTTTATGTTGTGGTTAAAAACTTGTTTTATATCCACAAGTAGTTGCGTATATAGGATGGTTGAAATATGTAGCGGAGTATAATTACAGCTATACAGGTGGGTTTAAAAAATATTATAAAGTAATGTTGTGATCTACAAGCTGTTCCATTTACCGGATGCTTGAAATATAGGATGGGGTAGGATTCTAGGGATACAAAGTAGTCCAAAAATGTTATATTTGGTGGCAAATAAGTAGTTGCATATAAAATGTTCTCGAAATATAGGGTGGTGTACAGTTATAATTATACAGGGTGGGTAAATTATGCTAGAAAAACTTTGTTATATAGCAGTTGCATATATGGAGTCCCTGAAATATGGTGTGTAGTAAAGTTATAGTTCTACAGTGTCATTCAAACAAGGTTAGAAAAATTTGTAAATGAAGGGGGGTTTAAATGAAGTGTGGAGAGAAATTATACTTTAATATGTCTTGAAAAAATATAAGGAAAAATTGTGAAATAGCATAGTTCATAATAAGTTGCAAAGATAGGATAATTGATATATAGAGTGAAGAAGTGTTATGATAATTATTTAAAAAATGTTATATTGGTTGACCAATAAGCTATACAGGGTGGTACCAAACATGTTATACTGGGTGTTCGATAAGCAGTTGCAATTATAAGGTGGTTGAAATAGCGGATGGAGTAGATTTACAGTTAAACAGGTTTATAATATATTTTTTGTAGGTTAGAACATGAGCTGTTGCATATATGCAATATCGAAAACATGTATCGAAGTAAATTATAGTTTATACAGTGTGATTAATACAATGTTAGAAAAAGCTGCATATAAGGTGTGGTTGAAATACAAGGTGGAGACAAATTAAACTTTCAAGGGTGGATCAAAAATGAAGTAATTATATCATTTATTTCCATTCCCATGTCTTATATAGCGTAGTATATAAGCAGTTGTGTATATAAGATAGTGAGTGGACCAGAGTTATAGTTAATTGTTTAAAAATTTTATATTTGGTGGCCCCTAAGCAGATGCACATACAGGATGGTTGAAATATTTTGTAGAGTAAAATTATGGTTTTACAGAGTGGTTCAAAAATAAGCTGTAATGGTTGACAAATTGGCAGCGTGTATACAAGATGGTTTTAATGTAGATGGAAGTAGAGAAAAATGAATAAAACTGTTATATAGGGTGGCCAATAAACAGTTACAATTTGGGTGAGGGTTTAAATAAAAGTTTGGTGTTAGGGTGCAAAAGTGTGTTTTTATATTCGTGACACACCAAAGGTTCCACAGGCATTTCCATTAGGATGATTAAAAAAAAGTTTAAAAAAATTGTTATATATGGTAGACCACAAACAATTGCATTCTAATATGGAATATCTGAAATATGGGGAGAAGCAAGGTTATAGATTTAGAGTGTGTTTAACACAATGTTAGAAAAAGCTGCATATAAAGGTCGATTAAAATAAAGAGTAAGGAGAAATTTTACTTTAAAAGGTGGTTAAAAAAATATCAGAAATAATTGTTATACAGCCTAGACCATAAGCAGTTGCATATAGGGTAGAGAAGAGTGATAGTCAGGTGGTCAAAAAGTTATATTGGGGACAAATAAACAGCATATACAGGATGATTGCAATATAGGGTGAAGTAGAGGTACAGTTATTCAAGTTGATTAAAAAAATGTCGAATAAAATTGTTATATAGGGTGGACCATAAGTGCTTGCAGTTAGGGTGAAATATATTTGGGATTGGTGGATTTATAGTTAAGTGGGGTGGTTCAAACAAGTTAGAATTTTTTTTATATAGGATAACCCATATGTTTTATAAGTTATTTCTTTTCGCGAAGGCTTGAACATTCCGTACCCGGGTGAAACCGCGGGTGACGGTTAGTATATATATATATATATATATATATATATATATATATATATATATATATAGATTACATATAACATGACTGACCTATCAGCACAATGCCGAAATTATTAGGAACTAGGCATTTGAAAATTTTCCTTTTCGATTTATTATGTAGCCGAGCACTAAGAAAGGATTTTTAAAAAATTCTGAACTATTAACGCAATACCAAAAGTACTAAGTCTAGAAAGGTATAATTTACATTTTAGATTTACGTCTTAACGTAAGCATCTTCTGAAAATGGATTTTTGGATTTTTCAACTTTAAGGAACGTCGATGAGGGGAGAGGTGGGGATTTTCGTAATAACTACATGTTCTTTGAAGTCAAAAACTTAAAAATTAGAATTGTAGTTACTCACGATAAATAGATAATGATTTATTTCAGGCTTAATTGCCAGTACGCTCCCTTGCAATGCTACAGCTTGACTACATTCGAAAGGTAGCGATGAATTTGAAAAAAGTCTAAACTAAAAGTGAGGTTTTATTACCTGACTGAAATTTACAGGGTACGTCATCATCATCATCAAATTGTTTTTAAAATGCTTACTTCGATTTTCTATTTTTTGTGCAGAATTACTAAGGGCCCATCTTTTGACGTACGGGATGATAAACAGGGATGTTCATTCCATAAGTCAGAGAATTTTGTCAAACCATAAGGGTAGTTATGGTTTGACAAAAGGAAAATGCGAGGATGAAATTCAGGCATGCCCTAAAAAATCTCATTTGGGCGCTATACTGAAGTACTTACATTAACTGAAAATATGAAAGTATAGGAGGGGACGTTTCTGTAGGCCAATTTTTTTTAACTCCAGGAAAGGACATATGTCCAATAATGACGGGTTAATAACTATACATTATAGTATCTATACTAAAATAAAGTACAAGACTTTAGAATGATTATATGAAAGAGCTCTTTACATGTGGCTGAAATAAAAGACAAGACTTTTGAATGATTCTGTGAAAGTGCTATTGTGACACCAAAAATAACAAAGCAGCGACAGTTGATCATATTTAAAATTAATAATTAAAAGGTCCGCAATGATAAATTTAGAAATTTAAAATTTGACAATAATGTATGACAGTGAAACTGATCTAACTAGGCGAATTTACTGCTAATTTGATATATAGAGGGTAGGACCAAATAATTCTAAGGTTCATGTGAAATAACAAAGCTTCTTGCAATTGGGAAAAATGTGAAAGAGTTATTTTCAAAATTTAATGTGGCCCTTCCAGGTACGACTTTGTTATAAAAACATATCAAAGAAATTCAAATGATCCAGAGATCACATTAAAGTCATAAGGAAAATGGTGTCTGAGTTAGACCCTGAAACGTTTGAACTATTTGAAATATACACTTTCCAACGATTGTGGTGTTATTATCAAAAAATAAGAAAACTATATACCCACTAGAGATGTCACAGCTATCTTTCAGAAAACAGTCACAAAAATGCTGAAGCTACTGTTTTAACAGGATCTCTGCTGGGCGATACAGTATTTATATCGCATATTCTATTTATTGCAAACGATTTCTTTTTCAAATTCAAAAGACATCAATTCTCTGTGTTTGCTTAGTGGTGATTATAAATAACTATAGCCAAATCCTTAAATTTGTATCAATTGCTTGGTGATAGCTCAGCTTCTCCCATGGTTAGATTTATGTTGTGTGGTTACATATAAACTCAACTTGTTATTTTGGCAACACTTTCTAGATCGAGCAGGATATGTAATTTTTTTAGAAATCGGAAGTTGGGCATTAAGGGACAATTAAAATATGCCAAAAATCTTTATTAATTGGTAAAAAATTTAAAATGAAAATTTCTTTCCAAGGTAGTGTAATTTTTTATTGCCTATAAATGACCGACCGAGATATATGTCAAATGGGATTGTTTTCATTTTGCAGATGATTCACGACCATAGTCATCTCGCCCAAAGATGAGACAATTTTGGAGGAGGAAATTAGATTAATCTTAATTGAGATTTCAAGTTGATGGAATAATCAACTTTAATATAAACCTGTAAAACGATGTGGGGATTTAATTTACGGCAAAAATATGCAAATTAAAAATATCCCAATATTTTATTTAATAATATTTATGTACTCTTTTTTGACAAATTGCCTATATTTATCTATAAAGAAATTTTATATAATAACTCCTATTTGCGCATTACGTTTGATTTTTTGAATTGGTAGGGGATATTAACAAATTGCAGTGTTTTAAATTTGAATTAAGAATTATAATAAAAGAAGAATACGAGAAATACGGTAAACGTTACATGTTAATTTTGTGACAAACTATTGAATGGCCATAATTTCTTAGTTGTAGCAAAATAACGTTAGTTTTCATTATGTCCAGATCAAAGTCTTCACGCGGACGAAGTCGCGGGATGAAGCGAGTACGAAATAGAAGCTTTGACGCAAATGCAGTTGTCTTTCTGTAGTATCGCTGAGATGCATTCTGGTTACAGTTTGTTTTCATTGCTTCAACGTTAGGTATCACAGCATCTGTCTTTCGCGTTTCGTGATTTGTTCGGGTTGTGAATTATAACTTGTTAATCTTGGTGGCGTTCACGTTTTGTGCTTTTGGGAGACTGTGTGCTTCTATTGTTTTCTTTCTGATCGGACAGAAGTTTTCCCCGCGTCCCCACCTTTTGTCCCCTGAAAATGATTTATATTATGTATTTCATTTATACTTTCCTGTCTTCTATATATGGCCTTCCTGTTTCTCTTTGCCATCGTTGAGCGTTGGCCTCTATGGCAATTTCTGCTGGTACTACTTGGTCTATTTCGTCGTTATAAATTACTGTCCCCGTACTATTGAGGAATACGTTAGTTTATCTTTTTGAGAATTAGATTATTCGTCAGTCCCATCTTGCTTATTCTTTCTGTTAGTGATCAATGTCTAGCACAAGCAGCCCTGACTTTGTTACGAGTCTCTTGGACATGTGTTGTGAAAGTCAGCTCCTTGTCGATGATGACACCTACAAGATGTCATTTTTTCATGAAATTGCCCTACCGTTCAGGGCTCTTACTCTTAAAAAGTTTTCAGTCAAACTTTCTAATTAATCGAAAATTAGTAGCATATTATAGGATGGTTGAAATATGCAGCAGAGTATTACAGCTATATCTACAGGTGGGTTCAAAAAAGTATAAAAATATTATGATCTACAACCTGTTTCATATACCGGATAGATGAAATATAGGGTGGCTGGAATTCTAAGTATACAGGTTGGTGAAAAATGTTATATAGGGTGGCCCATAAGTAGTTGCATATACAAGGTTGTTGAAATATAGCGTGGCGTAGAACAATAATTATACAGTCTGGGTAAAAAAATTTTTGAGTACCTGAATGATGGGGTATAATCAAGTTATCGTTACTTAGTGTGAATCAAACAAGGTTAGAAAAAGTTGCGAATGAAGAATGGTTTAAATGAAGTGAAGAGAAATTATATTTTATAGTGTGCTTTAAAAATTATGAGGTAATAGCGTAGGTCATAACTAGTTGCACAGATAGGATATTTGAAATATAAAAAAGAGTAGTTTAATATTTAAAAATTGTTACATAGCGTGCCCCATAAGCAGTTGCAGTTTTGGTGAAATTTATTGTGAAATGACGGATTTATATTTATACAGGGTGTTACAAAAAAGGTCAAACTGGGTGGCCGATAAGGAGTTGCACATACAAAGTGGTTGAAATAGAGGAAGGAGTACAATTATAGTTAAACAGTGTGGATAAAAAATGGTTCGAATTTTTTTTTAAGATAGAACGTGAGCTGTTGCAAATATGCAATATATACAGTGTGAGTAAAACATGTTAGAAAAAGTACAATATAAGGGGTGGTTGACTTATAAGGTGGAAACAAATTATATTTTCCAGGATGGTTAAAAAAATTCTCGAAATGGTTATATTTAGCGTAGTCCATAAGCACTTGCATAGATAATATAGTTGAAATATAGAGTGGATCAGAGCTATACTTAAAAGTGTTTAAAAAATGTTATATTTGGTATCCCCAAAGCAGATGCATATACAGCGTAGTTGAAATATGTTGTAGAATATAATTATGATTATACAGGATGGTTAAAAAACTGATAGACAAATAAGTTATAATGGTTGACTAATTGGCAGCAGTATATACAAGATAGTTTAAATATAGATGGAAGTAGAGTTATAGCTATTGATGGCAGTTCTTAAAAATGTTGAATAAAATTTTTATATAGGGTGGCCCTGGGTGAAATATGTTGGGGATTGGTAAATTTAGTTTTACAGAGGGGTTACAAAAAATGTTATATTGCATGGCCCATAAGTAGTTGTATATAAAAGGTGGCTGAGATCGGGGGCTTAGTCGAATTATAGTTTTACAGGGTGGTTTAAAAAATGTTATATAAGGTAGACCATGAACAGATACATCCTGCTATATGCAATACCTGAAATATGTGGCGAAGCAAAATTATATTTACATATTGTGTTTTACACAGTGCTAGAAAAAGTTGCATATCAAGGCCGGTTAAAATTATAGTTTAAGAAGTGGCCAAAAAATTATCAGAAATAATTGTTATATAACATATAGAGTGGAGTAGAACTATAGTTAGGTAATTAAAAAATGTTATATTTGGTGGCAAATAAACATCAGCATATAAAGGACGGTTGCACTCTAGGGTGAAGCAGAGTTACAGTTATACAAGGTGATTCCAAAAAATGTTGAATAAAATTGTTATATAATGTGGCCCATAGGCATTTGCAGTTTGGGTTAAATGTATTCGGGATTGGTAGATTTATAGTTATGTTAGGTGGTTCAACAAAGTTAGAAAAATTTGTTATATTGGATAGCCCATATGTTTCATAAACTATTTTTTTTGCAAAAGGATTGTACATTCCATACGCGAGTGAAACCGCTATTAACGGCTATTTTAACATTTTTTTAACCGACTTCTAAAAAGGAGGAGGTTATCAATTCGTATGCAACTTTTTTTTTGTATGTCGAGCGATTATTCAAAAATGGCTTGGGCAATTTTGATAATTTAAACTGCATTATATTAAGGAACATGACAGAAAGGTCTTACATGATTGTCTATTATATGAGATTTACGGTTTTCTAGAAAATCAGAAAAAAAAGTAAATAAGGAACTAGATTTCAGCGATTTTCAATGAATCTTCTGTTTTCTCTAAAAGTGCTCACGCAATTTGAATATTATAAATTGTATTATACAAAGATATATTCCAGCTTGATTCCGTACATTTTCTATAACGCAAAACATACCATTTTTCTGAAAATAGGAAATATATATGCAAAAAACTGTAAACATCATGGTAAATGTCAAATTTTTATCATAAATATCTAATTTAAATGTTATGATATGCCATGAAAGTATATCGTACAGGGTGTTTTTATTGGATTTGAATTTGATGTTAGAGAGTTATAGTCGCGTGAAATGGCAGAAAATATTCCGTTAATTTATGGAACCGAAAATTTGTTAGATATATCGGCGAACTTTTCTATATGGTATACGGTAGTAGGTGTGTGCGTGCGAGCATGTGATATTAGGTGGTACATAAGCCGTTGTATACATAGGATGGTTTAAATATAAGTTGGAATTGAATTAGTTATACATGGTGTTTCTAAAAATATTGTATTGGGTGGCACATAAGTAGTTGCGTATACAAGGTGGATGAAATAAAAGTGGAGCAAAACTAGAGTTATACAGAGCGGATATTTGCGTTATAGGACGGAAAATAATTACAGTTATACAAAAGGCTTTAAAAATTGTCAGAAGTAGTTGAATATACAGGATGGTTGAAATATAAGTTGGAGTAGAATTACAGTTATACAGGGCGGTTTAAAAAAGTTATAAAGTTTGGAACATAAGCAGTTGCTTATACAAAGTGTTTGAAGTAAGGGTAAAATTATTGTTATTCAGGGTGTATCAAAAATTTGTTATATAAGCATAAGCAGTTAGGATATTTGAATTATAGAACGTAGGACGGAGTATAATTATAGACATGGGTTAAAAAAATTTTAGAAGCAGTTGCATATATCGTGTGGTTGAAATAAATGGTAGAGTAAAATTATAGTTATAAAGTGTGGCTCAAAAAGGCGAATTTTGTTATATAGGGTAAACCATGAGTAGTTGCATAAATGGAATACTTATGGGGCGAAATAAAATCATTGGTATACTAATTTAAACAATAGAACAATAGAAAGAGTCAATAGTGTGATGAGGATTTATACTTAAACAGGGTGGTTTTAAAGATTTCAGGACCGTTGTGATATAGTATTGAGTTGAATTATAGTAGGACAGGGTGATTCAGAAAATGATAGACCAATAAGAAATATATATATATATATATATATATATATATATATATATATATATATATATATATATATATATATATATATATATATATATATATTAAAATAAATAAAAATGTCAAAATACATTTGGAAAATATAGACAGGGAGAAAGAGAAAGGAAGAAAAAGAGAGAGAGAGAGATAAGAATACGCTAAAATTTTCGATTGAATTGTACCTTAAATCAGATAAAAAAGAAGACATGTCTGAAAATAGTGATTGATTGCACACGGTTTCTAAACGTTTTCTATTTTAACTCAACTGAAGTCGGTTCTTTTTAATACGCTTTTATAAGGTTCCTGTGTACGTATGTATCTATCTATGTAAAGGAAATTTCCAATGTAATTTTGACCCACTTAAAGAAGTCCAATTAAGTTGAAAATTGGCACACGTGTCAAGGGCCGATGACAATACAATTCTTTAAGTTGAATTTTCCCGTTTGTTGTCTATTTGTCACTGTTCTCGACTAAATACAAATTCGTCAATTAACTACTGCCAACT
Source organism: Octodonta nipae (assembly GCA_034190945.1). Taxonomy (NCBI): domain Eukaryota; kingdom Metazoa; phylum Arthropoda; class Insecta; order Coleoptera; family Chrysomelidae; genus Octodonta; species Octodonta nipae. Next base: position 57,742,709 of record CM067219.1, read on the forward strand.
AGATGGCAGTAGAACTGCAATGAGAGGTTACGCAAACATGAAGTAGACTTTTTAATTATAAATATATCGTTGAGACTAAAAACTTAGAAAATAATTATAGTTTAAAAAAAAAACGAAAAAATACGCTTCAATAGCAAACCGAACTAAAAAGCAGAAAATAATTTTTAATTATGAGCAGTTTATATTACAGCAGTAGAAAGTAAAAAGCGTTGGGTGCATTTCACTATATTTGCATAACTCCCCTCTTATAAATAGTTGCCAATAAAATAATTGTAAAATTTAATATTTCAAGCACCACACGCTTTTTACTTTCTACTGCTGTAATATAAACTGTTCATAATTAAAAATTATTTGCTGCTTTTTAGTGGGGTTTGCTATTAAAGCGTATTTTTTAGTTTTATTAAACTATAATTATTTAAATATAAATTATTACTTCGGTGTCGTGTGTTATGTTGTGGTTATATCAGATACTTGTAATCGATTTTAATGTAACTTCCAAAATATGAGTTTTAAAAGTATTTTCGGGTTACTTTAACTTCCCAGAATACGTTGTAATTTGGGCAATCTAATTTGGGATAGAATAATAATCAGAATACTGGATTAATAACATTTTTTATGTTTGATAAGAGGAAAGGTACTCAAATTATTTAAAAGCTATTGCTAAATTTTACACGCAAGAATTTAAGTAACAAAATTTTTTTTTAATATCACATGTTTTTAAAACCGACTAAATAGTATAAATAATGTCTCCAAGCTCCACAAAGATTTATATTTTGTGATTGTCAATTTGAAATTGATAATAATTAGAAAAGCTCATAAGAGATTTAATGTAGTAAAATTGTTAGTAAATTAGATAAACTTATATCTATCTGGTACTACTGACAAAAGATGGGTATAAACTTGGTGGTCGATAATTTTTGTCGGAAAATTAAATGTGTTTATTCAAGACATATCAATTCTGAATAAGACATTCCAGTTTCACAGAATGCTACATGCAAGGTCATATTACATGTTAGAAAAGAAAGTCAGAAGATGATTCCCAAAACGGAACCCCAGTAGTGGACTCCTACTTCAAAATTTGGTTTGCCACCATGAGATCCAAGCCATTATATAAACTAGTTAACTCGCCAGTGAGTGAAAATGGTGTTTCATCATTGAATAAATCCCTTAAAACTGAAAATGAAACAAATATATATATATATATATATATATATATATATATATATATATATATATATATATATATATATATATATATATATATATCAGAAGATTACATTTGTGGTGAATAATGGAACTACGAAAGACAGTTTTAACACCTTAACCACGGAAAGGGTAAGACGGAAAATCGGCAGTAGCAGCTTCTGCCTCCTTTAGATCACCACAATAGTCTTTTTGCAGATACAGAAACTCTAGCGAGAACATAAGCATACTACCCAGGTTAGTATTGAGAAGCTATGTATATACACCAACACCAAAACAACTGTAACAGAACAGATAAGAAACTCTAACTTAAACTTGGACCATGACATTGGGCAGCAACAAGACCATTTGAAAAAGGAAAAAAAAATGAATAATGCCGATTCGTTACAATAATTCATTCATTCATTCATGAGGTTTTTCCTGTTTGACCTTTTTGTCGAAACTAGTCACATGAAAGTGAAAATATAAGTTATATATTGTTACAAAATTTACCAAACCCGACCCTGTTTCATTTCAGTGCGACAACGATCGCTGGGATATAAAAAAAACTAGAAGGTTCGGACAGGAGAAAAACTTATCTCGATCATAACTCGACAACTGTAAAATTGACACTGGATTATACTAGAGAATTCGACGCTGATTTTAAAAGGAGAACCCATCCTCGCAGCAGTTAGTTAGAAAGGACGACGAGATACATTCGAGATACGGAATGTTATTGTAAATCAGCTGTTCTGTATAATTTGATGTAAATAAAGTTCTAGAGAAGTGAAAGTGAATATTAATTTCATAATTTTAAAATTGAACTCACGGACTATATTGCAATTTGGTAACCAGAAGTGAAGGATTAAGTGCAGTTAAAATCGTAATTTGATTAATGGAAACTCGTAGCATGGAAAAAATGGACGAAACTACCAAAAAAATAGTCAAGCAGGTTACGGAGGGACTAGACGAAAAAATTGCACAGATTCTAGAAAAACGTGACAAGAAGGAGAAACAACATCAAGAAGAAATTCAACAAAGGTTAGTAAAATCTTTTGATGAGAAACGTAAAATAGAATTACAAATCTTGTCACTACGATGAAAAGCGAACAACAAAACCTTGTTTTCACTATGAAAAATGAACAACAAAATCTAGTTTCCACGATGAAAAGTGAACAACATAATTTAATGGAAGGATTATTCGCGAAATTTGTAGAAAAACAAGATCGACTTGAATTAAAACGACAAAATGAATTTAAGATATTTGAAGAAAAACAAGGCAAAACGGAAGAAAAAAGACAATTGCAATTTGAACAATTAATGCAAATAGTATCGCAAGTTAATGAAAGAAGGCAAATAGTTGAATCAGACATAAAAGAAACAAACGATGACATAAAGATCCTAAAAAGTAATGTGGAGACTCTTGAAATCAAAGTAGATGACATCGATTCCATCCAGAGCCAGGTGAAATTTGAAATCAGTTCCGTTAAAAACAAAAGTGAGGTCCAGTAATTCAGTGCAACAACATGGCATTATAGTTAGTAGTAGTAAACCACCCACATTCGACCAGTTCGATGTATATTTGATGCCAATGGATGAGATAATCAAGAAAAATCTACTTCTCTGGTAATTTCCTAGAACTGCATGTCGAGGATTTCGTCATCGATCCTGGACGGCCCTCCAAGTTCGAATTAGACGGTTAGTACACTTGTCCTATGTCAGAGTTAGCCACACAGAGTTTCATAAAATCAGAGATGTAGAAGTACAAAGCTAAGTGGCGTCAAGCTCTAGAAATTGTCCCCAAGCCGAGGGTCCGAGCAGTAACCAGGAACAGAGTCACCATTTCAAGCGCTGCTTGCTGGCCTGAACAGAACGGTCAGAACTTCACGCAGGACACTAGATTGTCAAGTGAGGCTACCTGAACGATTGAACAGCCAATGGTCAGCCAGTCAGCCCAAATACACTTATCCAACCGGGCCTAGCGGCAGCCTAGTCATCAGAGGCACCATCCAGTTAGATACCGGCGCCGCTGTGTCCACATCAGCGGCCAGTTACCAATAACATCCAGCTCAGAAAAGTCACCGGCGAGTCCATGTCAATACAGGGTGAGGCAGATGTCGTGCTACAGATAGATGATCCGGCACCTGGTAGCGAATATTGACGACGATCACCTCCAACATCTATGAATGACTCAACTTCAGTTGCTAGAATTCAACGGGTATAGCTTAAAGCCCATAGCTCATGACTACTTAGACGATAGTTATATACCAATCAGAGTCCTGAATTTGTCCAACAACGACATCAGAATTGTCAATGGTCAAGAGATAGCTTATTTCGAGCCAGTAGAGACCATCATCAATTGCGAAGAAGAGTACTAGACGTCGGTAAAGGAGACAGGGCCCAGTAAAGAGTTCCTACAACAGATTGCTGACCATTTGACACACCTGACACCAGAGGCAAATTTTTAACAGTCAAGATGGAACCACCGGCCGCACCAACATCATCCAGCACCGAATAGATACCGGAAAGGCTCAACCCATCAGAATACCACCTAGACGACTACCATTGTGGCAACAACAGGCAGTCGAGGAAAACATTGAGTCCATGTTACAAAATGGAGTTATTGAGCCATCCATCAGCCCATGGTTTGCTCCCGTCGTGCTAGTTAAAAAGAAGGATGGAACCACCCGATTTTGCGTGAATTATAGAAAGCTAAATGACGTCACGAAGAAAGACAGCTATCCACTAACCCGAATCGATGACACTTTGACCACACTAGCAGGCTCCCGTTGGTTCTCCACACTAGACCTAAAAAGTGGATATTGGCAGGTTGGTCTACAAGCAAACGATAGAGAGAAGACAACGTTCTCCACCAGTAAAGGGCTGTTTCATTCACGGTCATGCCCTTTGGGTTATGTAATGCACCCGCTACATTTGAGAGGCTAATGGAGTATGTACTGAACGGATTAACATGGAGGACGTGCTTAGTATACCTCGACGACATTCTAGTCATGAGTCAGACATTCGACGACCATCTGAAGAACCTGGGCGAAGTATTCTCCAGAATTAATAACGCCAACCTGAGACTCAACCCGAAGAAGTGTTCCTTGTTCCAAAACGAAGTAGAGTTTTTGGGCCACGTCGTTTCCGAGTCAGGAATCCGCACCAACGAGGACAAGACAGAAGCGATCCGTGATTGGCCAGTCCCGAGAGACAAGCATGAACTGCGAAGCTTCTTGGGCCTCTGTTCCTACTACAGGCGATTTGTTGAGGGATTTGCCACCATTGCCGCCCCTCTACATCGGCAGACCACTGAGAAAGAGACCTTCCATTGGAATAAGGATTGTGAAACATCATTCAGGCGAGTGAAGGCAGCACTATGTTCCAGCCCTTTCCTACACAGTCCGGCAAGTTCATCTTAGACACCGACGCCAGCAATGCAGGTTTGGGGGCTGTCCTATCCCAGGTGCAAGATGGCGAAGGGAGGTTGATCGAGTACTACAGCCGTGGATTCTCGAAACCGGAAAGAAATTATTGCGTCACCAGAAAAGAACTGCTGGCAATAATAAGAGCTATAGACCATTTTTACAAATATCTTCATGGTCGTCATTTCTTAATCCGGACAGATCATGCCGCCCTCAAATGGTTGCTGGACATGAAGACACCGGAAGGACAACTGGCCAGGTGGATGGAGAAACTACAGCAATACGATTTCAAGGTGGAACACCGTGCCGGCCGTTTGCACAATAATGCCGATGCCCTATCCAGAAGACCCTGTAGAGCAGAATGCGGACATTGTCTGAAGACGGAACAACGGGAGGGTATCTCCATCAGGCAGATCCGAGTGCAGCCCAATGAAGACTGGACAACGGAACAGTGCATCCACGACCAAATGGCTGATCCAGACATCGAACCAATCTTGTCACTCAAAACGAGAGGGGCACCCAGGCCACAATGGGACGAGGTAGCTAGATACTCCGGCGTGCTGAAATTGTTATGGGTTCAATGGGACTCTCTAAGAGTAGACAATGGAATGCTCAGGCGAGTTTGGGAAAGCGTTGATGGACGAGAAACCAAGTCGCAACTAGTAGTTCCGAAGAAAAAGGTACCAGCCATCCTGACCGAAGTACATGATGGAATTACCGGAGGCCACCTGGGCATAAATAAAACCCTAGACAAAGTTCGCCAGCGGTACTACTGGGTGAATTACTTCGAAGACGTCAGAGCTTGGTGCCGGAAATGTGACACCTGTGCAGTCGGTAAGGGCCCGAAGACCCGGACCAAGAGCAAAATGCAGCAGTACAATGTGGGCGTCCCATTTTCGAGAATTGCCATCGATGTCGCCGGTTTGTTTCCCGAGTCTGAGAGGGGGAACAAATACATTCTGGTCGCAATGGATTACTTCAGCAAATGGCCTGAGGCATATGCGATACCCAACCAAGAGGCGACCACGGTAGCGACGGTGCTTATAGAACAACTATTCAGCAGGTTTGGCGTCCCGATGGAATTACATTCAGACCAGGGGCGTAACTTCGAATCGACTGTATTCCAGAAGGTCTGCACGATGCTGGGGATCAGGAAAACGAGAACAACACCATTACACCCACAGTCAGACGGAATGGTGGAAGATTCAACAAGACCTTGGAACAACACCTATTCAAGGTCGTCAGCAATAACCAGCGTGATTGGAATGAGCATATTCCCCTATTCCTGTTGGCATATCGCTCTGCCGTTCATAATAATTCAGGTCTGACCCCAGCCAGGGTCCTATTCGGAAAGGAGCTGCGATTACCCTGCGATTTGGGATTTGGCTCCCCCGAAGAACCTTCCCATGAAATCGACCATTATGCCGACCAGCTCCGACATAACATGCTGGCAATACATGAATTAGCCCGAATGCAGGTGATGCCACCATACGATGAAGACGCGATACGGCCAATCAATCTGGCTGTACAACCCCAACGGAGCAAGGTAAATCCCCAAAGCTTACACCCGCCTGGGATGGTCCATACGAGGTGGTCAATATATATATATATATATATATATATATATATATATATATATATATATAATATATTTGTTTTTAAGTTTTCGCGGGCACTAAATGTTTTAGGTGGTTTCCGGGAATTCAACCGCGTAGTTGATTACTGATCCCTGCCGGGATAGATGGTAAAATGAGAACGTTCGGCAGAGTCACATCTGCCCTCTTCAGTTATTCGAATACTGTAACTAGACGCGAAAGCAGAAGGCTACGAGAATTATGCGAATCGACCTGAAGAGGGCAGATGTGACTCTGCCGAAACTTCGTCATTTTACCATCGTGAAACGTCGTCATTTTACTACGCGGTTGAATTCCCGGAAACCACCTAAAACATATATATATATATATATATATATATATATATATATATATATATATATACATTTGTCTTCGTTCATTATGAGTATCATTAAATATCATTAAACAACAGCTTCCATCATCAATTTTTTTAAAATAAACTCTGTTGTTGAATATATGTAATAAGAGTCCTTAATTGTGTTATTTGGACTTTTTACATATTTTCTACCAACAGCTCACCATCTGTAATCTTTTGTGATTTTAACACAATATCTGAGAAATATTCTAGATTAGAGGTTCACGTAGTAGATCTAACTAAGTGGGGAATGGCAAATTAAACAGATTTCTTTTTCATATTGTAGGGGAGAGTGGGGCGGCTTCATACAGTTTTTATATATCGTTTTGTGGAATGCTGTGTATTAGTTGTATAACTTTCAATTTATGACACATTGATGGCTTAACTATTTATTTATACAGTAGTAGCATGATATTACTGAAAATTCACGTGCAAGAATTTCCCTAACGTTTTAAAAAAAAGGAAAACGTATGAATGTACCCCATTAGAGGGGTATATTCATACAACCGGAGGGACAAATTCATACATGAATTATTATCACAACAATCCAAAAATCAAAATTTAGTTAACATGAAGATAAATCCTTACAAAAACTAAAATTAACGAACATTAGAAAAGAGAAATCAATATTAAAATTGAAAATATTGACTCTTTTAGCTGTGATAGCTGACTTAGGATCTGGCAGTATCATCATTATGTCTGATAAATCAACTGATCCCTCATCTTTGACATCTGGAAGCACAAAGTTCATAAAATTCACTGGTTTCTTCCTCAAAAATGAAATTTTTACTTCAGTTGAACTGTAGTGTTCAATGACTTGCCCAATGTAATATCTAACACACTTCTTTTTTTCAAATTTGACAAACACAAAAGCATCATCTTTTAGATGTTCAGGATATACGGGTAAGAGAAAATTTTCGAATTCGTTTCTTTCAATGTCATCAAAAGGAGATGCAGAACTTTCTCTTAAACTATTCGCTGTTTCATTGCTGCTAATATCACTTTCCTTGATTTTACTCTTCTTATTTTTTGTTGATTTTGAAGAAACTCTTTCAATCAGACTCAAAGAATGCTTCATTTTTTTTGCTCTACTTTTCCGTTCTTTTTCTTTCCTTTTTTTCTCTCTGTTTTTCTCAAGTTCCTCGATTCTATGTTTTTCGGGTTTATCCGTATAAATTCTGGATTTTTCTAGAGATCGACCTTTTTTAATTTGTGTAGTTCTTTGAAGTTTTGGCAGAGGCCTTATAATTTCTGGTGTCTTTAAGTCTTTGGAAGTTGAAGGTAAACAAGTATCATTAACAACTGAGGCTGTTGTAAGTTGCTGTGAATGCAAAGAAGGAGGAGTCAAAGAAGAAACTTCAACAAGTTCATCAGCACCTGCATTTTCATTTGACGCTGTGGCAAGATTCGAGTTATATACTCGAATATGAGCAAAATCTTCATCATTGAAAATTAATTTATTAACGGGCCATATTCCGGTTTTCTCAAAAGCTCTGGTTATATTTTTGGCATTCAATGTTTCGAAACAGGGAACTTTTAAAAGTCTGTGAATATAAATATTTATCGTTTTCCCTGGGTTGGAAACATGCAAATCATTGAATGATATTTTCAGTTTTGATTTTAAGGGGCCGAATACACCAACATCTAACGGTTGAAGACGGTGAGTAGTATATGGTGGGAAAGAGAGGTATACAATACCATTGTCCCGGCAATAGTTAATTGCGTTGAAGGATATGTGACTTTCGTGATTGTCACATAGAATTAATATGGGGTTTGTCTTCGTACAGAGAGTAAACTTCTGGATATGTTTCAGAACTTCGACAAAAATGTCCAACCGGATCTAGTTACACCTAATGATCCTTCCGGAGCCCCTTCTATGAAATGATTCTTAAAGTGTACATGAGGGAAGACAAATAATGGTGGTATTGTATTCCCATTTGCTGCTATGATACCCCCAAATGTAACCAACTCTCTTCGTTCAGCGCAAACTATTTGACCCACCTGTTTTTGTCTTTTGTCAGCCAGATTCATCAAAATTAAATATGCGGTACGCAGTAAAATTGTGTTTGCTGTAAACAGTTTCAAGATTCTGAAAGAACTCATTGACCGCCGTTTTATTAAAGCCGAATGATCTAGCAGCACTCGTATTTTCAGGTTTTCGCAAGCTTAAATTACTATTACGTTTGCAGAAACCTGCTAGCTATTCTACTTCTGACATTCTATTCGTAATTGTCTTTTAAACGTTGTTTGTGGCATATTCTTGATTACTTTTATGTTTTTTTGGGCAATAACACCACAATAGAAATAAAACGACGTATATTGCAGGAATATTCCTGCAACATACGTCGTTTTATTTAAAAGTAATTCTATTCGTGACCCAACTCGAAGGATGTTTAATATTGTTGGAATTGGCAAATTCATAGGCAAGTCTTCTAACTTGAGTACATGTCAGTCCAAAATGCATTTTAGAACTATCTACAATATATTTATTTAAAAGACCCTCTTCTTCAGCAGTAAACACTTGACATGATGAGAATTTTGAGTGAAAAGTACGACTCTCACTTTCAGATTCTTCTGATTTGCGAAGTTTAGTTATTCGGCTTTTTAGTGTTTGTTCATTGACTCCGTATTTGGCTGCTGTTTTCCGGAAAGAGAGTCTGTGTTCCAAAACATGAGATATAGCTGACGAAATTGCCTCTTCGTTAACCTCCCCACTCCTCGTCCCCTTGTTCTTATAATGTCTAACCATTATCGTTCTGTGAAACAAAAAATTATAGGTCGGTATCTTTAAATTGCGAAAAAATACAAGTGCAAGGGGCACATTCATACATGTTAATTAAGAAAAAAATATGCAAAAAAATGTCTCAATGTAGGATAATTTAAAGATACAATCCTACACTCTATGATATTATGATTAATATAAAATAGCAGTGATTTATATAAAAAAACACTAACTAGTCATAAAATACGGCCAAAGAAAATTAAAATTACTTATGCGAGGCAAAAACACGTTGGGTGGTGCACATACCCGCTCTCTGCAGCGACTGCTGTCAAAGTTCCCTAGTCAGTATACACACATTAAACCTACGCGCGCACACTAACTTCATTCATTTGTTGCATGCCTAACTTCAAATACACTCAGTGTATGTAGGTGCCCCTTGTGTGAATCCGCCCCACTCTCCCCTAGTTCATGCAATTCGGTACACTCTTAATTATTTTTGAGACTAAAGTTGGTGCCAAGTATTAAGGAGACTTAAATTCCTTCTATTATTTAGTGTGTACTTTGCATTCTTGGTTCATGTTAGTTTACCATAAAGGCGCTATTTTACTAATTTAATTAGTGTTATGTTAACATTAATAAAATAGTAGCTAATAATTATATGTGATGATAGTTAGTTGTGTTGGTGTGGAGTTTTGTAATCGGTTGGTTAATTTCAAAACATAACCAGCTTCTTGGTTTTCAGATGGAACGGTTGATGTCGATGCTAGGACAGAAGACAAAACAATCCGTACTGTTCAACTGATCTAAAGGATGCAGTGCCCATCCCTAAACCAAGAAGCAAGTATATTTGTCTTCTTTGAGAAAGACTTTAGTCTATTATTCACAACTAGCATTATACGAAGATTTCTGCGTATCGTTTTTTTATACTTACTTCGTTTGAATATGTTGAATTTAGACAAATTACTTAACTGAAAAGTATAATTTATGAATAAAATTGTATGACCTTTTGCGCCTATAATTTCAACGTTAATAATAATTCTTCCATATTCCTTTTTCGCTGACAATATTGGGCGACGTAATTCGTTGTGTCCCAAAGTAGAATTTCCGTAAATTTCTCCAACTTCAAAAAAATTTTACTATTGCAAACTATATATATATCGTATATCATCTACGGCTATATTCAGCGAATTTTTCATGGTGTAGCCTCCCTGAGAAATTGTAAGATTGCAGAGAAACTTGAAGAGCTGTGGAACTAGAGAAATTAAGGTCTTGAAAATAAACGAAGAAGAATTAAGATCTACGAGAAGGACTAAAAGAATTGATTAACTGAAATGAAGAAGTAGAAGAAATGTAGGAATGAACAATTCATGAATTGGATCGAATGACTGAGAAGAACATATTTTTCGTGCGTTTTTTTATCAGGAACTCAGGGCTAGTGGTTGAGGAATTGGCCTGTGAATAACCAAACGCTTGAAGAAATGGTGTAGTGAAGTGAAAAGCTGCGGAGCTGATCGGAGATACTTCAGATGTTCAGGGAACCGATGAAGAAATTAAGGTCTTTTTTGGGAAGAATTGTCTCGATTGTGTTCTGAGCCATAATTATTTCTAAGTGAGAACAGCAACTAAATTTATGAAATACTCGACTTTTAGAGTTCTGCTTTGGAATGATTATCAAGAAACAAAATGCAAAAAAGGGAAAATAACAAAAACCAGGGTCTAGAACGATCTCCAGGTCTAAATCTGCCGACTCCCCGAATGTCACTAAAAAACAATTAAAGGAGTTTCAGAATCTATATCGAACTCGGTTTCTTAATTTGCCTATTACCCAAGTCTCACTAGCTATCTAAACTGTTCAGTACGTGTGTAACATTAAACACTAAAAAGTTTAAAAGCTTATTTCGGTTTGAACCTGGTATGGTTAACAAACACGTTCTTAGGTACTGCTGTCGAGTCCCGAGGTGCCGCTCTGTCACCTGAATATAAGATGAAAATAAGTTTACGTTATTTGGTTGATACTAGAAAGGCCTCGGTGAGGAACTTGGTGTAGGCCAGTTAACAGTGTCTAGAACCCTGAATTACGTTATTGATAATTCAATACTACAAGCAAAGCTGTTGTGCCTTTTACTCAAGCAAATTGTAATGCTTTAGAGATCTTTACCAATGCAGTTGTAAGTTGGCCTGACTCCGTTCACGATGCACGGATATGAAATTCTATGGTAAGGCAAATCTTATTGAGACGACCTAAGATGCAGTACTAATTGGTGGTCGTGGGTATCCGATAGAGCCATGCTCATGCCGCCATTTTGAAATCATTCCTGGGTGGTAGATAAGAAATTTAATAAAGTTCTTATGAAGAAAAGAGTGACTATTTAACGGTGTTTTGGACAGCTGAAAGGCCGAATTCTTATTTTACAAACCGTATGCTGTGTCTAACTTCAAAGTACATGTGACATGTATTATTTTGCATAATATCGTTAAGCAATTAAAACACCAAGATCTTGACGGTTGTGAAGACGAATCTGACAACACTGATGCAGATGGGGTAACGGCGTTGTACCATACTTGGACGCCATTGACAAGAATAAGGAGGTGTGAAAATATCCCGTTCTAGATGTGATGTAATGACTATTTGTTTATATGAAAGATTCTTACTGAATTTGTACTTATGCAAAATTTTAAAAACCCAATTTAGCCACAGCTACCCCTTCATCATTTACAATTCCAATGGGACCTCTTTTTTTATTCATTACTGACTCCGTCTCAAGAAATTTTAAAATCAACTCGAATACGTATTTATGACGAACGTTACGTACGGGATGGTTTTGGTTAAAAACCTTTGCAGCAGATCGACCACAATTTTGATTTTGGTAATAAAGACTTACCAGTTCAACACGTTCTTGCAATGTGTATACCATAATCATCTGTTAAATTTTCAACAAATCAGTAAAGTAATAACTTTATAGATAAATGTACAATGCATCAAATAGTCGAATAAAGGTCAGAACAGATTAACAAACTTGCTGTAAATATCACCAAAGATAATGTAAAATAAATGACTGTTTACATTTAATGTTTTTCTTGTACTGTTTGTTATTACAGGCTAGGACAGTGAAACAGGATGGTTTAAGAGCATACTATTAAAAAACTCCTTTTTAATACTTTTCCATGCAGTAAAAACTTTAAATTTAATAGTCCGGTTTTGCTACTAGGTCCGTTAGGTTTTCTGATACATGATCAGGAATTACAATAAAAAATGTATTACGACGGTATAGTTCGTAAAAAGGGCTTTCAAATAATATAGACAACACCTATTTTCCCTATCTCAAATCTCAGGGTCATTGAATTGAGCTGATTATGTTGAAAGCGCGCAAGCGCTAATTCACCTCAAAAAATGTCCACCTCGAAACAAAAATCGACCTAATTTTTCTTATGCAATTGTTTTGAAAATAACCAAGATATTCAATGTAGCTCGTTTGAGATGGAATACATTGTATATCTACAAGGTGGTAACGATACCAGTGAACATAATTTAAACTTATCATTGATGATGCGATCCAGATTCAGGAAGCAAGACTTCATAAATTTTATCTTTAATGAGAATCAGGTGAATGATTCACTTCTAAAGAGTTAGTCAGTTAGAAACATCTGGAAGAACCGACATGAGGGGCCTGTGACTGTGAGTGTTATCGACGAAGTTATAGCTGAAACGCTTTTTTACTACATTTGTCGATATCACGGAGTGAAACCTCAGGATGGCGAATTTAAACGACAATTTCAGGCATCTCTGAATATCTAGGAAGCAAACTCGGTTAAATATTTGGTTGTCCGTAAATTTTAATAATTGGAGGGTATATTATTTGAGGATTTATTTGGAAGTAAACATTATAAGAATGTTCACAGTAAAATCTTATGTTCTTTGATTAATAATTCGTTAATACAGAGAATTAGAGTACGGTTCTTAATAATTTGAGTATGTATACTAAATCGCCTGTTGTACAAATATCGTTTTCTCAATTTTATAAAGTTAATTAAATTTCATGATTTTATTTATATTATTAACTAAGCTCATGTTAGTTGTGCCAGTTCTATCCATTGCAAGATACCTTCATATTGTTTTTTAATCAAAATTAATTACATTAAAATGCTTTTTGTTTATTACAATTTATAATGTGGTTATAATATTTTTATATTTCTCATTAAAACAATCGAAAAATAAATTATTATAAAAATACAATTACTATTCGACAAGTTTATATGAAATATATTTTTGAAACTATAATTTTTACAGTAAATGTCTGTTGGAATTTTTTAAACAACTATAAAAATGATTATTCATTTATTACATCGCTACGGAATGTGTCTATATAATTTTTATTTGTGGTTAGTTGAGGAAAATTAACGCAAAGTCGTTCGAATGTAATAAAAATATTTTCTTAATAGTGATTCAAATATTGACTGAAAATAAAATCTGATTTTCTAGGTGCACAAAGTTCAGTTTGATTAAACAAGGAGAAGGCTTGATTTTTTTGCATCAATGTAATAAATACACAACAAACTTATTTTTTTAATTAACGTTTGTTGAACATTGAGTGATTGTTTATTGCTACATAATCATTGCATTGGACATATGGATAGTTTAAACAGACAACAATATTTATTTTCAGCTAAAATTTTTGTTTGAATTTACGCATTATACGAGATAAGGGGAACACTAGGTAGTGGTTTGGCAACAAGATGTGCTACTCCTCGAATGATTAGTTCGTAGTATTCATATATATATATATGTTAGATTGTAGTCCTTCACGGATGGAACAATGTGATTTTCTTTGTTGTATCCGGTGTACATCCGTTTCTCGGTTTGTGCTCTGAAAAGAACATTTTACCTGATGTTTTGTCAAAATCTCAGTTAGTATTTTCAAAAGTTGAAATCTGAAAACAGAATGAAGTCACTAAATTTCTTCAACTTAGTATTCGAGTAACTCGAAGCGAAAGTAGAAAGTTACGTGAATTATGCGAACCGACCTGAAGAGGGCAGATGTAACTCTGCCGACGAATCGTCCTTTTACCATCGATCCCTGCAGGGATCAGTTATCAACTACGCGGATGAATTCCCGGAAACCACCTTAAACATTTAGTGCCGCGAAAACTTATATATATATATATATATATATATATTGGTAACACATTATTAGTTGTTTACGGAAATGATAATAACTAAACTAATGTAACTTAAGGTTGTGAAAAATGTCAGAAATATTTAGCCAAAGTCTGCAAATTCAATCTTTAATCTTAATTAAGCAAATGATGAAGTCCAATTTGGTAAAATGAACTAAATCTCTGGACTAACCGATGCGGCGTGAGCGGCTATATAAGTGCTATCAAGTTATAACTGAGACCCTTCATAATTCAGGAAGCTCAATTTAAACGGCAATTTAAGGCATCTCTTGATAACTAATTGGCGTAATTAATTAGTTTTTGAGCTGAAGTAATATTGATTCAGCGAACATTAGCAATAAAAAATACTTAACTGTCGATAAATATTAACTGCAATTATGGTACTTGGTAATTCATAAATATATGTAGGTTTACTATAAACATTAATTTTAAGGCTCTTGCTTATCTAAGAATTTTCTATTTCTTATTAAATAAATTGATGTATTGTATGAGTTGTGCCTTATGATATCCAGAACCGCCTTGAAAGTATCTCTTTGTCTCTATTGGCCTAATGGTCTCTGATTCAGAATACTTTCCTTTCTTCTCGCTGTTTTTCCGTGACGTGCTTTTTGTCTACTGTTCAAGGTGAAAGAGTAGATGGAAAATACATTCGCATTTACAATAGAATATTGGAAAACAATGAAAAAGAGCTGAGGATATATGGCTTGGAGAATACATTAAGAACTTGTTCTTTACTGTCCAAGGTAAAAGAGGAGATGGAGAATGCATGCAGTAGATTTAGGAAAAAGAGAGCGCTGAATCATAATAAGGCGCTCACAAGAACTGTTAAATTAGTGGCAGGATCGTTGAGGTTTTCTGCAAATATGGTAGAGAAACACGGTCCAAATCTCCAAGGATCGCAGGGAAGAGCGTACTCAAAATACCCATACTAAAGAGAATGGATTGTAGAACAGACAATCTAAAGGAGAATAAGTTTGGATTTCGTCAAATTCTAAAGGATTGCACGACAAGGAGAGTGAATTATGTAGGGTCTCGAAGGAGTAACTCATAGATACGACGCAATGTGGAATCTCTTATATGTATGTCTTTGTCTTCAGCGCTGTTCCAGTCAGAGGGATGTTTTTGCCTTGCTTTTGCGTTAGATATGTCAGTCATTTTATAGACCATAAGTGTGGTTAAATTAAGTATCAAAGGACAACGGGGCGTTAGAATTTACCTAACAATAATTTGAGAGACACAACCTTAGGATAGCTCCTGTCAGCAGGTTCTACATGTCTGAGGAGTGACAGGGTTATCAAGGGTTATTAGGAAAAAGCGGTGTGTTGGGGCGTGCCATCGATGAAGTCAGTGTGGCCAAGTGTATGAGAGAACGTGAGCGAAGACAAAAATTAATTTATTAAGTAAATTCCTAAATCTTCGATTTCGACTTCTTCTTGTAGTAGTATATTGTATATATTGTAAGAATAATTTACAAGTTGTCTAGTCCTACAGAAAGTAATTTTAAAGCATTTTTTACATTTAAGGAAAGCATATTTACATCACACCTAAGTCTAAGCAATTGAGATGATTTTGTAACCGAGTGGCATCAGTTAAGTTGTTAATTATTCGACAGATTTTAAGATCGTCGACAAACATAAGAATCTTGCTATTTATAATAATTGAAGATAAGTAATTTACTAATATGTTAAACAATAGATATGAACTCCTGATGTCACAGATACGCACTGAGATAGACAATTTCCATATTTCACATACTGGGACCTACCGATAAGAAAGTTACTTATCCACTCAAGCACTTTACCCCCAAATCCATACCCTGGTAGTTTAGCAATAGGCAGATCACGGTTAACTCTATCAAAGGCTTTAGAGAAGTCTTTGTAGATGGCGTCAATTTGATTCTTGTGTTCCATTGAATATGGCAATAAAATGACTATAAAGTACCAAATTAGTACTTGTAGACCTCTTTGCAAAAACCATGTTGCTGATAATCAACTAAATCTTTACATTCCCACATTAAAAATTTATTACAAGGCAATCAAATAATGTAATTAAAGCTGATTGGTTACAGACAGCTCGATGATTTTCAATATTATTTTTATTGCCAGACCTGAATATAGATACTGAATAACTAGTTTTCCAAAAATTTGGAAAAATTCCAGAGCTTAACGATAGATTAAATAAGTAATGAATAGGTTTCACAAGAGTAAATATACAAAGCTTAAGCACAAATGCTGGCAGGCAATCTGGACCAATGCATAATGTCCATGGAAGATTTCAACCATTTTCAATTATGTCTGAAACCTCAATATAATAACTATTCACATCAATGTTCTGTTTGGAATTGAATTTGGAATCTGATTAATTTTACAATTTGAACTTGTATATGTAGTGGCGAAAAATGTACCAAATAAATTAACTATATCCTGATTATTATCACCTGAGCTATGGCCATAGAACATACTAGAAGGCGGACTATGAAATTTTCTTTTATTATTTATAAATTTCCAAAACTGTTTAGGATCCGACAAAATCTTATTTTCAATACTATTTAAGTAGTTTGCATAACACTGAGCGGAAAGTTGTTTGCATTCATATCTCAAATGAGAAAATATTAAGTAATCATCCCTTCCCAGACAATTTATATTTTCTATGCATTAATTTGTCATTAAACCAAACTGAAAATGAAGTGGTTTTAAATTTCTTAATTGGGATGAATAAGTCAAAACCAGTATATATAAAATCATAAAATACCGCTGCAGTGTGATTAACATCATGTAGGTTTGACAAAAGTAGCTCCCAGTTAATGCTAGCAAAGTATTAATGATAAATTTGCATTTCTAAAATCAAAGTAAAATTGTTCATAATTTAGATGATCGTTTTGTCTACAACCAGGTAATTTTCAAACAATGGCATAATGATGTATACTATTATCAAACAATGGATCAAGCGGAATAGCTACATCGGCATTATTGAAATTTGTAAAAGTTAAATCTAGAAAAACATTGCGACTATTAGGTGTATTATTAATATACATATTAAAGTAACCGAAGGAATTAGATAAATACACTGCAGGAGTGTCATCCGGGCATTCCACAACTAAACCAAGGTTATCATTACTCAATGAAGCATTTGGTATTTTGTAATCACCACATAGTAGTAAGTTTCCAAATTCTTCCCTAATGTATTCAACTGAACTGCAATGAGTCATATATGTACTTACGTTGGAAGCAGAAAACAATGCACTTATTATTGATCTTTAACGTTACAAAGATTTGGTCAACTTCAGAATCGGGGGTTATTACCATTTGCAGGCAATTGTGACCCCCCCACCTATAGATTTTCCAGTAAGAACAGAATTGCGATCATTTCTAAACACCACATACCCAGTCAATCCTAATTCAGCATCATTACAATTACAAGTTAACCAAGTTTCTGTAAAAACTATTACTTGATAATCACATTGAGCTACAGCTATTTCTACAGCTTTAGTTTAGTTCTTAACGCACCGACATTTTGGTAATAAATTGATAAAGATGGTGAACCTATGTGATGGCATGTGGTAAGTTGTTTTGAGACGAATTACCTTTTATAGAAATATCCGGTATACCTTGTTGTTGGCGTTTTCTAAGATCACTTTTCACTTTGTTGAGTTTGTCTAGTTGCCAGGGAATCAGATCGGAATATATAAATATGTTTTTAGCTTTAGCAACTTTAAACTTGGTTTTCAAAATATTAATGATATCAAAAGAGTTAGTCAATACAACTTTTAGTGAACGAGCTTCTTTATTATTGGGTTTACCAAATCTTACAGTTGTGAGTGAATTTCACAAAAAAAATAGTAAAGCTACTGAAAAAAGTGGCAACAGCAAATCAAAAATAATTTGATCAAGTACGAGTTGGACTCGCATACTTAGGGTTCCGTACCACCTTCAAATTCGAACATTCCAGTTTCAGACAAGCTAGGTATGAGTGCATTTTCTTATATTTACCCTTATATCTTTTAAGGAAGCGGTTTAAATTTATAAAATATATACCCTTTGATTTTACACACATAGACTTTTTATTTTATCTGCTTTAGGATTCGCTTGATTTTTATCACAATACATATGTATTTAATTTTCTAATTTGGCCCCCAAAAAGTAACATTATAGTTTTATTTTACTAATAAACTTTCAGAGATGCCTTTTATAATCTACTGTCTGAGTTTTGAGGTTCTGTAGATTGGAAGAAAAAGGGCAAAATAGGTCAAAGTTTAAATTATAAATTATTAAATCTGTTATTCAAATTATTTAAAAATATAAATAAAATATATTTTTCAAAATTTAAATAGTGTAGTCTCTAAAGTGGGAATTATGTCAATGTTTAATATTTTTGTTAATATTTTTTATACAAATGATTTAAAAATATGATATATTTGTAATTCACATAATGAGTCTTTTGTCTGATATATTACATGATGCGTTTGAAAATTGAATCTTTATTTTCAATTTAATTGTATAATTTGTCCCTAAAATTACTATAGGGGTTTTCTAATAATTTATTTTCCGTTTTTTTGGATAATTTTTTTAAAATATTTTTTTAATTAATTAATTATTTAAAAAATATATTTGTATTCGTCATTATAAGCCCTGGGATTTGATATATTACATGAACCTTAGAAACAATTATAATTTTTATTTTCTATTTAATTCTATAATTTGCCCCCCAAAATGAATATTAGGAGTTTCTTCTTATTTTTCCAGTAAAGTTCAGGTGAGGGGCTATAATTCCAGTTTTTCAAAATTTTTCAGCTTATGGTTTCGGAGATAAGGCGGGAATGGGTAAATTTTTTTATATTTTTGTTAATATCTTTTAATTAATTTATTTTATAAATATGGAAAAATATATTTGTTTCCTCCATCATGAACCCTTTTATTTGATATATAACATGCTGGGTTAGAAACAATTTTAATTTTATATTTTCCATTTAATTCTATAATTTGCCCCCCAAAAAAAAGTTCAGGAGAGGGGCTATACCTCCATTGTTTTTTCAAAATTTTCCAACTTATGGTTTTGGAGATAGGGGGGGATAGGTAAATTTTTTTATATTTTTGTTAATATCTTTTAATTAATTTATTTTAAAAATATGAAAAAAATATATTTGTTTTCGTCGTAATGAGCCCTTTCATTTGATATATAACATGATGGGTTAGAAACAATTTTAATTTTATATTTTCCATTTAATTCTGTAATTTGCCCCCTAAAATTAAAAGTAGAGGTTTCTCCTTATTTTTCCAGTAAACTTCAGGTCAGAACTTATAAATCTGTTTTATTTTCAAAACTTTACGTTTTATAGTTTTGGAGATAAGGGGGGGGGGAATGGGTAAATTTTGGTATATTTTCGTTAATATCTTTTTAAATATATATTTTTTAAATATGAAAAAAATATATTTGTGTTCCTCACAATGAGACCTTTCATTTGATACATGATGCGTTTGAAATTTTTTTCATTTTTAAAATTTTATTTAAATCTATAATTTGCCCCCCAAAATTATTATTAATGGTTTCTCTTTACTTTTCCTGTAAAGTTCGAGCAACGTTCTATATTTCCTATTTTTTTCAAAATTTTAGGCTCAGTAGTTTCGGAGATCAGGGGGAGAAACGGTCGATTTTTTAGTTTTTCCCCCCAGAAGTACCCCTAAAATCAAAATATCCGTATATTGTATATACGGAACCCTAATTAATACAAGAACAAAGCTTTTAATTAAACAGACAAGATAAATGACAGATAAAATTACAATAGAATCCAAAAATATTAACTAGAAAATAAGCAAAAAAAAGAAGAAGGAATAGAAGAGAAACGAACATTGAAAATCTTAAAACTATAATAGAACGAAATAAGACTCCGGAAGTTCTAAGAAAAAAATATAAAATAATTTGGTCAAGTGCGAGTTGGACTCGCATACTAAGGGTTCCGTACCACCTGCAAGATTCTAATATTCCAGTTTCATACAAGCAGGGAATGAGTGCATTTTCTTATATTTACCCTAATATCTTTTAAAGGAAGCATTTTAAATTTATAAAAAGTATACACTTTGATTTTCCACAAATACACTTTTTATTTTATCTGCTTCAGGATTCGCTTGATTTTTATCAGAATACATATGCATTTAATTTTCTAATTTGGCCCACAAAAATTAACATTCGAGTTTTATTTTACTAATAAACTTTCAGAGAAGCCTTTTATAATCTACTGTCTGAGTTTTGAGGCTATGTAGATTGAAAGATAAAGGTCAAATTAGGTCAAGTTTTAAATTAAAAAATTATTAAATCTGCTATTCAAATTACTTAAAAATACAAATAAAATATATTTTCAAAATTTAAATAGTGATATATTTGTAATTCACATAATGAGCCTTTTATCTGACATATTACATGATGTGTTTGAAAATTGAATTTTTATTTTCCATTTGATTGTATAATTTGTCCCTAAAATTACTATGGGGGTTTACTAATAAATTTTCTTATAAATTTCAAGTGAGCCCCAGTACCTCTAATTATTTTCAAAATTTTAGGTAGTATGGTTTCGGAAATAAAGCGAGAAATGATATTTTTTATATCTTTATGTTAATATCTTGTAAATAATTAATTTTAAAAATATGAAAAAAATATATTTGTATTTCTCATAATGAGCCCTTTCATTTGATATATTGCATGATGCGTTAAAAAATATTTTTTTATTTTCCGTTTAATTCTATATTTGGCCCCCAATAATAATATTAGGGATTTCTTCACATTTTTCCTGTAATCAAAAAATTTTTAGGTCTTATAGTTTGGGGAATAACGGGGGAATGGGTAATTTTTTTAAATATTTTTAATATATTTTAAAATATTCATTTTAAAAAAATTAAAAAAATATATCATAATAAGCCCTGTAATTTGATATATTACATGATCCGTAAGAAACAATTTTAATTTTTTATTTTCCATTTAATTATATAATTTGCCTATACCTCCATGTTTTTTCAAAATTATCCAGCTTATGGTTTCGGAGATGGGGGGGGGGGATGGATAAATTTTTTTATATTTTTGTTAATATCTTTTATTTATTTATTTTAAAAATATGAAAAAAATATATTTGTATTCGTCATAATGAGTCCTTTGATTTGGTATATTATTTGATGTCTTAGAAATAATTTTAATTTTATGTTTTTCATTTAATTTTGTAATTTGCCCCCAAAATTAAAATTGTGATTTTTCTCCTTATTTTTCCAGTAAACTTCAGGTCAGGCCCTATACCTCTATTTTTTTTCAAAACTTTACGTTTTATAGTTTCGGAGATAAGGGAATGGGAATGGGTAAATTTTGGTATATTTTCTTTAATATATTTTTAACTATTTTTTTTAAATATGAAAAAAATATATTTGTGTTCCTCAGAATGGGACCTTTCATTTGATGTATTACATGATGCGTTTGAAATATTTTTTATTTTTAAATTTTCATTAAATTCTATAATTTGCACTTTTGATTCCGTCTTAAGAGACGGCCTCTTTTTGTTGTTATTGTGTTACGATGCCATGCCGCGAGTTTTTAGTTCCGGTCCTAACAAAACCTAAACCGCATTCATTTTGTTTCTTTTGTGTTTACAAAAGTGCATCATTTATTGTTAAACCCGCATTTTTGTTTGCTCAAACAATGAACCTTACGTCGCTATTTTTTTTGTGTAACGTGTTGTTCAGACCAAGCTCTAAAAACAGTTCCTGCCGCTGCGGGGCTAGCCTCTGAAGAAAGAAGAACCAAGAAAACACCACCTGCAGAGCTTCGACGTAAAAGGTCAGTGATTAACTTTTATTTCACATTCGACTCAATCCATCATATGATTTTCTCGTCAAGCAATCTGGAAACACTGTTCGTGTTATCTGTTTGGCGTTGACGTATAGACGTAAATAACGTTTTTTAATTATATTTTATTTTATGAATGAACCAATATTATAAATAAATTTTAGCATTCTGCACTGAAGGTCGTCAATTGCTACGAAACAAAAAATTGTTTTACGTTGTTTTACGTTATAGGAAAATATATGGAATCAAGCTGAAACATATCTTTGTAGAATACAATTTAAAATATTCAAAATGCTTGAGCCGTTTTAGAGAAAACAGCGAAGATTAATTGAAATTCAGTGAAATATAGTCCCCTATTTAGTTTTTTTCTGATTTTCTGAAATATAGGTTGGAATAGAATCATAAGTATATATTGTGATACAAAAATGTTACATTGAGTGGCCAATAAGTAGATGCATATACAAAGGGTTCAAATATACGGTTGAGTAGAATTATAAAGTATAATTATGGATAAAAATTGATAGAAAAATGTTCTTTATATATAGGATAGAACTTGACTACTTGCATAAATAGAATACCTGAAACAAAACTAAAATTATATACAGTTTGATTTATAGAATGTTAGGAAACCTGGTCCCAAAGGGTAGTTTAAATATAGGGTGTAGACACATTATACTTTAGACTCGGTTAAAAAAAGACCATAAAGAAAAATGAAATAGCGTAGCCCATAACGAGTTGCACAGATAGGATAGTTGAAGTATATAGTGAAGCAAAGTTATAGTTACGTGTGTAAAAGAAATATATTGGGTGGCCCATAGGCATATACAGGATGGTTGAAATATTTTATATGAATAAATAGGGTGGTCCAAAAAATCATAGACAAGTAAGTAATATTGGGTCATCAATAACCATCAGTAAATACAGGATGGTTGCAATATAGCTGAAGTAGAGTTAAGAAGTTGCCGTTTGTAATATATATATATATATATATATATATATATATATATATATATATATATATATATATATTAACTTATATATGTATATATATATATATATATATATATATATATATATATATATATATATATATATAAGTTAATTCCATCGACTTATATGAAAACACCAAGCAACAAGTTCCCAGCTGACTCAGCATAACACGTGTCGTCTCCAGTTACGCGCAGACGAACATCCGTGAGAACTGTAAGCGCTGCGACACCTTAGTCAGCGTTCTTAGTTTATAAATTATACTTTTTCATTGTAACATCATTCATTATTACTTACAGTTCTGTCTAGTTTAGTTTACCACTCATTTTTGTCATTTTAATTGTTATAAAGTTTTTATTGTTATTTTAATTATTTTCAAGTTTGTATTAAAAGTTATATTATTTGTGCAAGTATAAATAAAATCTTTTTTAAAAAGATAAATTTTGAAAGTGTGATATAACAAATTGGCGCAGTCAGTAGGATCCGTCTAACGTTACTAGAACACGAGTACTCTAACTGGTAGCGGCGGATTCCTATCCCTCAACGGAACAACGAACCTGAAGGCACTGCAATCAAACGTAGAACACGGCGCTTTCAATGTTCCTGTTGATGTAAGTAATGGTGAATCGTCATTCGTTTTAAGTAAATATTATTTGATTTATTTTATTGAGCATTGATTTTTAATATTTGATATAATTTATTTGATTTGATTTATAAATACATTGATTTTAAATAATTTGATTTTATTTGATCGAAACTGATCTATTTTATTATTTGATTTTTATTTTTTGATATATTTGATTTAAATGAAATATTGATTAATTTCATTATTTGATATATTTGTTGATTTCTTTTATTGACATTA
Organism: Octodonta nipae; assembly: GCA_034190945.1. Classification (NCBI taxonomy): domain Eukaryota; kingdom Metazoa; phylum Arthropoda; class Insecta; order Coleoptera; family Chrysomelidae; genus Octodonta; species Octodonta nipae. The sequence continues at coordinate 57,766,875 of CM067219.1, forward strand.
ATATATTTGATTAACTTATTTTATTGGTTTATTTATCTATCTGAATACTTGATTTATTTGAGTTGAGATTTCGATCTATTGATTTTAATTGCTTTACATTTTATTTTTAACATTTCATTTTTACACCCTTGTTCCAATTCTTTTATATCGATTAATATAAAAATGGCACAAGCTTCACCAACTCCGGTTACCACCGAAACCGAGAGATATCGGTTAACGGAAATATTTTCCGTAATACCTGAATTTGAAGATTACCAAATTTCCTTGGGAACCTTTATAGACGCGTGTAATTGCGCTTAAAACATGTCCACGGCGGATCACAAATATTTGTTAGTGATCCACATCAAGAATAAACTAAAAGGGAAAGCGGCGCAGTTAGTTAATTCAAGGAATCCCGGATCATACCTTGAAATCAAACAACTCTTGACCCTACACTTTGGAGATTCTCGTGATCTCTCTTCCCTTATTCACGACTTACAACCTCTAAAGCAACTTTCGAACGAGTCTCCACTAACGTTTTACAATAGACTCTAGGTATTGAGTGCGAAAATGCACTCCTGTATCTACAAAACTGCTGGGCTTAGTCCAGAACAAAAAGTTGCCCAAACCACTCTAGTGGATACAATGGTGATGAATACCCTTCTTACGGGATTAGAACCCCGTTTAGGTCAGGTAATACGTGAAAGTAATCCAAAAGATCTTCTTGAGGCATATTCCCGGATTAGAAGAGAGCTGCAGCTATCTTATTTCGAGGATCAGAAAACAAACAAATCTGTTCCTCTCAAACCAAATTTCCCACCTCGAGAGCCGACACAACCATCTAAGTGTCTTCATTGTGGTCGATTAGGCCACATAGCTGCAAATTGCCGTTTGAAAACACAAAATAGTTTTCAAACATTTAATCAAAACTATAGACCAAATCCTGTTGAGCCTAATCAACAAACAAGGCCAAATTTCCCTACAAACAATCCCCCCGTTCAAGAAGGACAACAGTTTCGTCCACAAAACTTCCAGAGACCCCCTTTTAGGTCTCAAATGAACCCAAATTATTCTCGTCCTTCTGTTATACAGAATAACCCAAATAACCGCCCTGAAAGGACACATCATTTCAATCAACATCAAAATGATGTTTATTCACAAAATTCTGATTACTATACCGCTAACAACAACACTTACGACTATGAGTATGATAGTCAAAATTATTCAGGCTTCGAAGTCGAAACCCAGATTCAAAACCTCAATCTGGACGATTTGAACCCCGACTTGAACTTCCCGGAGCAACTATTACTTTAAGCCCACTTCTTACAGTTAACTCTAAAAAGGTTTACTCTATTCTTGACGCTTCTTCTAAATTCAAACTACTTATTGATACCGGAGCTGGTATCTCTATCTTCAAAGAAAATACCGTAAAGAATTTCACCCAAAGATCTTCTGAAAGGGTAACGATTCAAGGTATTACCAATGAAAAAATCCTATTTCACAATCTACCCTAATTCCATTTGCTCCACGTAACCCACATGAAGTTTTCATATACGATTTGGACATTGAGTTTGACGGCATACTAGGATTAGATTTTCTCGAACACTATGAATGCATAGTTGACTTAAAATCTAAACAGCTAATAACAAATTTTAAAACCATCCCTTTACACAAAGTTCCCGATAACGATCAACCCTTGACTGATGTACCCGACACACCCAATGTTAAGCCAAATATTAACTCACAAACACCCACACAAAACAAAATAACTATTGAGGCACGAACAGAAAAGATATTTAAACTTAATTCTTTCTGACATCGACGCCATCTTACCAACTCAAGAAATTGACCGAGTACGACTTCCAAACGCACTCGTACACATTAACTCAAAAGGTGAATTTGTAACTTCCATCATCAACGCTAACGCGATGCCCAATACAGTAACTTTCTCTGATTTAAAACTGGAACCACTTGACAAAACTCACCCTCTTCTGAATTTCAATACAGACGATTATCATGATTCCCAATACATAGACAGAACCTCAATTATTAGACAACAAATTAGAACTGATCATCTAAATGACGAAGAACGCGAACAAATCACTAATCTTTGTTTGGAATTTCAAGACATTTTCTATCTTAAAGGTGACGTGTTGACTTTCAATAACGAGGTTAAACAGTCGATTAATACGAATAACGCAAAGCCCGTTTTCACTAAATCCTATAGATATCCTCAAGTACATAAAGAGGAAGTGAAAACCCAAATTGGAAAAATGCTTGAACAAGGTATGATTAGGCACTCCTCATCTCCTTGGTCCTCCCCTGTATGGGTCGTCCCCAAGATGCTCGATGCTTCTGGTAAACAAAAGTGGCGAGTTGTTATCGATTACAGGAAATTAAATGAATTGACTGTAGACGATAAATATCCTCTGCCAAATATATCCGGTCTTCTTGACCAACTTGGAAAGTGTCAATACTTTTCGACACTGGATCTCGCTTCCGGGTTCCACCAGTTGGAAATCCAAGAGGAAGGTATTCCTAAGACTGGCTTTTCTGTCGAAAATGATCATTACGAATTCGTTTGTATGCCATTTGGTTTAAAAAATGCACCTTCTACTTTTCAGAGGGTCATGGACAATATTCTTCTGGGTATACAGAATGAACGTTGTCTCGTCTACATGGATGATATCATCATCCATGAACATATTTCCCGGTTAACAGAAGTTTTTAAACGACTTCGGAAATCTAACCTCAAAATTCAACCTGATAAGTGCGAATTTCTTCGTAAAGAAGTGGCTTATCTTGGCCATCTTATCACACAAGAAGGTGTAAAACCAAACCTTTCAAATGTTGAATGTATTCAGAACTTTCCGCAACCCCAAACTCGAATGACATCAAATCTTTTCTTGGTCTCGCTGGGTATTACAGACGCTTCATACCAAATTTTGCGAAGATCTCTAAACCTCTGACTAAACTACTCCAAAAAGACGTCAAATTCATCTTTGACGCAGATTGCAAGTCTTCAATGAACTGAAGCAAGCCCTTGTATCTGACCCGATCCTAATATATCCAAACTTTGAAGAACGCTTCCTGCTCACTACTGATGCTAGTGCTTTTGCTATTGGAGCGGTTCTTTCTCAAGGCCCTGTGGGAAAAGATCTCCCTGTTGCATACGCTTCTCGCACCCTCTGTGCTGCAGAGACACGATATTCCACCATCGAACGAGAATTGTTGGCCATAGTTTGGGCTGTTAAGCACTACAGACCGTATCATTCTGGGAGAAAATTTACACTTCTGTGTGACCACCGTCCGCTTACTTGGCTCTTTTCGATCAAAGATCCTGGCAGTCGTCTAGCCAGATGGCACCTTAAGTTTGAGGAATACAGTTATAAGATGGAGTACAAGCGCGGCAAGGTAAACCAAAACGCAGATGCTCTTTCTCGCTTCAAAATCAACCATTTCAAGCAATGTGCTGATTTCCTTTCCAAAATCAAAATTTTCGCTAACAATGAAACTGACTCCGAACAACCTGAAAACTCTGACATTGACGACGAACATGACGAAAGAATTATCGGTGAATTTAATCGATTTGTTCAACTCTACAAAACTGAGTCAATAATCGATTACTCTAAAATTGAAATATCCAATTCTCAACTTCTAGACAAGTCCCACAAACGCATAGTTACATTCTTTTGGCAAAACAAAACTAACGACTTACACGACAAAATTATTGATGACTTTTTCGAAGAAGAACCTAATTTCAGTAATGACACTCTTAACATCGTGGCCAGTAAAACAGTCAGGCATAGAAAGTACTTAGTTGTACCTTTGCCCTATGCCCCTGAAACTGTCGTCTCACATCTTTTCAAAATTATTTGTAACAACCAAAATGAATTCAACGACTCCGAAACATACTGCATAGAAAATAATATAGAACTTCCCATTCTTGAAATTCTATCTTTCATTCTCTCCGACAAAGAAATCAAACTCAAAATCTGCCAAAACATTGTTACACCTCCTACCGAAGACGAAATTCCTATAATAATACAACAATACCACTCTGGTAAAAACAACCTCCATCGTGGCATTAACGAAACCATCAGACGTATTAGGGAAAAATACAATTGGACCGGCTTAATTAAAACTGTAGAACAATTCATCAAATCCTGCGGAAGTTGCCAAAAGGTAAAGTTCTGTAGGAAAAACCTAAGTGCACCTTTTGTTATTACGGAAACACCCAAGACTCCTTTTGAACGTATTCACATTGACATCTTCGAGTATCCATCTAGAAATCATTCACTGACTATTAGGGACGAAGTCACGAAATTTACGCAAGCCTACCCCATAAACCTTAGCAGAAATGATAAGGGCAAATACAGTGGAACATCCAAACGAACATCCATTTAACGTCCTCCCTTATGCCATCATCTGTTATAATAACACGAAAAATAAAACCACCGGTTTCACGCCCTATGAACTCATATTTGGGCACACTTCAAGCAGGCCTCCAGAAACCCTTTACAACCAGGAAAAACTTATTTCGAAATACGTAAGAGACCTAAATAACAGAATGGACTATTATTACAGACTCGCCCGTGCTAAAACCGAAAGACAGAAAGAAAAATCTAAAGTGCGATTTGACCAACACGTTTCTACTAAACAACCCCATTACAAAGTAGGTGACAAAGTCTACGTAAAAGAGTCCCAAATCAAAATCAAAGCCGAAAACAAATTCAACGGCCCCTTCGAAATTGCCTCAATACGAAAGAACTCTGCCACCGTCATAAATTTGCAAACAAACCAAATAACTGAAGTTAACTTTGACAGACTAAAACCGTCCTAAATCTGTTAACATCAAATATACAGAAATTTTCGCTGACACTGAGACTTACAGTACCAACAGAAAGAAACGCGGACTCATTAACGGACTGGGATCAATTTGGAAATATATTTCCGGTAACTTAAATGCAACAGACGGATAATACTTTAGTGACTCTATTAATAAAATTACTAAAGACCAACATCAAATTGAAAACTTAATGAAACGATAATTATCTGTAACAACTTCGGTCGTTAAAAACCTTAACACCACAATACAAAAATTTCAGTCCGAAGAGAAAATATTTTCGGAAAATATCGAAGCAATTAGGAAGTCAATTGAGTTCATTACAGACGATCTTGCTTTTTACGAACTTTAAGCCAATGTCTTGGATTTGTGTGAAAACTTAATGGAAAGTTACGTTTACAATGAAGATACTCTCAACGACGTATTAACTGCAGTCTCTTTCGCTCCTCTAAAAATTTTACATAGCTCAATTATAAACCCAGGAGATTTGGTCGATTCCCTTCAGAAAATATCACAGTCACTTCATGAAAATAACTTACCACTTCCAACCTATAGTTCAAATGTTGCTCGATACATCGATCTAATAAAATTGGAAGCTTTTCAAATCAATACTAAAATTGTTTTTGTACTAAAAATTCCCTTAGTCAATCCTGAAACTTATACATTGTACCGCCTGTATCTTATCCCAGTTTTGGATAATCGAACAGGATTTCACCATATTCTTCCAACGAAATTAAAATACATCGCGAGAGATGACGATTCGCTATTGTACGCATCTTTCGAAGACCTGAGTGACTGTAAGCCATTATCTAAAGAACATAAGATCTGTTCCAAAGTTATTCCACACACCATAGACAAAGAAGCCCTTTGTGAAGGACAGCTTCTTCGACAACCAGCAGCACTTCCACCAACTTGTGAACCTGTAATATTATAGGCCGAAGAATATAATATTCAAGAGATTGACCTGAAGCTTTGGCTAATCTCGATTTCCGGACAGTTGCCCATCAACATCAAGTGCAAGGGAGAAGATGTCGTTACCTAATCCATATCGACAAATTCTCTATTGACCATCCAACCCAGTTGCAATGCCTTCATCGGTAACACCAGGGTCCATGCCAGAAGGACCATCAACGTTGACAACATCACACTTAAGAGTCACCCAGTCAACATCCCCTACAACTGTTGCGACAACCTGCCAACCATCAGTCAACTTCCAAAGCTGAATCTCATGTGACTACAGGAATTGGATGCCAGAGACCTGAATATCGCTAACCATAAGCTTAGCCAATACTCCAGGGAATTGGAAAAGCTCCTAGACCAACCATTCTTGGAGAAACACACCTCCTGGTTTACGATCATCACAATAGCAACAACCGCAATTGTGGTTGCCCTCCTTTCCATCAACATCATCAGAACGAAATTCCAGAAGCCCCCAACGATCAGCCCTTCTGCCGATCCAGCACCACCACCAGGTCCATCAACCATCAAGCCCAGGGTAAAACTCCATAGACTCCTTAGTCCTGTCGAGGATATTGAATTGCAGAACCTCCCTTAAAAGTCGGTGCTGTAGCATCAACTTTTTATTATGGATGGGAGTTGTTATATAAGTTAATTCCATCGACTTATATGAAAACACCAAGCAACAAGTTCCCAGCTGACTCAGCATAACACGTGTCGTCTCCAGTTACCCGCAGACAAACATCCGTGAGAGTTGCAAGCGCTGCGACACCTTAGTCAGCGTTCTTAGTTTATAAATTATACTTTTTCATTGTAACATCATTATTACTTACAGTTCTGTCTAGTTTAGTTTACCACTCATTTTTGTGATTTTAATTGTTATAAAGTTTTTATTATTATTTTAATTATTTTCATTTTGTATTAAAAGTTATATTATTTGTGCAAGTATAAATAAAATCTTTTTTAAAAAGATAAATTTTGAAAGTGTGATATAACATATATATATATATATATATATATATATATATATATATATATATATATATATAAATGTGTTAGATGGTTTCCGGGAATTCATCCGCGTAGTTGATAACTGATCCCAGCCGGGATCGATGGTAAAATGACGACGAGAGTTATGAGAACCGACCTGAAGAGGGCAGATGTGACTCTGCCGAAACGTCGTCATTTTACCATCGATCCCGGCAGGGATCAGATATCAACTACGCGGATGAATTCCCGGAAACCATCTAACACATTTAGTGCCCGCGAAAACTTAAAAACAAATATATATATATATATATATATATATATATATATATATATATATATATGGATTGGTGGATTTATAGTTACACAGGGTAATACAAAAAATGTTATATTGGGTAACCCATAAAATAGCTGCATATACAAAGAGGTTGAATTAGAGACTGGAGTAGAATTATAGTTAAACAGAGTTGATCAAGAAATGTTTTATTTTGTTTTATAGAATAGAACATGAGTCGTTGTAAGTAAGATTATAGTAATTGAGTGTGATTAAAACAATGATAGAAAACATGGTATATAAAAGGAGGTTGAAATATAAGATGGAGAGAAATTATACTTTCCAGGGTGGGTCAAAAAATTTCTGAAAGAATGGATATATAGCTCAGCCCATAAGCTGTACCAGATGGTTCAAAAAGTGATAGACAAGTTATAATTGTTGGCTATACTGGATTGTTAGATATACCGGTTCAAAAGAAGTTGAAAAAAATGTTATATAATGTGGCCAATAAGCACTTGCAATTTGTGTAAAATGTGTTGGAGATTGGTCGATTTATAGATATAAAGGTTGGTACAAAAATGTTATGTTGTAGGTTCATAACGAGTGGTATATAAAAGTCAGTTCAAATCGAAGGCGATGTAGAACTACGGTTTTACAGGGTGGATCAAAAATGTTAAACAATTTTATTGTTTGTGTAGACCATGAACAGTTACAGTATTTAACAGAATGTTAGAAAACGTTGCATAATGGGTGGTTATAATATAGGGTGGAAAGAAATTGTACTTTACTGGGTGGCTCAAAAATTATTAGAAATAGCAAAGACCAGTAGCAGTTGCAGTTCAAAAAAAGTTTAATAAAATTGTTATTTAGGGTGGCCAATAAGCAGTTGCAGGTTGGGTGAAATATGTTGGAGATTGGTGGATTTATAGTTATATAGGATACTATAAAAAATGTCATGTTGTAGGCTCATAAGGAGATGTATATAAAAGGCAGTTGATAATGAGTGCGTTGTGGGAGAAGAACAGTTTTACAAGGTGGATTAAAAATGTTATAAAATTTTGTCATATGTGTAGACCATGAACAATTATAATCTTTAACACAATGTTTGAAAAAGTAGCACATAATGGCTGGTTAAAATATAAGATGCAAGGAAATTGTACTTTACAGGGCTCAAAATGTATTCGAAATAGCGAAGACCAAGTGGTGCAAAAAATGTTGAATAAAATTTTTATATAGGGTGGCCCCTAATAGTTATATAGGATAGATAGCCCATATATTTCAGAAGTTATTTCTTTTTGGAAAGAATTGTACAGTCTATACTTGGGCGAAACCGCCGGTAACGGCTTGTAAGAAATAAACATGTTTAATATGTTTCTTATTTTCTCAATTGGTACTATTATCAACAATGCTAAATATTCCGAAACATTAAAAATGTTTTATAATAATAATGGGAAAGAAAGTCACACATATTTGAGATGTTCAGTTTGAATTTTCGAAAAACTTCTAATATAAAACCAAACATTTTCAGAGTTTTAATGTTCACTAGGGATAGAGCTATTAATGAATAACTAATAAGTAAGTAAGTACGAGTATTGTCAGATCATATAACCCGATTAAGGTAATTTAAACTATATTTACGAATATTTAAATAATATCCTGACGTTTGTTTTGAGAAAGTCAATATAAGTTTTATATTTGAGTCTCATGATACAATTTTCATTGATTTAGCTTTCAAATATAATTGAGGTTAGTAAAAAGGAAATAATTAACACCCATTTTAGGTTTGGAGTAATATAATTAGTTAATTACTAGTAATATGTTATGTATGTTTTGTTTTGTGGGGTAGACATAGTGTTCCGTAGGAGACGTTCAATTGAGGCAGACGGCATTTCAAAAGGGGAATTCGGACATCGACTTCCAGGAGGCGTACTTGCAATACTCGCAGTGGGAATCTATTTGGAGGACTACTAAGGATTTGTTCCCATTACATCAATAACAAAAATAATTCATCATCTTTATTAACCGACTTCCAAAAAGGAGGAAGTTATCAATTCGGCGGGTATTTTTTTGTATGTATGTTACCTGATTTCTTCTCCTGTTGTGAACCGTTTTGTGTGATTATGGTTTGTTGAATAGAGTATCTATCCGGATTGGTAAAACTTCAAATTTGTGAAAATAATTCTATTATTAAAGTGATGAAATTTGTGCAGAGTATACTTATAGTTATACAGGATATTTAAAAATATAAAAGGTGTTACACGGTGGATGGTACCTTAGATGTTTCTGAAAATTTGGTTACCTGAGTAATTGCTCTAGATCGAATGATGTAAATTATTTTCAACGATGCGATGTTGCCGCTTATACCAAAAAGTAGTAACATTTTTGATAATGGGGACACCCTGCATATGATAACATTTTGATTTTTTTTAAATGGAAAACCCAGTATATTAACTATCAACTAACCTAAAAGGCAATCAAAATCCCTTTCAAATGGTTTATAATATTCCTATACCTAAATAGTAAGGATTCGGAAATAAAATCAAGTTTATGTTGAAATTGGATTATTTTGGGATATTTATCTAGATAGCGTTAAAAAACTTGACGTGGAATGTCATAAGTACAATTTTGAAAATTAGTTCTATATATTTTCGCGTTTTGTAAGGAAAGTGACTGGAAAACGATTTAATTGGAGGACAATAACTATTCAATGGAAGTTTTTCTATTTTTTCTGATTCATGGACAATGTTGCAAAATTGCAGAAAGTTCCATGAAATGCAACTCGATCTGTAAGCAATGAACAAGAGAAAGTTTCTAGGATTGTAGAATATTTTCATTATCTATGGGTAAAAAGTGAAACCAAACCTATATAAGTACATCAGTTAACATAAATAAAATAAAAACAATAAATTACAATACAAAACAGAAGCATATGATACAAAATTAGAAGATTATTTTTAACCAACTTCCAAAAAGGAGGAGGTTATTAATTCCTATTCAACTTTTTTTTATGTATGTCGAGCGATTATTCAAAAACGGCTTGGGCTTGATGATTTAAACTGCATTATATTAAGAACCATTACAGAAAGGTCCCATATAATTGTCTATAACATGAGATTTACTGTTTTCTAGAAAAACAGAAAAAAAAGTAAATAGGGGACTAGTATTCAGCGATTTTCAATGAATCTTCACTGTTTTCTCTAAAACTGCTCACGCAATTTAAATATTATAAATTGTATTCTACAAAGATATGTTCCAGTTTGATTCCGTATATTTTTCTACAACGTAAAACTCACCCTTTTGTTGAAAATCGGAAAAATATATGTAAAAAAACTGTAATCATCATGGTAAATGTCAAATTTTCATCATAAATATCTAGTTTAAATATCAGGATTTGTCATGAAAGTATACGGTACAGGGTGTTTGTAATCGTTTTTATTTTGATTCGTTTGAAATTAAAAAAAATTCCCTTAGTTAATTGAAACGAAAATTTGTTTTGTCGTCGGACTATTCTATATGATATACGGTTGTAGGTGTGTGCGTGCGTGCATGTGAAATTAGGTGGTACAGAAACAATTGTATACATAGGATGGTTGAAATATAAATTGGAATTGAATTAGTTATACAGGATGGTTCTAAGAATATTGTATTGTGTGGCACATAAGTAGTTCATTATACAAGGTGGTTGAAATAAGAGTGGAGCAAAAGTATAGTTATTCAGAATAGACATTTGAGTTATAGGATGGAGAATAATTCCATTTATACAAAAGGCTTTAAAAATTGCCAAAAGAAGTTGAATATACAGAGTGGTTTAAATATATGATAGAATAGAATTACAGTTTGGAACATAGTAGTTGCTTATACAAGGTGTTTGAAGTAAGGGCGGCGTAAAATTATTGTTATTAAGGGTGTATCAAAAAATTGTTATATAAGCATAAGCAGTTAGGATATTTGAATTATAGGACATTGGACGGGGTATAATTATAAACATAGATTCAAACAATTTTAGGAGCAGTTGAATATACCGGGTGGTTGAAATAAATGGTAGATTAAAATTATAGTCATAAAATGTGGTTCAAGAAGGTGAATGTGGTTATATAGGGTAGACCATGAGCAGTTGCATAAATGGAATACTAGATATATGGGGCGAAATAAAATCATTGATCTACAGGAATAATTTAAAGAATGGAAAAATAGAAAGAGTCAATAATGTGGACAGAATTTATACCTATACAGGGTGCTTTTAAAGATATCAGGACCGTTGTAATATTGTGTTGAGATGAATTATAGTTGTACAGGGTAATTCAGAAAATGATAGACCAATAAGTTATGTAGGGGTGACCAATACACAGAGGCATATACAGTGTGGATGCAATATAGAGTGAATTAGAGTTACATTTATAGAAAGTGGTCCAAATAATCAAACAAATAAAAAAGTTAAAATATATTTGGAAAATATAGATATGTTACTGCTTTTTGGTATAAGCGGCACAATCGCATCGTTGAAAATATTTTACGTCCATAGATCTGGAGCAATTACTTAGGTAACCAAATTTTCAGAAACATCCCACGTTCCGATTTCCGTAAACGTCTAAGTTATGGAATATATTATTTAATGGAGAAATTAATTTCGGCATCTAGATGTCGAAATTCATTTTGCGATTAAATATTAAATTAAATTATATGTGATAAATACATAAATAATTATTTGAGATTTCAGTCAGTTGAGGAGAGCTCGACTAGAAACAATATATTATCTTGCTTCAATGAATTGAATAGTCTCGAAAAGATGGTATTATTAAATTATTGTATAATGCATAAGCAGTTACGTAAACAGAGTGGTTGAAATATATTATTAACTGGCATTATTACAAAGTGTTTTAATCATAGAGTCTTGAAATTAAATGAATTCATTTCGTCTAGGGAACAATTATTTTAGAGAGTAAATGTCCGCTACTAAAATTGCATATCTTAAATAAACCTTTCTTTCATAAAAATAATTTGAGTTTCAAATTTATATTTAACACATTTAAGCTTAAAGTATGCTGATGTATTCACATGTATTTTAATGATTTCTTTCATATAATTTCATCAAAACGGTCCAAATAAGTACAATAAAATGTCTGGACATGACGTCTGTCATATATATTTTTGGCTTATTAAGTCAACGCTTACCAGCTCATTGTGTTGATATAACTTTTCCCTGTCAATTTAAATAAAACTGTATCATTCTGTAGACACAAAATAAAAAATACAAACTACCCGAGTTAAAAAAAAAATTAAAAGTTGAAAAGAAAACATTTTTTAAAAAAATGTGAACCGACTTCCAAGTATAACTAAAAAGTTGAAAATAAATAAAACAAAATTCAACTCTACGCAATAAATAACACATCCAATGTTTTTAGCTACACGTAAAGTAAAAAATGCAAACATTAAATGGTGCACATTTTGTACAAAATAATTACCTACCTATATAATATATTTTTGAAGTCGGTGACAAGCCAATCTAAAAGCCTGCATGGCGTACTTATTTAATACTTCATCAAACCTGATTGAAGCTAAAAATATATAAGATTGGTAGGTAATTAATTTGTAGAGAATGAGCACCTTTTAATATTTACATTTATTACTTTGTGTGTAGGTACCTATCAACATTAAATGTAAGGTGTTATTTATTGTCTAGAGTTGTATTTTGTGTTATTTATTTTCAACTTTTTAGTTATACTTGGAAGTTGGTTGATATATTTTTTTTATTCATTAAACATTTACCCTGTATTGCTGCGTGACTCTCAATGGCAATTTGCACCCAATTATAAAAACTGAAACCTCATATTTACTGTAGTTATATATCGAATTCGACTTTTTAATGTGTTATTGTGCAGTTTCATATCATTATCGTCTGATGGGATTAAAAATTCTAATGAATTTATGTAGACATAGACTACATGAAAAATTATATTAAATATGCCAACTTTATACTTATAACCAATCAATAAAAGTTAAGATGACACAACTTTCTGATAGATAGGTAAGCACAACCAGTCTGAGTGTGTCAGCTATGAGTTGACACAAGACAGTGAGTATATCATAATTTTAATTACGCTACTGCTAATGACATTCACAAAACAAAACACCGCTGGAAAAAATGGAACAGTATGCGTGAAATGGCGACAACAATAAAAATTAGTTATAATATATGTTGTAGTGAAGTGTTTATAAAACTGGAATGTTCTAAACCTATGAGAAAAATGGTACAATGAGGAGGATGAGAATTTGAGCACTTCCTTTCTTCAAGATAGTTTTAAACAGCCAACCAATATTTCATTCATTACAAAGAACCAAGTGATTGAAAAGTTCCAAAAATAGTAAGGTACCTAGATATAGTTTGTATGACTTTTTCAATTATTTCAATGAAGTTCAATCACAATTGTCTAGTATGAACTACATTTTGAACTCATAGTAAATCCGTCTTGGTTTATTATTCAAGTAACAACTCAACCTCAAATAATTTATTAATGAAATTACTCTTACCTTTGTCCCGCGACCCAATTGTTTTCGGTGTAGTTCAGCTGTGTTTCAAAAACTAATTTAATTGAGTCAGGTCTCTCTGGGAATTACTATTTGACGTCGAAAACAGACCATTCCCAGTGCGTCATGAATTGTTGAATATCTTTGTATCCAATTTCCGTTTGTTTTCTATTCTTCCTGTGCCTGAATTTCAGATAAATTTTGGTGTAAAGGATTTTCTTCTTAATATATACTTTTAGTTAGGTAACATTACCATCTGATCTAACGTTTCAGGAAATATTTTTTTTACAAGTAAAAATGATTTAGTCGAGTAGTTTATAAATTTGGTGTTGCATATTTACTATACAGATTTAAAAGTATCATAAATTGGCAAATTGAGAGTTTTTTCTTACTATTTGCAAATAGAGAGTGTATGTTATGTAATTTTTTGATAGGTTTTAGTTAACCTACGATTTTTTCGTGTGATTTATATCCTAGGAATTACAAGGAAACGTCCTTACACAGAATACGACTCCCGACTTGTAGTCTCTGTGAGCTAGTTTTTCCTGAAACTCCTAGATGTCAGAATTCATTTCGCTACAAAATATTAAATTCTGTTATGTGTTAAAAGCATAAATAATTATCCGAGATTTCTGGGAGCGCAACTGTTGAAGGTCTCGACTAGAAACAATATATGGTTTTGCATTCAGAGGATTGAAAAATTTCAAAAAGATTTCATAAAAAAATCTAATTGACCTTAAAATGGCCTTCATGGTCAATATCACAATTAAACTTCATGTATTGAACTTTTTCTCTAAAGTTGTTTCCTGTAGAGTTATTCTGCAGTTACCGTTCTTTTGGATCACTCTGTACTGGTAAGGATAATTGAAGGTTAACAAATTGTTAATGTATGTTAAGAATAAATCGTGTAATTAAGATATACACATTTCAAAAACTGAAAGTAACAATTTCTATTACGTAGTGTAAGTGTTTTTTTTTGTATACGATGCAACTGAAATCTATAAATACTGTTGTAAACTCCGTGGGTTCAATTAATTATTTTGAAAAACTAATATTCACTGTCACTTTCTAGAAACTTTTATTTGCATGTAAAACATCAAAATATTTCCAACAGCTGATTCTTATATTATTTACATCGAAATCATAACAACAAAATAAGCTGAACGCACTAAAACTAAACACTGTCCTGAAATTGTCTTTTTATATAGCGTAATTTGTCGTAATACTGTTTGGCGCCAATTCGAAAATTCCAGTTCTAACTTTTTATTAACCCAGCGATTGATGCCGATCGTCCCGATCAGAAACATCCTCTCCATGGTAGGGAGCGAGTCGATCTAAATGGACCACCTTCAACTTAGCCCTGGGGTTTCGACGGATCCTATAGACGACGTCATTAAGCCTCTTAACCACCTCGTATGGACCATCCCAAGCAGGTGTAAGCTTTGGAGATTTCCCCTTGCTTCGTTGGGGGTTGTACAGCCACACTTTGTCCCTCTCTTGGAACCCGACTAAATTGGCCTTGAGGTCGTATCGCGTCTTCATCCGGTCACTGGTGGCCAACATCTGCGTTCTGGCTGATTCGTGTATTGCCAGCATGTTATGTCGGAGCTAGTCGGCATAATCGTTCATGTCTTGGGAAGGTTCTTCGGAGGAGCCAAAAGCCAAATTGCAGGGTAATCGCAGCTCTTTTCCGAATAGGACCCTGGCTGGAGTCAGACCTGTACTATTATGTACGGCTGAGCGATATGCCAACAGGAATAAGGGAATATGCTCATCCCAATCACCCTGGTTATTGCTAACGACCTTGGATAAGTGTTGTTTCAAGGTCCTGACTGTGGGTGCAATGGTGTGGTTCTCGTTTTCCTGATCCCCAACATCGGGCAGACCTTCTGGAATACATTCGATTCGAAGTTACGCCTCTGGTCTACTAGCACCGTCGCTACCGTGGTTGCCTCTTAATTGGGTATCGCATATGACTGAAGTAATTCATTGCGACCAGAATGTATTTGTTCCTCCTCTCAGACTCCGGAAACGGACTGGCGACATCGATGGCAATTCTCTCAAATGGGACGCCCACATTGTATTCTGCCCTTGGTCCGGGTCTTCGGGCCGTTACTAGCTACACAGGTGTCACAGGATTTTATTCATGTCCAGATGGCCCCCGGTAATCACATTATGTACTTCGGTCAGGATGACTGGTACCTTTTTCTTCGGAACTACTTGGTTTCTCGACCATCAGTGCTTTCCCAAACTCGCTTGAGCATTCCATTCTCTACTCTTGGAGAGTCCCATTGGGCCCATAACGATTTCACCACGACCAAGTATCTAGCTAGCTCGTCGTATCGTGGCCTGGGTGCCCCTCTTCATTTAGGTGACAGGATTGGTTCGATGTCTGGATCAGCCATGGTCCTGGATGCACTGTTCCGTTGTCCGGTCTTCATTCGCCTGAACTCGGATCTGTCGTCTTCAGACAATGTCCGTATTCTGCTTTACAGGGTCTTCTTGATAGGGCATCGGCAACCGGCACGATGTTTAACCTTGAAATCGTATTGCTGTAATTTCTCCATCCACCTGGCCAGTTGTCCTTCCGGTGTCTTCATGTTCAGCAGCCATTTGAGGGCGGCATGATCCGTTCGGATTCGGAAATGACGACCATAGAGGTATTTGTGGAAATGGTCTACCGCCCTTATTAATGCAAGAAGTTCTTTTCTTTTGACGCAATAATTCTTCGAGAATCCAAGGCTGTATTACTCGATCACCCTCTCTTCACCATCTTGCACCTGGGATAGGATGGCCCTCAAACCTGTGTTGCTGAAATCGGTGTCTAAGGTGAACTTGCCGGACTGCGTAGGAAATCTAGAATTGGGCTGGAACAGATTGCCGCCTTTAGTCGTCTGAATGATGTTTCGCAATCCTGATTCCAACGGAAGGTCTCTTTCTCAGTGGTCTGCCGAAGAACTTTCGGAGTTCATGCTTGTCTCTTGGGACTGGCCAATCATGAATGGCTTCAATCTTGTCCTCGTTTGTGCGGGTTCCTGACTCGGAAACGACGTGGCCCAAAAATTCTACTTCTTTTTGGAACATGGAACATTTCTTCCGGTTGAGTATCAGGTTGGCGTTCTTAATTCTGGAGAATACTTCACCCAGGTTCTTCAGATGGTCGTCCTATGTCTGACCCATGACCAGAATGTCGTCGAGGTATACTAAGCATGTTCTCCATGTCAACACGTCAATACATACTCCATTAGCCTCTTAAATGTAGCGGGAGCATTAGATAACCCAAAGGGCATGACCATGAATTGAAACAGCCGTTTACTGGTGGAGAACGCTGTCTTCTCTCTGTCGTTTCCCTGTAGAACAACCTGCCAATGTCCACCCTTTAGGTCTAGTGTGGAAAACCAACGGGAGCCTGCTAGTGGCATCGATTCGGGGTAGTGGATATCTGTCTTTCTTCGTGACGTCATTCAGCTTTCGGTATTCCACGCAAAATCGGATGGTTTGATCCTCCTTTTTAGCTAACACAACGGGAGCGGACCATGGGCTGATGGATGGCTCCATAACTCCATTTTGTAACATCGACTCGATGTTTTCTTCGACTGCATGTTGTTGCCCCACTGGTAGTCGTCTAGGTGGTATTCTGATTGGTTGAGCCTTTCCGGTATCTATTCGGTGCTGAATGATGTTGGTTCGACCGGTGGTTCTATCTTGACTTAAAAATTTGCCAGTACTTTGTGATAAATTGCTTGGCTTTCTTCTGTTCCTCTGGTGTACGGTCTGTCAAATGGTCAGCAAACTGTTGTAGGAACTCTTTACTGGGCCCTGTCTCCTTCACTGACGTCTAAGCTGTTGACGGGCCGTGTCAATACAAATTCCTCATTTAGGAACCGAAGAACATCATACCTCGGGTCGAATATAAATCCATGCTGACTGATTAGGTCCATACCCAGTATAAAATCGTCTTCCATATCAGCTACCAGGATCCTATGCCGCCCCTGTATTGACATGGACTCACTGGTGACTGTTATGAGCTGGATGTTGTTGTTAGCTGGTGGTAGCGTTTGTCTAGGATGGCGATGATCTTGTCGAAATTGCCTTGTTCATAGACTGGAATGCTTTGGAGGAGTTCTAACGGCCGACCTCTTAATGAAATTACAAGAGACGTATATTTTTCTTCGTTATCTCATCCATTAGCTGCAGCCACGGTTTCAAATTGCCGTTTATACATGGGCCAAGATGAATTGCCATCAAATGTGGGTGGTTTACTAACGGCATTTTTGGTACTCACGGTGTTCTGGTATTTTCCTCGCTGTAAGTCCTGTTGTATTTTTTGCTACTTTGTTTGGGGTGGCACTGATTTTTTCTTCTACTTTATTTTGGATGGAATCGAGGTTTCAAAACTATCCATGGTATTTTTTATGATCCTAATGTCATCATTTAGCTCTGTTCTGTCTGACTCAACTATTTGCTTCTTTCATTAACTGTTTCATTATCTTGCGATACTATTTTTTTTCTTCAGGTTGGCCTTGTTTTTGTTCAAATATTTTAAAATCATTTTGTCTCGTCAATTCAATTTGATCTTGTTTTTCTACAAATTTCGAGAAAAATCCCTCAATTCAATTTTGTAGTTCATTTTTTATAGTGGAAACTAGATTTTGTTGTTTTTCTTCCATGACAGTTACAAGATTTTGTTGTTCGCTTTTCATCGTAGGAAAAAGATTTTCTAATTCTATTTTACGTTTTTCATCAAAAGATTTCACTAACCTTTATTGAATTTTTTCTTGGTGTTGTTTCTCCTTTTTGTCACGTTTTTTCCAGTATCTGACCTATTTTTTAGTCTAGTCCATCCGTAACCTGTATGAATATTTTTTTGGTAGTATCGTCCATTTTTTCTTTTTCCATACTTCGGGTTTCAATAAAGCAATTTGCGATTTTAACTTCACTTGATCCTTTACTTCTGATAACCAATTTGTTGTAAACTACGTGGATTCAATTAATTATTGTGAAAAACTAATATTCACTGTCACTTTCTAGAAACTTTTATTTGCACGTATAACATCAAAATATTTCCAACGGCTGATTCTATTATTATTTACATCGAAATCATAAAAACAAAATAAGCTGAACGCCCTAAAACTCTCCTGAAATTAATGTCTCTTTATATAGCGTAATTTTTCGTTCTCGATGGTACTACATTTTCTGCCCAGCGTCGAAAATACTGTTTGGCGCCATTTCGAAAATTCCAGTTCTAACTTTTTATTAACTCAGCGATTGAGATCTCATCGGAATGAAAGCAGGGACGGACCGGATAAATTTTTATAACACTATAATATTACTCTGTTACATAATGCTGCCATATTGTGCGCTTGTATCAATAGACGTATTTATTCTATTTTTCTCTTGCTAAGAAAAATCTCTTTTCTGCTGCCAGTTCAGTTTAGTAGAATAAACTCGCCCTGTAACCTATCCAGCTCGGCTAGTATTATAAATGTGAATGTAAGTTTGTTTTGTTAAGCGTTCACGCCAAAACTACTTAACTGATTATCATAAAACTTTGTACACATGTTCTTAGAGGTATTAGATACGACATAGGATAGTTTTCATTAAAAAAATATTTTTTACGGACCGCAAAAAAATATATTTTGCCAGACGTGATTGATTTTCAAAAAATTTTAAAATCTAACAACTTCAACGCCAATAAAATTCAAACTCTAGGTGCTGTATTACCGACTGTCAAATTAATATCTTATTGACTATAGCTTCAGTTGTTTGGAATTTTTCTATATTTGATGTTATTTTGTCCTGTCACTTATAACAATAGACTCTTACCGAAGCTCATGTTGTATGGAGAGAATGTCAATTGTTTACATTTTTTTTGTTATTTAAATATCAAGGCATGTTACCCGCTCGGTAGAGGATCTGGTGGTTCATTTTAATGCGACAGGTATATACTATCTTAAAAATATCACAATATCTTATTTTCTCGGGTTTGAAACCCAATATAAGTTCATTTTTTAATTATATGTCATTATTAATTAATTTTATTTATCAAGTTTATATACCATTTTCATCATTGGCATGCAGAAATTCCGTTAATATTTATAAAATTAAATCATATTAGTATTTAATAGTTGTTTAAAAATTGGTAAATAGGTCTTGACTGAGCATTTATCGCTAGACTTGGAAATGTTGAAGCAATGTAGTTTTGAATGTTATGTTAATTTATTTAGGTAGAATAAAATAAAACGTATGTTTCATCTGTTGATTAAAATTCAGGATTTTCTATAAAACATTGACTTTGTAATTTGAATTAATTGATTAATTAAACGTTACCTAAGATTGAGTGTGATGCAGTTTAGTGGGGATATATGAAGTTTGAAGCTGTAACAAATGAAAACATTACTAAGGGTTGAGATTTAAATTTGGTAATATGTTCACATATAGTGTGCCGTAAATAAATCTTTTTACGGAATTCTTAAAATGTCGTTTACAGAACCTAAATTCTTTGAATACAAGGGAAATAAAGTAGTTTTGTGGGTACCTATATTTTATTTTCAGGGGATGTTTGTGGAAGTCATATAAGATATGTTTAATTTTACAAGAAGAATTACATTTTTACAATTCATATCTTTAAACTGATAATAAGTATAATCTCACCCATGGCTGATATTGCTCTAGGCTTATATTGATTAATAATTTAAATTGCAAAATCTTAGACTTGTAATTGAACATGCAGCACTCACATTTTTCTATATTCTATGCAGGCTAGTGAAATTCTTCAAATAAAAAGTCCAGTGGTATTCTTAAATAAAAGTAATAATTTAGATAACTATTTTCAGGGTTTTGTGGAGCTTGGTAAAATTTAACAATCATATTATGAAATATTCCAGACTATTTTTATTTGGGGTCGGAACGGTTTCTTCTTGGGAAAGTTCTGTAATTAAGTCTTAATTGAATTATTTATCTGCAGATTTGGCAAGTGTTTTTATTGTAGTTTTGAAATTTTATGATTGTTGGGTGTCAAAAATTTGGAACTTTCTTAATAACACTAGCCTGGTAATTTGAACCAATTGATCAATTAAACGTTACCTACGTTTGGGGTGGTGTAAATAGTTTAGGGAGATATATGACGTTTGATGCTTTACTAAGGGTTGAGATCTGAATTCGGTACTATTGTCATATGTAGTAGGTGGTGTTCCGTAAAATTATATTATGTTTTTTTCAATATTAATAAATATTTGGTTTGTAGGACCTAAACTCTTTCAATATTAAGGGAATGAATAGTTAAAAAAAAATTAAGTAACGATATTATGATGTATCATTCGCATTAGTGGATATTCTATGTTGGGTAGAGGAATTGCATGAACCACTATAATTCAAATAAAATACTCGGTTTTGCCATAATTTTTATTTCAAACATATGGCAGAATAGCTAAAGAAAATTTAAAAGCTATTATTGTTCTTAAATCAGTGATATAATCTGAAATATCTGCATAATGAACTTCTTTAACTAAAAAATTTAGTAGTACTATTAGCTAAATGTAATAGTTTAAATATTAATTTATATGTATATAACATTTTCAGTAAACTTGTATGTAGTCGGAAGGATGCCGCAAAATTTCTGTGAATTTGAACAATTTGAACATTTATCGGCTGACTTGGAAATGTTGAAGTGTTTTTACTTAGTGTAATTTCGAAATTTTGTTGGTCTATTAATTGAAGGATTAACATTTGGTTTGACACGTTGATTTAAATATGTTTAGATTATTGGGGGTCTTAAAATTTGGAAGTGGCTAAAAAACATTGAACTGGTCATTTGGTTTTGATTTACCATACTTAACAGTTAGTTGTTTTAAAGGTTACGACGTTTCTATGGGATTCTTGAATGTTGTTGAAATGTAAATAAACGTGTCATTCTCTGAAATATATTGGTTTGTTATTGAGGCCTGTTGTTTATAGTATTTTTTTTCGGCTGGAAAATCGACGAACAAACATGTGAAATTGTGAAATATATGTATGTGAAACAATAAAACGACAACATCTATTCCTCCCTTTTAGTTTTGTTGTAATACATTTTAAAAAAGAATGACAAAAATTCGATTGAATATATATATATCAATCATATATTCCTCTCAACTAACCAAATGTCTTTAATTCATGGAATCCTATCTAAAACATTCTCCTATGATTCTACATGACGAATATTTGGACTTGGAATGTCTCTATCTGACGTTTTTGTAGACATCTCCCATTGGGGAAAATGAAAATCCAACACGGTGCAATACTTTTCCTAATAATTTGCTCTGGTTAAGTTTGTTTTATTTTGAAAATAAAATTGACGTTAAAAAATAAATCAAACTTATTTAATTTGCAATATAAGAGTTTACTACTCTGTCTTCACGAATTTTTGAAATTGGGTGACAACGACATACAATTATATGAAGGTTTTTGAATACGAGTACTGTTTTCTAATAAATTCAGGCAATATCTGTTGTAGCATAATTTGTGTGTAGCGACAAACAAAGGGCATGCTTGGCGCGTGGTTACTTCCAAGTGATAATTTATATGCTGAATTCAGTTTGGAGTGTTAGAGATGTCATCTTCGACTACCGAAAGCTGTTGTTTTCATTGACAATAATGTTCCAGCGCATTTTACAAATGCACTTATTGACTGCCTTAAAATCGAATGAATCATTCATATTGGCTGCATTATCCCCGGATATGAAACCCATAGGCGACACTTGGGAAAAACTTTCAAAAACTATTTATAGTCGAAGAAGAAAGAAGAATAGAAGAATAGTTGTTAATGTTATTAGCAGCATACCAATGTTTCACGACGTCTTCAAGCATTGCATTGATGTCATGCGTGAAGAAACACTATAGTAAAATCAGTTTCATATCATTTTAAATTTTAATCTTAGTTTAATTAATGTTTAATTAATAATAAATATTTTTTGTGGTTTAATAATACTACTTAGGATCAAGACGATTGATACTTTCAGATAGTATTTTAATTCGTTCGACACTGAATGTTAAAGAGTTAAAATTGAAAACACTATTAACTCTCAAACCTATACATATTAGACATATAGTATGATACTGTAAGACATGTAGTATAAAAAAGCTCCCATGTACCATATCTAGAGTATTTTAATACTCTAAACTGCACGAAGGTTTTAAAAGTCCAATTAAAAATGATTATATATCTCTAAGCATATGTTATATATCTCTAAACATATGACTTCACCTCATAGGTTAATAAAAAACTGAAATACCTTTTATTTGTTTTTTAATGTACTAATGTAAAAATATTCCCAAAAGAATCATTCAAACAGCTATAGATATTTCAGTTGTTAACAGACTACATTTACCTATCTTCCTCCAGTATATAGTTCAACTTATTAGCAAGTTTGTTGACGAGTGTAACTATAATTTGGTAACGAACTCAACACTATATACTATATAAGGGGATACTAGGGATGGGCATTGAATGGAATAGTTTATTTTGATGTGCAAGCTGTTTTATTGTCATAGACGAATGGATTAAACGAATCATTTTTAATAATTGTAAATTATTATTTACCATATCCGGGAATACCGGAGTTGTGTAAATGTCAATGTTTTTTTGCCTGTCTGAATCTCATTTTTTATATTTTGTTTCTCGAAATAAAACATCACTTCTCATTAATAAGATTATACAGTATAAATGGATGTGTACATTGTACATAGACAATGATAATATTCAGACTGATACATGGAACTTCTAAAACATCACTCTAGAACATGTAATACATCCTTACAAAACTCATCAAATTGTTTCTGATAAATATTTTCATCGCATGGTGTACAACAATTTAATGTTTAGTAAAAGTTTTTATTAGTTGAGATAAAAGCTGAATATAAAAAGTACACAACAATTAGGGTTCTCAGATTTGGACTTTCGCAGAGTGTTGAGGATCCCATGTGTGAAACTGGTTACGGACCAGGGAAGTGCTTAGAAGGGCTGTCGTTGACGGCAAATTATTAAAACTTTAAAGCAACCCAAGATTTCTTATCTGGATCACAAACATTAATAGGAAAAAGAGATTCAGGCTAAAAACTACATTCATAATTGTATCCCATCATACATTTGTGAGAAGTAAATAATGTGGGTAATATCTTCGCATTAGCTTATTATAAACTAATTAGTGTCTTTTGATCAAAATCACCCTGTGGTGTTATTTCTTAAGAAAACGTTAAAAAAATAGAGGATGTCAAAAATAAACTTCACAAAACGAGTAAAATGATCTATATCCAAGAAAAACAAGTTTTACTTGAAATCACTATATCTAAATAAATTATAATATATATGATAAAAGAAGCATGCTATAAATGTTTAATGGGTAGTATTTGACACAATTTCTGTTCTGTCAGAAATATAATATAGCTATAATTTTATCCTCGTGAAACTAACGAATCAATTGACATTTTGGATATATTTAATAACATTTAGATATGGACATATTTTATACAGAATATTTACCTTTAGAAATAATCATTGTTAATCAATATTTGTCTAAAACATACATATAATTTTTGGGTCTTGTTCATTATTGTGCAACTATCTGAGGTGTAATTCATCCATGTCCTGTCACTTTACATTGTATGACGGTTTATTGCTTGGTAAGGTAGGTAGCATAATATTAAATATTATTGCTAGCTACTTTCCTGGAATAATAAATACCCAAATTTCACATTTTGACATTGATAATGTGTTCAACATTTGCTGAGTGGGGAGTAAATAAAAATTGGTCATTTGGACGGTACAAATGCAAATAAAATTTAGTTTATAATTTATTTCAATAATTATTTTTACCTTATCATTTTCAAATATTTGCAATGTAATGTGAAATGCTAAGAAAAATGGCGAGATAAACTCTTTAGAAGCAAGTAAATTATTCTATTTTATCAATTTAATTAACAATCACCAAGTAATGTTTCAAACAATCGAGCTGCTTATATGTAATAAATATAGATGGTGTCCGAAATTCCTTTCTGTATACAAGGGTCTTGACTCCTATTACACCTACAGCAAAGGTAATATAGAGAAAGGTTTAGAGAAAACCTAGTGCATTTGACATCTGGCTTTAGATTTACAATCGTTTTTCGCCGGTAAATCTGAAACGGTTAATTTTATAGCTGTCAAGATGTGACATTATTTGGACACTTTTTTTAATCGAATAAGATGGCATTTATCACATGTCTCAAAAGTCTTTTGTCATTCCGCAAACTAGTTCAATTTTTCTTATTTCCTCCATATTAATACACCACAAGTCTATAAAAGATTTGAGTACCAACAAAATATCCCACTTCGTGAAGTTAGGCCTTAATTTTTCTAAGTAGGCCATGATATATTTGTCGCAAAGTAACATTAATAAGAAAATAATGTATTAACGCATTGAATTTTCAATAAAACATGAACGTAAATAAGGAGAAAATGATTTATTTGTCTCAAACAAGATTAGTAAGTAACATGTTAAACGCATTTTCATTAGAGTATGAACCTAAATAAAGACTTCTCAACAAATCAGGATTAATAAAAAATATCCCCATTCATGCAATAGTTTAAAATCTAATTAAGTGCTTAAGTGCTTTGTCACTAGATATTAATTTACAGAATTGCAAATTCACATAGAGACAATTTTGACAATTGGTGACTGTTTTTCGTACAACTTGGCAAGTGTATTTCTGGTAATACTATTTATAAATGTATCTGAAATTCTATGTCTGAAGTAAGTTACATTAAATTACCAACGATCCCACACCAAAATTTACTTCAAAATCTAGTCTGTACACATCTCTTTGCCACTTCGTGATGGTTTTTCATATCACATTGATGAGTACATATTGTGCTTATTACAACCTTCACAATTCCTAAATCAACTATCATAGGACCACAAGATATAACTTAGTATGTATATTACTTTTCCTGAACTAAAATTAAAAATCCTAATTGATTCTGGATTCTCAAGATCCCGCATCGATTACAACGAGGAGTTTGTTTAAAGATATAACAGTTTCACACAATAAATGAACACGTTTTGTTTATCAATAGCCTAAATCAAAACCTAACTCTTTTAGTTTCATAACGTTCTGAATTGTCTTATTGGCTTAGAGATTTCAGGCTATCGTTGACTAAGGTACGGGATATCTAATTACAATATTTAAAAAAATTCATAAAATTCTTTTATTTTACAACTTGAGAAAAATATGTCTAATTTTTTATGCTTTAATATAAAAATTTTTATATAAGCAGAAAGTTAACCACAATAACATTTTATATAGAACATGTACCTTTAAGGACCCTTGAGGAGAAAAGAGTAAGCGAAAACGAAGAAGACGAAGAAGAAAGAATTCGGATATCGTCTGATATTGGTGATAACAACTATGAAAATATTCCTTCTCCCCAAGAAAATATTTCCCTTAAAAATAAAGACACCTCCGAAGAAGCTAATATATATTTTAATGCATATAGCCATTGTCGAATATGTTGCAAGTTATAAACAGTTTAAAAAAATATTTCATTCTGTTTTTTACTTTTCATCTCAGCCATAGACACTATACTAATCGGAAAAAAGAGTTAAAATAATGCCAAAGTTTCCAAAAATTATTTTAAATAAGAAATGATCAATTTCGGACAGACTTTGTAAACCTTTACATGCAATATTATACCTTTATCCAATATCCTAAAATTTCTAATATTTCTCATTAGTTTATGAGTTAAATAAAATTAAATTCTTCAAGTAACAAATTCATGCGTCATTAGATATTATTGACCTTATTCACAAAGCTTACTCAAACTTTACATATTATTAAAATGCTATAGGACATTTAAAAAACTCCATTCGAAATTATGTTCAAGTTGAATATATCAGCAGTCCCAATACGGCACTCTATGAATATGAATGTTCACAACAGAAAAGGTTTTCGGAAGGATAGATCTAGATACGCCCACTATCAAAAAAACTAGTAGGTACAAAATTTCTAATTATTATTTTAAGCTTTTGGGCTAACATGCATAGTAACTTTCCTTGTAATTACAGAGATAGCAAATAATTTTGTTTATTATATTTTTTATCGTGGAATACCCAACTCAATTGTGGTAGACATTGGTACAGAATTAAAATAAAAAGTTGTTTCAAAATTCGCTCTCTTCATAACTTCACGTTTACACATAAACTACCATCAATTTATTGTTATAAAGATTACATTCTATCTCAACTGAACAACTTCCACTTGTAAATGAAACTTTTACAAACAGCCCTATGGCGATTATTGATACAAGACGAAATTTTCGAGATTTTTCAATCCATTGAACGCAAGACAATATATTGTTTCTTTTAGAGAACTTTCATCAGTTGTGCTCCCCTCAACTGATTGAATTTTCAAATACTTATTTATGTATATAGAACATATAACTTAATTTATTTATTTTATCGCTAAATGTATTCCTACACCCAGGAGTGTCAGGAAAATTGATCTCACAGAGTCTCCAAATCGGGAGTCATACTGTGTGTTACGCTGTTTCCCTGTAATTCCTAGGATATATAACACACGAAAAAAGTCGTAGAGGTTCACTGAAACCTGTCAAAGAAATGACGATACCAACTGTTGACATTTTTCATTCCATTGAACGCAAGACAATATATTATTGATACAGTATACTGATCGGTGCCATTCTTGCATATAATCACTCAATCCAGTTAGTAACCTGTTAGTGAAAATGAAAATGCTGTGGAACCTTTAATGTGTCACAAATGTAAAAACACAGTTTTACACCCTAACACCAAACCTTTATTTAAACATTCAACGGTTGGTTTACTCCTTGATGATGACAACTTAGAGTTGTTGAAACGACGGGTGTTCAGTGTTTAAACAAAGGTTTGGTGTTAGAGTGCAAATTTGTGTTTTTACATTGTTAGTGACAATGGTTATGATTTTAAAGCATCAATATTCACTACAAAAAACTCAATTTTGACATAATTATTAACAGAAAATTTTGATAAGCATAAAGAGTCACGATGTGGTTTAAAGTTTAAATGCTTATTTCTAAATTTAAAATATATCTGAACTGTAAAATATCTAATATATATCACTGCTCAAAGTTCAAAAAAAGATCCAACATAAATATTTGCCATTAAACTGTAAAAAATAAAGTCGTAATATAATAAATGATGAATTTGAAAAAAAAAACTGTTTTTATTAACAATTTACTTTAGTCACAATACAAAATTTAATTAGGTACACAGTCTTTCAATTCGTATGAAAATGATTACATATTATTCGTCGACAAAATCCCTATTTGCACAAAACTTCTGGGCATTGCTTGGACACAACGATCCTTTGGAAGAATGGTTCGAAAATAAATTCGCAGAAATCAATAACTTTTTAATAAGACGGGACTCCTGCTCAGAGTTTTTCAGGAATTTTCAAGCCGATTTCGTTTCGGTTGCACCTGTATATATTCAGATGTTTCCTGGCTTGCAAGTACGTCGGACATAACTTATCTAGATCTTTATTTAAGGGAGTACCTCAAAAATATATGAATCCACTTCAGAGTCGTAACAGATTTTAGAAGCAGTTCAAACAAATATACTAGGGCATACCAGTATTGTTTTGGCTTCCACAATTAGACGATCTAACCTATCCTTAAAATATGATATTTATTTGTTGAACTGTTTTTGTAACTAATTCAGTAAATACTGCTGTTAATATTTTTAGTTAGTGTTTCCTTTACAACTGTGATAATAATTGTTCTTCCGGCGTTCAGTATCGAAACATGGAGATTTTTCTGCATAATTTTATATTTCAAAGTGGATTTAAATTTAAAAATGAAAACAAATAGTAT
This sequence comes from Octodonta nipae, assembly GCA_034190945.1. Lineage (NCBI taxonomy): Eukaryota > Metazoa > Arthropoda > Insecta > Coleoptera > Chrysomelidae > Octodonta > Octodonta nipae. The sequence continues at coordinate 57,795,327 of CM067219.1, forward strand.
GGTATTTAACCAATTGTTGATTGTTCTGATAACACGAAACGTCGTACTGAAAATCTGTATTGCTGTCTTGTTCAATTCAAAAAAGTAACAAGGAGAAATTATTTTTTGAACCCTTTTCATGTGCTTTATGTCTGTTCTCAGCAATATGTGAAAATCGTAAGAAAATCCAGAGGTATCAATATTACTTAATGATAATGTAAGCACTATAAAAGTATATAAAATATATATAATAATAAAATTTTACAAAGTTATTACCCTTACAATATATAAAATTCCATTACAACAACATTTCTTCCTTTATAAATATGTATAATAAACAATTTTTAATCAGGAAAATTTATATATAATATAGTAAGAAAAAATCCAACTTGATTGTAACTTTTATGTAATTCCACTTCAAATACAAGAAATAACATTGAATAAAAAATTTGAAATACCAGTACACACCTACTAATTTAATAATATACGTCCTGGTTCTGTTCCTACTGATTTTATAGCCAACTACATCAAAGGCGTATTTTTGATATAAATTTCAAGTTTTCCTATTTAGAGGTAAGTTACATATTCCTGAAAAGCATTTTTCATATTAAATTTTACAGAATCAATAGCCAATTTGTCGAAATTAAATAAATAAATCTTTGCTCATAATCCCCAAAAAGAAAAGAAGATGTCCCATTCAACTGCTTTAAATTAACAATGTAAAATTACAAATATCCTTAAATTTCATTAACACTATGAATAATATATCACCGTTTTGATATTCCCATTTATAGTTTATTTTCATACAATTTTGAAATGTTCTGTAATTATATGTATCTTAATTGTCGGACTAAAATAACAATTAAAAAACCCAAAGAAATTCCTAATTTTTTTTTTCTAACACTATTCTATTACAAAGGGACTTATTATATTAATCTATTGATTAAATTTCAAACATTCAAATTCAAACATTTAAGAATACAACTTCATAATATCTAATGTTAAAAATTTGGTATTTATTATGACCTGGAATGTCGAATGCTTTTTTATCACAGTGGCCCGTAGACGATTTTCGAATAATCGTCTTTCAGGGAAATGTCGGTATAACAAAGCAGAGGTCAAACACACCACGGAAATATTGGCACATTTTTTATATTCCAGTAGTTTAAAGATTCGGTGAACTAACAAACCAAAACAATTGTTAGAATAGACCAGAAGAATATTATTAGGAAGGCGATGTGTGTCATCTTTAATAAACGATTACTGCAGTAAATTTGTGTAAAAAAATGTACCTAAACTTATCTATGCGACAATGAAATTTGTCACTTTGAAGGATAATTTCTAACTGTGTATGCAAAAGATCAGATGGGTATTGGGGATTAATACATTTCAGAGATTCAAAGTACTCATAAAATATTTTTTTCTACATAAGAAACAATCAAAGAAATGTAATTATTAATAGAATGAATTTATGATGCGGAAACCTATTTACTATTGTTCAAATATATTTCATAACATAACATAAAAAGTTGTGTATTACAAGAAAACTTTAATTTATTTAGTTTTGTAAAACATTTAGGGGTATGCAGAGAAAATTAAAATCTGATTTATGCTAGAGAGCATTTTAATTTAAATACAAAACACAAAGTTTTTTCTTAGATTTTGTTAAGGAATAATGAATATCTTCATCTAGGAGTTTAGCAATTATGATACTATCTTTTCGAGAGTTTTTAATCCATCGAAGGCAAGACAATATATTGTTTCGAGTCGAGAACTTTCATGTGATTGATAGATCGAATAATTATTTATGCATTTCGCACAAATACCCGAACTTAACATGTTAACGTAAAATGAAAATCGACATTTTGGAGCTTCAGGGAAAACTAGCCAACAGATTAACAATTAATCTATTTGTTATTTGTTTCTTGTGCATACTATCCCAGGAAAGGGTAACGGAGTTTTAAATACAGCACGGCTCTCAATTTAGAATCACTGTGGACTAGTTTTCCCTGAAACTACTACATGTTCAATTTGAGTTAAAATGTTAAATTCAGCCTTAAATGCAATACATAAATAATTATTGGAGATTTTAATCGCCGAGGGAAGCGTAACATTTGAAGACTATTGACTAGAAATAATATATTGTCACATAAGTTAACATATAAATTTGTTTCGTATGACTTCTATCATAGGAATCAAAGGGTAAAAAAAGCATTACACATTAAATAGTTAAGCTTGGTTATATGAATGAAAAAACATTAATAATTATTGAAGATTTTATTATGTTGAGGGAAGCGCAACTGATGAAGTTTCTCGGCCTGAAGCCATATATTTATTGTCTTCCGTTCGATGGATTGTATAATGTCCACAATCAAAAAATAATTACCTAATAAAAAAAGTTGAAAAAATATAATTTAATTTAGCATTCGTTGCGTTAAAAATTGAATTTGTTACTTAAATCATATATTTAATCTATATATTAATATGTAAAAGGAAATGTTGTACCCCTATTTTAAGAATATTGGGTGAATGATGGAGTGTAAGATTTGTCACGGTTAAAATACATAAGTTAAAATTTACTTAAAACATATTTATTATATAAACTAAGCCATAGCTTAGTTTAATAGATTTAATGAAAAAAGTTTTCAACCCAATGTCATTTTTTTTAAAGATTACCTAATAAAAATTAAATGAATCTGTTATGCTTGGTTGTATGTAAAAATTGTCTTTGCCATATATAATGAGATGATTTAGTTCAACATTTAAATAATATTTTCATAGTACCCAAAGCAGAAAAAACTATAGCTCAAAGATGTTTTTGGTCTTAAAATATTCAACTTTCTGTCTGATGAGATTAAAGGGTTAAATTCACTTTCATTATTTAAAAAGAAATCCAAACAGTGGATACAATCAATTCAAACGGTATAAATGCATAAATATTAAATATTAAAAATATATACAGCTTTTAACATGTTAATAAAATCGACTTTATAATAAAACATGTTAATTACTAAATTTTTTCTGTTACTTTTTTTTAAGTTGTGTTTCATTGTTATCCTAAAGTCTGTAAATTAGTTTGTTATTTTAAACTTAGTTTATTTGTAAGCTGAAAGTCGCAAGGTCATTTACCTACGCAGAAGGATTATCCTTCTATGGGATTTTCATTATATTTGTTTCAACTTATTTTTTAATTAGGAGTACAAACGTGATTTTTTATTAAGACTAATTTTTGAGTTATAAAAACTGTATGATGTTTTTTTTTGTCGTTGTTTGTATCAAAATTGGAAAAAAATATATTATGAGCTACAGCAAATTGAGTAACTGCATAAAATGGTCAGTGAAATAAGTAGTCATGGTGAAGGATTTTTATTAGTTTTGTTACAAAAAATGTGTCCCTTATTATGTGTCGTGTATTTAATAATAAAATTTAGGGGTTTTGGAGTTTCCAGTCCCAAATTGCAAAACATTTTAGAAAAAAAGAGTACCTGTCATCTAATGATATTTTATTACTATATTATCAAATTATTTAATGTTATTAGCGTTTTTAAAGGTATTTGAAATAATTGAGCAACTAGTTTTTAGTAGATATTCTAGTTACGCATGTCATCTAATGGGAAATATTACTACGCACACATCTGATATCTTTGGAAAGGGTATTAATTGCCACTTTAGTTGACATGCGAATTTAAACTCTATGGCTTTCATGACCAAAAATATTTCATGAATAATAAGAAAACACACGATAATCAAAAATTATCATTATTTCTCGAATTCTTAAGGAACTGTTAGAAATATATAAAAATATCGGATGAAAGGAAATTAAACGAATTATTGGGTTCCATTGAAAAATCAGTTTATCCATGGTTAGTTAACCCTTTCAAAATGGGACTGATGATAACTGGCACGATAAACAGAGTTCATCATAGTCATTCTGGCTCTTGGTAGTATAAAGGGTAGCAAGAGTTATCCCCCCACTAAATCTTGCTATGGCATCAGACACCTCTGATATTTAACAGTGACAAATTTTCGAATAACATAATATATAATAATAGTATACATAAGTCATACTGAAATTGAGTAATCCACTTTTTTCAATCTCTCACTACACCTCATCCTCTCCTAACAGCAGATTTTAAAAATATATATCAGCATAGCCACAATCTTAGCGAACGCCTCGTATAATAGTGGAACAATATCGAATTACTACAGTTCATATGTACAATTTAACTAATTATACTTATTTACTTCACTAGGTATATTAATAGGGGTACATAACGAGGTTAATAGGCACATTAATACATATTTCTTTATTTTTTCGGGGTTCTTGCGTAGGGGGGTTATTTCAATTTTAAATTTTACTTTTGTTTTACTGTTTAATCTCGTAATCAATCTTATTTTAAAATAGCTATATAGATTGAAGCTTACAAATATAATCTAGTAGGGCCTTTCCTCTTTCGACATAGTATTAATACCCAATGTGGCTTAAAATTTCTAAAGACTCGAATGTTTTATTTTCTTGGTGAGCTATCCAGATATGAGGATGGCAAATATGGTAGCAACCCAATGAATCAGCATGTTATAGTAAAATAAATGTTGAATGGTTCGTCTGCAAACTTTCAACGGAAAAATAACTCCAAGATTTTTGTAGTTTGCATGGTCATGTCACTAGGCCTAGCCCAGAATATTTCTTATGAGGATATTGCAAGCAATAAGAAAATGAAACTCTACGTTTTTTTTTCTTTTTAGTAGCTATGGTATTTTATTAAATAGATGCATGACAACCTTAGGTTCTGTCTGAAGTTAAAATAAGAAAAGAAACGACTTAAGCATAAAATTGTTGATGACGCTATAAGAACCAAAATGTATATTTAGTGAGGTCTTCAGGATGTAAAATACAACTGAATAGATATGGACAAGACTGCTGTCTTCTATGGCATTTTTGTTAAGTGTGAGAAATCGAGTACCTAGTACCATTATCATTATCCCCTTGAATTTAACAGTAAATTTTTATTATTGTACTATTAATTTAAACCCTTTAGGCATATAGATACTATAAGACTGACATTCCTATTTAGTAGTAACATTGCAGAGCTTTTCATCTCGATAACGCTTAATAATAAGAATTAGTCTATACAGCGACAATTTAAACAAAATAGTTATTTTTTTTGCAAATTCAATGTAATACGAAATAATAAACTTGTTTTTGCTCCTAATTAGGTCTATAATTATACTTCAGGTTAAGCAAGCAAATTTTAATCGGATTGGAAGTAATGCAACTGTACCCGAAATAGTCATTATTTTGATGAGTCCCCAAACTATACTAAAATAATGCATATTTTAGGGACAGTCCCCAAATTATCATTTCGTATACCGCCAGTTTGCAAAAGGCATGTTTTGGGGACTGTCCTCAAACTCCACGGAGGGCTCAAAGAATGCCTTCGTTAACCGAAAGTTATTTTTAATAGAAAAAATTGTTTATATAACAATTGAACTATATAGGTATACATAAAATGTGATTTAGAAGCTTTTCCTGTAATAAAATTTTACTGTCCCAGACCATGCGTTTTACATATATATATATATATATATATATATATATATATATATATATATATGTTATATGCAAAATATATCAGCACTTAGTTCACACAGTCGAGAAGTCAACGGAATTTAAAGCGTACGTGACTTCTCAGGGATATCAAATTTCATCTTGAATTATATGCAAACAACTTCCCGGAAACCTACACGAGTCCGTTTACCCAGTAAAAACGATGACTTGCATCAGCACTTTTGTCAATGTTATAAAAGCAACTGGAAATATTCTCGTGTTGTCATTCAAATAATATCATTTATAGTATTATGTTATTCAAGTACTTTAACTATTTTAATTGTTCAATTTTAATTTTGTATGTTGCTAAATAAATATATTTTTTTAAAAGTGAATTGAATTAAAGTGAATATAAAATTGGCGCAGTCAGTAGGATTGTCCAACACAGTTAAAACACGTGAATACTAACTGAATGTGGAGATTTCTAAATCATTGTGGACAAAACCTACTTGAAAAGGACAACAACTACCAAGTACTAGCAAGGGAACACGCAACTAGGCTAACCAGTGCTAAGTGACGCGGAGAACAGTCCGATGCGAGGAATAATAACGTAAGAATTACATAAAGTAACTATTTTTTATTTTTGAATGACTACCAGTTCTTTCATTTATATAATATTTTATTCCTCATAATCTTACATTCCTAAATAATTTTGAAACTATATATTTTACATAATCATATTATTTTATTTCCATTACTTTGACTTACATATTTCGAAGTATTTGAAACATTATTTCAAGTTTATTATTAATCTACCATTTATACATTCCTATTTCAAATTTGTTATTACTCTATTAAACATTGCTCGATATTGGATTTTGATAAACTAGATATTTACCATTTACATTTAAAACCTCAACATTTAATTTTTATTTATTGTGCGAATTTATACATTTATAAAAATGGCCACCACTAGACAAGCAGCTACACCAACCGTAGAACCCTATAAGCTTTCGGAAATATTTGCCATAATTCCTGAGTATGATGGTAATCCGATATTTTTGAATACTTTCATATGCTCCTGTAATACTGCTTACAGCATGGCAACGGATAATCAGCAAGTATTGCTAATTCTCCACATCAAAAATAAGTTACGCGTTAGAGCGGCTGAATTAATTAATTCGCGAAACCCTAGTCAATTAGCTGAAATTCAAACCCTCCTAGAAAATCATTTTGGAGATCCTAGGCATCTCTCGGCTCTCATACAGGCAACGAATGCGGCAAACTCCTAATGAATCCCGCCTCACTTTCTCTGCTAGACTCCAGACGCACCAAGCGAAAATGCTAGCAGCTATAAACAAACAAAATTTAACAATCAAAGAAAAGCAAGCGCAGATTGACTTAATAGAGTCAATGGCTCTTAATAGCCTCCTCACGGGTTTAGAGCCCAAAATTGGTCAACTCGTTCGCGCTAGCGACCCGTGCAGTATTCTCACTGCCATTTCCAGAATTAAACGAGAACTACAACTATCACATTTAGAAACCCAGAAATTTTCAGGTAATAGAAGTTTCCAACAACCCCCTCGTAAACCAAATAACGGTCCACCTCCAAAACAATGCTCTTTTTGTAAACGCATGGGCCATTTAAGCAACGAATGCTTATTGAGAATGAGACAATTTCAACACAACCCGAATTCTAATCAGAACTATTCGAATTACCGCCCTCATTTTTCCAATCAACCTGCTAATCAATCTACAAATGTTAATCCCAGTCAACAATTTTCACAGCAACAATTTCGTCCATCTACCAGTAGACAACCCCAAATGTCTGGCAATTACAGACCGAACCCGAGTTTCTTTAAACATCAACAACGCCAACAACCAAAGACTCATCACTTGAACAATCTGCAATTCGGACCATATCACAATGACTATAACTACTCTCAAAACGAAAATCATTATACCTCTTTACCCGATGAGTACGGAAACGTACAAGATTATCACCCTAATGATTTCGAACAAAACAATGAACCAGAATATTTCAATACTGAACAGTTATACGAATTTTATTCTGACGAACCTGATTCTTCTCAAGTAAATTTTCATTTGACCCCCACTCAGTCAGAACCCCCAGACCAAGAAATTTCAGAAATTCAAACCCAAAATTCAGACAATGAATCTGGACGACTTCAGCCCCAATGTCAATTTCCCAGAACAGAACTTTCTGTAAGACCCCTTCTTTCCGTCAACTCAAAGAATATTTATTATATTACTGACTCTTCAAACACCTATAAACTTCTTATCGATACGGGTGCAGGACTTTCAATTTTTAAACCTGAAACCTGCCAACGCTTCAAACAACGATTTCCCGAAAACGTAGTCATCCAAGGAATCACCGATCAGAAAATCTTAATCAACGAATCCACCCTTGTACCTTTCAATGTCGCCGACCCACACAAGGTATATATTTGCAACATCGACATTGAATTCGACGGATTACTGGGTTCAGATTTCCTTGAACACTATAACTGCGTTATAGACTTTAACAGCAAACAACTTGTCACTAATTTTAAAACTTTACCTCTCTACAAAGTTACGGATGATACTGTCATGCGTACTCAGAACCCTTCAACTTTCAATAACTGCATCCCGGTTAATACAATCTGTTTAGAACCCCGAACAGAACAAATATGTAAATTAAAATGTAACCTCACTAATAGTGATGCTTTCCTATCATCTGCCGAAATAGAAAAAAGTTTATCTTCCCCGTGCCCTTGTTAAAATTAATGAAAAAGGCGAATTCCTTAGTTCAGTTTTAAATGCAAATGCTATCCCCAAGACTGTTAATTTCGACAATTTGGAACTTGAACCGATAAACAATTTTTCCGTAAGCATTCTTTCTGAAAATTACTCTCAAAACTTGACCCAGCCTGATAGACAAACTACAATTATGGAACAACTTCGGTTAGAACATCTGAACGAGGAGGAAGCCGAACTTATTTCTAAACTTTGCCTCGAATATTCCGACGTATTCTATTTAGAAGGTGACCAACTTACCTTTACAAACGAAATCAAACATTCGATAGACACTAATAACGCAAAACCCTCTTTCACAAAGTCATATCGGTACCCCCAAATACACACACAAGAGGTAAAAAGTCAGATATCAAAGATGCTTGACCAAGGCATTATACGTCCGTCTAATTCGCCATGGTCATCCCCGGTTTGGGTAGTTCCCAAAAAACTAGACGCATCTGGTACCCAAAAATGGCGTGTCGTCGTCGATTATCGTAAATTAAATGAACTTACTGTTGAAGACAAATATCCCCTACCGAATATTTCGGATTTACTTGACCAACTTGGCAAATGCCAATACTTCACCACCCTCGACTTAGCTTCCGGGTTTCACCAAATCGAAATCGATACTAAAGACATCCAAAAAACAGCATTCACAGTTGATAATGGCCATTTCGAATTTGTTAGAATGCCCTTCGGTCTTAAAAACGCTCCATCCACCTTCCAAAGGGTAATGGATAATATTCTTTTAGGTGTTCAAAACGAGAGATGTTTAGTCTATATGGACGACATTATAGTTTATTCTCCGACTATACATGAGCACATAGCCCGACTTTCTGAAGTTTTCAAACGATTGCGAAAAGCCAATCTAAAAATCCAACCCGAGGTCGCGTATCTTGGCCACCTTATAACTCCCGAAGGCGTGAAGCCTAACCCCTCAAAGGTAGATTGTATCTTAAATTTTCCCCAACCAAAAAACCCTAAAGATATCAAGTCCTTCTTAGGGTTAGCTGGTTATTACAGGCGATTCACCCCCAATTTCGCCAAGATTTCAAAACCTTTGACAAGATTACTTCAAAAAGACACACCCTTCCAGTTTGATTCAGAATGTGTCAAATCTTTTGACGAATTAAAAAGAGCCCTTATTTCTACTCCCATACTGATATACCCTAATTTTGAAGAGCCATTTATTCTTACAACCGACGCCAGTTCATTTGCTATCGGCGCAGTGCTCTCTCAAGGCCCCGTAGGTAAAGATTTACCCGTAGCTTATGCCTCCAGAACTCTCTGCAATGCTGAAACTAAGTGTTCAACCATAGAACGAGAACTCCTTGCAATAGTGTGGGCGGTTAAACACTTTCGTCCGATAATTTTTGGCCGTAAGTTTTTACTTTTGACCGATCACCGCCCGTTAACTTGGCTGTTTTCTATTAAGGACCCTGGAAGTAGACTTGCAAGATGGCGCCTTAAGCTCGAGGAGTACGACTATCAAATAATTTACAAACCCGGCAAAGTAAATAAAAACGCCGACGCGCTCTCTCGCATTAAAGTTAACAACTTTAATGAATACATATCATTTCAAGCTAACAATCATCTAACACCATTTACAGTACTCCCAAAAAAACGAAACTGACGATGACTCACAAGAACCCCAGACGAGAAGTCCCATTAATCTCCAACAAATCTCCGAAGAATTTAAAACTTTTGTCGAGCGATGTCAAACCGTCTCTCTCATAGATTACGACAAAATTCAATTTTCTAATTGCCAACTCCTAGACCGAGGAAACAAAAACATCCTAGTATTTCCCCAAGGCTCTCTCATGAAAAATTTTCACCATGACATCATCGAAGACATTTTTGAGGAAAATGCTGATTTCCGTACCCCTAGAGTAAATGTCTTTGCAAGCAAAAGTGTCAGAAAAAGACGCTATTACATCGTCCCTCCCCCTTCTGACCCAGAAATAGTCAACGAGATTCTTTTCGCATCTCTGTATAATAGTAGAGATGTGTTTACTGAAAATGAAGTATTCTGTGTTGAGAATAACATTGAACTGTCTATTTTGGAAATGCTTTCGTTTATCTTTTCCGAAATCGATATCAAATGGAAAGTTTGCCAAAATATCGTCCAAACGGTTGAGAAAGACCAAATACCCATCATTCTCGACCAATTCCATAACGGCAAAAATAATATACACCGAGGTATCAATGAAACTATCCGCAGAATAAAAGAAAAATACAATTGGCAAGGACTGACTAAGGACGTTGACAATTTTATCAAAAACTGTCAATCTTGCCAGAGAGCAAAAGTTTACCGGAAAAATCTCGACAGCCCACTTGTCATTACTGAAACCCCACGGACACCCTTTGAACGCGTCAACATCGATATTCTAGAAAACCCGACAAAAAACTACGCATTAACTGTCCGGGACGAACTAACAAAATTCTCTCAGGCCTACCCCATAACCGACAAATCCGCAAAAACCGTTGTTAGTACCTTACTACTCTATTTCCAACACTTCGGTACTCCATTACGGATACATTGTGATTATGGCAGGGAATTCGACAACACACTAATGAGAGACTTGTGTAAGCTATTTGACATCAAACTATCTTATTCTAGTGTGGGACATCCCCAGTCAAATGGTTCATTAGAACGATTCCACTCGACCTTATTAGAGATGATTAGAATCCATAAACTAGAAAATCCTGACGAACACCCTTTTAACATCCTCCCTTATGCAAGCATAAACAAAACTCATGGATTCACCCCTTACGAACTTGTTTATGGACATACTTCGAGTAGGACTCCAGAAACTCTCTACAACCAACAAGCCCTGATAACTAAGTACATCAGAGATCTCAATAATCGTATCTCTCACTATTATAAAATTGCTCGCGAAAGAACGGAAATCCAAAAACATAAAACGAAAGTCAGATTTGATGAACACGTTTCTGAAAATCTCCCTAACTATCAAATAGGCGATAAAGTCTATATTAAAGAATCCCAGATCAAGGACAAACTCCAAAATAAATTCAATGGTCCTTTCGAAATCCTGGAGATTCACAGAAACTCCGCAACAGTACTAAACCCTAAAACTAACCAAAAATCAAAAGTAAATTTCGACCGAATGAAACCGTTCTCAGAAAGTTAATTTCTGTTTCAGGTTTTGCCTGCTGTTCGGGTCAGCAGTACCCCAATTTCAAATACAACCAATAAACAATACTTTAGGTATCTACTTCCATAACGAAGCAGAAATAACTGTATCCAATGATAAATGGACACTTTTAGTACACAGAAACATTTCTACACTAGAACAAGTATTTACAACAAATAACAGAATATTACAAACTCTTGTAAAAACTGTTAACTTCAATTCTTTTGCTATGAACTACTTTCGCGCAGACGTACAAACCCACATTAACCTTCTCAATCAAATTTCTAACTCAATCAAACAGAAATTTACTGACATTCACATGGACACTAAAAGACACAAACGAGGTATACTTGATGGGGCAGGTACCCTTTTTAAGGCAATCACCGGCAATTTAGATGCCGCCGACGGAAAATACTTTACCGAAAGCATAAACCGCTTAAATCAAGGCCAACTTCAAATTGAGAACTTACAAAAAAACCAAATAAGTGTCACCACATCCGTAATTAAAAACTTCAACGAAACTATCCAAATTCTTAGAATTGACGAGAAACTATTTAACGATAACATGATAAAGCTGGAAAACACTATCGGAAAAATTAATGATAAGGTCGCCTACGTCGAATCAAAACTCGCACTACTTGAAATGTGTGAAAAACTTATGGAGAGTTATCTCTACTTAGAAGATAATTTAAATGATGTTTTAAATTCTATCACATTTGCGCGTCTGAAAATAATTCACTCTTCAATTTTAACACCAGAACATCTTATTACCTCATTACAGGAAATATCGCAAAATTTAGTCAAAAGTAACCTTCCATTGGCTGTAAAGTACTCGAGCATCGCACAATATCTAGAAATCATTGAACTATATTTGTGTTAAGAATCGCTTTAGTCGAACAACATCCTTACACAGTCTTTCATTTATATCCTATCCCTATATACGATGAAAGAACAGGTTTCCATCATATGCTATCGTTCACTCAAAAATATCTTGCAAAGAATGATGATTCTTTAATGTTTATTCCGATCAAAGACTTAAGTGCGTGTAAACCGTTATCCACTCGTAAGAAACTGTGTTCTGAACTTTACGCATATCCTATTGACACAAACGCGTTATGTGAAGCTCAACTTCTAAAGAATGTCCAGAAGGTACCCGACAACTGTAAAAGCTCACTAATATTCACTCAAGGATACAACGTTCAAAAACTAGAACCCAATACATGGCTCATAATTACTTCTGAACCCATAAGTGTTACAGTGAATTGCGCTCAAACAAACCCAAAAACTCTAACAATCTCCCTCAACTCCATATTGACTCTTCAATCAGAGTGTAGTGCGTTTATAGGAATTACAAAAGTTCAAGCCGAATCTGGTAAACAAACCGATGTTCTAGAAACCTTTCAACCAGTAACAGTGCCGTTCAACTGTTGCGACGCAGTGCCAGAAAAAATTATAATTCCTGAACTTCAGCCCCTGAAGCTGAACACGCTTAACGTAGAAGAATTAGACGTAGCAAATCACAAATTGGAACAATATTCCAGAGACCTCGATGGTCTCATAAACCAGCCGTTTGTAACCAAAAATATCTCTTGGTTTACCTATACAACCATAGCCGCTCTCATGATCATAGCAGCACTCATCACCTTCCAAGCTGTCAAAAAGAGGATGGTAAAACCTCCAAAGGACTGCAATCCTGACCAGACTTCAGTGCCTCAGCCAAGACTCAAATTCTTCCCCAAGCTTAGGCCTGTTTTGAAAACAGAACAAAGCTTAGAGACGCAAGTTTAGGTATACCCTTTATGTTCTCTAAAAACACCATTTTTAATATTGATTTATATCATTAACCTTTTTATTTTTCTACACATTATTTTTATTCATATTTCCTTTTACTTTATATTTTATTTTGATATGTTTAGGTTAAGCATTTAATTATTACTCGTATTATTTTATTGCTCATTTATTTTAACAAATTTTGATTTTATTTTACAAATATCAATTTGATTTTTACCTATTACTTTATTTTATTCATATTTTATACACTTATTACTTATTATTGATACCATTCAAACATCATTTTATATTATTTTATGTTTCTGTTCCTAAAAGTTGATGTTATAGCATCAACTTTTGATATCTAAGGGGAGTTGTTATATGCAAAATATATCAGCACTTAGTTCACACAGTCGAGAAGTCAACGGAATTTAAAGCGTACGTGACTTCTCAGGGATATCAAAGTTCATCTTGAATTATATGCAAACAACTTCCCGGAAACCTACACGAGTCCGTTTACCCAGTAAAAACGCTGACTTGCATCAGCACTTTTGTCAATGTTATAAAAGCAACTGGAAACGTTCTCGTGTTGTCATTCAAATAATATCATTTATAGTATTAAGTTATTCAAGTACTTTAACTATTTTAATTGTTCAATTTTAATTTTGTATGTTGCTAAATAAATAATTTTTTTTAAAGTGAATTGAATTAAAGTGAATATTATATATATATATATATATATATATATATATATATATATATATATATATATATATATTATATACATTGTCTTGCGTTCAAAAGAATGACACGTCGTAGAGAGTATTCAATATCTCTGACAGGTGAAGTTAACCTGAAAATATCATCGTGACATTCTAACCTAGCAATTACGGGTAACAGCAATTACATGGAACGGCTCCAGATTCGGAACCTCTATGTGCTAGTTTCCCCAAAAATCCTAGATGTCGGTCTTTACATCTCGCGTCTTCAGATTTACTTATTGTTGTTGTAGTGAAATACATTTCAAGTTTGGTTGTAGTAAATTATTTCAATAAAGCATGTTTTCAGTTATCTACAACTACTTCAACCATTTCAGTAGTCATCTATCTACACTATACCTAAACTAATATTTATATACAATAATCAGGCCTTACTCGAACAATCTAGATTGACGTATTAGGTAAAAAACGGAAATAGATGTTTACTCATTACAGTCTAGTCTCAACTTTCTGGTTGCTGGATAGATGATCTAATGAGTCACCAAAATTTCCACAGGTAGAATACTATCTTTGGAGCCAGAGACGAGGCTAAAATTTGAAAAATAAAGTAGGAACCAAAATTGATGAGTTAAGTTTCAATTTCCAAGGTTTTTCTCAATGAATCGTATGAAAGCATTTTCAGATGAATTGAATTTGTGATTTACAAGAATTTTATGTTGGATCAGAAAAAAACATCAAAATTTTTGCACTTTTATAGTTTTAGAGTTTTTTGGCTCTAACTAACTCTGTTCTATTTTGAAGAAATTAATTTTTGCCTGAATTCAGCGGTTCAAAAAAGTAAAAAACCTATAACTTTTTGCTTTTGCTTCATATTGTGTTGTGTCCATTGTATAGACTTTTATAGAGGGTTAGATTCTTTAAATATTCTTCTTTGGACTCTATCTATCTAGATACAAAATCTCAAATAAACCATAGAAAGACTGGTTCATGTTATCTATATTTTAAGAAAGGTTAACGTCGCTATTTGGAGGTACATGTAGTAAAACAAAACATACAATGTTGTTTTCTGAATGATACTTGTGGCATATTTTTCAATGTCTAAGTGCTTCTTGGGAAATAACACCACAGTTTAAAGAAAGTTGCCGTATATTCGAAACGCTTCGGGGTCCAGATCAGACCCCGCTGCCAATGGTCAAGAAACTACGGACCAAAAAGGCACAACTCCAAGATGTAAATTAAACATTGTCAAATATTTTAATTGGCAGCGGGGTCTGATCTGGACCCCGAAGCGTTTGGAATATACAGCAACTTTCTTTAAACTGTGGTGTTGTTTCCCAAGAAGCACTTAGACAAAACATGCAATGTTACAACAAAAATCAAAAATTATTATTTTAGTGTGTGTTATTTCCCAAAAAAAAACAAAATGAAACTATTAGATTTCACTAATAAGCATAAAAAATAATGTAGAGGAAAGTTTTGTATAAAAAAACATCAAAATTGCCCGAAAAATAATTGAAAAATGTGATTAATTCATTATTTTGCAAAAAAAACATAATTCGCCGTGCGCAATCTAACAGAAGCAGTTGAAATACACTCTTTTTAGAGTCCATCTCGTGAGGTTTACGAAAATTCTAGTATTCCATTACCCATAGAGGAAAGTACCACGGGCCCAGCCTGGCCCAGGTTTGGCCTAGCTATGTAAAACTCTGGGCCAAGCGTTGGTAGAAGTCCGGAGTGATAACGATGGGCCAAGCTCGGTTGCCAGGACTGGGCCTGGCTCGGTTACCGGGACTGGGCCAGGCTTGGAAACCGGGACTGCGCCAGGCTCGGTTACTAGGACTGGGCCACGCTCGGTTGCCAGGTCTGGGCCAGGCTCGGTTGCTAGGACTGGGCCATGCTTAATTGCCATGGCTAGGCCATGCTTAGTTCTCAGGACTGGGCAATGCTTAATTGCCAGGACTGGGCCATGCTAAATTGCCAGGACTGTGCCATGCTAAATTGCCAGGACTGGGCCATGCTTGGTTCTCAGGCCTAGGCTATCCTTAATTGCCAGGACTGGGCCATGCTTGGTTCAAAGGACTACTAGAATACTGGATCAAACTTAACTGCTATTACTGGCCCAAAATTAAAAGCGAAGTACTCTCTTCGAGGTGTCATTCCTTTGTACGCAAGACAATATATATTATATATAATATACATTGTTTCTGGTCAGGGAACCTTCATCAGTTGCGCTTCCCACAATTGAATGTCCTCTCGAACACTTCTTTATGTATTTGAAACATTTCGTTAAATTTCAAGACGCGAGATGTAAGACTCGAAAATCCTAGATGTCGGTCTTACATCTCGCGTCTTCAAAATTAAAAGCGAAGTATTGGCCATTAATTAAACAATGAGATTCATAATTTTATACACATATTGAAAGGAACTCAATTTTTATTACGCTTACAATGATATAGATTTTAACTCAAAATTATCTATCTCTCTGGTTACGTTGAGTGCGTCCACCTTCCCTGTCTTTTGTGCAGGATAAAAAGGTACTTACTGCAGTTATCATCCCTATTTTTTTTGTGCTTGATATTTAGCCATTATAAATTCTGAAACGATGATAATAATAATAGTTTATTCAAATTTCACATTTAAATAAAGCATTAAACATACTTTCCATAATTTGGTAAATTTCAGCCGAGATACATAGCATAGGCTCAGTATTTTTATTGGACATTGATTCACTATCAGTGCTTTTCAATCATTTGTTCTAAATAATTTTTTTAATCCCCGTAATCGTTGGTATGATCCCCTGAAACAACAATGAATTATGTTACATAATTACACACTGAGCTCCCTTACTTCTATTGTTACACTGAAATTGGATAACATCGGCGAAAAAAAATACAATTTCCTTAATCTTCTAAAACAGTAAATTTGATTTTGATATCTATCAAAAGGTGAATTACAAGATATTACCTCGAGATAGTAGTAGTACTATAAATAAACTAATTGATGCACATAAATACTTACTAGCTTTGCTGATAATCCGGATACTTTAACCATGTCTCGTAAGGTCCGATTTCAAGAGCAACCCATTTCTTGTCTTAATCTTTTTTTGGTGGCATAAACACATACTTTGGTTCTTAGTAAGCTAACAGATCGGTACTAACTCCACCACTTTTTTATTGTTTTTTATCTCATTAGTTAAAAAAATTAACACAATAACCCAAGAGAAATTAAACATGTTGACTTAAGCACGTTGCAATTATGTCTGGTTCACTAAATCTCAACATCACAAATAACCACACAAATAAATAACTGACAAGGGGCTTTTCGCCTTTTAAACGAACGACCTTCGTCTTTTAGGGACCATCCATAAATTATATAAGTCACATTAGGGTGGGTGGGTGTCTGTTAATATCTCATGATATCTTAAATGGTTCGATGACGCGAGACCGACATCTAGGATTTTCTCTTCCAATTTAACGAAATGTATGAAATACATAAAGAAGTGTTCGAGAGGACATTCAATTGTGGAATGCGTAACTGATGAAGGTTCCCTGACCAGAAACTATATATGTTATATATAATATTTAATGTATATTGTGTTCGGTACAAAGGAATGACACCTCGAAGAGAGTATGTTAAATTGTGTTTGAAATGAATTTTACCTAAGATGAGTATGTTACTGTATTAAAATTATGAGATAGAGAGCTTATTTTATGTAAAGATTATAATGGATATATTCCATTGTATTTGTTAATTAACCATGTCATATTAGTCTGAATCTGGTGGACAATGTCCCTCGTTCTTCCTTGGACTTCTATCGTCTTGAAAAGGTTGATTTCACAGCGTTTCAATAACTTTGTATCTGCTATCGTCATCAGGTGAATGATGGGAAATTCAGTTTATCCGTGGTATTTATACCTTTAATCGGTCATGCGTCGCCGGTCATGGTCATTGGGTCTCATCCGGTCCAGTCAGCGTCGTTGTATCTGGCGGTGTCTCTATAAATTTTGTTTTATACCAATGCTCCTCCTTGTGAATTACCCTGGCTTGGTCCCAGTTGATGTTGTGGTGTTCGGTCCACGCGTGGTTACCTATGCCAGACTTCGTTAGCTCCGCCCTTTGAGTATGTGTGCGGTGTTCCTTAACCCTGGTGTCCAGCGGTCGCTTTGTCTCTCCAATGTAAAGATTGCCACATTCACAAGGTATACTGTATATACAGTTATTTGACATTGCTGGAGCGTCCAGCCTGGTTCTTGTTATCATGCTCCTTAGAGTGTTGCTGCTTTTGAAGATCATTCTGATTCCATATCTGTGTGGAATTCGTCTGTTTCTCCGACAAGCCTTTAGTATACGGTAATAATAGTGTTGCTATCGTGGTTTCCTCTTCCTGCCTAGGTGGTTTGTCGAGTTCTTCAAACGCCTTGTTAATGATGGTTTCCGGGTATCCATTCGCCAACAGGTCTTCTCTAAGTTTCACTTGTTCTTCTTCGAGGACTTCTGGCGTACTACAGATATTTTTGGCTCTATGGATTAGAGTTTTGATGATGCCAGTTTTCGTTGTTGATGGGTGGTTAGAATTATAATGTAGATACAGTCCTGTGTGGGTAGCCTTCCTGTAGAATGTTGTTTGGATTCCGGTCCTAGTCCTTTGAGACTTTACATCTAGGAATGGTAGGCACCCACCTTCTTCCATCTCCATAGTGAATCTAATGGATGGTTGGTATCGGTTTAGGTGCTCCAGGAATGCCTGTAGTTGTGTCTCTCCGTGTGGCCAAATAATGAAGGTGTCATCGACATACCTCAACCATAGCTTGGGCTGCTTCTCGTATCTCTTCAGTGCATGTTCTTCGAACCACTCCATGTAGATGTTGGCGACGGTTGGACATAACCCCTGGGATTTCTTCCAACGATGATGGTTAATTTCTGACCTCACTAAAGCGTGGCTGGCCTTGTCGAGTATCTTCAGTGCTTGTTTCCCTGGGATTGGTGACTTTAGTTTGAAACCATTTGGTATGATTTTTAGGTTTCTGGCGAAGCGCAGGAATTTGATGTGGTCCTCTTTCTGGTAATATTTTTCATGGGCTTCTCGTATCCTCTGAATTTCCCATTGATACCGGGTCCGTACCGGGCTGCCAATTGGAAATTCCTGCGCTACGCCAGAGACCTAAAAATCATACCAAATTGTTTCAAACTAACGTCACTAATCCAGGAAAACAAGCACAGAAGATACTCGACAAGACCAGCCACGCTTTAGTGAAAGAAATCCTAACTCGTGAAGGACGCGGGAGAAAGGTTTCAAGAAATCAGAAGATGCACACACGAGGAGGACCACATGCCGATTTTTGCTTCGATCCAAAAACACTGCGACAACATCAGACGAATCGGTCAAAAGGTGCACACAGAGAAACTCAATAAACTTACCAGGAAGCAGTTGCCGAAGGATACAACCAACAAGAAAACAGTGGTGAACTTGTCATCCAGTGTTCTCACAGCAGTCGAAGAAACATTGCTTTCTAAGGGTCTAAACTACGCTGTAGCTCCAAAAAAGATACCAGTACTAGATATCATCAGTCATCAACGAATCCGAAAGACGGATCATAAAAACACTTAAGGGCGTCAAATCTATCATCATTCTACCAGCTGACAAAGGAAATGCCAGCATCCTGATGGACAGAACGGAGTACAACAAGAAAATCGAGGACGTACTGTCGAAGGGAAAATACAAGCCATTGCCTGCAGATCCAACTTCCAAAATAGAACGGAAAACTTACAACACTCTCAGAGATCATGCTGAATATATTCCACCCGAGACAAGGAGAAAATTGACGCCACATCACAGCAAACCCCCACATCTTTATGGACTACCCAAGATACAGAAGGCTGGAGTACCTCTCAGACCCATTAGTGGTTCACGCAACTCGCCAACAGCAGCACTATCATAATTCCTTCTACCAATCATCCAATCTTTGGAGGGCAAAACATCATCGCACATCAAGGATTCAAAGTATTTTGTTGAAATCATAGGTGCCATGGAGCTAGAACATCGCTTAGTAAGTATCGACGTTGAAAATCTCTTCACGAACGTACCATTAGACGCATCTCTCGACATACTGAGAAAGAAACCTAGTGAAGACCAAACCCTGATGGAGAGGACGGGGATACCAATAGATTCAATCATGAACTTACTGCGTTGTTGCCTCAAGAACTGCTACTTTCAAGAGAAGGACAGGTTCTTCATGCAAGAAGATGGATTGCCTATGGGCTCCCCGTTATCGCCAACAGTCGCCAACATTTACATGGAGTGTTTCGAAGAACATGCACTGAAGTGAAACGAGAAGCAGCCCAAGCTATGGTTGAGGTATGTCGACCTTCATTATTTGGCAACACGGAGAGACACAACTACAGGCATTCCTGGAGCACCTAAACCGATACCAACCATCCCTTAGATTCACCATGGAGATGGAAGAAGGTGGGTGCCTACCAGTCCTAGATGTAAAGTGTCAAAGGACTAGGACCAGAATACAAACAAGAGTCTACAGGAAGGCTACCCACACAGGACTGTATCTACATTATAATTCTAACCACCCATCAACAACGAAAACTGACATCATAAAAACTCTAATCCATAGGGCCAAAAATATCTGTAGTACGCCAGAAGTCCTCGAAGAAGAACAAGAAAAGAGCATGATTACAAGAACGAGGCCGGGCGCTCCAGCAATACCAAATAACTGTATATACATATGTGAATGTGGGAATCTTTACATTGGAGAGACAAAGCGACCGCTGGAACTAACGAAGTCTGGGCTACCTAACCACGCGTGAACCGAACACCACAACATCAACTAGGACCAAGCCAAGGTAATTCACAAGGAGGAGCATTGGTATAAAAGAAAATTTATAGAGACAGCATATATAATCTCGAACGAGAATATAATTAGCGAGCTCAGCGTATAAATTAAAAACATTTGGAAACCCCTTCTTCGCCAGATACGACGACGCTGACTGGACCGGATGAGACGCATGACCGATTAAAGGTATAAATACCATGGATAAACTGAATTTCCCATCATTCACCTGATGACGATATCAGATACAAACTATTGAAACGTTGTGAGATCAACCTTTTCAAGACGATGGAAGTCCAAGGAAACTTCGAGGAGCATGTCATATTAATTATTTGCAATTATACAGCGCTTCATTTGTATCTTTTTAAGTTAAAATATTATATACAAGATTAGTTATATCACTCGATAACTAGTTATAAAAAGTAAATAGTTTCAAAACTGTTTATTATTTAATTATAAATAGTTTCGGTCTGGTATCAATAAAAAACTTTATTACCCACAACTAGCATAATTTAAACAAGTGCGACTGGCGAGTATAACGAATACAGTGTTGGCATTCTTGAACGATAGCATTATGTGCTCAGGGTTGTAAAATTTTCCTACAAAAATGAAAAATTCCTTTGAGTTTTATACATTTAATATAAATACTGGAGGCATAAAGAAATCATTAGGTTATCCAGTCTTGGCTCAAGCTTGGTTAATCATCGGGCTCGGGTCTTCATTGAACGGCCAAGTCTGCATTATTAGTCTTGGCTCAAGCTTAGGTAATCATTGGCGTGGCCAAGGCTGGGTTATCCAGTCTTGGCCAAAGCTGAGTCAGTCACTCTTGGCCGAGCTTGGGTAATCATTAAACAGCCAAGGCTGGGTTATCCCGTTTTGGCCCAAGCTTGGGTAATCAATGGCATGGCCGAGGCTGGGTTAAGCAGCCTGGTCCAGGCATGGGCCAATACAGGTACACCGAAGCTAGGTTTCCCAGTGCTGGCCCAAGCTTGGCCACTATGTCAACTCTGGCTGCTTCCGACATGGGTACTTTGGTAACAGTTAATTCTTAGCGTGCAACATAATTGACAGTTCTTAGTGTTGAGACAAGTATACCAGAGCCATGAATAAGACTTATATGGAAATAACAAAAAGTAAGAAAGAAAAGAACTACTACCAATAATCAGGGCTGTAGACCACTTTCACCACTACTTTTCCGGCTGCCACGTTTTATTCAGAACTGATCAAGCCGCCCTCAAGTGGCTATTGGACATGAAACCAACGGTAAGACATCTAACTATGATTTGAAGGTCGAACTGTCAAACAGATTGTGGACATTGCCGAAAGATGGAACAACGAGAAGATCTTTCCATTATTTTGTTTACAAACAAAAACCATGCATCCGACAAAAGAAAATCATGAGATCTAGTTTGCTCAGAAACGAATTCTGTTTTCAAAAGTAATTTTTGTTGTAAGACGAAGCACTAGAGTACCATTTATTTTCCAAAAATATTCAATCCAAACCCCAGATTTCATAAAGATTTCTACCATAACGTTTAGAACATATGTTCATATGAAGTTTTTATTTTAAACTTGGTCCAAAAATGTCCCCTTTAACTATTAAAGTATACTGTATACAGAGTATACATAAATGATGAAATAAATAAACTTTTAGCCAAGCCATTTTCAAATAAAATTTTGATTGATAGTACAGGGTAAGCCATGTGAGTAACGACGTCCTCGACAATTTTTCTAAATGGAATTCTCTGTATATTTTATTTTTTAGATTGTACATTTCAAGGCGATTTTAAAAATGTACCTACATACTTCGGTAATTAATGTTGTTAAATATACTATATAGTTATAATCAGGAATCAGCTATTATCAGTTATTATTAATTTGCTTATTTTCTTTACAAAAATTTATAAAACACAATCTATCCCCACAATAAATAAATAATGCTAAATCAACCAGGGGTTTGTGCAATGTTTAATAACAAATATTTAGAACGACTTATAATTCATTCCAGGGTAAGCAAAATTGAGGAGTTTGATACTGTAAACGATTTACCAAAATGCAACAATTTCCGAGGATACTACCTTAAAGATTGGCTCTGGTACAAAATCCACAAAACTACGTTCGGCAAACTAGTCGTGATTGTGATGTTTCTTTAAGTATTGAAGCACCCTGTTAAGATGCATCTTGTAAAAGAACGATCAGATGACGATCCAGATTGTAAAACTGAATTTACTGAAATATTAATGAATAATTATTGTAATAACGATAATTATTTTTCAAAAAATATTGTTTTATTGAGTAAGTGTACACACACAAAGAAAACTTGTTAACCAGCGCCTACTTTCGGCGCTAAATACCGGTACCTGTGTTCTCGCTGGTACGTTCATAAAGAACGCTGGTTTTGCCAGTAAGGAAGCTAATTTGGTGAAGGTAATATGTCGAGTTCATCCTCCGATGAAGAATTTTTGCTACTGGAAAATGTAATTTTTACAAATGCATAGACCAAGGTAGGGAATATATCTAGTAAATCAAGAGCGAGTAGTTTATGGAGAATATCATCACCAATTTCTAAATTTGACAGAACATGATGAATGGTTTTTTCAATACATGAGAATGACATAAAATACATTTTAATATATCTTGGATAAAACTAAACAACGATTATCAAAAACTTGGTGTAACTGGCACATACAGCCATATTTTTCACGTTTCTATTACTGTGAAACCTTAGCCGTGTGTCCCACAGTACAGAACTTGTAAAACCAGCAGATATGAGACATTCAATATCCTTTGTTTATATGAAACAATTTATATTAATAATAACCTATATGAATCCGATTACCAAAACCAGCGACCAAGAATTATAAATTCATACTCTGGTAAAATTGCCGGCGCCGATACGCGCTTGTAACGGGCGCTGACAAGCTTTGTCTGTGTTCACTCTCATTTAAAATCAGATCCAAGGGTCGCTAACTACAAGAGCGCGACTCGATTCAAGGGATCGCTGGTTTCGGATCGTTTCCTAGTAGGAAATTTCAATAACTGCCAGGCCAAAATATTCAGAGTGCAATAAAAAGTAATAAAATATAAATCTGCAAATGCCGAAAGAAAAAAAGGTTACCACATAGTTCAGTTAATGGAGGTTTTTAAGTGATATAACACTTAACAACCGTTAAAATTTGTATATTGAAATGCCCTTAAATTTGCCCTTTTCACCGATAGATTGAACTCTAATAATTTTCAACGTTGCTGGTCGTCTTCTCGGACGGACGGACGTATAGGGACGTGTGTTAAAAAATGGTGCTCGCGATACATTTTTTATGTAAGTGGAAGGTTGTAAAGTATCCATGAATTATACCTGGCATCTTGCGGACGAGTGACGTGTGTACGGGCAGCCTAAGGCACATTTACGTTAAAGGGTGAAGTGAAGAAGCACAAGTGTAAACATTAATCACAAGCAAATCATAAATGAATAAGAGAGCATCACAAGTAATATAATCTCCACAGAAAATTAATGTTTGTGCAGGAATTTTTCTAAATAAAATTATTGGACCCTCCTTTTTTTAATTGAATTTTAAACTCTCTTGTATACAATTTTTTTTCCACTAGACTTCTTTTCATGGGTTCATTTAATAAAAATGTAATATATAAAAGTAAACCGACAACATAAACGATTTAAAAAATGGAATAAGGAAAGAAATAAAAATAACATTTCGCAGGACATCCTAAATATGCTGATTTTGAAATTATTGTATCTTTAATAACATAAATTATCCAACAAAACTGTGACTTTAAAAAAAATGTCGACGACGTTGTTATACGTAGTTTACCCTGTATATTTCACTATTATGCAAAAATACTTTAATAAAAAATCAAAACTTTGCCCGTCTCCGGATTTTTCCTGAAAATTGTTTCATTAGCTAAAGATGAATTTGTTCTATAATTATAATTTAAGTAAGTACATATAGAGGCTTCCCTAAATGGTGGCAGTAGCATGAAGAACAAGGTAAGGGGTGCTAAGACCCTGGGTTAGACCTGGCCACCCAAATAACGACCAGGCAATGAACAGAATATTTACATCGCAACGTATAATATACGAACTCTATTATAGGAAGATAAGCTGATAATATAAAATGGGATATAACATAATAATCAGGCCATACGCTATTTCACATTGGGCAAACCGAGAAAAGTATAAATGGAGTAGGATTTCTAATACACTGCAGAGTAGCATGAAATATTATGAAGTATGTGGGTATATCAGCTAGAATAGCAAATATCACAATGCCATTAGAGAAACACCAAATACTCGAAATCATACACATCTCTGCACCAAGTAGTGAACATGATGACGAACAAATAGAAATGCTTTACGCAGAACTCCAACAGATACTACAAAACAGCCACTGCAAAGTAGATTTTATTATAACAGAAGACAACATATTGATACAAAGAAATTCTCAGAAAACCAAGCAATGAACATAATCTGGAGCTCCATATGGCATTCATTGAATTTAAGAAAGTCTTCGATACAATCGAAACATTGGCAGTCCCTAAGACGTAGAATTTAAAAAAAAATTGGAGATATAGGGCCTCACCTGAACTTTACAGGAAAAATATAGAGAATTCCGTAATAATAATTTTGGAGTGCATAAATTGCAGATTTCAATGGATAATATAAAAATAGTGTTGTTTCTTACACATCATGTAATATATCACATTAAAAGGGTCATTTTATGTAGAATACAAATATTTTTTTTTCACATTTTTATAATAGATTGTTTTAAAGATATTAAGAAAAATATAAAAAAATACCCACTTCCCTTTATTTCCGAAACTATAAAGGCCTAAAATATTGAAAAAAATGGGCGTATATGGCCTCACTTGAACTTTATAGAAAAAATAAGTAGAAAATCCCAATATTAGTTTATGGGAGCAAATTATAGAATCTTTTAAACTATGGAGGCTACCATGTAGACAACAGATTATATAGAGCTTTACTAAGTTTTTTGGTAAAATAAAGTGAGAATGCTTATCTTAATTTTGAGGGCCATATAAATACAAATCAAGCGAATCACTTAGCAGATAAAATAAATAGACTCTGTTTGAGAAATATAAGTGCAAATTTTTTTAAACTTAAACACTCAGATTAAAAGATATTAAGGTAAAGGTAAAAATCACTAATTCTCTGCGTGTCTGAAACTGGAATTTTAAAAAAATATAAACTTTGATTTACCTACATTATAATCTCAAAGGTGGTTAAAACCAATGATCCATTCCATTTAAAAAAATACAACTTTATCCTAAAACTCGAAATTTTCAGATATTTTCGGAATCTGACTACGCGACTGAATTTCTATAAAAGAGTGCGTTAAGAACGTTGAAATGTTTTCTGTCCATTTTCATAAATACTGGAGATATTCCAAAAGAACCAAAACTGGGAAAATCGAACTCAAAAACAAGAGGTGACAACCAATTCTGGATTTCACCATCTATTGTAGTTACGGAGACTACCTATTAAAACATCGAATTCTGGCCACTCTGTACATACAAAGTAACGGCTTCCACAATCAAATAATTTCTATATATCAAGTACGAACAGTTCCAACATAGAAACTTAAATTAAATTGTATATACTTGCTCTTAAATTGAAAAACAATACTTTAATCTAATTTAATGAGATCCACACAAACAAAAGGAGGGTAGTCGTTGAATTGAATTCGAATGAGACCTAAACCTCATGGGAGTTTCCTCGTGGAACACTGAAAACTTTCAAATGAAGTGAATCGATCGTATACCGATCAAAAGTTCTGTCACGAAATTTGTCCGTATGATTTTGTTAGGAAATTGAATAATTATGAAGAAATCCACATGCAATTTGAGTGAAAAGCGTTATCTTATCATCTGGAGTAGATATCCTAAAATAAGAGGAAGACCTTTGGGTTTCCGTTGTCCAGCTAACACCTCAAAGTTTTGATACCAAAGAAACTTTGTAAAAATTTTTTAAATTAATTTTTAGGGGACCATGTGTTTCCATACAATATTACTATGATTTCACAATATGCACAAATAGTATAAATCTGATGCATTGTAATTGTTTTTTCTTGATGAGAGAGAAAACAATTTACCTTAAAAGAATGAATATTTACAAAAAGCACAATTTAATTAATTTCGAAATAATTGTTGAGGTGGTCCTTTATTATTCTGCCAGCTCGTCTGAGACTTTCCACTCCTGACTTCTTTTTTGTAACAGATGTGTTTGAAATGTGCAATAGAAACAACGTGTAGTAGGGGTAAATTCGAAAATTAGTCCGGTTACTGGTTTCACTTACAGAAAGTCTTCCTCACATATAAATAGACCAAGGTTGGTAAATCATGTAGGTACTAACTGATATACACAAAATGGACTGGGATAAAACAAGAGTATTACTTAATGAACATATTGCATTAAACGTCGTGGATTCAAACTAAATGTTAACAACTAATATTCACTTCCTTTTCTACAACTTTATTCACACATCAAAATCCAATACAACAGCTGTTAAATAAATGTTTTAGGTTGTTTTAGTAAGTAGCGGCGTAGATAAATTTTATAACAATATTAAGTAATCAAAAATCATGGAAAATTAGGACACCCTCTATAGGGATAGATATGCTATTCCAACAGATCCTGTCAATTGAACATCAAAAAGAAAACTTCAACGCCAATTAGTCAATTAATTCAATTAATACTCGTATTAAAAAAACTCGGGAAAAATATTGCCCGCGAACGATGTCTGAGGTGGAGTCGAAATGTGACCACACACTAATGAGTATTAACAATAGACATTTAAATATATTATGGAGAAAAACTATTTGATCTATCTCTTAGTTTATCCTACAAGAGAGTTTTTCTGTAAAAAGGTAATTAGTATTCCTGGCACTTTCCACAAATTGCCCTTACTACACTTTGTATCTAAATTACTTAAGTTATCTGGTTTGTAGAAATTATTGTGCCGAGTCAAAACCCAAGAATGAAGCAGCTATATACCTTCTCAATCATTTCGAAATTACTAATACATTTTTTTCACCATCGAGTAATTTTGTTAAAATATTGCCTAAGAACTGACACCTATTGAACTGATTTCCAACAAATCCTGTCCATTTATTTTGGATGTTCATGTGGGTCTTCACTCCTCACAATGGTTTCTAAAAAATCACAGATAAGTAAAGTAATTGAAAATCAAAGTGTAGTATCTAAGAGCAGTTTGTGGAAACTGCCCTGAAAACTAGTTGCCTTCTTATAGAAAAATTCTCTGGCAGGATTAACTGTGAGAAAGTAGGCCTACGGATTTGTCATCTAGTTTTCCTGTATAATATGTTGGGACGTATTTTGTGTGATACTTATCTGATGTGACGTTTCGATTCTTTATCAGGAACCGTTGTCGAACAATGTAGTTTGAAATAATTTACACAATATTATAGCTTGACTTTTTGGAATGTCAATTGATTGATTAATTGACTTTGAATCCTGTGATGTTTTCGATTTTGATATTAAAAATACCAAAAATTCGAATAAAAAAAAATTGTTAAAATACCAGTTGATCCTCCCAAATGTCACACCTACTATTGTAATAAAAAGATTAGTTTTGCCGCAAAAGATCCTATAAGAGTTAACAGATTGCATAAGTTTGGCCCTTATAAATAAAAAGTAATCTGAGTATTATAAAAAAAACTAGTGAAGAAGAGACATCTTCAAAGAGCATTAAAATGCTTAGCAAGGATTTTTAGATAAGACAGTTTACGTCAAATCGGCTGTCGAAAATTTGCTGTGTATATCAGTATTAATTTTGGATTCAATGTTGTTGATTTTGCACAAAATGTTTTAAAAATACTGACTGATTCGACATAAGTTTGGTTAACCAAACAAACACATGTTGAATCAGTCAGTATTTATATAAAAATGTTTACTTCAGTTAGTTTAATGAGAAGTTTAGAAATTTGGTGTTATTTATAATATTTAATTTGAACTATAAGGTTCGAAGTCAGAAGTAGTGATGGAAAAAATGTATCATTGCTTAAATTGGAACCACACTGGGACATTACTATCTCAATCAGTATGCTGATATAGAGCTGTGATGTGTATCGTCTGAAAATTTCAGATCATCGTTTCGAATCGAGATTACATTGTTCAGATGAGTAGTTTCGACGGAATTTCCACCGCTGCACAGTTTTGCTGGATGTAATTGTTTGAATTTAAAAATTAGATAGGTAACTATTTACCTGAAATTACATTTTAAACGGTATTATTTGCTTTTATAACTCACACATATGGTACACAAAGACAAAGAGCTGGCGTCTTTAAGTTTACATCAAAGGTTTATTCAAAATTATTCAGGTATTACCAATCCTTTAACAACGTTGTTAAAGAAAAATAAAAAAAAATATATTTAAATGAAAAATGTAAGGAATATAGATGCAGCTTTTCCTACAGCTTACGCAAATAGGAACTTAAATGGTACAGACAAATGAAAATGAATTGTTTTGTCAATGAAAAAGTAGAGAACTTTATTTTTTGGGAAAAAAAATTCACTCAAGTTTAGCACAATGTCACTTGAATTAATACTTGAACTGAGTCTGATAGTGAATTTGAAAGTAACCTTTTAAATCCAATTATATAGTATAGAAAAAACATTTTTTTTGTAGATTTGAATATAATTAAATATACAAAAAACGATAATCTAATATTTGGTCTACATGAGACATTATTTTAAGTGCCACAAAATGAATCTAGCGATTAACCTAAGTTTTAGCTATAATTAATGTTTGAAAAATTGTTTCAGAATATTTTTTCAGCAGTAAAAGGGATTAACCCCTAATAATAATTAGTCTATCAATCCCGTTAAACATTCAACTTTACTCGAAATTTTTGAGTTATTATAGTAAGTAGTTAAACAAAGCGATTTCTGGAGCGGAAGTGGACATAAAGGTAACCAGTCATCGAGTTCTCGCCGGGAGCTAATGCCGAGCTGTTGGTAGTTGTTGTTTGGATAAGAAGAAGAAGCCATTGGGAAGAAGAAGACATTGGGGGTGGTCGTAGGGGTGCGCGAAAGACATTTGGGTGTGTCACAGAGGTGCGCGCCATCTGTTGTTAATAAATGAAAGCCATTGTATTGTGGGTTGCCAGGGTGCAAGCCATCTGTTGTTGGTTGTGGTGGTTAGAGAAAAAAAAGCTAAATACTTGGCCGGGTATCGAACGCGGCTTGCCTGATTACAAAGTCAGGTACCCAGGAGCTGCGCTAATGCGGTTAATAGAGAAATGTTTATTTGAAAAGGTATAGTATAGTGGCACGCGTGCCATTGATGGCACGCGAAACAATATGCACATCGCAGGGTATTTTATGACGATCGAACGCGATGCTCCTACGCTGCGGAGTTTTGGTGCGCGGGGTAGCGCGGCGGCAGGCAGGAAGCGCTGCACAGCGCTCGGTTAATTGATGACGCATTGTTTGCTTACGGTAATAGTGAGTTTTGTTGACATAATTGTATTGTAAAGTTTATTCGAGTGGGATATTGAATATATTATTATTAAATTTTAATATGGCCAGCTCAGCAAAAAAACAAAAAGTTCATGATACTAAGCAGAGAATTTCAAACTTGTGGACTGAGAAAATGGCATGATTAGTAAATGACAAAGCGGTTGTGTATGTTCTGGAACAGTGGTATGTAGAACATCGTCTGTTAAACGGCATTTTGAAACAAATCATAAATCTGTTAGTCAAAAAAGCGAGGCAGAGCAAAAAGAATTAATTGCAAGTGCACTGAATGACAGAAATAAACAGTCAACATCTATGATTAAATTTGTTGGCCAAGCGCGGCAAGTTACGCGACTGCAAATGCTCGATAGTAAAGCTTTTCAAGAAGGAAAGTCCAGAATGCGCGCCCTCCTTCGAGATAATTCAGCGCATCAAAGATACTCCCCTATCAAGTTTCGCCGAAAATCAGATCAAGACGACCTTTTATATCGCTATGTCTTGACGAAAGCTGACGTCACTATATCTGCACGTTTAGCTGGCTCGGTATTGCGTCGAAAACGTCATTAAGTTGATAACAACTTATAAGTATGGCGTTAGCTCTGAAAAATAAATTGATATAAAAAAATTGTTTCTGTAACAACTGATTGCTCCAAGTATGGAGGGTAAAAAAATGGTTTCATAAGTTTATTTCAAGCTGACGTAGGACATTCGATTCTTGAGGTGTGTGCGAAGAGTGGTGATAATATAATGGCGGTAGTTACCAACCTCATCTCGTCACAGGCTGCGCGATGCTTTGTTGGACGAAGTCAACTCGGTGTATAATGGCTTACTGATGTATAATAATGTTCGCTGGTTGAGTCGCGGGAATGTACGATTTGTTGATTGCTTGGAAGAAATCAGTGTTTTTGTGAAGAACAATACCCACAGTTAGGACGTTATGCTTTCAAAATTGCAGACATATGCCAACATTTAAATACATTAAACGTAAAGCTTCAAGGGACAAACAAAACAATTATTGCCATGATAGATCTCGTTCGCGCTTTTGAAGCAAAACTGCAAGTTTTCAGAAACGATATTATCACAAGAAACTACAAGTATTTTCCAAACTTGAAAAATATATGAATGATTTAGAATATTTAGTTATTCACGAGACAACAGACAAAGATGAATAACATTAAAAACTCGGTTAGAAACCGTTTGACAGATGAATCTAGTTCAGCAGGCATTTTGCTAAAAGTAACATCTTACAACCCTAACATAAATTATTTGTCATCTAACCTGCAGCAACAGAAGTCACACTAATTTTACTGAAATTTAATTTATGCGTGTAATAAAAACATACAAAATGTACCTCTTTTGCTTAATTTAATAAAGAGTTTTGATAGTATTTATAATTATTATTTTCCAAATAATCAGAATGTCAAAATTATGGATGGCACGCGAATGAATTAAACTGGCACGTTGATGCATATTCGCCTACCCTGGTATAGTACATGCCCGTTGCGCGGGCGCATGTTTTTGGGCGTAGTTCGGTTAGATATTTGGGGGCTGGATGGGGGGATATAGTTGGCTGTAAAAAAATTAAAATCTTGGTATTTTGTTGCCTGTAAAAAAATTTAAAATCTTTTGCTTAAGCCTGCATGCGCGAGAACGTCCACTCCTTCGAGTCTATAGAAGTGCGTAGTGAATGATTCAAGGCATTGAACGCCTGCATGCGCGAGAGCGTCCACTCCTTCGAGTCTATAGTTTTTGTAAGCGAGTGCCAGCCTGCGCAAGAACGGCAACTCCTCCGAGTCTCTGATTTTGTCGGATGATTCAAGGCCGAGCGTAATAATATTGAGAAAATTTTTAATGATCAATCAAGAATTTGATGTTATGGTTTCTAGTAGCCTGCTAATAATTTTTAGAATAAAGTAACGAAAGAGGTGCAAGATGAGCATAGTGTCTCACCAACTACTGTTGAATGCAGATCGATAAAAATGACTTTACTTAAATCAAGCTTTATAATATTCACATTAATTTTGAAAAATGTCTTGTATGTTAATATACCTTATGGAACCAAGGACATGGCTGTATGCCCTTCAGGGAACTGTTTGAACCGCTCCAACTATACATTGATGGTTCGAGATAGATTAAACGATGGACGGTTGCCTGTATATTTTGCTCGCCTGTCAAACACAACAAAAATTTCTAACTGAACATGATATTTTCTGATGACACTGAAGGTGACACTGACTGGATTTCAGCAGCTTCTTGCCAAGATGAAAAAACTTTACTATCGAACAGCTCAATGACTATACGTGATGCTAACCTACAAGAGCAGCTCCACAAAGTGCTAATTCTTATTTGTGTAAAACTCTCTACAATTACAATATTATTACTTAAATTAATTGTGAAATGCATAAGGAAAAGAATGAATAATTAAAACACATAGTTATATACAATGTTTTATTTATGCAAAACACTATTCAGAAGCCAATAATAAACTACATCAACATTTTCTTTTGCACATCGTACTGGATCATTGCAGCGGCAGTGAAAAATACATGGAGAGTTAGAAGGTTTCAGTTCAACAGCGCCATTGAAGTTCTCCAGATTGATTAGGTGATAGTGTGATTCCCCATCTTCGTTAAGCAGTTTTCTCAAATTGTGAATTTTCAGCTCTTCAAATAACTTGATAAATAAAAAGTCATATTTCTGATGGCCTCGTACATATATGTGCGTGCATTTGGTTAGGTAAATTCTCAAAATGTCGTTCATAGTATTCAAATCATAGTGGCCATCAGAGTAGTGGAGTCCATGTAGCCGTTTTTCCAAATATCGTACTTGCCTTTTGTCTGCTGCTGATAGATAGGTAAACGGTTTGGGTGGTTTAAATAAAAACACACCTGTGCGTTTACGTGTCTTGATAACCAATTCCTTGGGAAGAAATCTTCCCTCGATTTCGAAACCTTGAATGTCGACAATTGCAATTTCCATGGTGAACCGTTGAAAAGCTATACCGAAACTGATTTTCTAAACAGCTGAGTGATCTAATATAAGCTTCGAACAATTTCGCTGAGTGGGAGAAATTCCATTAGGCAATCGTGGATAATTATGCAGAAGGCTCGGGTCTTATCGAGAAATCCCGTCTGGCTTTCAATATCCAGGCGAATATCTACAGTCGAGGATTTCATGGTGTCCTCACGTCGGGAGCAATCGATGACGAATAGGGTGTGCGTCTTGAATGCAACATAATCCAGTAGAGTCAGTAAAGTCCGTATACCTTTTGTACGCCTCACCGTACTCACTCTAAATCTAAATCAAATCTCTCCATAGGCCAAAATTCGCTGTTTAAATTTAGACGAATATTAGAAATGTGAATATTGTCAAGTTCCGTGGGATCTTCTTTGATGTTGCTGTGGCGATCCGTTTGGAAGGCTAAGATAACGTAACGAGGGCTTTCCAGTGCGGCACACGTCTTCACAGCCCAAATTTCACGAGTAGCACCTGTTTTGAGAGCAGGCAACTAATTTAGCTCCCATTTACGAAACGGTAAAATTATACTGGAATCCGCTTGCAGTAAATCCAATTTAACGTCATCGTTTGGAAAAATGTGACGGACTTTGAGTTCGATGTTGTTTATTGTCACTTTACCCTTGGTAGCAGCATCCGTGATTATAAGGCAATCATCATCGCTACGAATTCGCACCAGCCGAATTGTTTGTTTACCACACATCACCTGCTTATAGTCGTTGAAGATGGAAAACAAATGTCCCAATGGAATGTACATGTGAAAAGTTTTATCGGCGGCATTCATATACGCTTTATGTGGAAAATTCCACCCGGCTATGAATAGGTCCTTTGAACTGTTGGGGTCGTAGCACAAGTATCCACGAATTGTACTCACGCGACCAGGGTCTCTCACGGTTTCAATTTCCTTGCCGCACAACTCGTACGTAACGCTGTCGAAGAAGAAAGCTCCAGCATTTTTGTGATAGAGAAACATCTCCATTGCCTGCTGTCTTCACTACTTGTCCCTGGATTGAGATGCAGGAATCAGCCATGGAAAACCAACAATCTGTTTGATTGACGGTGATTTCAACGATATCATTGTTGCCGAATGACTTGACGTATGGATAGTAGGTTCGCAACTACTCGCGTCTTACACTATCATCAAAATTTGGTTTGCGGAAGATATCGAACATTTGAGGAGTTGACATGGTAGCCGAGCGTTTGTAGAAACAATCTGTTTGAGAGCGTGAGTGATCTCTTGAGAGGTTTCATAGAAACTGATGGTGGACGAGGAGCGGTTGACCTCTTATGTGGTTCTTCATCAAATACAAGTCGACCCATTATTATTGTAGTTGTTTCAGTTCAAGTCGAATGATGATTTCTTCACCACGAAAATTCACAAGTTCAGAGTCTTGATTCAAAATTTGCAATGGGAGGTTATGTATTTCGCTTCTGTTAATCGGCAAATAGATTAAATGCTGAGGTGTTTCGTCGATGGCAAAACCAGGATCAACTGCAACGGCAAACTCGTAAATGGTGTGTGAAGGAGTATTATTGTAGAAGGCTCCCGATGTGATGTTGCTATCGAGATGAATCGTTCTAACTTTTATAATGTTCACTGGTAAATCGGAACTGTGAACTTGATTGCGTGGTAGCAGCTGTTTAGAGAAGCCCAGAATATCACCGATGCTGTCTTGCGGTTGAAAGTCCACAGCGTACTTGCTGCTGAAAATCTCACACTTGAGAGTATTGTTGTTGGGTTTCAATGAGAAAATATTCTCAACGTCCTTTGCCAAATGAATGCCAAGTGCCTTTCTAATATAAGCTTCGATGTCACCAATTTCGTATGAACCTTCGGGCAAGTCGATGAATGTTTGCGTGTTTTGATCGTCAAACAGGTAGATCTTGTCACCTCTCTCAATGTTTGGGATGCTGTTGTACGAGTGAAAACTCAATAAAGCTAGTCCGTAGTTGTAGTTGGGATCCAACTGAATAGCTGGTTGAAAATCAATCGACAGTATTGGGCTGCGACCTTTCAATGTGATGATTACAGACATGACTGAAAATTGGCTGCTTGTTAGCTGCTAATATAGGTTAAGGTAAAACAACAATAATGCAAAATATTTATTTTTTATTATAGAGAAATTTCAAGCATAAATGGCCACAATTTGATTGATTGTACGTCTGATAAGAGTCATTGTTGTAAAGGATTTTCACTCTATTGCCAAAGTAGTTGGCTAATTCTCGGGGTGGTTTCAAACATCCAAAGCTATCAAAGTACTGAACGGTGTTTCCATTTCGCACATAAGCTACCCAATGCGTACCGTGATGACTGCTGGTATCCAAATTAACGATGGCAGACTCCTTTGTTTGTGAATGTTTAGGTAAGGCGTCTCGCATAAATACTCCCCTAAAGTGGGAGATCTTCAAATGTTTGGCATATTGCTCAAGCTCGTGATTGTAAAGTGCTCGATTGGGTAGCTTTATTGGGAGTTTTTTTGCTTCTTTAAGTAAAGCCCGAAGCCGTTGCGGGACTTTTTAAGAAAAATACCGTTTCCTTTCTTCTAGTGCTGACAACCCCGCAAATAGGGGTATTAGTGGGAGAAAACCACCAATTTTCGACTCAAAAGGAATGACTCGAGGTACACGGATTTCTTGCGACCACCTGCCTTCTTAATGACTGCTCGGGCTGCTCTCAACGTCAATAACGATGTCTTACGGACATCACTTCCAGATCCGGTAATAGCTCTCTTGATTGGTAGAACCACATTCTGTCGAAAAAAAATTTTCCACATCGTTTTTTGATTCCAAGCCCCATCTTGCGTTTAGCCTTCATGCCTGTAGTTATAAGCCAAGAAGCTGCTTTTTCGCCAAGTGAAGCGTCCTTTGACTTGAATCTCTCCCAGGCTCGATTTTCCAACTCGTAATCAGCCTTATGACGATCCGCCAAAGACTTGTATTTACTGTAGGCGATATCGTGCGCTCGACAAGCAGCGTCTGTCTTATTGATTCCCTGCTGACCATTGGAGAGACGGTCTAGAAGTTTTGTACCGGGTCCACAAAACTGATAACCAGGTAGATGTAGTTCAAATGGTAATTTATTGATTGCGCTATTCAGTAGACTACCTCCTTTGGGAGTTAGCATGATACTGATTGAAACTGAGATAGACTGCTGTATTTAATTAGTATCCGCAATAAGGATGATGTCAGTATATCGTAAGATGTATATGAAGCAACAAGATGTCCAACTGCCTATCGAAAATTTGGACTTTGTCGATGAATCACCATCATCAGCAAGTCGACACGGACAATTGTTACCAAATTCCCTAAGAGCAGCATTCTGCGGACCTAGTGGTTGCGGAGAGACCAACGCATCGTTATCACTGCTATTCAATGAAAACGGCCTACGATTCGAGAACGTCTACATCTATTCCAAGTCACTCTACCAACGAAAGTACCAGCTCTTACAAGACGTTCTCAAGCTGGTTAAAGGTGTATCGTATTTTCCCTTTAAAGACAACGAAGAAGTAATTGATCCGAGTGAGGCACGCGAATGTTCAGTATTCATTTTCGATGATGTGAATGGTGATAAACAAAACAAGATTCAAAATTTTTTTTAGATGGGAAGGCACAGGAATATCGATTCAATATATTTATGCCAAACGTATAGAAAAATACCTAAGCAACTGATTCGAGACAATTGAAACGTAATTGTCATATTCAGACAAGATGAGGTAAATTTGAAGCACGTCTTTGATGAGCACGTGTCTCCCGACATGGACTATGATAAATTTAAGACAATGTGTTCGGAATGCTGGCAAAATCGTTTTGGCTTTATTACAATAGCTAAGGACTTCAACTTGAATGATGGCCGCTACCGTAAAGGATTCGATAAATATATAAAGGTTCAATAAAGATGATTGCTGTTAGTTGATAAAAATGTCTTCATTGAGTAGCAACATTGCTGCCACTGCTCGAAAGAAAAAGATCAAGCAATTGGCACGTTCTATTCGCAAGAAATATCTTAGTCTGAAGCTGGGAAAGTCGGAACATGATGAAACATTAAATAAACTTTTTAGACCGGTAATGACACCGCTACAAGATATTGCCTCAACTAAGGCAAAAGTTCTCACTAAGATGCCAACACAGACCAATAAACGTGATGTAATTAAACAAGAAGTGCAGGAGCTGCCATCAGTCAAAAAACATGAGTTGGAAGAGACACAATACCTCGATGTAGAACCAATTTAACAGATAGCGCTTGTCATCAAAAGGACTGAGGGTAATTTTTGTCTGCTCTACACTAAATATGTTATGAGCATATGATCTAATACAGCGTTGGGAAGCAATAGTTTGCTTGTATTCTTGCAAACAAGAGAGGTAATCATTAAACGTAATACTATTTTTAACTACATTGTATTTTACACCTTTTGACTTTTTAATGCATTTTCCCCCTAGGATTAGGTAGGTGTACATTTTCGAACGGAGGCCTACAAAATGTGAAATAATGTAGCCTTTAGCCTCATCCTTCATTAAACCAAGCACCTTTTTATTAACTAGTGGGATGTTGTAGATATTATCGGGGGGATAGTCTGATGTGTCGAAACGATGGAGATTGGGTTTGACGAGCTCCTCATATATATCATCAGAAATTATCTCAAGCAAAAATGAATCAGTATCGATGTATAGAAGTTTGACTAGATGACGAGGGTACTTTTTATAAATGAAATCATAGAGGAAGTCATACATTAGGATTTTTGAAAGTTCCAGAATTGCGCACCCGATATACAGAGGTTTATTGAAGAGCAAATCAGTTTTGTTTAACTCAATTGCCATCAAGTCATCATCGAATATGGTACGACTGTGAAATGCTGGGGAAGCAATAAGATTTTTAGCACCGTATCGACCTTCCCAATGGTTGACTAGTTTAACGATACGATGCTTTCGGATATTCTCCATAGTTTTACCGAAGACTGCGTTATTCATCAATTTGAACAAATTCTTCTCAAAATCATTAGTCGCCTGAGCTCTTAGGGAAGTATTTAGATCGATATAGGACTTGAGCCACGGAGACTGTTTGAATTTCAACACCCGGTGAATGTGTTTGAGAATGATGCCATTCTCAAGAGCTTGTTTCAGATTTCTATAGTGAATAATATATTTTTCCTTGTCATGCAAGGTAGTCATGAGTTTGGGAAGTTTAGAGCCGGGAGGGGTGCGGCGCTCCGGACAGAAGGGAAGGAAATAACCAATGTCTGAATCATCGGGAATTTGAGTGACATCGATGTGGTATCAGCAGACCATTGGAATCCCCCGTAGGATAAGGGTTGACTTTGACTATATCCATATAAATTATTAGCGTCTACGTGGTAAATGAATTTGGAGGGTTTACTAGGATTATAATTGGGCATATACTTGTTATTCGCCTCGGAAAATCTATTAGAACATTGGGAAATACCTCCACCGGAAAGGTGGGAGTGGTCCCTAACGATTTTATTTTAAGGTAAAAAGGGCTTCTCACAGATATGACATGTGCCAGATGCATCTTTGAGACTAACCTCCACATTGAGAGGTACAACATCGGTTAGTTTGGACTGCACGAATTTTGCCAAGTTTGCCATTTCATTGGTGAACCACTCCATACAGTTAGAGCCCGTGAAGCTCCTATAGTACGAAAAAGAGTCATCATAGGAACATTTGAAATAATAACCAGCACATATGGCTGAATGCTGCTGATATTTATGAGTTTTGGTAGAAGTAGTATCGGAAATTGGTAAAAGTATCGACTCAAAATCTGCATAAACAATAAAAGGAAGCCTTTCCTTGACTGAAAAATTATTAAACTCAACTACCGCCTTCTTATGAAAAGATATTTTGCAATTATTTACATTTTTACAATATTCAATGTGGCTGTCAAGGCTGCTGGAGTTACTAAAATAATTTAAACAACGATCGCATATAATTTTTTTACTTTTATGCTTGCTAAGTTGATTTGAAACAAGACGCGATAAATTTTTAATTAGACA
The DNA here is from genome assembly GCA_034190945.1 of Octodonta nipae. Lineage (NCBI taxonomy): Eukaryota > Metazoa > Arthropoda > Insecta > Coleoptera > Chrysomelidae > Octodonta > Octodonta nipae. The sequence continues at coordinate 57,834,668 of CM067219.1, forward strand.
GAAATGATATTTTATTTCCACGTCGTTTGCTGTTAATTCTACATTTTCGAAATCATTGACTTTAGGAACATATTTATTTTGAATCATTAAGAGATTGACATGTTTGTCTAATTTACATTTAGTGATTCGAGCTGGAACTGTTTGATAATACTCATTATCTTTTGTTTTTATCAATTCTAAGGCATATACATTAATAGAAATATTATTAAGTTTCTCAAACTTAGTAATTTGCTGTAAAGTTATAGAAAATGTCAAACCAGTTAGATTTAATACAGTAGATGGCTCGGGGTAAGCTGATGTTCTATCAACATTAATGGCTGTAGGGTACAAATGAGCAATAACGCTGTATAAAAAACAAAGATCATCATCATAGTTCTTAATATTGATTACAGCATGTTTCTTAGAAATTGATTCTGGTAATCTTATGAAAGATGAGGCTCCATTTCCAATTTCAAATTTATTTATGTTTATTTCTAAGTTTAGAACTTTATACAAACTCCAACCTGATGCCTTTTCCTGAAATTCCTCTAATTTACGTCAAATTTCGTTCCGAATGTGTTCATAGAACCACCCATTCAAATCTGTACCCCTATCTATTATCGCGTTTTTCGTATTAAAATATTTATATTCCATAATTTCCTCCATTCCAGATTTCTTTATGAATTCACCACAAAAGGTCATATTTACTTTAAGAGTTGGCATTGTTTTCAAAGTATTATTTATGCGCGAGTTACATGAGCAATCCACAAAGGATACGCTGATGAAGCACAGACGACACGAGCACACAGCCAGCGGCGCCATCGTGTCGCCTAGATTATATTTCATTAAGCATTTTTGTTGAATTATGTTAATCGTATTTTATGTCAGTCTTGACTTGAATTTTTAAGTAGCTAGATGATCGTAATTAGTCCAAAATAACAATTGTAGTACTTGTTTGAAATAAAAAGCTTTTTTTTAAAAAGAAAGTTTCAAGAAACAAGTATATTACTGGCGCAGTCAGTAGGATTGTGGAAGTATCCAGGCAAAGGAAAAACTTCGTTTTCAAACGTTTATCCACAATTCTGAAGAACCAACTTCCAACCGGAAAATTTGGACGACCATTGGACAAAGCAGATCAGTAGCTCCAGATGCATCGAGTCATCACCAGTTACTTATTGTAAGTACAAATTCTTGTCGACTCCTTTGTACCCAATCCTTTTTGATCAGAGTGCAGAGTTAAATTTAAGGAAATATTTTTTTGTGTAACGAAATCTGTGAATAAGATTTCAAATTTGATTTTGAAACATTGAATCCGAAAGAAAATCTGCGAATAAGATTTTCTGATATTTTTGAAAATATTACATTTAATATTTTGAAACGATTTATCACGAATTTAGTTATAGTTGTATTGTAAATAAATAAAGACATATTTAATCATAATTATGGTACCACCACCTGTCTTCGATGTAAAAAACTTGGTTATCTTGCCAAACTTCGAAGGTAACCCTAACGAACTTCACGATTTTTAGAATATCTCCACAACTTTATTTACACACTACTACGACAGCACGAACCAGGGAAGTCTCCAGAACATTTTATTATTCCGAGGAATTCTGACCAAACTCACTGGTAGAGCAAAAGAAGTTGTCTCCGTTTATGGTTGCGAAACATGGGACGATGTAAAGATCACACTCATACAAAACTTTGGGGATCAACGAGATGAAAATTCCTTAACCAGAGACTTGGTCAATCTGAAACAATTACCACACGAACAACCATTACAGTTCTATGAAAAATGCATGGGAATTTTAAACGCTTTGTGTAATTACATTGATTTACATAATGATAATGTAATCATCAAAGGTAGCAAGAAAGATTTCTTTAGAAAGCAATCATTAACCACATTTTTGGCTGGGTTGAGAGAACCCTTAGGCTCAACCATCCGAGCAATGAGGCCAGCAAACCTCGCTGTAGCTATGCAATACATCCAAGAGGAGAATAACATAAACTACCTCCAGAAAAACCAAGCGTCAATACATCCACCATCAAAACAACAAATTCCAGCTCAAAATAAACCCAATTGGCTACAACCACAATTTCGCCCATCAATGCCTTACCAGTACAGACCTCAGTGGCAACAACAGCAACAACCACGCCCATTTCCAAGCGGACCTGTGATGCTGACGCCGAAATCACTTCCACCTCGACGCCTGCCAACTAACCAACAAGTTTTCGGAAAACCGCAAAACGTATGGAAACCCAAACCTGGCACTCCAAACTTACCCACACCAACGCCAATGAGTATTCCATCGAACAATACCTTCAGACAACCACACCAAAATCAATTCAGAAATCATTTTAGGCCACACCCAAATTCAAGACCAACATTTACTTTTGAAGAGTTATTCAACATAGAGCAAGAAGAATATTACCCTGAAGATCCGTACTACCTTGAGGACCAAGAAGACCCAGAGTACGATTACCCCGAATACGAATATAAAGTAGAGGAACCAACTACATCAGAACCGACAGTAAATTTTCCTCTAGAAGCCAGTTCAACGAGAAAAACATAGTAGAACTTCACACCTTTACCGACAAAAAAGAGCTTCCATACATCACAATATCAGACCCACCATTAAACCTGCTTATAGACACTGGTGCTACGGAATCATTTTTAAATCCTGATATCGCTCAAAAATTTTATAAAAATTTTATAAAACATGAACCTTTTGTTGTAACTTCAATTTTCCAAAATTACTCTCAAGAATTTTGCGCTGAAATACCTTTTCAGAATTTAATTCTAATCGCAAATTGAAAAATTATTAATTTAAATTTCACAAAACATTCGATGGATTAATTGGTTTAGACAATTTAAAATTATTACAAGCACGTTTAGACTTTCCAAAATCAAAATTACTGACTGAAAACTCGACTTTACCTATACACTATTATGAAACAAACAAAACACAATTTTACTCAATACAATTAGATCCACACTCTATAACACGCGTTAGACTACCTGTTTTAGAAGATCAAGGACCGATCCTTCTTCCAAAACAAATAATTCAAGGTGCTACACTTCATGAAACCCTTAGTGAAGCCAACAACCAACTTGCCCATGTAGCTTTGATTAACAACAGCGATGAAGAAATTAAAATAGTCCTTACGGAACCGATCGTTGCGAAGAAAATCGACCTTGAAGATTATCACATTTTTACAGCAGAAATTTCAGACATCAACACTGAAGGACAAAACACGGACATTGAACACCTTATTAGGACCGATCACCTTAACAGTGAAGAAAAATTCCACATCACAAAATTATGCAAGAAATTTTCAGACGTCTTTCATCATCCTAATACACACCTAACCTTCACCAACCAGGTAAAACACCGAATAAGGACAAAAGATGAAGTTCCTGTATTTACAAAAACCTACCGATACCCTTATGTCCACAAGGAAGAAGTACAGAAGCAAATATCATCAATGTTAGACGAAGGAATTATTAGACCAAGTGAGTCACCATGGTCATCACCAATATGGGTTGTCCCAAAAAAACCGGACGCCTCTGGAAAAATCAAATGGAGAATTGTAGTAGATTACCGGAAGGTAAATGAAAAAACAATTAACGACAAATATCCCCTACCTAACATAACTGATGTCCTAGACAAATTAGGCCGTTGTCAATATTTCACTACTTTAGACCTTGCTAGTGGCTTCCACCAAATAGAAATGGCGGAAGAAGATGTACCCAAAACAGCTTTCAATGTTGAGCATGGACATTACGAGTATGTAAGGATGCCCTTCGGACTCAAAAATGCCCCTGCAACGTTTCAAAGAGTTATGGACAACGTATTGAAAGGACTTCAAGGAAAAATATGTCTCACGTACATGGACGATGTTGTAATCTTTTCTTCTTCGTTACAAGAACATTTAGTAAATTTGTCAAAAGTCTTTCAACGTTTTAGAGAAACAAATTTAAAAGTACAACTTGATAAATCCGAATTTTTAAAGAAAGAAGTCGCATTTTTAGGACATGTCATCACACCTAACGGAATAAAACCTAACCCGGATAAAATTAATGCCATATTGAAATATCCAATTCCAAAAACAACGAGAGAAATTAAAAGCTTTCTCGGGTTACTAGGATACTATCGAAAATTTATAAAGGATTTTGCCAAAATCACAAAACCCTTGACAGCCTGTTTAAAAAAGGACGCAAAAATAGAACATACAAAAAAATTTGTTGAATGTTTCGAAACTTGCAAACAATTACTTGTTAATGAACCACTACTTCAATACCCGGACTTTTCTCAACCTTTTAACCTTACAACAGACGCTAGTAACGTAGCCCTAGGCGCAATATTGTCCCAAGGCCCTGTAGGCAAAGACAAACCCATCGCGTACGCTTCACGAACTTTAAACGATAGTGAATCCAACTACTCCACTATAGAGAAAGAAATGCTTGCTATAGTGTGGGCAACTAAGGTATTTCGTCCGTATTTGCTGGGCAGACCCTTCAAAGTCCTGAGTGACCACCGCCCTTTACAATGGCTATTTTCAATAAAAAATCCAAATTCTAAGTTAGTCAGATGGCGATTAAAACTCGAAGAATTCGATTATGAGGTTGTATATAAGAAAGGAAAAATAAATACCAACGCAGATGCCCTCTCAAGGATCGAAATTAATACGAAAGAAGTAGAGGAAGAAAAAGAACATTTTAACTTAAGTCAATACATGGAAAATTTAAACAAAGAACTTTCCAGTCAACAGCAACTCGACAATGTTTCTATGTATAACAATCCCCCTGATGAACTTGACACTGAAATTATGAATGAGATGAATCAACAACGCGAACATCAAAACAGCGAATCTACAGACACAGCTGATGAAAACCCCGACCTAGAACAACGTAACTCTAACTTAAATCGCGATACATCCGAAACAGACACAGCTGATGAACTTATTGACCTACCTCAAGACGAGAGCGAGAGTGACAGTGGAAACACTATACATTCACAACAAGAATCTCCGGCTCTTACAATACCCATATCAGAAAAACCGCTGAATTATTACAACAACCAGGTAATAATGAAATTCGTTAAATATTCTCCTGCAAATCCCGTAATTGAACAAATCTTTCAAAATAAAAAGAGAATACACATTCAAATAGGAAAAATGATGCAGTTAAGAACCTTCTTGACTTTTTCAAAAATTTCATTCCACCTAAAATCAAACATGCTATCCATTTTACTCCGGAAGTTATGTATCAACCAACGTGTGAACTTTTAAGAGAAATGTTCAAAAATTCTGCATATGACCTGGTAAAATGCAACACAATCTTAGAAGACGTAAACTGCGAAAGAAAACAACAGGAAATAATTAAAAATTACCACGAAGGAATAAGTAATCACCGAGGAATTAATGAGACAGAATCCCAACTGCGAAAAAGATATTATTGGCCATCAATAAAAGCAGATATCGAAAATTACATCAATACTTGTGAAATTTGTCAGATCAACAAATATGACAGAAATCCAGCAAAACCAAAATTTATGGTAACCCCAACACCTACGAGACCAATGGAAATTATCCATCTCGACACATTCCAAGCAGCAGGACAGAAATTTCTTACCATTATTGATTCCTTTTCAAAATATGGACAAGCCTATCCTGTGGAAAGCGCAAACGCAGTAAGCATTATCAAAAGTCTCCTAATATTTATTACGCACCATGGCATTCCAAAAATGATAGTATCAGATAATGGAACGGAATTCAAAAACGGACTTATGCAAGAATTTGCTGAAACTCACAAAATAACTATTCACTATACTACTCCTGAAAACCCCCAATCTAACGGTATGATTGAAAGATTTCACTCTACTATTATCGAACATTTACGAATTTTACAAACAAAAAATAAATTACTTAACATCAAAGATCAAATGCCCTATGCTATACTAGGATATAACAATTCTACTCATTCCACCACGAAACAAAAGCCAATAGATATCTTAAACGGTCATTTAAACACTCACGACCCTTTGGATATAGATATTGACAAAACCTTAATGAACAACTATATGCAACAACACCGCGAAAAAACAAAAGCTTTATACAAACAAATAAACCAATTAGCTATTGATACAAAAAATAAAATTCTTGAAAAACAAAATCTGAAAAGACAACCACCAGTAAGCTACAAACCCAATACCAAAGTGTACACAAAAACCAGTTCCCGACAAAATAAGCTCTTTCCAAGATATAATCCCAAAATTGTGAAAAAAGACAATCCCGTCACGATACAATCTCAAAACACCCTAATTCACAAGAAAAACATTAAACGCATTCCAAAATGTGATTCGAAAAAATCATTACAGATGGAACATCGTGGCAGCTCAAGAGATAAAGATCCAGGACTTGAAAGAAAATCCAGGAATCCTTCCCCTGAACCTAGGACCAGCAAAGATCCAGATTAGTACACACGACTTCATTCATTTCTACAATTTAACCCCGACAGCACAAGAAATTAGCTCAATAGAAAATCAATATGAAAACGCTTCAAGATCAATATCAGCCAAACTAAGCTTACCATACTTCGATATGTTACATAACTTTGACCAAAGTCTCAGATATCAATTAGAAGCAGTAAATAGAAAATTCCAAACAGTTTCTCCACATTACAGAAAAAGGAGAGGACTCTTCAATTTTCTTGGGAGCGCAGTAAAAGTTATATCAGGCAACTTAGACCAAGAAGATGTTCAAAAATATGATGAAGCCATATCAACACTCAAGAAAAAATATTATTAAAAAGGTGAATCAACACATGTCTTTGACTACCAAATTAATAGATAATTTCAATAAGACAGCGACTCTGTTAATTCACAATCAAAAAGTGATAGAAAAAGAAATCAGAAATATTAATGATGACTTCACAAAATTCGTGTTTGATTTTAATCATTATATGCAAGCCAGAAACATCTTGGACCAATTAAATTTATCATTACAAATAATTTTGCAATTATTAACAGATCTGGAAAACGCAATCACTTTTGCAAGAACTAATACTCTTCATAAAAAACATATATATAAAAACAATGTTAGAAAACCATAATGAAAAACAACTATTTTATAGTGAGAAAGAAAACCTGATCAAATATTATGATCTTATATCTGTGGATGCCTACAATTCAAACGAAATGGTAGTATTCATCCTGCACTTCCCGATATTATATCCCGAAGAATTTACTCACTACCACCTATATTCTGTACCCACAATAAACTCCACCACAATTATTCCACGCTCACCTTACCTGACAATGAATTATGGACTCTATCAGTACTCTACGCAACAATGCAAGAAAATCAGCAACAAGTACCTCTGCCAGAGCATTTCGATCCAGTTCCAGAGCATGACTCCACATTGCATTTCACACATACTCCAGCTGTCAGAAGAAGAAGCCCTGTGCCAATACGTCATCAACACCACCTTAATTGAGCAAATCACGGATGCTCATTGCATCGCAATCTTCCCGAAATCCACGAAAGTTTCGACACAATGCCAATCCTCAGGAATTCTACAACTCCAGGGAACATTCCTGATCGAGATACCACATGGATGTGAATTCAGTACGCCCGAAGAGAAATTTACCAACACCAAAAACATAGTCAAGGAACAGCCAATGACATTGCCAAAAATAAAAACAACATTCATTCACCAGTCAACAAGGACCAACCCAATTCAATTAGAAAAGGTTTCACTAGATGAACTCCACAAACTCCAGGAAGAACAGCATCGCCTGCACCCCATTGAGACCATCGAAGTCAATGACACTGCCCATTTTTGGTCAAGCCCAATTTATATTTTGATAACTATTTGTGCATTAATTTTGTTATACAGATTCAGAAACAAGCTACCATGCAGAATGAAGCCACGAGAAGAGCTTTCCAGGGATGGAACCCAAACAGTCCTGTTCGTCCCTCCCAGAACTTCATCCAGGGATGGAGGAGTTACATGAGCAATCCACAAAGGATACGCTGATGAAGCACAGACGACACGAGCACACAGCCAGCGGCGCCATCGTGTCGCCTAGATTATATTTCATTAAGCATTTTTGTTGAATTATGTTAATCGTATTTTATGTCAGTCTTGACTTGAATTTTTAAGTAGCTAGATGATCGTAATTAGTCCAAAATAACAATTGTAGTACTTGTTTGAAATAAAAAGCTTTTTTTTAAAAAGCAAGTTTCAAGAAACAAGTATATTACTCGCGCCTTAAAAAGGAAAAATGCATCATCTAAAAATTTAAAAATATTGATATGAATGAGATTAATTATTACTCCTGTTCGAACACGTGAGCAAAACGCTGATTCTATATCATACCATTTAACGCGATCACTTCTTTTTGACTTCTCACCAATTCCCCCACCCCTTATGATGTTAGAATAATTTTTCAAATCATTTCTAAATCTTTTTATATGACTAATTTGAGATTGAAGCTTATTCAAAGTTCCTATATGTAAATCTGATCTCCGAATAGCTCTGTTACATAAAATTAATTGTTTTTTACTTAATTTCAACCAATTAGATATTTGCTCTAGAGAGCAACGTTTCTTCGAGAAAATTACATTTGATGCTAATCCGAACTTGTTAATAATGTCGGTGCTAATATTCGCAATAGCCTCTGAATTCATTTTGACTCTTATAACAATATAATAAACTATTACAAACGTGAGAAATATCAATGGAATATTAACAGTAAAAGTATAACAGAAGCATGCAAAATTTAAAATAGAAACTTACAACAAAATTTTTTTATATTCACTCCGCAGAAATTTGAAAAAGCACTCGGGGTTGTAGTTTGCCTCCAAGTTGCTGCAGCCTGATGAATTCGATGTGGAACTTTCCACCGCCAAATTTGTCTAGGTTTGGTTTATATACCTGAGTGACCCGTTTCGGCAGGAAGGTTACGTGGTCCTCTAATTCAAGTAGGATGGTTTCACCGTATCTTGGGTTGACCAGTTTGGCTGCTACAATTCGATACTTCTGGTTAAGCTGCAAATCATGAATTTTTATTGCCGGCTTGTTGTCAATCTCTGCGGAGAAAACTGCATTAAGTTCTTTCAAAAATCCATTTTCTATAACAAAAATAAAATACTATGAACTTGGTTGCGTCTAAACTCTAATAATTTTTGAAAGACAGGCACAACATATTGGAAGCAAATTACCAAAAATTTAGAAATAGAACATTGAAACTTTTAAGAAAAGTAGACAGAAACTACCTGATTCGAAAAACAAAACTACAAATTTATAATGAATCTAAACACTCCTAATAATTTTTGAAAGACACACACAAAATATTAGAAGCAAATTAACAAAAGTTGGAACTAGAACATTGAATTGATAAGCAGCCAGAAATTATTCAATTCTAACAACATACCTTATTAATTTCAAATATTTTGAAGGGCAGTCACAAAATACTAGAAGCAAATTAACATAAATAAAATTCAGTAAATACTCACATAATGTTTTTTGAACAACACACACTATCACTAGATACACTTAAGAAGTAATCTCTTTGAAAGTTGAATTAGCAGTTAATTTAACACAGCACAAACACAATCACTGTAGTTGATATGTGATCTCTTTGAGAGTCGAATTAACAATGAAATAAAAATTCGCAATTATTTTATTTATCAGCATCAAACTACGTCATTTGTGTATAACGAAATTTCCGTTAGTTCTAGAAAAACAACTAATTAATGCTTAGCATATGGGAACTTCCTGCAAAAGTTTATTGCTGCAAACAACATGATAACCTTATCAAACCACAGCTTCCTGTAAATTTATTTAGCTCGGTTTCAATTAGCGTAAACAAGATATCACAGTTTCCTTTCACTGCGGTCATCATTTCCGGTTTGCGGAAGATATCTAAAATACCAGATATAATGTGAATTTATTATCAGGAATTTTTAAATAATTACGGATTCATGATTTATATTATTTTTCGATTTTATTAACATTACTTTTAAATAAATACAGATTCATGATTTGAGAATTTATAATCAGGAATTTTTAAATACATTTATGATTTTATTGGCATGAATTTTTAAATAAATACAGATTTTTATTCATCTCTCAAAACGTAAAAAATTCCTGGTTCCACCAGGAGTAAACTAATCGTATCTGGGAACCCTCCTATTGCTGGGCGCTGAGTTTTACCTCCTCCACGGGCGAACTGAGCTTCTATGAAATCAGTACGACCGCCCATACCTGCACGTTTCATTTGGGGTGGTCCTATATCTATTTCAACCCCATTTGATAATCGATGGCTAAACAAGCAAGTTTCCAAACGGACATTTGGGTTTGCTTTTTCGGAAATACTTACATCGTATTTTCTTCATTTTTTCGTTTTTCTCAGCTATATAACGATCTTTTTCCGCTTTCTGGTAATAAACCTCAGATTGATAGACATAAGGAGACACAATCCGGCATTCTGGACAGCCTCTGCGAATATTCAATTCAAAGTCTTTATTTTGATGCCATCTTTTTACGCATGGGAAGCAGAAACAATGGTTACAATTTGGCAATAGCCCAAAATTATTAGTGATCTCTTCCAAACATATTCCACACCTTTTATTCATAGTGAATTGAATAAGACTGCACCTATAGCCACAAAAATCTAATATTTGTAGTGTTTGCTGTCGTCACACACTCACGACAATAAGTTAAAAGAATTTATTTCTTTTATTCAGTCTTGAGTTGAAGCTGTAACAATCAAGTTATGAATTTGGAAAGTTTACTTGATAACCAAGAAAGATTTAATATGAGTGCAGTGCCAACGAGAACCGAAAGATTTAACTGGAAAGCTAAATCCCAAAAATGGATGTTACGTGGTACCAGACGTTTTAACAACTGTGATTACCTACAACGGCCGCACTTGCAAATATGCCGCAGTACCAGAAATTTTAACAATTAATATTACCGATACCGAGACCACTCTCAAAATTGGTGAAACAATTCTACATTTAACGGTGGAGAGTTACACGGTGCTTAAAAAATACTTGGAATTTGCATATGGTTTCCATAACGATCCTTCACATGGAAAGGATGAACCTGACACTGTATGGGATGATTGCCAGCTTTGTTCTGATGGTATTTCTTTGGATTTGACTATGTGGTTGGATGATGGCGGCCTTACTATATATTGTACAAAAACAAAACAAAATATAGCTTTAATTATTAAGGATGCTCTGAAAATGCATAATATACTATATGCTAATAAACATATTTAAACAGTTGTCTAGTTTTAATATATCCAATATTTTCACCTTAATTAAATTTCAGACGCTTGAAACAAATTTTCCAAGTCTCAATATTCTTACGCTCGGCCTTGAATCATCCGACAAAATCAGAGACTCGAAGGAGTTGCCGTTCTTGCGCAGGCTGGCACTCGCTTACAAAAACTATAGACTCGAAGGAGTGGACGCTCTCGCGCATGCAGGCGTTCAATGCCTTGAATCATCCGACAAAATCAGAGACTCGAAGGAGTTGCCGTTCTTGCGCAGGTAGGCGGTCGCTTACGAAAACTATAGACTCGAAGGAGTGGACGTTCTCGCGCATGCAGGCTTAAGCAAAAGATTTTAAATTTTTTTACAGGCAACAAAATACCAAGATTTTAATTTTTTTTACAGCCAACTATATCCCCCCATCCAGCCCCCTAATATCTAACCGAACAACGCCCAAAAACACGCGCCCGCGCAACGGGCATGTACTATACCTTTTCCGTTCGATACACGGCCCAGCTTTTTTTCCTCTAACCACCACAACCAACAACAGATGGCGTGCACCCTGCAACCCACAATACAATGGCTTTCAATTATTAACAACAGATGGCGCACACCTCTGCAACACACGCAACCCACAATACAATAGCTTTCATTTATTAACAACAGATGGCGCGCACCTCTGCGACACACCCAAATGTCTTTCGCGCACCCCTACGACCACCCCCAATGTCTTCTTCTTCCCAATGGCTTCTTCTTCTTATCCAAACAACAACTACCAACAGCTCGGCAGCAGCTCCCGGCGAGAACTCGATGACTGGTTACCTTTATGACCACTTCCGCTCCAGAAACCGCTTTGTTTAACTACTATAGTATATAGTAAAACAAAGAAATTAATGAAATATATAGAATAATATGAGATCGTTACTTAGGAAAAAAAAGAAAAATGGCATTGGGAATTTAATTAAGTCTTGTAATGCTTGTAATAAAATAAAAACTAGGAGGAAAAGTTTTCATTATCTATTAGTAATAACAAAAAAACACCCGATAACTATCATCAATATTTTTTGAACTTACCTAGGCTCACTATTTACCAAAATAGAAAAAAGCTTCCCTTGTATTTTCAACATTTTCCAATTCCGAAAAGAATACATTGAGACTCAAGTTTAGAACTCAATAATAATTATTTGAAAGATTTAGCGAAGTTATATTTTAGTTAACTTTTAGTATAGTTACACATCCTCAATCTACAGCATGTTAAATGGTTTGATGTAATATTACACCTACTGAGAGCATTTTAGTTAGAGAATCCAAGGAAAACACGAGATGAAGCTATACCTTTTTGTTATAATGGAAGTATCCAACTCAACTAATTTACGCCCGAAGCAGTAATGTCATTCAGTCAAATTTAGGAATGTGATGAACGGAATGTATTTTCTGAAGAACTTCAAATGACCTATGTTGATGTGCTCAAAAATTTAGGTTCTTATATTTTAGCTAAAGTAAAAAATCCATAATCAAGTTTCAATACAAAAAGCGAAAGCAAGATTTTATGAACACGTTTCTTAAAATTGACCCCAATATAAAATAATTTGGTTCCGTACCACCTTCAAGATTCTAATATTCCAGTTTCAGACAAGCAGGGAATGAGTACATTTTCTTATATTTTTTAAAGGAAGCGTTTTAAATTTATAAAAAATATACAGTTTCATTTTCTACACATAGACTTTTTATTTTATCTGCTTCAGGATTCGCTTGATTTTTATAAGATTACAGATGTATTTAATTTTCTAATTTGGCCCCCAAAAATTAACAGAGTTTTATTTTACTAATAAACTTTCAGGGAAGTCTTTTATAATCTACTGTCTCAATTTTGAGGCTCTGTAAATTGGAATATATAGGGCACAATAGGTCAAGATTTAAATTATAAATTATTAAATATATTATTGAAATTATTTAAAAATACAATTAAAATATATATTTCAAAATTTAAATAGTGTAATTTCTAAGGTGGGAATTAAGTCGATGTTTAATATGTTTGTTAATATGTTTTAAACAAATGATTTAAAAATATCATATATTTATAATTCACATAATGAGCCTTTTGAAAATTGAATTTTTATTTTCCACTTAATTGTATAATTTGTCCCTAAAATTACTATGGGGGTTTTCTAATATTTTTTCTTATAAATTTCAAGTGAGCACCAGTACCTCTAATTATTTTCAAAATTTTAGGTAGTCTGGTTTCGGAAATAAAGCAAGAAATGAGAATTTTTTATATCTTTATGTTAATATCTTGTAAACAATTAATTTTAAAAATTTGAAAAACATGTATTTGTATTCCTGACAATAAACGCTTTCATATGTATTGATGTATTGCATGATGCCTTAAAAAATATTTTTTTATTTTCCGTTTAATTCTTTAATTTGGCCCCCAATATTAATATTAGGGATTTCTTCATATTTTTCCTGTAAACAAAAAAAATAGGTCGTAGTTTGAGGAATAAAGGGGGAATGGGTAATTTTTTAAATATATTTTTTTATATATTTTAAAATATTTACTAAAAAAATTTTTATTTCTTATTTAGTTCTATAATTTGCCCTCCAAAATGAATATTAGGGGTTTCTTCTTATTTTTCCAGTATGGTTCAAGTGAGGCGCTATCCCTGTATTTTTTTTTAATTTTACAGCTTATGGTTTCGGAGATAAGGGGATTGGGTATTTTTTTATGTTTTTGTTAATAACTTTTAATTAATTTATTTAAAAATATGGAAAAAATATATTTTTTTCCGTCATAATGAGCCCTTTCATTTGATATATAGCATGATGGGTTAGAAACAATTTTAATTTTATATTTTCCATTTAATTCTGTAATTTGCCCCCCAAAATTAAAAGTAGAGGTCCTCCTTATGTTTCTATTTTTTTTTCAAAACTTTACGTTTTATAGTTTCGGAGTTAAGGGTGGGGGGGAATTGGTAAATTTTGGTATATTTTCGTTAATATCTTTTTAATTATTTTTTTAAATTCGAAAAAATATATTTGTGTTCCTCAGAATTGGACCTTTTATTTGATATATTACATGATACGTTTAAATTTTTTTTTATTTTTAAATTTTCTTTAGTTCTATAATTTGCCCTCCAAAATTAATATCAATTGTTTCTTCTTATTTTTCCTGTAAAGTTCGCGCAACGATCTATATTTCCTATTTTTTTCAAAATTTTAGGCTCAGTAGTTTCGGAGATAAGGGGGGGAACGCTCGATTTTTTTAGTTTTTCCCCTCAGAATTACCCCTAAAATCAAAATTTCTTCATTTACGATATGTACTCCTGATCGGGTCACCAAACTATACATTGCTACCAAATGTCAACCTCTTCCGTCCAGTAGTTTAGGAGAAAATTGCTGTGATGTGACAGGGGCAGAAATCCGGAGTGATACTCGTATCATAAAAATGAGTAAGTTCACTTAGGAATACCTCAAGTAGGGCAATTTAAATGAAAAATAAATATAATGGTCCATTTGTATAAAAAAAAATTGTGAATGTTAATACAATATAATTAGATCTAAATGGAAACAAAAAGTCTTTATTTTTTATGAGTTTTTTGGGAATAACACCTAAACTTGAAAGTCTGTATATTTTAAATAGTCTAAACGTTTCAAGGTCTAAAACAGACTCCCAAACCCTTTTAATTTTTATTTTCTTGTTCATTTGTGTTAAGTTGATTACCATTGAAAAAATTTAAAAAATAAAAGCCAGAGATGGCACAACTATATTTCCGAAAACAACAAAAATTCTATAGTAAATTTTAATAGCTTAAAACCATTAACTAACTAATCTCAGAAAATCGCATCTTGTTGGAGAAATGAATATATTTTTTTTAAATATCTTTCTTCTGAAGTATTATTAGAATATATAATAAAGATTGGAAATTAATAGCTTTTAAAAATTTGTGAATTTTATGATGATTGTATAAATAAACTTCAAAGACATAACAAATATTTATAACCTTTAATGAAAAAATAGTCAATTTATTTCAAGCTGTATATCTAATTTTTAACCGACTTCCAAAAAGGAAGAAGTTATCAATACGCTAGTAAAGTATCTTTGACAATAGACATTTGTGCCACCTTGTGTTTTATTTGTGGAACGCTTTCTGCCAACGCCGTAATTTATGTTTGCTGTGTTATACGGAAAGAAATACATCAAACCGAAAGTGCGGTGTAGTTGATTTTTACATCAAGGAAAACTCAAAAATTACAATTAAACCACTTTCATGGATTTCCATATTAATTAAAGATGAAGATAATTGCAGCAGTTCGACATCATGGGTTAAATTTGATTTCCAGCAGTCAGTCCATCTCAACCAAAAACAAATTCAATGATTTGCAGTGGTCAAATTGTTTGGGAAAAAAGTAAACAATGCAATAACAAAAACTATACCTGCAATATGTATATAAAAAAGCAAAATCTTCATGCTGGTTTGTGGGCTGAAAGATTACGAGTACCTACCAAGAAAAAATGCATCTTCAGGAGTCGGTGAAACTCAATTGAGATTAACAATAGTAAGTAAATATATATAAGAAAAAAACAAATTAACTTTGTTCAGGTAGATCTCACTGGATGAAGTTTTAAGATCGATAAAAAATTTGAAGTTGGAACAAGGATAATAAGCCTGCAAATATGTTAATCACATATGTATTCTGCTCCATTGAAATGAGCACAGCAAATCCTTGAATATGTTTCTGGTTGCCATGGCTTTTCATCCCTCCTTTAACTAAAACGTTACTTTTTTCTTTATTCCTAAAGAAAATATTTTGAACCTAATTTCTATTTATTCTGGAAAGAAACCTACTTACATTTAACTTTTCTGATTACAAGAGTTAGAATGACAACAGTTGTGATGATTTTATGTATTTAGGAATGACTAAAACGTGGAAATTTAATTTAATTGCCCTTGGCGACAAACTGCTGTAATCCATTTTTTCATTCCTCTACAACTGCTATGGAAATCCAGGAAAACGGTAGAATTGAACTTTTTGATTATTCCTTGATGTATTTTCAAAATCAACTACACCGCACTATCGGTTTGATGTTTTTCTTTCCATTTTATGGGATAACTAAATTTTAATCTATAATACAGCAAACATAAATTACGGCATTGACAGAACCAGCGTTCCACAAATAAAACACGAGATGGCGCAAATGCCTATTGTCAATTGTATTCGTATGCAACTTTTTTTATGTATGTCGTTTTTGAATAATCGCATTATTAAAATCCGGCTTGGGCAATTTTGATGATTTAAACTGCATTATATTAAGGAACATTACAGACAGGTATCATATAATTGTCTATAACATGATATTTACGGTTTTCTAGAAAATCAGAAAAAAAGTAAATAAGGGACTAGTTTTCAACGATTTTCAATGAATCTTCACTGTTTTCTCTAAAAGTGCTCACGCAATTTGAATATTATAAATTGTAGCATACAAAGATATGTTCCAGCTGGATTCCGTACATTTTCCTATAACTCAAAATATACCATTTTGCTGAAAATCGGAAAAATATATGCAAAAAACTGTAAACATAATGGTAAATGTCAAATTTTTATCATAAATATTTAGTTCAAATGTCATGAAATGCCATGAAAGTATATCGTACAGGGTGTTTTTAATGATTTTCAACTTGATGCATTTGAAAGTAAGTTTCTGTTAGAGACGAAGTTATATTCGCGTGAAATGGCAGAAAATATTCCGTTGGTTTGTCGAAACGAAAATTTGTTAGATATGTCGACGAACTCTTCTATATGGTATACGGGTGTAGGTGTGTGCGTGCGTGCATGTGATATTAGCAGGTACATAAGCCGTTTTATACATAGGATGGTTGAAATATAAGTTGGAATTAAATTAGTTATACAGGGTGTTTCTAAAAATATTTCATTAGCACATAAGTAGTTGCGTATACAAAGAGGTTGAAATAAGAGTGGAGCAAAATTAGAGTTATACAGAGCGGATATTTGCGGAAAATAATTACAGTTATACGGGTTTAAAAATTGTCAGAAGTAGTTGAATATACAGGATGGTTGAAATATAAGTTGGAGTAGAATTACAGTTATACAGGGTGGTTTAAAAAACTTAATATAGTTTGGAATATAAGTAGTTGCTTATACAAGGTGTTTGAAGTAAGAGTAAAATTATTATTGTTACTCAGGTGTATCAAAAATTTGTTATATAACCATAAGCAGTTAGGATATTTGAATTATAGAACGTAGGACAAAGTATAATTATAGTCATGGGTTCAAAAATATATGCTGTTGCATATACTGGGTGATTGAAATAAATGGCAGAGTAAAATTATAGTCATAAAGTGTGAGGATTTATACTTACTTATATAGGGTGGTTTTAAAGATTTCAGGAACCTTGTGATATTGTATTGAGTTGAATTATAGTTGTACAGGGTGATTCAGAAAATGATAGACCGATATATATATATATATATATATATATATATATATATATATATATATATATATATATACAGTGATGGGCAAATGTGTGGAACCAAGCAAATATCTCTGGAATTATCACAGATATCGAAATGAAATTTGGAAGGTGGATACTGCAGTAGATTGCCTATTTGTTTCAAAATTTTTTTACAATTTTGAACTTCCTGTTTTACCGGAAGTAATGTCGATTTTAAAATTTGCAATGTATAGTTTTTAGTTTCTGATGAAACATTTTATTGCGAATACAAAAATATCAGGTTTGATATTGTTTACTTCAATACCTACCGAGATATTAACACAAAAGTAATTAAGGAAAGGAAAAATCTAATATCAATTAAAGAAATACATAATCACAATTATTAACTAAATCTAAGAGATTTTCAAAACATTGAAATTTAACTTAACTTAACTTAATGCATTAGGTGTTCAAACTGAGCACCGTTTACTTCTTGATAATAAGCAAGTCGGTTTTTAAATTCTCTGGTAACATTAGCTATTACTTCTGGTTTAATTCTCTGGATGTCTTGAGTTATTCTTGCAGCTAATTCTTGCAAATTATTTGGTCTATCAACATAAACCTTAGACTTTAAGTAACCCCACAGAATATAGTCTAGTGGATTAAGGTCGGTACTTCGTGCAGGCCATTCATAAGTACCCCTTCTTCCAATCCATCTGTGATGAAATGTCCTATCTAAATGATCTCCAGCAATGCGAGCATAATGGGGTGGTGCTCCATCCTGCTGAAACCAAATATTATTTGGTAATTGTCCATTTACCTCCAATGCCTGAATAACTTGTGTCTCCAAGAGCTGTAAATACCTATCTACATTTAAAGTTTCTTGTAGGAAGAAGGGTCCCACGATTCTGTTGTTATAAATTAAATATAAAATATAATATTTACACTTAGTAATTTGCAAAAACAAACAAACGAAATTACTGGAGTTACAAATTAAAATGCTAGAGAAAATTAAAAAAAAAAAACTGGAAATTAATGTGATTTCGTAAGATCAACCAAAAGACATATCATCAATAGTATAACCTTGGTAAGATTAAACATTTCAGGGCTGAACTATCGAAATCGTCCATTAACCCCTTCAAATGAACATTTATCAAATTTAATTTGTTTAATCTGAAAGCGTTTTTTTTTGTATTTTACATAAACCACTTGTAGAAATTTCAGACATTTTTTCTCACATTATGTCTGCTCTTACAATGTAGAATATAAAACATTTCTTGTACACCGTCTCCCAGTGTTGCAATTAGGTACGCTGTGATATCTAGAGATAGCAAAAATTATCTTTAAGTTATAAAGACTGTTCAGAAATAATTCAAAATGAATTTCAGCGGTTGCCGTCAGCAGAGAAACGTGAATGAGAGTTTGTTTGCTTTCTTATATGTTTCTATTTTTTGGTTTTAGATGGTCAATAATTATAAGAGAAAGTCCAATCGGGATTCCTGGGATGAAGCGAAAATGAAAAATGCAATGCCATTGACAAGGTTATGTCTAGACAAATGAGGCTTAATAAGGCTTCTGAAGAATACGTGGTGCCGAAAACTACATTAAGAAGAAAATTAGAGAAATTTTTGGCCACCCGAAGTATAGATATCGCCACAGAAAAGAAAGTAGGTAGGTTTTCGCAACAGCCTAGTGTAGAGAAACTTACGTTCCCTGAAATTTGGAAGCGTGCAAAGCTTTCACTGCTGAAGAAAGGTGGCGATAAGCCCATGAACGATCCATCATCGTACCGGCCAGTTTGCCTCTTGGACGTAGAAGGTAAGCTACTAGAACATCTATTGTTAGCAAGACTCAAAACAGAGCTCGAAAGAACGGGTGGACTACACGAAAGACAGTACGGCTTCAGGGAAAAAAGGCAAACAATTGATGCCATCGAAAGAATTATGGACATTGCTAAGCAACCAGCGAATTGCAAAACCAGGAAAACCCTATGTGTGGTCATCACATTAGATGTCAAAAACGCCTTTAACAGTGCATCTTGGCAATTGATTCTGGAAGAAATGAGGGCGAGAGGCATCGCCGAAAATCTTATCGCACTAATGTGGTCTTATTTATCCGAAAGGACATTGATCCTGCAAGCGGGAACTGATACGAAAGCTATCAGGATTAGTAGCGGCATCCCGCAGGGTTCAGTGCTGGGACCCACACTATGGAATATCCTTTACGACAGTCTATTTGCTATAAATCTACCAGCAGGGGTGGAATTAATAGGGTTCGCAGACGACGTTGCCATGATTGTAAAGGCCAACGATGAAAGTGTCCTAATGAACAAGGAAATACTGCCTTGATCTATGTTACAGAGTGGATGCAGTCCAGAACACTTTAACTAGCACCTCAAAAAACAGAAGCAGTCATACTATCACCTCGTAGGAAGATCAAACCTATCCATTTTGAAATCCAAGGTGTCAGAATTGAGACGAGTAAGCAGTTGAAGTACCTGGGAGTGTGGCTTGACAAAGTCTGAACTTTAGCGAACATGTTAATCGGACGATACTTAAAGTAGAAAGGACAATCACGGCTCTCGCAGGCATAATGCCGAATATAAGAGGACCTAGTTCTGCAAAACGCAGGATTCTTATGAGTGTTGTACAATCCCAACTACTGTACGCCGCACCCATCTGGAAATCGGTTACAACAAACACCAAATTAGTAGGAAAGCTAAGTCAAGTCCAGAAGAAAACGTGCTCGCGAATATGCAGTTCATACAGAACGGTGTCAGCAGCTGCCGCACAAGTAATTGCTGGGGTCCCCCCAATCGAACTTCTTATCGAAGAACGGTACGAAGCCTACCACAGTAGGGATAAAAAACTCGCTAGAAGTAACATGTTGAGTAAGTGGCAAATGAAATGGGAACAGGAGAAATTTGGGAGATGGACCTACGAGTTGATCTCCAACATTAATAGCTGGCTCGACCGCAAACACGGGGAAGTGGAGTACTTCCTGACTCAGGCATTGTCAGGACACGGATGTTTTCGAAAATACCTGTATGACAGGCAGATTGTGGACAGCCCCCACTGTTTATATTGCAATCCCGAAATAGATGATGTTGAACATACCCTATTTTTCTGCCAGAGATGGGAAACAGTAAGAGAAGCTTTTCATGCAGAGACCGGCAGCCAGCTCACGTTACAAAATTTCTTGAGAAATCTCTTAGAGAGCGAAGAAAGCTGGAAATCAACACATAATGCAATCAGAAAGATAATTGAAACAAAAGAAAGGGACGAAAGATGAAAGGCAAAGCAATCTATATTCTGAAGTAATGCGAAAGCGATTCCGGCATATAGTCGCTGCATGTGGAGGTGATTTTTTTTTAGTCAGTAGGAATCTGACACTACCCCCAACAACAGCGGGGGTGTCTTATGTAAGATTTTCTATCCCCTAAAAAAAAGGTAGGTTTTCGCAGATTTTTACAAAAGATTAAGAACTTGAATTGGCTGCCTACGCCAAGGAGATGGAAAGCCGCTTTTACGGAATGACGACTAAGGATATGCGCATATTGGCCGAAAGGATATGCGCATATTGGACGAAAAAAATTAAATGAAACAAAAATTTTGATATGGGGTTGAAGATGGCAGGTCGAAATTGTTTGAAGAATTTCCTAAAACGTAATCCAGATCGCAGCCTTCGTAAGCCTGAAGCAAGAACAGGAGCCAGAGCCGCAAGTTTTAACAAGGTTGTGGTTAATAAGTTTTTCGATTTATTGAATCAAGCCATGGAAACTTATAAACTTACGCCAGATAAAATCTTCAAAGTAGATGCAACTGGCATAACCACAGTGTCAAAGTCTATGCCAAAGATAATTGGAGCTTAAGGTAAAAAACAAGTTGGTTTAATAACTTCTCCTGAGCGTGGTCAGTTGGTCACCGTAGTATTTTGCATGGGAGCAAGCGGATCCTAAATGCCTCTCCTTTTCATTTTCCACGGAAAAGAATGAAGGCAGAATTAATGATGAATGCACCTAGTGGATCTTGTGCAGAGTGCCATGAAAGTGGTTAGATACAAAATACATTTTTACGTCTTGATTCGGGAAATTCATCGTTTTCAGTAGAGCATCCAAAGACACAGTGCTGTTATTACTGGACGGCCGTGCCAGCCCTACGAAGAATTTAGATATTATCGAAAAATGAAGTGCATATTCTGCCCCCCCCCCACATTGCGCTCACCGTCTGCAACTACTTGATGTTGGTTTTATGAAACCCTTGTCAATTTATTATACAGAATCATCATAACCTGCTAGAAAACACATTCTGGTGGAGTTATTACCCAGTTCCAGATCCCTGAATTGGTTGACAAAGCCTTTCAAAAGGCAGCTACTATGACATCGGCTTTCAATGTATTTCGTGCTACCGAAATTTGGCCGTTGAATCGTGAAATATTCATAGACGCTGATTTTTTAGCAGCTGCCGCAACCGACATTGAGCTATCGTCCCGATAGGTCAACTCGTGTTTATGAAACGACTCATGATTCCTCAAACCTTAGCCCTCAACTTCAGGAGCTTTTGGTGGAACAATCTCTGATAAAGCCCCATCTTTAACATTAACTGGTATTACAGTATTGGACGTCAGCAAAGCTCATTTACCTTCAATAGCTTCTTCACCTTCAATTTTAGACAATGGCCAAGATGAAAACTTTCGACACCCAATACAGCC
The DNA here is from genome assembly GCA_034190945.1 of Octodonta nipae. Lineage (NCBI taxonomy): Eukaryota > Metazoa > Arthropoda > Insecta > Coleoptera > Chrysomelidae > Octodonta > Octodonta nipae. The sequence goes on from CM067219.1 coordinate 57,857,100, forward strand.
AGAGACCTAGATGCATCAACAGCTTTGCCGACATCGTTCACAAACAGTATTAAAAATGAAATGCCGCCATCTGCATCCACTACAAGCACAGTAACGAACACTACTGAAAATACCAAGAAAAGCTGGGTATTTCAATTCAGACCTAAAGATATTGTACTGTTCCCAAAAACTACAAAACTAAAAGAGTCAACATTAAACGAGGTAAAACCGCATTTATTACTTCATCACCTTATCGGCTTGAACTGGAAACTTCACAGAGTAAATAGGCTGAGAAGGTCAAAAACACTCTTTTCGAAGACAAAGGAATAAAAAAAGCAACAAATAAGACCGAAGTATCCAGAAAAAAGGACAGCGAAAATTTATCTGATAATGAGGACAGCAAACCATTCACATCAAGGAAAGGGAAAGCAAAGAAGAAAAGTGACATTAAGAGGCATAAAAAGAAAATAAGTGACAGTTCTTCTGACGATACTGAATGCCTCTACTGTAGTTAAATGTTTTTAAAAACAGGCGGTTGGTGGGTTCAGTCTCCCCTTTGTCACCAATGGGCACATTGCGCTTGCGCTGGTGTAGATGACGATGAAGTGAGATATGTCTGTGAAAAATGGTTTGGCTGAGTGGGTCCGTTTACCTTTATAGTTGGTTCGTTTTACCTTACATGAAGTTATAACGGACTAAAATGAGTTTTCAGAAATCATGTGATAAATTCATCAGTTGTGATTGGATTCAAGCCTGATTGATATGTTTTGTAGAGTATATTATGTTGATTAGTTCTACTCTAAAAAGTTTAAATAAAGCCTTTCGTTTTTTTTTTCTATATGAGTTTTCCCCTAAGTGCCTTCCTCTCCCCTATTTACTTTTATATACATAGTTAATTGGCTCTTATTTTATACTTGAGTTTTCATTTCTTATACGGTACTGATTTTGTATACTACATATTTAACAACAAAGTTTTGATCATTGAATATATAGATTTACAACAATTTATTTTACATTTTGAATATTTAGTATCGTTTGACTGAATTTACCAAGTAATATGATGACAATTTAATAACAATTATTTGATTGACTTTAAATACTTTAGTTCTCAATATTGTAAATTCTGAAGGCTTAACAGAAATCTTAAGAACATGGTGATATGCAATTACCCTGAATACAATTAAATTACATTTTGACACAAAACGGTATGGATAATCTCCTATTCTTCAAAATTTCAGACGCATTGGTACTTTTTCAAAGTTGATCAGTATTTTCTCTAATACAATTATTGGGATTTTCGAAATTCAGTAACATTTCAAACAGATGCTAAAAACTGGAATATGCTCATGCTTTATATTTAACTCAAATGTAAAAACTGAAACAATATTAAACTGTCAGAATCGATTTCTGTAAGGGCAAATGGATTATATCTTTTACCTTCTGCACTCTAATTGAATTTGCCAGACTTGAAATACCGCTGCTCAAACATGTAATCCAATATCATTCTATATTTCTATTCTACAAGACAGATTGTCTGAAAACTATGTAATATTTCTGGAATAAGAAAAATAACACGGGGGGAAATATATATAAAAATTGAACAGATATTTGTTATATTTTCTCTAACTGTAATTTTTTTGGGGTGAAATTAAATTATTTAAAGAAATGTTAATAGCACATTTTTGTCTCAGGTAACTAAGAGATCAACAATAAATCCAATGTGACCTATCTTTTTTAACCTCGCGTTTCTTAAAAAAGAAAACAATGGGAAGTAAGTCTTTATATCATACAGGAAGGATATTATTGTCGAAATTGGCAGGTGAAGTGACCACAAAGTATTAAAAGTACAAGGTAAAAACAACATCAATTTGTAAAGAGCTTATAAACTAGTAAATAACAGAAATCGAAATATAAATGAATTTTGACATTTAAGTATTGTTTTGCAGGATGGAAAGTACGAAAAAACCTACTGGTTTTGCTTCGGAATACCATTATTTTAACCAGGATATTTCCAAACGCTACAATTGTCTTTCAGGTCCTTGTTTGATATTCACAAATCTGATTTAATGCATTAAAATAAAGCTGTTTGTGATGAATTATCGTGGCCAAATAAACATTTTTATTTATCCTAATGAATACATTTAGGTATAATATATCATTACTATGTATATACAAAATGGTGCAAGACTCATATGATCTCGATCTCAAACAATTTATATTATCCAAATAATACATATTTTAATGTTTTTCAGTGTAGCACTTCAGAAGGAAATGAGTAAGAACTCACTGAAACGTCAAGCACATTGTGCTTAAGATAATTAAAAACATATACTGGGCTGGGTGTTGCCCTTGATGTGGTGATAATAGGAGGGTCTACTCCTATTATTTTGAAACTCATTTGTGGCGTCTTCTAGGTTTCTTTAATGTTTTTCTTGGTAAATAACGCCATATTGTGAGAAAAAAATGTTTATTCAAAAAATTCAAGTGTTTTAAAGTTTTGCCATTTTCATTGTCAATAACATAAGCATCTGAATAAAATATAAATTTGAAATTGATGTTATAGTGTTTGACAATTTTACATGAGAAAACTAAGATTTTTTTTGTATTTTTAGATATTCAGTTTAGCACAAAAGAACTATAAAGATAATATATAATAGTCATGCTACTTTCAACTTGGAAGAACTTGCAAGAGTTGTTTTCAGAATTTATATGTGGTGCACCTTGGGGTGACTTTGTTTACCAAAAATATGAAGAAAGAATTCTGTTGATTCAGTGATCTTAATGAAACCTTATGAATCACCCGATATAGATAATAACCAATATTATACGATTGGATTCTATGGAAGTAGAAGCGATACAATTGTCGTCATTTATCAGAATTAAGACAGACTCTTCTAATTTTCGTTATGTGTTGTGTCCTTCTCTCTGTAGTATTTTTGAATTGTGAAATTGTATTTTATGTCGCTAATATTTTCACAAATTCTAAAGTTCTTGACCTTTTTTTCTAAAAAAATCACATACGGATTCCAAGTTTGGAGCCGTTCCATGTCAGTATATATTTTATTATACCTTGGTTCAATTTTAGTAAACTCTTTACTATTTTCTACAATCTTCAACCTTTAAAATTTCGAAATAGGCATTCACGTTCTCAAAAAAGTTCCTACTACAATAGAAAATATTCACAGATATATTAAAAACTTCTAGATCATTCTCTTGAAAAGTCTGGATTTTTCTGTATTGGCGGTGCCCCTCCAGGTCTCGACTGAAGCATGTATGGAGATTGCGCAGAGGTAGGTAGCACTTCCTCCCTCTTGTTCTGATTATATCGATCTGAAGCCTTTCACTGGTCTTGAAGCCAGACCACTACTCCTCTCACTAGATTCATTGGCTAGTTCAATCTCTATTCTTTGTGGCCTCATGTTACAGGTGCTGTAATACCTGATATTTCATCTGTAGACACTGCATCAACAGATCTGGTACCTTCAACTAATTTCAGCTTTTCGTCTCCTCTACCACATAAACTAGCCTTAGTCGTGATCGTAATCTTAATATTCTTCTCTGGCTTGACCCATATCTCATTCACGTCTATTACCATTAGTCTAGTTCGTAAATTATACACTGTAACTGTCATGTTTCCAGTTCCGGGATTACGTGAAAACGGTTTTGCTGAAAGTTTCATTGAAGCCATGCAGTTATGGGGCCCCGGAGAATGCGTGGTCCTCATTCATACCGATGTCTGATTGCGCACTGTGGAAAACAACGCGATTTTAGTTGTTCAAACGTCAAATCTTCCTTAACAAAATGGTATCTAAATGTTTTTTGGGTCGCTGAAATCGAATCAGCAAATATCGTTTATGATTATTCAATGTGAGAGAAAGTATAATAAAAAAATCTAATCTAATATTCGCCTGATATAACGTCACTCGAATGAAACAATAAGTAGTAGAAACCCTTTTTATATGTGCCAGCAACCCTGACGACATTATAACTGTTGTTTATAGAATAAAACGGGAGAACTGTGTCACTTAGATAAAAGGTATCACTAACCAAAAAATTCTCATAAATGAATCCACTTTAGTCCCGTTCAATCTAACAGATCCACACAAAGTCTACATATGCGATCTAGACATCGAATTCGATGGCCTATTGGGATCGGATTTCCTGGAGCATTACAATTGTGTAATAAGAAAGTTCTCGTCACAAATTTCAAAACCATCCCGCTCATGAAAGTTACTGAAGATTCATTATCAACGCATTTTTAAACTTAAGTGCGATTTACGAACTACGAAGGCCATTCTAACTTCCACCGTAATAGAAAATGTAAGATTACCAAACGCTTTAGTCCAGGTTAATGACAAGGGTGAATTTTTCACTTCTATTTTAAATGCTAATGCTTGCCCAAAAATTATAAATTTCAACAAAATCCAATTATAACCCTTTCAGAATCTTTCTATTAACCACTGCGAACAAATCTCTTTCAGAAACAATTCTAATATAGACAGACTAACAGAAATACACAACCAACTTCTACGCGAACATCTCAACGAGGAGGAGGCAGAATTAATCCAACAACTTTGTATCGATTTCTCGGACATTTTCTATCTAGAAGGAGACAATCTTAGTTTCACTAACGAAATAAAACACTCTATTGATACAAATAACTTGAAACCCATATTGAGCAAATCTTATCGCTACCCCCAAATCCATAAGGAGGAAGTTCGGACCCACGTCTCAAAAATATTAGAACAAGGTATCATTCGCCCTTCAAATTCCCCTTGGTCTTCCCCTTTGTGGGTTGTCCCAAAAAAAAAGACGGCAAACAAAAGTGGCGCGTAGTCGTGGACTAGACGATAAGTATTCCTTACCTAACATATCGGACTTACTGGACCAACTTGGCAAATGCTACTTTGCTACAATAGACACATTTTGAATTCGTTCGCATGCATTTCGGTTTGAAGAATGCTCCCTCAACATTTCAAAGGGAGATGGACAAAATGCTCATCGAAATCCAGAACGAGAGATGCTTGGTCTATATGAACGATATAATCGTCTACTCACCAACTATACACGAACATTTGGCCCGACTGACTGAAGTATTCAAACGACTTAGGAAGGCAAAACTTAAGATTCAGCCTGATAAATGCGAATTTCTCCGCAAGGAGGTCGCATATTTAGGACACCTCATTACAAAGGACGAAGTAAAACCGAACCCGCAGAACCAGAAAGACATTAAATCTTTTCTTGGTCTAGCTGGCTACTATCGTCGATTTATCCCAAACTTTGCGCCAAAATATCCAAACCTCTTACAAAACTGCTCGAAAAAGACGTTTCATTTCATTTTAATTCAGACTGTGTTGACTCCTTTAACAAACTAAAACAAGCTCTCACGTCCACTCCGAATTTGATCTATCCCGACTTCAACGAACCTTTTGTTCTAACTACAGACGCTAGTGCTTTCGCAATCGGCGCTATACTTTCGCAGGGACCAATAGGCAAAGATTTGCCCATTGGATATGCCTCTAGAACTCCCTGCAAAGCAGAGACTAGATACTCCACCATAGAGCCCGAACTTCTGGCCATCGTCTGGGCGGTCAAACATTTTCGACGAATAATTTCTGGCCGCAAGTTTAAACTTCGTACCGATCACCGCCCGTTAACGTGGCTCTTTTCTATTAAAGATACGGGTAGTCGACTTGCGAGATGGCGCCTCAAACTTGAGGAATATGATTACGAAATCATATACAAGCCAGGAAAAGTCAACAAAAATGCCGACGCTCTTTGGCGCATTAAAATAACTCACTTCAATGAATGCATAAATTTCCAGTCAACCATTAATACTTTCCAATAAACCCCCTTAATGAAAACGATGACACCGACTCAGACGAACCTGAAACAAATAACGACGATGACCTAATATTTACCGATTTTCGAACGTTCGTAGAACATTACAAAACAGTTTCACTCATAGACTACAGTAAGATACAATACTCTAACTGTCAACTTCTTGACAGAGAAAATTAAAATATTCAAGTTTTCTTTCAAACCGACAATCTTAAAAACTTTAACCACCAAATCTTGGAAGATATCTTTGAAGAAAATGCCGACTTAACGAATTAACGTATTCTCCACCAAAAGTGTTAGAAAAGGACGGTATTACCATCTAATCCTGAAACCGTAAACGAGATTCAATTTAAAAGAAAAATGTACTAAGCGAATCAGAACTCTATTGCGTCGAGATTAACTTGGAATTACTTATTTTAGAAATGCTTTCGTTTATCTTTGCAGATTTAAACGTAAAATGGAAAGTTTGTCAAAACATAACTCAAACTATCAAAAAAGATCAAGTGCCAATAATTCTTTCATAACGGAAAAACCAACATACATCGGGGTATTTATGAAATAATTAGGCGAATTAGAACTCCATTCGAAAGACTTAACATTGACATCCTCGAAGACCCGAATAAAAACTATGCCTTGACCATACGAGACGAGTTAACCAAATTTTCCCAAACATACCCAATTACCGACAAGTCTGCTAAAACAGTAGTCAATACGCTTCTCTTATTTTTCCAACATTTCAGAACACATATTAGAATACACTGTGACTATGGTCGCGAATTCGATAACGCCCTTCTTAAAGATCTTTGTAAACTCTTCGACATTAAACTTTCATATTCAAGTGTTGGACACCCGCAATCCAATGGATCATTGGAATGGTTTGACCCCTTTAACTTTTTGCCCCATGCGGTAATCGCATATTACAACACATGGGTTCACACCTTATGAATTTATCTTCGGCCATACTTCCAGCAAGACCCCCAGAAACTTTATACAACAAAAAAGACCCGATAAGAAAATACATTAGAGACGTCAATAATAGAATTTCCCATTACTATAAGATCGCCCGTGAAAGGACAGAACAACAAAAACAAAAAGTCCGATTTGACAAACATGTTTCGGGAAACCCTCCTAATTACCAAGTAGGTGATAATGTGTACATAAGAGAATCTTAATTTAAAGACAAACTACAGAACAAGTTTAACGGACCTTTCGAAATACTAGAAATCCATAAAAATTCAGCAACTCTATTAAACCCCCGAACTAACCAAAATACGAAAGTAAACTTTGATCGCATGAAACAATATATAGAAGACTAATTTGTTTACAGGGTCATCCTGCTGTTCGGATCAGTAGCATCCGGGTTCGAAATAAAAACCATAAATAACACAATAGGAATTTACTATCACGAGGAAGCACGAAATGACGTTTCAAATTGCAAATGGACACTATTAGTTCATAAAAACCTTTCAGCTCTTGAACAAGTTTTCACTACTAATAACAGACTCCTTGACACATTAATAAGATCTATTTCTTATAACCTCAACTCAATGAACATATTCCGTGCCGACGCCTAAACTCACTTAAATCTACTTAACCAAATTTCGAAATTCATAAAAAAACAAATTTACCGAAATTCACATGGATACCAGGAGATATAAACGCGGATTAATAGATGGTGCCGGTACAATCTTCAAGGCAATAACTGGCAACCTAGATGCCGCTGATGGGAAATATTTCACAAATAGTGTCAACAGATTAAATCGGGGACAACTTCAAGTTGAAAACCTTTTGAAAAATCAAGTTAGCGTAACAACTTCATTGATAAAAAACTTTAACAATACTATACAACAAATCCAACTTGACGAAAAAGCGTTCAATGAAAATATTGGGAAAATTGAAAATACTATACGTAAACTAAGCGATAAAATGACCTATGTGGAAGCTAAACTTTCATTTTTAGAAATGTCTGAAATATTTATGGAAAACTATACTTATTCTTAGAAGATAGCATAACGACGTGTTAAACTCAATTACATTCGCCCTTTTAAAATTATTCACACTTCTATTTTAACCCCCGAAAAGTTTATAATTTGTCTCATCCTGTTAAATATTCGAGTATTGCGCGATATTTAGAAATCACTGAATTGGAGGCTTTTCAAACAGACTCAGACCTTGTTTTTATATTAAGAATACCTTTAACCGAACAACAATCATTCACTGCTTTCCGTCTATATCCTATTCCCGTCTACGATGATAGAACTGGCTTGCATCATGTACTGTCATTTACCCAGAATTATATTGCCAAAAACGATGATTCTTTGCTGTATATCCCCATTAAAGACTTAAGTGAGTGCAAACCATTAACGATCTGACAGAAATTTTGTTCAGAATTTTATGCGTACCCAATAGACTCGAGTGCTTTGTGTGAACTCCTCAAAAACTTTAATACCGTACCACATAATTGTAAAAGTGCAGTGATACTTTCCCAAGGCTACCATGTTCAAAAGTTAGAAACCAACGTATGGTTAGTCATGATTGCGGAACCTCTTCGCATCACAATCAGTTGCCCAAATATTAGACTTTAACAATTACGAACAATTCCTTGTTAAAATTACAGAGCGAATGCAGTGCTTTTGTTGGAATAACTAAAGTCCAAGCAGAAGCATTTAAACCCATCAACATAATAGACAATTACAATTACAGAGCTGAAACCATTAAAGCTCAACGACTTAAATATGGATGAATTAAACATCTCCAATCATAAGTTGAACGAGTATTCAAAAGAGTTGGACGAACTAATTAACCAACCATTCGTCAACAAAAATATTTCGTGGTTTACATATGCCATCATAATTTTCATAGTTATTATTATTGCTGCCTTCGTGCTCAAAACGTTTTAGACCAGTGGTCACACAGCCCAAAAGGACGAAAACCCTACGAAGTCATCACAAAGTAGACTGTCTAGACTTTTACCAAAGTTAAGAACTATCTTAAAGGAGAAAACTGCCGAAGATATCGAACTTCAAGTAAATAAATAATTTTGTTAATTTTGATTATTACGTTTTCTCTTTTACCATTTTCATTATTTTATGTAATAATGTTTATGAAAATTTATTATTATTTTTAGATTATTGATTTTATTATTTTAATTACCTCATGTTTTATATTCCTTTGGAAATTTGTATTAGCTTAAGATTTTTATTCCTGATTTACTTTTGTACTTATTTCATGCGAAAAAACTTCCTGTAACACAGCAACTTTTTGTTGGTAAGGGGAGTTGTTATATCAGTCATAAACCACAGAATATTTACTCCATAGCAACAATATAATAATCATTTCTCATAAATATCGTATTACATCTCATATTTCACGATATAGCAATTCCCAAGGACAACGCTCGGCTTCCTCGCACGTGTAATCTGCTGATGCTTAGCTTGCAAAACCAAGATTATAAATTCACATGCGACGACAGCGAGCGTCATTAAGTGTTTTAAATTTATTAAGTTATATCTTATTTCAACATTGTCATTTTCAAGTATTAATCTTTGTATTTCAAATAAAAAGTTTTTTAAAAAATTAATTGTGTTAGTAATAATATATATATATATATATATATATATATATATATATATATATATATCTTAAGTAACACGTACATGTGACTATGCGTTTGCGTATACGTATAATATATGAGAACGAACTTATTCCAATATATAAATGTTTTTGAATGCTTTAAAATATTTATAGAGAATTGATATCCGAAAATTACTACAAAAAAAAACAATTGGTTTATCGACTATAACTTTCTTAATCTTCAAGATATTCGGACACTCAAAAACTCAATTTTAAGGTAATTTTGAGAGCTACAAGTCCTGTGATATTATATTTTATCAATGTCATATCATTAATCACTTATACATTTTTATATATTTGATCTTTTCATATGTATATTTGTGCTCTTTTATGAATCAGTACGTTCACAATTACTTAAAAGACTAAAGAAGAAATGAAGAATTTCGAAAGCTTTCTAAAATAAGAAGTGTTTACTACTTATTGAACTACCACAAAGGCTACTTTCCAGTAATATTTTCTACATTGTGTACAAATAATGCCGAAGTATCTGCTTACTCGTACATTGCGGGATGATCGCTTGTGGCATCCCGCGTTGAAATATCCTGTGCTTCCGATGTACTAGATTAGACTCGTACTAAGAGACTTGTATTCACACACTATAGTTACACAAACTGTTTGCTAAATAGTGTTTAGTTGTTGATTTAATACAGGTTGACATCAAGTGTCTGAACGCATTTTTTTAAGGCTGATATACTCGTCTGATTCTGTTTCTGGTTTATCGTATTAAATCCGATCCTAAAGTTAGATTGTTAATTGGATTTGTAGAGACTAACACTGTTGATGATGATAGAAACAGAGTAACCTGACTGGAAGTTGTATTTGACATAATTAAGTAAGAAACAGGAAATTCTTGTTTATTATATATCTATTCTATCCATCATTCTAAGCGCAAATCATCTGTATTTAAATTTGCTGTTAAATTGGGTAAATATAAGATTGTACAGTAGTGCAGAGTAATTAATCTTCTTTCATTACTTGGATGTAAATTTGATGTGAAAACATTGTTTGTTCACTATTAATTATCGGAAAATTGTTGAAGTTGAAGTTAATAATCGTTAGCAATTTATTTAGTCACCAATTTATCGCTTAACTTGCACCTGATTGTTTGTGATGTAGTTCGGCTGTCGAATTAAAAAGGAAGGATTTGGTTTTTCCTCAGCGATTATTGGAGCAAACAGTGAACCGTTTTACAAGGAAACTTGATTAAATGCTTAGTTATGAATAATAGTTATAATCAGGACTATGAATCTGTGAGATAATTGATTCCATAGGTTAATTATTGGAAAAGTATTATTAATAATGTTTAACTATTTCAAGTGAAGAAATTTCCACATTCACATTGTTTCGGCATTTTACATATCTTTATTACCATCTAATAATTATTTTACAAAATGTGTATTATTTATTTAATAAATGGGGCTTCACAAATTCCCAGGTATCTAAATGAACATTAACACTGGTAACCAAATTCTTTCTCAATATTCAATTAAGTACTATTTGTCATATATTCTACGGCACAACCTGCTTGATGCAAATATCATACACATACTTATCTTAACAGAGATCCTATAATCTTCAAATTAAATTAAAATAATTTTGTATATAGTGATCATGCATTTATAATATTAATTATTAATAAAACACATGATAATTATATACATACGTATAACTGGAACTTCTAAATTAATGAAAGATAACTATTTTGTTGAACACAGATGTTGCATGTAGTGAGAGTTTTGTCTTTTTGTAACTTGTATATAATAGTTAAAATTTCAAAGTCAGTTTCATCGTCCACAATAAGTTTCTTATTTTCAAAAAAAAAACACGTTATCGAGAAAACGCTATTTGTTGTCCATTGGATCTGTTGTCATTATGGTTCAACTTTATTTGTTTCAACGTGTTTAACAATACTGATCTAACTGGTAAGTCGAACTCCCAAGTTGAGTCTGAAGGGATCGCACTCGCCATTGTAAAATTCCCCACCTGGCAATGTAAACTGACTTTCATACAATGGTAGTGCAAACATGCAAACGACGCCCAACAAGCGTTAGGGCTCCGGTACGACGCCGGCGACGGAACGTAATGCATTTGAACAGCTAACTCTACTAAGAGGACCGACATGGAGGGCATTGCGAGATGTAAGACCGGCATCTATGATTTTCGAGAGAATTAGCAAACAGAGATTCTGAATCTGGAGCCCTTAAGGAAAAACAGCAATTACACGGAACGGCTCCAGATTCGGAATATCTGTGTGCTAATTCTCTCGAAAATCCTAGATGTCGGTCTTACATCTCGCGTCTTCAAATTTAACGAAATATATCAAATACATAAAGAAGTGTTCGAGAGGACATTCAATTGTGAGAAGCGCAACTGATGAAGGTTCCCTAACCAGAAACAATATATATTATATATATTGTCTTGCTTACAAAGGAATGACACCTCGAAGAGAGTATTCAATATCTCTGACAGGTGAAGTAACCTGCAAATTTTATTGTGACCTTCTGTCTAGGAGTTAAGGGAGAACAGCAATTACACGGAACGGCTCCAGATTCGGAACCTCTGTGTGCTAATTCTCTCAAAAATCCTAGATGTCGGTCTTACATCTCGCGTCTACAACTGATTACATTTGTATTACTCAATTCATTATTAATTTTGACTTGTACCATGTAACAGCCAACTCAATCCAATGTTTAAATGTTATTTTCCATAGGAATAAGAGCTATTAGTTTTATATCGTATTGTCATCAACAGGATTATTCAGCTCATATATAATATTATAATGTTAGATTATAAAATGTTGCAGTTGTGGCACATTGAAAACTAAAGTCGTTATAGTCGATTTTGTCGAAATTTTTAAAAGTGTAGTATCTCGAGGACTACACTTTTTAAGATATCCAGTTATCTTGGCCACTTATGAGTTGACTTATTAGCATTTCAATGAATAACATTAACATTTTGACATTCATTCTTATATGCAATGTATCACTGATGTCGGAGCCGTTACTAGTGTTTCAGGGGTCGTATTAACAACGAAGAAACTCAAGGGTTTGATGTATATTTTTAGCACATATCCGGTATTATCTTTAAAAAAATTAATTATAAAAAAATCTTTTGATAAAATATATTTTTTAAATATTTAATAATGGCCTATTGTCTACAATATGAGTTAGCAAAAAAGACCTTGGATGAATTTTTAAAACTTCTGTATGGGGAAATATACATTAATATGGGCGTCCGTTCTTCGTTAACATAAAAATTAAAATGGTTTCCATTTTATGACAAAGAGTAAAATGTCATATGTGGAGGGGGTGATCTGTGATCTGTCGATAAAATTGGTTGTGTTACACACTAGTCACGGCTCCGACATCGATGACCGTACCCGTTATATAACTATTGAGTGATGATTTCTAGATATAAGGTCGTGTTTGAACAATAAACTTATTTATGTCAAATGTTTTACTGATCACAACGTTTCGCACATGTATTGATCTTCTTCAATCAATTCTCAAATTATTTATAAATGTAAAAATTACACTTTAAAACTATTCTCTCATAATTATTTACCTACATCGTGTATATTATACAGCCATATCATTTATTTTAACAATTTTAATCAAAGCGTGTTGTTTATTCGAGATTCAATTTTCCGGAATTATTTTTATTACAATGATCAGAAGAGTTACACTTATTTTCACTTATTTCGGAAAATTTAATATGGTGTTTAATTTTTTGCTTTTTGTTATATTTGTTAATGTTTTAGATTTTTCCCTATTAAACAAATTTACTTTGTTTTTAAGGGATAATTTTAGTTTTTAATTACAGTATTTCAGCAATTAATCTCATGCCTTATTTAAAAGCATTATTTTAACAGCGTTGGTAGACATTATTTATTTACTTCATTATTAACTTACTTCAGCAGCCAATAAAAAATTAAGTTATTTTCAACTTCATTCGATATACGCTCTTCGAGGTGCCATTCTTTTGTACGCAAGACAGTATATAAAACATATATTGTTTCTGGTCGGTAACCTTCATCAGTTGCGCTTCTCACAATAGAATGTCCGCTTGAACACTTTCACCGAAAATCCTTGATGTCGGTCTTTACATTTCGTGTCTACAAATTCATTCGATATACCTAATAGTTTGCATGTCTTCCTAAGCTCATTGGACTGACAATTACGGCTTTGGTCTCAATGGAGTTCTAGTGGCACCCAAAACCTGCTTTACAGTTGTTCTAATAAGTGTTGCTGCAATGGTAGCCTCTTTGTTGGGTATGGCGATTGCTGCAGGCTGTACTAAAGCAGTGTTAAGAGACGAGAATTAGTTTTTTGCCCCACTTAAGCGCAGCGAATAGGCCAGCTATGTGGATAGTACTTCGTTCCAGTGGTCTAGTAAGTCGTCATTTTTCCAATTGCCCGAGGCATGACCACACCATATGTCATCATAGTAATTCAACAAATTGAAACGTCTCCGTTCCTCTGGTTGATTTCTATAGCTCCACGGTAATGGTAAAAAACTGTTACGAGTAGTTGATCATATGGACCCATACCCAAGAAAGTTCTTGTTTATCCTTGTGTACTGTGCATTCTCTCATTGGTTTTTATTCTTTCTTCTGGAACATGGAATATTTCTTGAGTATCAAATTGGCATTCTTAATTCTGATAAATACTTTCACTTGGTCCTTTATTTCGTGATAAAATATGCGAACCATGATCAGAATATTGTCAAAATTAACAAGGCATGTCCTCCATGACAGTTCACTCAACACAAATAAACCGGTCAAATGTCATTAGGACATCCTATTATTTACAACATTTCTTCAAATCGTTTCATTCCCATGCTAATTAACTCGAGGTATGTAATTACATTTTTTATACATACAATGTGATAACTCATTTTTGTTAACTTCATTTTAGTCCTTTCTGTCGTGTCCCTTCAACATTAAAAATAATTTTTTTATACACTTTGCTGTTTTTAGACAGTAAGGTACTTACAGAACATGAGTAAGATTACGTAGAATCGATGAGGAGAATGTTAATGCAAGAACACTCGAAGTGGGGGTTTGAAATTACCACACTAAAATCGAGCATCTAGTAGTCTGTGGAGCCTTATGTAATCAACAGCTACAAAGACTATAGGTACCTAAGAAGTTTATTTAGTAAAAACACAAAAACTTAACAGGATGCAACAAGGCTTTAGGGCGATTTAATCACTAAATACCATTTAATTATATAAAAATAATGCAATCATACCAACAAACACAAAATTATCATTTGCAATACGTATGGAGCAAACAAGCAATAAGAACTTTTTTGAGTAGTATCTAGGATATCTCTATTGGACCATATTCGAAATGAAAGCGTTAGATCGAATGCGTGAAGAGTTCGGGGAAGGGCACTTTCAAGACTACTACTGAAAGGCAGTGTGTTGAGGTGAAATAACGTAAAAAAAAAAATCTGAGATGTTCTGTACCTTCATGACACTGCTAAACACTACACTTCAGTTCTAACATCTCCTCAAGAACACCGTATTCTGTAACTCTAGGTGAGGATAGAGGATCACTGGGATTTCTTGGAGAAAGGAGTATGTGGCGGATTGTTGGGTAAGTTTATAAACTGTCTTGATATTGTGTTTTCGAAAGAGTTTCCCAATGCGGTCTGTGGTATCTTTAAATATATGGTAGGTAGGTGTTCCTAAGTTCTATGAGGGCTCCTTTGTGTGGCTAGGTTTCCGTCCTCAATTAAAACGTCTTCTTACCTCATCCCCAAGTAACAATTTGCCTCGAATGCACGATCTAAATAGACTAGTTCGTCTTTCATATGACGTGGTTCGCAGATTAAATTTGTTCGGCTCACGAGAGTTTTAATTATAGTCCTTTTTTGATTGATGGGTTTGATAATTGGACTGTTTATGGAGATAGCGATCTATATAGATCGGTTTTCGGTATACATCGTGGCCAAGGGTTGTCATTTTTCGTAACCACAATAATCTGGGAAGCTAGTTGTCCTTTTATATATAATGGAAAAAGAAATCGTGTTTATAGCTCTTATAATTAATAATAATTAGAAACAAAATAAAATAATAATTAATGACAGTATAATATATATATATATATATATATATATATATATATATATATATATCATCCTATATTTTAGCACTACACAAAATATATGCCAAATTAAGTTAATAAACAGGTCAAATTTGGCATAGACTTTTTGTGGCGGTAAATTTATTTTATTTATTGCGACTATTTAGTTTAATTTGTTTTGAAATTGAATTTATTAATTGACGTTAATGAATATTTAAGTGAAAAAATTTGTCTTGTGTTACATTTGGAACTATCCAAGAATCTGGCAAATTATCTGCACTGTTATAGGTCACAACATTTTTTAGTGAGCAAACATCTAAACAACAGATGAAAACAACCAACTGTAAAGCCTGTAGATACAAATATCTGAAACTCTAAAGTTGTTAACAACATTACTTCACCATAAAGCTGATATTGTTATTTTAGAGCAGTCAGAAATAACTGCCCAGCAGCTTAGTAAAATCCCAGGAAATTTCAGCTTTGCATCGATTCAACTCTATCCCCTGCGAATGAATGTTATGAAAATTTAATTATGAACACGAGAAGTCAATTGCGCTTGTCTTGTTAATACCGAAAGTTTAGACGGAAATTAAATTAAATCATGTAACTCGTTTCAATCAAGTTTTTATTTTTAAAGCATACACAATTATGGTTATATTCGTTTGCAAATATGATTCAAAAAAGTATTCGGGTGATGCTTGTTTTAATATACAACCTGAGAAGAATTTTAGTCAAGTATCACAAATATCTGATTTAAAAGTATTATTTATATTCGTCATTTTTCAAAATTAAAGATAATCAGTGTATGTATATAGAGTACCTTAAGTATTATTGACAAAAACAAGAGCACAAAAAATGACATAAGTTACAGAAAACTATGAAACATTTTTGTATCATCATATGTTGAATAAAGCAGTTCGTCATGTACGTGTGAAGTAACATATTTTACTGGGTAGGGAAGGGAGGTGTGACGATTTCAAAAAGCTTGTACACAGTTGTAATAAAGGAAAAAAATTTTTTTTTTCAATTTATTCAAAACATAATGCCATTTAGCTTTATCCGTAAAGGTAAGCTTAAATCCAAATCAGCACTGAAACAGAGGGTCGTCAAGATTTTTTCACGCACTTACGAAGACGAGTAGAAAAATTGTCCATGCACCTCTGAATCAATTGTTCAGGAACGGTACAAATTTCTCTTAGCAGCTGTGAGGTCTGCAAGAGTGGTTTTTCTGCGAAAACATTTTTTATTTATTCACTGTTCCCGACAGGTGGGAATGGGCGTCGCCACTCATAAGGAAAACAGTATCCTGTTCCAAAAGTTCCAGCATCTTTTCACCGAAATTAAATTTCTGTACAAATAATTAGTCTGCAGTTGTTGAATCACCATGATTTTATAGGGGTGGTAAGGTAAGTTCAAGCGCCAAATTGTACGCACACTGATGCCTGATATTCTCAGAGTTCGAGAATGTTGTCTTAATAGAGCGACGGGGCTGGTTCCGATAGGTTGTCTCACTCTCTCAATGTTTTGGGGTGTTCTCACTGTCCGATCTCCACCACGAGCGGTTAGAGGATTTAATGAACTAGTGATTGTGACGTTCATAACCTATTTTAAAATGGTATTCCTGGTTTGCACGGCAAGTTGTTAAGTGTGCATACCAACTATCCATATAATATTCGCCGACCGGGGTGCGGAGTTGGAGTTGTCGCAAAAATTTCATACCTCTCTGCCCCACCTTGTACAAGAGGTAAATGTAGTAGAAAAACTGTCAGTAAAAACTGTCAATATAAAGTTATGTCAGACAGAACATACGAACGGAGAAGTCTGATATTGTTAATAAGTAGTAGTAGGAGTTTAAGGCACTAAAACATATGAAAACACGAAATATTCATTTTTGGGAGAATTTAAATGTTCTTTACTTTATATATCAGCAAACGTGAAAAATTACGAGGAAAGAGTGAAAGTGTAACTGTTACCTATTGTTTATGCACCTGTTGGGAATTAGACCACATATAATGGTTGAAAATTCTGTAACCTTACATCCAAACGTTTCGGAGTCTTTGTTAGAAATTTCATTCATGTGGTTTTATTTTTCAATACAACCATTAAAAGGAACTAGAAAATAACAGAAATAAGCTTCAACATTAATTAGAAACGTTTCTTGTTATATCTTTTTGTATAATCTACACAAAAAACGTCTGCAGTCTGAAACATTGAAAATTGGATAGGTATGCTGTTTTTTGTCGTTTTGTCTGTTTTGAATTGTTATACCGAAACTTTCATACTTAAAATATGTGTGCTTGTTACTCTGAAGGTGGTAGACAATGTAACTCGTTCCTCCAAGTTGATTTCGTAACGTCTAAACGTTCTTAAATTGGACGCTGGGTTTGCTAATTATATTCTCATTCGAGATTATTTATGCCGTCTCTTTGAATTTTCTTTTATACCAGTGCTCTTCCTCATAGCTCCCCTCTTTGAGTAGCTATGCGATGCTCCTTAACCATGGTGTCCAGTGGTCACTTAGTCTCTCCAATGTAGAGATTGCCGCATTCAGAGGGTATGCTTTATATACAGTTTTTTGGTACTACAGGATTATCTGGCTTTGTTTTTGTGATCATGCTGCTCTTGAAAACCATTTTGATCCCATATCCGTGTACAGTACGTCAAAGGTTTTCCGACAAGCCTTTAGTGTATGGTAGTAATACAGTTGCTGCCGTGGTTTCCTCTTCCTGCCTGTGTGTTTTTTCCAGTTGTTCAAACGCCTTGTTAATGATTGTTTCCGGATTTCCATTTATCAAAAGGTCTTACCTGAGTTTCATTTGTTCTTCTCGAGGGCCTCTGACGTGCTGTAGATATTTTTGGCTCTATGGACTAGTGTTTTGATGATGCCAGTTTTCGTTGTTGATGGGTGGTTTGAGTTGTAGTGTATGTATAACCCTGTATGTGTAGCCGTCCTGTAGTGTGTTATTTCGATTCCAAGTCCTTTAGCACTTCACATCAATAATTATTTAGAAATATGAAGAGAGAAAACTACCGGCATATCTGGAGCATCTAAACCTATCACCACCATCCATCAGATTCACTGTAGAGAGGGAAGAGACTTAGGTAGGAAGAGGAAGCCACAAATGCACCTGTAGTATTACCATACACTAAAGGCAACTTAGACATATTGAACACGGTTATAGAATCAAAATGATTTTCAAAAGCAACAACACCTTGAGGAGCATGATCACAAAAACAAAGCCTGTTAATCCTGCAGTACCAAAAAACTATATATACAGCATACTCTGTGAATTTGGCAATCTCTACATTGGGGAGACTAAGTGACCACTAGACACCAGGGTTAAGGAGCACCGCAAAGCTACTCAAAAGAGGGAGTAACAAAGTCTGGATTAACTAATCACAAATAGACCAAAGACCATTACATACCATCAAGTGGGGCCACGCAAGTGTTATTCACAAGGAAGAGCACTGATACAAAAGACAATTCATAGAGGCGGCATACATAATCTCGAATGAGAATATAGTTAGCAAGTCCAGCGTCCAAATTAAAAGCGTTTGGAGACCTGTTCTTGAACCACAGCCGCTACGCATCACCGACAACCAATCGCCAGAGACGGCGATGCTGATTCGACGAGACGGGGGATTAAGTGACCAGTAAGCATGCCCGTTTAAGGGTGAATAAACGCCCGTCATCTGAAATTCCCATCATTCTTCTAATGACGATAGCAAATCCAAAGCTATTGAAACGTTGTGAGATTAACCATTTCAAGACGATGGAAATCCAACAAAAATTCGGGAAATGTGTACATGAAATATTCACAAAAACGTTAATGTGAAAGTTTATGCTTTAAAAGAATGTCAAAATTCTTCAATACGATAATTTTAGTCTGAGTTATGTGTAGAAATGAATTCTATCATATGACTAATTTAAGAACGGTGAATATAAACTTGTTAAGCAATGGATTGACTGACTAGATCCTAAAACTAAAAAAGAACCTTATTTAATATATAGTCCATTGAAATTTTGCTTGAATCTGCAAAATGAGGTGCCAGATATTTAACACAGGACATTTATGTTTTCGAGGGCGCAGATCACGAATCTGCAAATACTTTTTACCGAAAATTAGTAATAAGGAAGAAAATGCCCTAAAACACCCCCAAAACAAGGTTTTTTTCATTATTCTCGAAAACTACAATGAATATGAAAAAAGTAACTCGACCATCGTGTTCCTTGTAAAATGTCACATCGAAAATATTATAAGTTATACAAACTCAATGAATTGTTGTGCAATTATTTAAGTTTTCAATTTAATTTTTGGAATGCACGCAAAGTATGCACAGACACTCCATTATGCGAATATGCATCGTCTGATGATTGACAGAACTGTCTGTTTATGTGAAATTTTCAGAATTGCTTTTTGTATTTGGGGAAAGGTAGCTTATAGTAGGAGTTTGAAGTACATCTGTATTGTCGGAGTTGGTATTTGTGAAATTAATATTAATTTAATGTTAAGTAATAGTCACGTTTGTTTTTAAGGATAGTAGAAATAGTTACAAATTTTTTTACGGGGGAAAGTAAAATTATTTGAAATTAACATTCTGTCAAATATTGCAAGATTAGATTTTACATATAATTATATACCCGGACACTGAATAATTGGATTTTGATCATTTTTAATATTTTCTATTCTCTACTATTTAACGTTTGGTAATGTGGAATACTATATGATATAGTCTAAGAGCCAGCGTGTGGCAGATTTGCGGTAGTTTAATAAAGCCTATATTTTCTCCATTGTCTCTCGTATACCTGCTTAACATGAAATGAGGGTTCTCTGTGTTCAGCGGAGATCCCTATGGATTTGATGAGGTATCAAAGATGTTACAAATTTGACCGTGCTCATTTTAATACTAATGAAAACTAAATGTGACCTTTGAGAGTACATACCTAGGTATGTATAATATTACCGCATCATCATGGTCTGATTTATCCCCCTTCCAGCTGGTATTTAAGAATATTTCTGTGTCATTTCAATTTTCACAATGGAACAACCGTCATAGTAATTGTTTTGCCTAGTATTTTTAATATATTTGTAAGGATTAACTGAAAAATTTATTAAAAATTTGTTTACCATTGCCGGGTGGTAAATGAAACTTCAATATTTAAAATTCCAATCGTGTACAACACTTGCAAGTAGGTAATGCAACTCAGTTGGAGTTAATAGGCGTGTGCATACTTTGTTTTTCAGTTTATCTTAAAAACTATACATTTTCAATTATATTTTATCATGTGAAATGGACTTCGTTGAACTGTAATATTACTATTTAGGTAGCTTTAGTGAAAGATATAATTAGTACCACAGATTTTTCCGGGTCTTCATTTCTAATATTACTGTATAGTATGTTTTTACTATAAACTAATGTATATCAACATATTTTTTAACATGCATATGTTTTATGTTTTATTAAATATAGCACAAAGAAAGGAAGTTATTAAAATTATTTTTATTTCAATAAACTGGCATATTTACCCTATCACAAAATTCTATTGAAAATATTTCAATTAATCTAATATATATTTTCCCTAATATGTTCTTGTTTCGTTGTATTTGCAGTACATTTAAATCCTTTGATATGGAGATTCATCATAAATAATATTTAAGTTTTATTTTGGTTTTTTACCTGAATCGGTCTGGATTTAAACTTTTAAAAAATTGTTAATGAGGTTCCCTTTAAATTTTTTATAAATAATACAATAATTGTTGCACGAAAACCCAATATTAAAAAAAGCAATATACCTATTGACTATCAATTGATAATACTGAAATTACTTAGATAATTTAATTTCACTCCTTTAATATTGTTCTATTTAATACATATTTCAAATTCAAAAACCAATAATCTTTTTCTATAGCAGTAATTCTCCATGTGAGTAATAGTTCATTGAAATAAAATATTTTCCTTTGGACCGTAAATTTATAATTCAAAAATAATTTTATCAAGTGCGAATTGGACTCGCCTACGAAGGGTTCCGTACCACCTTCAAGATTCTAATATTCCAGTTTCAGACAAGCAGGGAATGAGTACATTTTCTTATATTTACCCTTATATCTTTAAAGGAAGCTTTTTAAATTTATAAAAAATATACACTTTGATTTTCCACACATAGACTTTTTATTTTATCTGCTCAGGATTCGCTTGATTTTAGTCAGAATATATATATATATATATATATATATATATATATATATATATATTTAATTTTCTAATTTGGCCCCCAAAAATTAAGTTTAATTTTACTAATAAACTGCTGTCTGAGTTTTGAGGCTCTGTAGATTGGAAGATAAAGGGCAAAATAGGTCAAGTTTTAAATTATATATTATTAAATCTGTTATTCAAATTATTTAAAAATACAAATAAAATATATTTTTCAAAATTTAAATAGTGGATCTTCGATGTTTAATATTTTTGTTAATACCTTTTAAACAAATGATTTAAAAATATAATATAATTGTAATTCACATAATGAGCCTTTTATCTGATATATTACATGATGCATTTCAAAATTGAATTTTTATTTTCCATTTAATTGTATAATTTGTCCCTAAAATTACTATGAGGGTTTTCTAATCATTTTTCTTATAAATTTCAAGTGAGCCCCAGTACCCCTAATTATTTTCAAAATTTTAGGTAGTATGGTTTCGGAAATAAAGCGAGAAATGAATTTTTTTATATCTTAATTTTAAAAATATATATTTGTATTCCTCATAATGAGCCCTTTCATTTGATATATTGCATGATGCCTTTAAAAAATATTTTTTATTTTCCTTTTAATTCTATAATTTGGCCCCCAATATTAATATTAGGGATTTCTTCATATTTTTCCTGTAAACAAAAAAATTTAGGTCTTATAGTTTGGGAAAAAACAGGGGAAATGGGTGATTTTTAAAAAAACTTTTTAATATATTTTAAAATATTCATTTAAAAAATTAAAAAAACATATTTGTATTTGTTATAATGAGCCCTGTTATTTGATATATTACATGATCCGTTTGAAACAATTATAATGTTTTATTTTCCATTTAATTCTATAATTTGCCACCCAAAATGAATATTAGGAGTTTCTGCTTATTTTTCCAGTGAAGTTCAAAATTTTCCAGCTTATGGTTTCGGAGATAAGGGGGGGGATGGGTAAATTTTTTTATATTTTTGTTAATATCTTTTGATTAATTTATTTTAAAAATATGAAAAAATATATTTGTTTTCGTCATAATGAGCCCTTTTATTTGATATATAACATGATGGGTTAGAAACAATTTTAATTTTATATTTTTCATTTAATCCTATAATTTGCCCCTCAAAATGAATATTAGGGGTTTCTCCTTATTTTTCCAGTAAAGTTCAGGTGAGGGGCTATACTGTTATTTTTTTTTCAAAATTTTCTAGCTTATGGTTCCGGAGATAAGGGGAGAGGAATGGGTAAATTTTTTTATATTTTTGTTAATATCTTTTAATTTATTTATTTTAAAAATATGAAAAAAATATATTTGTTTTCGTCATAATGAGCCCTTTTATTTGATATATAACAAGATGGGTTAGAAACGATTTTAATTTAATATTTTCCATTTAATTCTGTAATTTGCCCCCCAAAATTAAAAGTAGAGTATTTTTCCAGTAAACTTCTGGTCAGACCGTACACCTCTATTTTTTTGTCAAAACTTTACGTTTCATAGTTTCGGAGATAAGGGGGGGAATGGGTAAATTTTGGTATATTTTCGTTAATATCTTTTAAACTATTTTTTTTAAATATGACAAAAATATATGTGTGTGTTTATTTGATGTATTACATGATGCGTTTGAATTTTTTTTATTTTTAAATTTTCATTTAATTCTATAATTTGCCCCCCAAAATTATTTTTAATGATTTCTCCTTATTTTTTCTGTAAAGTTCGGGAAACGTTCTATATTTCTTTTTTTTTCAAAATTTTAGGCTCAGTAGTTTCGGTGATCAGGGGGGAACGGTCGATTTTTTTAGTTTTCCTCCCAGAAGTACCCCTAAAATCAAAATTTCTTCTTTTACGATATGTACTCCTGATCGGGTCACCAAACTATACATTGAAACCAAATTTCAATCTCTTCTGTCCAGTAGTTTAGAAGCAAATTGCTGTAATGTAACAGAGGCAGAAATCCGAAGTAATATTATAAGGGTATCCGTATATTGTATATACGGAACCCTAATAACAAATGAATATAATAAAATATATCATTAGTAAAATATTCAAATAATAATGACTTCATAATCCATCACACCTCAAACAGGTTATAATACTATAAGCGATCCCTTAGTATTCTGAATAGAAGCAATTCCGATTGACAAATCTTTATGATTTGTTGGAGTGTCTAAGCGAAGATAACGTGTATTACGAAAGTAATCAATTCACCTGAAAACTTAAATAATTGCACAACAATTCGTTGATTTTTATAATTCATGTTCATTGTTGTTTTCGGGAATAATGTAAAAAACCCTGTTATGGGGGTGATTTGGGGCTTTTCCGCCTTATTGCAAGCTTGCGGTAAAAAGTAATTACAGATTCAGAATCTGCGCCCTCGAAAACATAAATGTCCTGTGTTAATTATCTGCCACCTCATTTTGCAGATTCAGGCAAAATTTTAGTAGTATAAAATAGACTTTAGGCAAATGAAATCCATAAATGTGACTTTGAAATTATTAACCGGCATTCAAAAAATTTTCAGAAGAATATTGATCATTAGTATGAAAACATCACGACACATGAAGCGTCATTCAATAAACTGCAATCGACAAATTCAGGTTCTTCCTTTTGATGACTGTCAGATTCAAATTCTATTGCACACTGTTGTTATGGATACAAAAGAGTCACTAGGTAATTGAACTGAACTAACAGTTCAGTTACCTAGTGACTCTTGGGGAGTAGGCAGATTGAGGCCCGACTACGATCTAGACTCTGAAACTCTTTTTCACTTTTGTCTCTTGAGAATGGCTCCAGAGCAGGAGTCGAAACGTCGAGCATTTAATAAATCCAGATGCGGTTCTCAACCGAAACCTAGCCTAGTTCATATATATATATATATATATATATATATATATATATATATATATATATGTCTGTCGGGTTTTGTAATTAAGGGATATTGAGCTATATATGTATACTCTTTATTACATTAAAACGAAGCTTTCGGGAATGATTATTCCCTTCTTCAGGGCTATGCTAAAAACAAAAATTATTAAAACTCCCTCCTAGCTACTAAGTCAACTTACTATTATATGAGATTAGTTAATTATAATTGTTGGTAAAAATAAGTTAATATATGTTATAATTTTTGGAACCGTAATGTTAGATGTAAATTTTGTCCTTTTTTGATTATTAATAGTCATTGGAAATGTCACTGTCACTACTGTCATTCACACGAAACTCAATTTTACTGATCTGTCGGTCGTCATAGAATTCACTAAGAGGATTGGATAATAGATACGCATATGTATTGCTTAGTTCTTGTATATCTGTTTTCTTGTTGATTGGTTCCCTTTGTTTGCCGAAATAAATCATCTCTAGTATACGTCTTTTGCTATATTTACTACTCTTGTCCAAGATCTTAACGTCTTCCAGATTGATCGTGTGCTTGTGTTCTTGTGCGTGAGTTGTAAGAGCACATCTTAGTTTTTTATTTTTTATGTCACTTTTATGGATGGCCAATCTGCTTTTTAGCCATTGTGATGTTTGACCTACATATGTGGAATTACAGTCTTGGCAATCGATCTTGTAAATGACATTGGATTGCAGTAATTTAGGTGTTGGATCTTTTAGTAGGGTAAAAAGTGTTCTGATTGTCTTGACATTTTACGTTGCTATTTTCATCCTTTCATGTTTAAAAATGTTTATTAATTTTGGTGTTAGGTTTTTTATGTATGGTAGGCTCCCATAAACCATTCCAACTTCTTCTGGTTTTATATGTGTTCGCTGTTGTGCTATTTGGTTTTGGAGTTCTGTAGTTATCACTGAGTTGTAAAGTAACTTGTTTATTAGATGTTTTGGATAGTCATTCTCTCTGAGAAGATTTGTTAGTACTATCATGTTTTTCTTTATGTAGTCTTTGTGGCATATATTCAATATTCTTCTTTTCATCTGTTTTATGATGTTCAGTTTAGTTGCTCAGTTTCGGTGATCAGGGGGGAACGATTTTTTTAGTTTTTTCCCCCAGAGTACCCCTAAAATCAATTTTTTTTCTTTTACGATATGTACTCCTGATCGGGTCACCAAACTATACATTGATGATACCAAATTTCACCTCTTCCGTCCAGTAGTTTAGGAGAAAATGGCTGTGATGTGACACAGGCAGAAATCCGGAATGATATTATAAGGGTATCCTTATATTGTATATACGGAACCCTAAAAAAGGACAAAATATACATCTAACATTACGGTTCCAAAAATTATTACATATATTAACTTATTTTTACCAACAATTATAATTAACTAATCTCATATAATAGTAAGTTGACTTAGTAGCTAGGAGTGAGTTTTAATAATTTCTGTTTTTTAGCATAATCCTGAAGAAGGGAATAATCATTCCCGAAAGCTTGGTTTTAATGTAATAAAGAGTATACATATATAAGTCAATATCCCTTAATTACAAAACCCGACCCATATATCGAAGTCACTATATAGAAATTATATATATATATATATATATATATATATATATATATATATATATACTAGCTGTCGCCCAGTGGTCGAAATTCGACCAATTGTGTCAATATCTCTAGAAGGTTAAGTAACCTGAAAATTTTATCGTGACAGCCTATCCTAAGACTTTAGGGAGAACAGCAATTACACGGAACGGATCCAGATTCGGAACCTCTGTGTGATACTTTCCTCGAAAATCCTAGATTTCTGTCTTACATCTCGTTTCTACAAATAAGTAACGAACTTCAAGTTTTTTGCAGATATAATTCATAGGACTTTATTTGTGTTCAAATTCGTAATTCTTAATTTAATATGACAACAATTCAACCGCTAATGGGCTACCCTATATATTTATTTTTTCTAACCTCCCTGTATAGCTATAATTGTACTCAATTTTCTAACATTTATTAAAATCCTCTTTATAAAAATTCCATCTCATTATATATTTCGACCACCCTGTATATGCAACACTCATGGACCACGCATATTTTTTAACATTTTTGAACCGGTAAACCATTCTGTATATGCCACTGCCTATGGGCCACCGTATTTACTCTTTTTGTTTATGAAATTTTTAACTGTCTTCTGTAACTATAATTCTACTCCGACCTATATTTCAATCATCATATATATATTCGTGTGCTAGTCTATAAATCATTTCCTTTTCTAACATTTTTTATCATCATCTTGTATATCTATAATTCCTCTCACCCTATATTTCATCTTTCCTATATACCTATATAACTGCTTATGGGTTACGAAATGTTGCATTTCCATTTCCGCCTCCCTGTATATGCATCTCTGTACAATATTTTTTGCACCACCCTGTGTAACTTTAATTCTACTGCATCTTCTATTCCAAGAATCATGTAAATTCAACCGCTAATGGGCTTCCCTATATAATTATTTTATTAGTTAAAATTGCACTCTACTCTATATTTTAAACATCCTATATATGCACCTGCTTATGTGCCACCCACGAAAAAAAAAGATTTCTAACATATCTGGAATCGGCCTGTATAATTATAATATACAACGATTACTTTACCACTAAACAATAAGAACGCCAGCATGCCACTCGCAGAAGTACATACTCTAAGTATACAACAGCATTGGTCCCTCTATATATAATTACTCAATGTTTTGAATCTGGCGGCGGCGGCACATTCAGTTGTTTGGCGTTGACATTATGTACGTAAATAATGAATTTTTATTATATTTCATTTAATGAATGAACCAATATTATAAATTAATATTAGCATTCTGCATTAAAGGTCGTCAGTAGCTACTAAACGAAACAAAAATGAAGAAAGTCGATTGAGAGACAGAGGAGAAAATGGTACCTAATCGTTTTGTCTTTGCCTATTTATATATATATATATATGTATATATATTTATATTGTAATGAATTAACCCAAGTTTAGAGAGTTTAGAAAGAGTATTTGTATATAGTAAATATAAGTTAGCTATAGAAAATTTATCTTTGATTTCATAAATCTAAATTAAAATTTTAGATTATATTGTAAAACACTTAAAATTAGCATTAGCGCGACGGAAGGTTTTGGAAAAGGTGCAGAAGTTTAAAAATTTATGAAGTAATTCAATCAAATTTAAACAATACACTAAACAAATTGCGGGAACGCAACATTCCGCCAGCCTTGAATTACTAATTTCAAAATTAAGGGTCCACTGACAGTGGACAGAGCTTTACAAGAGGTCGCTTCAAAGTACCACTTGCAGTTCTAACTGTAGCAACGCGTACAACACCATCACCTCCAGGATGTAAGTCAGTAATGCGCCCTAATGGCCAATTCAAAGGAGGGAAAGTGTCTTGTTTCAAAATAACAAGAGCACCTGGCTTAACAACCTCCGAGTGATCAGTCCATTTGCTCCGTTGATGAAGAGTATGTAAATATTCTTGCGACCAACGTTTCCAGAATGCCTGATGCAATCGACGCAGTAACTGCCATCTGTTAAGACGATTAGATGGGACAGATAAGAAATCAGATTCAGGAGGTGCTGTTAAAGGTTTCATTCAAGGACTCAAGGCGGTAAGATCCGATGGATCGTTGCTACAAGGGGTTATAGGTCGCGAGTTTAAAACTGCTTTGACCTGCGCAAATACAGTAGAAAGTTCTTCGTAGGTTAGGATTTCATCTCCAACGACACGTCTTAAGTGAGCTTTAACGGATTTAATTCGGCTCTCCCATAGTCCTCCAAAGTGAGGAGCCGAAAGGGTATTGAAATGCCAAGAAATGGTTTCTCGTGCAGCAGTAGCTCTAAAAGCTTTCAAGATCTGCATGTGAGCACACACAAAATTAGTACCACAATCACTATAGATATGGCTACGTCGACCACGACGTGCAATAAATCGTCGCAAAGCTGCCAAAAACGCATCAGCAGACAAATCTGATACGAGTTATAGATGAACAGCTTTCGTTGCAAAGCACTTAAACAGGCACGGATAAGCCTTTAAAGTTTTAGACCCTCTAGTTTTAGCCATAGTTATAGTGAACGGCCAAGCAAAATCTACTCCAACATGAGAAAATGGTTTCAATTGTGAAACGCAGGAAATGGGCAAGTTTCCCATGAAGGGTTGGTAAGCAGAAGGATTAAGCTTCCAACAAGAAACACTTTTAGAAATGACACTACGAATTACTCTCTTTGCGGATAGAATGCAAAATCGTTGCTGCAAAAGAAATTGAACAGTGTGGATTCCTGCGTGAAGATTGGTGACATGACAATCTTCGACAATTAGTTTAGTCAAACGACTTTTACTTGGTAGCAGTGCGGGAAATTTAGTATCAAACGGCAATGGAGCTTTAGCCAATCTACTACCAACTCTAAGAATTCCCTGTTCATCAAGAAACGGCAAAAGTTTATGAAGCGATTTGGGCAAAAGTTTTCGTTCTTGAAGGGAAATCTCTTTAGAAAAATATTGATCTTGAACATATCAAACAATGAGAAGCTGAGCCTGATATAACTCAGCAGCCAAAAATGATCCAGAGCCCCTCCGGTCTAGATTGCGAGCGTTATCAACAAAGCGACATATATGAGCTACAATGCGGCGAATGCGATTAATAGAAGAATGTTCTTCTAACAAAGTACCAAGAAATTTGGTGAAGCGGTGACTTGAAGCGCCACTATACGGGTTTCAGTCATAACTAGCGGTGACATGCTTGAGTCTGAGAAAGCATGTAACAAAATAGCGGTAATCAACATTTGTGGGCCTTTCCACCAAAATGTATTTCTTAACAACTCCGATGGCAAAGTGCCGCGAGAACCCAAGTCATCGGGGTTATCACAAGATTGGATGTAAAACCAATGCGAAGAAGGAAATTTTTCCTGAATGTAAGCAACTCGATTACTGACACATGTCCAACGGTGCGGGGAAGAACTAAGCCATGAAAGGACTACCGTGGAATCTGACCAGCAACGAATTGCTCATAAACACAATGAGCCAACTTACCGGTAAGAACTGAAGCACACAGTTCCAATCTGCGAAGTGACAAAGTTTTCACAGGGGCAACTTTCGATTTAGACAACACAAAAAATTTTGCCGAAATCCAGATGCGGTTTCGAACACAAAATAAACAAGAGCGGCATAACCTTTCTCAGAAGCATCACCAAATGCGTGAAGTTCACAACTAGAAAAGTTTTCTATAGCAAGCAGGCGAGGCAAAACACAAAAAAACTTTGACGAAATCCAGATGCGGTTTCGAACACAAAATAAACAACAGCGGTATAACCTTTCTCAGAAGCATCACTAAATGCGTGAAGTTCACAACTAGAAAAGTTTTCTATAGCAAGCAGGCGAGTCAAAACTAAATTCTGCAAGGTCAACACAATAGCGAAATGTCTTGCTGCAACTTGGTACCGATAAACAAACAATCATTCATAGATAACCAATGAGGTATCTTTGCGGATGCATTAAACACTACACGCAGTTTGGTTGTGCTACTATCAGGTATCAAAACACAATGATGCGGTATGTAGAACAATCAGAAGAAGTAAGCTCTAAATACTCTTTGAGAAAATCACAATATTGTTTGTAGAGCTCAGGTTGCTTTAGAAGACATCTTTCTAAAGATTGGAAACGTTGTACGGCGAGATTATACATTCCATCAAAAGCAGGAACTGTATTTCGAAAAGGAAGGGGCACAACGAATCTACCTGAATCCAATCTCCTGCATCCCTCGGAAAATATTTTTTCGCATATAAGATCATCAGGGGACTGAACCAGTGCGGTAGGAACATCTAAAATTGTCCAGAACCTTTGGATTGAATCATCTAATGATAATTTGACAAAAAAGCGAAGTTGGGTTTATGACTGAATGGGAGTGGGAAGATACTCTACCCATAAGGATGTAACCAAACACAGTGTTATTAGCATCAGGAGCACCTTCCTTTCCCAGAAGGCGTCCATCCAACAAAAGGTCATTAGCGCCCGGTCTTTTGAAACCAGGCTCAGCAAGTTTCAAATTGATTAGATATGCCATATTAGCCATATTAATGGGCGCAACAGGCATATCATTGCAATTGTGGGGTAAAACAATAGTATCAACAACAAAATTGCACTCGTGCTTTTGCTATAGAGCGAAGAGAAAGGGTAAGAGAGCCCTCAGCAGAGATACTCTGCACAGAACCTAGCCCGTTGAGTTGAATCGAAGCGGGCAAAGGTCGGAAGCCAAGGCGTTTCACAGCCTTGCCCGCAATGAATGATGTCATGCTACCAGAATCTAGCAGACATCGCAAAGTTTGATAAGAACCGTGCTTATCTAATACCTCAACTAAAGCGGTAGACAACAACACATTTGAATTGTATGACAAAAGTGAACTATGACAAGAAGCCTGCGGTAGAGAAGTTTCGGGCCTTTCAACAGTATTAATGGTACTGGACCCACCAGATGTGGAAGCCAGGTTTGCGGGGTGAACTTTAGATTCAGACCGAATGCATGAATCACTACGATATACAAAAAGAAGCAATGTGTGATGGCGTTGTTTGCAGTTGCGGCAAGTGGATAAAGATTTACAGCGGTTCGACTGATGAGAATCGCCTAAGCAATTAAAACAAAGTCTAAAATCTTTAACAAACTTAAACCGCGCGGATACTGATTTGTTCAAGAATTCAGAACATTTGTAAATCGCATGATCGGATTTACAAACTAAACAATTTCTTAGTGACAAACAAAGATGTAGTGAAACGGGAAGAATGTTGCTTTGAATTCAATGGTAACCTTTTGTCAACACTTCGCTTTGCCTTGCGGAATAATTCAACACCTCTTAAGGCTTTCTCGGCACCAAAATAAATATCTTCTAATCTTTTAAACTCCGATTGTCGATGATTTTTAAATTTACGTAAATTTTTGACATCTTAACAATAAATTAAGATCACTGTAACGCCACTGAACAAATCTAACACGATAGACGGATACAAAATACTATTCCAAAATCTACAATTTTTTACTGTTGAAGTAGAAAATATCTGACCAAATGTCAAATAAATTCAAAACGATTTAGCAAAATAACCAAATAAACGAAACGAGCTCTTGTAAGTTTTTTAACGCAGCAAAAAATATGTGAAATTTATTTCCAACGGAATGAATGAATATCCCGAACTTGCATTCTCTTTTAACAAATAAAGAAAAAGAAATTCAATGCGGTTTTCAACAATAATTGCAACGAAAAATCAATGGTTTGATCGATAAACTTTGCACAGAATTAACTTAAATTGCATCCGGCTCGAAGTTGGACCAAAATAAGGAATGTCTTCGACGGCACCTTACATATAATATCCAAAAAATGTATGAATTAGATGTTGCGGTTTTAGTTCAATGCTGGTTTAATGCAAGTATATAATTGACGAAGGACCTTTAGCGGAACAATCAATAAAACATCGTCGCGTAAATTAAATCACCAAATAAAAGTTAATCACTGACCTTTTACGTTGAAGCTCTGCAGGTGGTGTTTTCTTGGCTCTTGTTTCTTCAGAGGCTAGCCCCGCAGAGGCAGGAACTATTTTAGAGCTTTGTCCGGACGACACATTAAACAAAAAATAGCGACGTAATGTTCATTGATTGAGAAATCAAAAATGCGGGTTTAACAAACAAACGATGCGCTTTTGTAAACACAAAAGAAACAAAAGAAAGCGGTTTAGGGGTTGTTACCACCGGAACTATAACTCGCGAAATCGTAACACAATAACAACAAAAAGCGGCCGACGGAATCAAAAGTGTCCGAAGAGTTCGGAAGTCAATACACGAATCGCGAATACTGTCTTTATTTTACACGCAAAAAACACTTAAAATTAGCATTAGCGCGACGGAAGGTTTTGGGAAAGGTGCAGGAGTTTAAAAATCAATGAAGTAATTCAATCAAATTTAAACAATACACTAAACAAATTGCGGGAACGCAACAGTCGGTGTTATCTGACGACACTCCGCTATAATTTGTTGGCGTAGTTCGTTCAAATTCTCAGGCTGTCACAAAAACTTTGGATTTAACATGTCCCCACAAAAGAATCCAAAGGGTTCTGATCAGGTGATCGGGCAGGCTATTCTCTAGGACCTCTTCTTCCAATCCACCGACTAGGATATTCCAAATCGAGGTATTGACGACCTGGTGTGGCGTAGGGAGGAGGAGCTCCATCTTGTTGGAAATGCAATTGCTCTTCATGTTCTAGAGGATCATTTTCTAATTTTTCTATTATCAATGCATTAATTTCATTTTACAATATATTGTGATAAATTTCACCATTTAAATTACCAGGAATAAACAGGGGTCCAATTAGATGAT
This sequence comes from Octodonta nipae, assembly GCA_034190945.1. Taxonomy (NCBI): domain Eukaryota; kingdom Metazoa; phylum Arthropoda; class Insecta; order Coleoptera; family Chrysomelidae; genus Octodonta; species Octodonta nipae. Next base: position 57,890,163 of record CM067219.1, read on the forward strand.
TTCCCAAAATCCCTGCCCAAACGTTTAGTTTTACCCGATGTTGACTATGAGCTTCTCGAAATAAATGAAGATTTGTATCACTCCAAAATGGAGAGTTATGTCGGTTAACCTCCCCATGAAGTGAATTAGTGCACTCACCCGGAAAGCAAACATTGTACAAGAAATTTGGGTTTTCGATTATACGCTGGGTCATAATTTCACAAACCTGTTGCCTTCAATCCCAATCATTCTCATTCAATTCATGAAGTAAATTAATTTTGTATGGATGGAATTTGTACTTATGCAAAATTCTAAAAACAATAGCTTTGATAAATGTACAATGCTTCAAATGATCGAATAAAGGTCAGAAGAGATAAACAAACTTGCCGTAAATATCAGCAAAAAATAATGTAAAATAAATAAATGTTTACATTTAATGTTTTTCTTGTATTGTGTGTTATTACAGGGTGCGGCAGTGAAACAGGATGGTTTAAAAGCGTACTATACAAGAACTCATTTTTAATACTTTTCCATGCAGTAAAAACTTTTAATTTAATAATCCGGTTTTACTACCAGGTCCTACTAGGTTTTCTGTTACATGTACAGAAATTGCAATAAAAATTTTTATTTTGACGGTGTAGTCCGTAAAAAGAGCTTTGAAATGATACACAACACCTATTTTCCCTATCTCAAATCTCAAGTTCATTGAAGTGGCCTATTTATGTTGAAAATTCACCTAAAAAAATTTCCTCCTCGAAACAAAAATCGACATGTTTTTTCTTATTGTAATATTTTTGAAAATAACCAAGATATTCAAGGTGGCTCGTTTGAGATGGAATACCCTGTATATAAACGTTAAGAAGAGTTGCAAATTTGGTACCTGAAAGAAATAAAAAACTAAGATAACAAGAGTAGTAGTGATGCAGTAAAGAATGAATGACTAATCAAATTGTCATTCATAAAAGATATCCTTTGATGAAATTTAAATTGGAGAAGAATATTAATATGGAGAGTGGAAAAAAGCAGAGTTAGCCAGAAAAGATCTTTGAAGAAAGAAATAGTTTTGTGAAAAGAAAAACTATGAGTACTTTGATTTGAATATTTGTAGAATTTGAATTTATCTATACATTTAAAAGAAGATAGTAATAAGATTTGTGTCATTAAAATAACTAATGTGTGACTGTGGGTTGAAAGAATTATTTTATAGGGTGTCTGTTGAAACATTAAACTTGGATTATAGATCACAAAAATCAACAACCCAAAACTCACCACCTCAACCAAACTGATACATATAACTATACATATGACTATACAAACGACCAATTTGACAACCCTGACGAATCTAATTATTACCAAGACGATTATTCTGATCCTGACACCCAAGCCCTAAATAACTACATGGGCTACCCCCAAAATCAAAATTATGAAAACTATGAATATAAATATTCTGAACCCTCTTCTGACGCAGAAATATCTGGTCAAAATTTTCAAATAGCTATAAACATAGACAAACCGCCAGACAACGAGATATCGAACATACAAACTCAGATCCAGAACATGAACCTCGAAGACTTCAACCCCAACTTGAATCTCGAAGAACAAACATTTCTGTAAGGCCCCTCCTAACTGTAAACTCAAAAAATTCATACTATATTAATGATGCTACAGGAAAATTTAAACTTCTGATCGATACAGGAGCCGGCATTTCCATTTTAAACAAAAATACGGTCAAAAACTTCCCTCAACGATTTCCCGAAAGAGTTACCATACAAGGTATCACTCACGAGAAGATCCAAATTTCAGAATCTACTTTGATCCCGTTTGCCCCACGAAATCCACACAAAGTCTTCATTTTCGACTTGAATATCGAATTCGACGGAATATTAGGTCTAGACTTTTTGGAACACTATGAGTGTGTAGTCTACCTAAAATCCAAACAACTAATTACAAATTTTAAAACTATTCTCCTTCACAAAGTAGAAGATAATGACCACTCCAATAACAGATTTTTAGAAACACCCAGCTGTGAACCACGAACCCCCACGCAAACTTCCCTTAACTTAATTACTATCGAAGCACGTACAGAGAAAATTTTTAAACTTAAATGCATGCTTTCAAATACCGATGCTATTTTACAATCCCAAGAAAACGAGAAAGTACGAGTTCCCAACGCTATTGTACACGTCAATTCGCAAGGTGAATTCCTTACCTCCATCATAAATGCTAATGCAATACCCAAAACTATCGATTTCTCGAACATCCAGTTGGAACCAGTGAACCAAATGTATCTTCTTTTGAACTTAAACTCACAAGACTACCCCGACTCTGACCATTTAGACAGGAACGAAATCGTTCAATCGCAAATTAGGACAGAAGACCTTAACGACAAAGAAAGAGAGATGATTGTTAACCTCTGCCTAGAATTTCAAGATATCTTCTATCTTGAAGGAGACGCTCTGACATTCACTACCGAAGTCAAACACGCTATCGATACGAACAACGCAAAACCCGTTTTTACAAAATCGTATAGGTACCCCCAAATCACAAGAACGAGGTGAAATCCCAAATAGGTAAAATGCTGGCCCAAGGTATCATTAGGCACTCTTCGTCCCCTTGGTCTTCGCCAGTATGGGTCGTCCCCAAAAAGGTCGATGCATCAGGTAAACAAAAGTGGCGCGTCGTTATCGACTACCGCAAATTAAACGAGTTAACCGTAGGCGACAAATATTCATTTGCCGAACATCTCTGACTTACTTGACCAGCTAGGAAAATGCCTATATTTTTCTACCCTAGACCTCGCATCTAGTTTCCACCAGCTAGAAATTCGAGAGGAGGACATCCCTAAGACTGGATTTTCAGTCGAGAATGGCCATTACGAATTCGTTCGTAGGCCATTTGGGTTAATGAATGCGCCCTCTACATTCCAAAGGGTTATGGATAACATTCTGCTAGGTATTCAGAACGAGCGTCTTGTCTTGTCTACATGGACGATATAATCGTCTACTCTCCGACTATACACGAACATGTTACACGCTTAACGGAAGTCTTTAAAAGACTTAGGAAGGCAAATCTCAAAATCCAACCGGATAAATGCGAATTTCTCCGCAAGGAGGTCGCTTACTTAGGGCACGTAATAACTAAAGACGGCGTTAAACCAAACCCGTCAAAGGTCGAATGTATCGTGAACTTTCCGCAACCGCAAAATCCCAAGGATATTAAATCATTTTTGGGTCTTGCTGGTTATTATAGGAGATTTATCCCGAACTTCGCCAAAATATCAAAACCATTGACTAAACTCCTCCAGAAAGACGTACCGTACAATTTCAACGCTGAATGCATCAAATCGTTCAGTGAACTCAAAGAGACACTAACTTCTACACCAATATTGATCTATCCCAACTTCGATGAACCTTTCGTCATAACCACAGACGCTAGCGCTTTTGCGATAGGCTCTGTGCTGTCACAAGGACCCATTGGTAAGGATCTACCAATAGGATACTCCTCTAGGACTCTTTGAAACGCGGTACTCAACCATCGAGCGAGAACTCCTAGCCATTGTTCGGGCCGTCAAACATTGGAGACCTACCATCTATGGTTGAAAATTCCTTTTAGTTACAGACCACCGCCCATTAACATGGCTGTTTTCGATAAAAGACCCCGGAAGTCGATTAGCTCGAGGAGTACGATTACGAAATCGTATACAAACCTGGCAAAATAAATAAGAATGCAGATGCTCTCTCCCGCATCAAAGCAAACCACTTCAACAATTATGTATCTTTTCAATCGAGTAACCACCTAACACCCTTCCAAGTACTCCCCACTAACGAAACCGACGATGACTATTCAGAACTCGAGCCACAAAGCCCTAATATCCAACAAATCTGTGAGGAATTCAAAACATTTGTCGAACGATACCAGACTATATCTCTTATAGATTACGACAAAATCCAAATGTCCAACTGCCAATTACTTGACAAGGAAAACAAAAATATCCTGGTATTTCCCCAAGATTCCCTCATGAAAAATTTCCATCACAACATACTCGAAAAATTTTTCGAGGAAAACGCCGACTTTCACACCCCAAAAGTCAATGTCTTTGCGAGTAAAAGTGTCAAAAAATACGCTATTATATCGTCCCACTTCCTTCCGACCCCGATATAGTTAATGAAATTCTTTTCGCATCTATATATAATAGTAAAGATGTGTTCACTGAAAATCAAATCTATTGCGTTGAAATCAACTTAACGCTACCTATATTAGAGGTACTATCGTTTATCTTTTCGGAAATGGATATCAAATGGAAAGTTTGCCAGAACATCGTGCAAACGATTGATAAGGATCGGATACCTATAATCCTTGATCAGTTCCATAACGGAAAAAGTAATATACATAGAGGCATAAACGAAACCATCCGTAGAATCAAGGAAAAGTACAATTGGCAAGGATTAACCAAAGATGTCGATAATTTCATAAAAAATTGCCAAATTTGTCAAAAAGCAAAAATCTGTCGCAAAAACCTCGATAGCCCCCTAGTTATTACCGAAACTCCACGGACACCCTTCGAACGTATAAACATAGACATCCTGGAAGTTCCTACCAAAAACTATGCACTAACCATTAGGGACGAACTTACGAAATTCTCTCAAGCTTATCCGATAAGCGATAAATCCGCGAAAACCGTTTCTAACATCTTACTCTTGTATTTCCAACATTACGGAACTCCCCTTCGCAATCACTGCGACTACGGCAGGGAATTCGACAACACACTGATGAGAGACTTATACAAACTTTTTAACATAAAAATTTCCTACTCTAGCGTGGGACACCCACAGTCGAACGGATCATTAGAACGATTTCACTCGATTTTACTAGACATGAATAGAATACATAAACTGGAGAACCCTAACGAACACCACTTCAACATCTTACCCTATGCGGTTATCGCATACAACAACTAAGTTAACAAGACCCATAGGTTTAACCCATACGAACTCCTGAAACCCTGTATGATCAACAAGCTCTAATAACGAAGTATGTTAGAGATCTCAATAACCGTATTTCTCGTTATTATAAGATCGCCCGTGAAAAGAAAAATTTACAGAAACAGAAGGCAAAAGAGCGATATGATCAACATGTTTCCGAAAGTTTATGTAAAAGAATCACAGCTAAAGGACAAGCTACAAAATAAATTTAATGGCCCATTTCAAATAACTGAAATCCACACTAATTCAGCCACCCTTAAGAACCTTAAAACCAACCAGCAAACGAAAGTTAACTTTGACAGGATAAAACCATATTCTGAAAATTAACTTCCTTTTCAGGCTCTTACTACTGTTCGGATCAGTGGTATGTCAGATAGACATCAAACCCATTAACAACACTATTGGCATCTACTACCACGACGAAACTCAAATTGTAATCTCCAATTACAAATGGACGTTATTAGTTCACCGTAACTTAACAGCCCTTGAACAAGCATTTGAGAACAATAATCGAATCCTTAGGACATGGGAACAAACTGTTGACCCTATTCCGGGTTATAAATTTCACGATACCGGTGCTTTTCGCATTGATGTACAAACTCACATCAGTCTTCTAACCCAAATCTCCGACTCTATCAAAACTAAGTTTTCCGAAGTACTTATAGACACTAAGAGGACTAAACGAGGAATAATTGATGGTGCAGGAACGATATTTAAGGCAATTACCGGAAACTTAGATGCAGCCGACGGTAAATTCTTCACCAACAGCATTAATAGACTTAACCAGGGACAACTACAGATAGAAAATCTTCTAAGGAACCAAATGAGCGTAACAACTTCAATCATCAAAAATTTCAACTGAGACCATTCAGAAATTACAACTTGACAGAAAACATTTAACGAAGATATAAATACTATCGATTTAGCCATTCACATCCTTAACGATAGCATCTCTGTTATCAAAGCCAAACAATCGTTTCTCGAGATCTGCGAAAACCTAATGGCAAGTTATATATTTCTTGAAGATCACGACATTTTAAACTCAATTACTTTTGCTAGACTAAAAATAATTCATGCATCAATTATTTCACCCGATCATTTAATAACATCCTTACAGGAAATTTCACAGAATCTTGTTAAAAATAATCTGCCGTTGCCAGTTCGCCTTTCAAGCGTCGCCCAATATCTGGAAATAATAGAATTAGAGGCTTTTCAAACTCACTCTGATTTAGTATTCATATTAAAAATCCCCCTCGTTGAGCAGCAACTATATACCGCTTACCACCTATACCCAAACCCAATTTTAGACGATAGAACTGGTTTTCACCATATTCTATCATTTACACAAAAATATATTGCGCGGAACGACGACGCTCTAATGTACCTACCGATCAAAGACTTAAGCTCATGCAAGCGATTAACTCCGAATCAACAGCTGTGCTGTGAACTATATGCCTACCCAATAGAATCAAATGCACCCTGTGAGGATCAACTCCTTAAGAACATCCATAGTGTCCCGGAAAACTGCCAGAGTGCCGTAGTGTTTTTCGAAAGGTACAACGTCCAGACTAGAATCGAACTCGTGGTTAGTGATCGTTTCCGAACCTATACATGTAACTTTTAGTTGTGCGGGAATCGATTCAAAAACTATCGTGTTAAAAACCAATTCAGTCATTCGGCTACAAACAGACTGTAGTGCCTTTGTGGGAATTACTAAAATTCAAGCCGAACCCATGAAAATAAGTAAAGTTACAGACAATTCACACCCAGTTTTAGTTCCGTACAACTGCTGCAATGCTCACCCCCAAAAACCAGCAATACCAGAACTTAAACCCTTTAAATTAGATAATCTCAACTTAGAAGAAGTCAGCGTAGCCAACAACAAGCTGAATCAATATTCTAGAGATCTAGACGACCTCATCAACCAACCCTTCGTCACCTAAAATATATCCTGGTTTACGTATGCAACCGTAACCACCATCGTAGCAGCGGCAGCTGCATTTACCTTCTACAAAGTAGCGAAAAGAATAAATAAATCTAAGGGAGCCCAGAATCTCCAGAAAACCCTATCCAGATGGATTCCCAAACTCCGACCAGTAATAGAAGACCCCGCCGACGAAACCGAAAATAATTGTCCGGTTTAAACCAAAAGTTGAAGTTACACCTTCAACTTTTCTTTGTAAAGGGGAGCTGTTAGATGAGAATATTATGCACGTGTACGTTATCAAGTATCGTATTTCGCTGACAACTTCCTTCGGATCCGTTGAATTCGTTGAAACCGTGGGAATGCAATTCAGCAAAGTAAATGTTATAAATGCTAGACTTGCCATCCCACGGCGTTCATTAAGATAGTAAGATAGTTCATTTCATCCAAGTAACTTTTATATTTTGTATTTTTCAACTATTGTTTTGTGTATTAATTAAATCAATTTTTTTTTAAAAAGTGACTTGTGTTTTAAATAATATATATATATATATATATATATATATATATATATATATATATATATATATATATCCTGATCGGATCAACAAACTAACTAAATTTCAACCTTCTTTGGGCAGTAGTTGCCGGTGACATGTCAGACGGACAGACCAGTAGTATTTCCATATATTGAATGTATGGAACGCCAAAAAGAAAAGAAAGAAAAAAATCAGTGTAACTATAAGTGGTCAACAAACTAACGTAAAAGGAGAGTGAGAAGTATGTAATAATGTAATGATCTTAAAAAGACCATGTCAGTACCACCAGTATTTTTTAGTATTACTAGTTCGAACGAATTAGCAAAATTTCACGCAAAATGAAAACTAGACCTATTTTTTGCAGATATGGGTTCTAGATAATGTCTAAATGTGCTACATGTCAGTACTGTGTTAAAATAGTTTTATAAGCAAATAAAATTATTTTTTTTCGTCATAACTTTATTCATATACTTACGTTGCAGAAAAAAAACATTTTTTAATATAGGTTACTTATAATAAAACGTACAATTTTCGACAAAATATGAAAATTTTAATTTTAAAGTTTCAGGCTACGACCTGCCGTATTTTAAATGTATCCAAAGTCTGGAAAACGATAGATATTTTGTAGTAATTAATCATCCCTTGAGTCAGCCTGTATCGGTGAATTAAGTACAACAATCAATTGGTCGGTTAAAAAAAAATTGAAAATTTCAACTATAAAATCTAAAATAGTAAATAAAAAATTTGAAATTGTTTCTACAAATGTTAAAGCAATATTTTTTGTATTTTTGCACTGCTCTACAGCGTGTCTCACAAATCTTGTCAACAAATTTCAGTAACGCGGTCAATTTTTAATTAGATTTTAATTCTATAAAATGGAATCGAAAGATATTTTACAGATCTTCAGTTTCCGCTCCCGAAACATCTTATACTAGGACAGGCAAACAAGTTAAGATAATATATTGTTGCAATGATCGTTTATGAAATTACTTCGAGTGCAAAAATTTAGCGGGCGAGGATGCCAAAACCCGGCTTTAGTTTAAAGTGCACGAAACTTAAACTAGTTTAATGATGGCTATAATAGCATTTTCACAGACATATAATATATATTTTACTTTTCTAGAGCTTTAAACTTCTTTTTAATTTACTTCACTTTAATATATGTCTTATTTTAGTTAGAAACTATAAATGTATAAGAAAATATATCTACATTTTCTGTTATATGAAGCAGGAGAATTTTTCTATATAAATCAAGTAAATATCAGATTTTTTAAATTCAGCAATTTTTATTTATCTACTTGGCTTACGTTCAGGAAGTTGAAACAAATTTTAGAGGCAGAAATAATGTTTATTACCACACGCTTGTTCTGTATTAGGTGGGAATGAGAAATTTTATAACCAAAAGAAATTGTACTTGGACAGTTTCGAGTAATTACTTGAATTATCACAGGTTAGTTAATAAATTAATAAACTGCAAAATAAATATTAAATATTTGTTGTTTCTTCTTTTTCATGATGTGTTTTCTTTTCCTCTTTCCACTGAACAAAAACAAAAACAAAAGCTTATTGTTGTATGATTCTCAGTTCTAATTTCCGAAAAATTCAGATCAGCGCAACAATACCTTGTTTTCTAGTTTATATCATTTGTGTTAACCGCCATACATTCACATCTAATTCTGTTCAAACCATGGGTAATTCAACTTTAGCTGACTCTAAACCTAAATTTCCGTCAATTCGTTATGTGGATTCACTGTCTTGCGATTTAACATTCATTTTGCAAAAAAACTTATTGCAAGTGATAGTAGACAACTTATTCGTATTTGAATATGAGTTTTTTTTTCTAAAAGAATCGTTCTTTACCTATAGTTAAACTCAAAACTGCATCACATGTTGCTCCATTATATAGCCTTTGGGGTGTTAATAAGTCATTTTATTGCTAAATACTTTCACAATTTTTATTCTTTTAGTACGAAATATCTGATGATGTTTCAGAACTTCTAAGGTAACTTTGATTTGTTTTCATAGTAGCAGTGCAAATTCAGTGTCATGAAAAGACCTTTCTCTTTGTTTTGTATGACTAGGATATATGAAATGCTGACCGAGTTATTAAAAGTTGTCTACAAGATTTTTGTGAAATCAAAACAATGGAAAATGTAACAAAATCTCACATTGACAATTGCTCTTAATAACATTATCTTACTATACACTAACAATTTCACACGTTTTTATCTACTATTTCCGATTTGGAAGCAATTGCAATTTTCAATTTATCTTTAACCGACAAATGAATTGTTGCTATCGTAGAGCACCGATTTAAACTGGCTCGGAGAATGAACAACTCCTGCATTTATTTAAAGCCTGGACATCACTGGAGTAAATTTTCTTCATGAAACTAAAACGTTAAAATCTTCATATATTTGTTAAAAAAACTCCCATATTTCAATTTTAGAAAATCGCCGGATATCATCCTCTTGATTCTAAACAAGATTTTCGCTATAATCTATTGCAAAAAAGTTATAGATAAACAACAGAAATACTTGCTATTTTTCCACCTTTATTTGTTAATAAATAATTTCCAAAACTTTCTAGCATGTTGCACAAAAAGACACCTATTACACTTTTTGTCTACAATCCATACCTAAAAAAGGTCTAGACCTCATTTTGCAAATAAATCTCTTAAATTCTTCTAACCCGCTCAAAGTATATCTATTATAAAAAAAACCTTATTTTGTTTAGGGGTCAATTTCAGATGTAGATATATACCACTATTTCCAATTAAAAACATTATATTAAGTATTCTAAACCAGAAATTATGCTTCATTTTATATGGAATATTTCACAAACACACACAGTCAATTTACCGAGAATTGCCAAGTCGTTTGTCTAGACTCATTAATCGTTTTAAATTTAGCCAAGGAACACAGTCTGTTTACACACACGGTATACAAATTAAGTATTGATTGCACTCGCTATCATCCAGATTTATACATTATTTATTAGTATAGAAATAATCCGTTTAGAATGGTATAGAGGATTCTTACAATAGTCATTGTTGTTGTGCTGAAATGTCAACATTTTCGGGGCACAGTTATAGCTGACAAATTCTATCACAATGTTTCCAACAAACTATAGACCAAAAACAGAAAATAAATCATTCTCTGGAAAATATAAACATGAACCCCACATCTTGATCCATAGATCAGAAAAGGAAATGATCTAAAAAAACAGTCACCACCCACTACAATGGACACAATAATTTGTTGCGCCATCTCTCCTTTAATATTTAACATTTTAATATTCGAATTTTTTTTAAGTTGACAAAAAATATCTACTTTAGAACAAGCTAAATTTAAACATTTTTCAAATTAAATCTATTAATGATTTAGAAAAATATATACAGTAACCTAAAGCAACCCAAACAAACGAAAAATATGGAATGTAAACACAAAATATAAACCCCCGCTGGGATATTGCTATTATTAATGAACTATTTGAACCTAAATGTAGTCAAAAAACTTCTAAGCCTTCACGCGTCTTTCTACAACCAAACATTCACTGAATACAAATTATTAGGTCTCTTAATTTTCACTTGTCGGTATAAAATTTTTCCATCATCGCAACAATTTGTATGTTGTTGGCAATCATGTATCCCGAAATGCAAATGTTGGGTTAGCATCCGCTATCCGAAATAAGTTTGTTTTATTCGTTAGATCAGACGATTCCATTTTTTATGTATATATATTCCTGTTAGAAATAAATTACTCTAAAAGGCTGATAAAACAATCCGCATTCAATCCCTTGTTTCCTACTGTGTAACTGATTTGTATAATTTTAATCATACGAGTATATAGAGCTGTAAGTTGTTTTTTTACCAAAAAATACTTCGTAAATAATTTCGACAACTTTGTTGAGGAGGTCTTGGATCGTTTTGCCTATTGATTAAGGTTTTCTCAGACTTTTACCAAAACAGATAATTATTTGAAAATTGTAAATGGAGAACAAAGTGAAGTAAGGCAGAATACCTGTAAGGAAAAATTTCTGTACAGACAGCCAGTAATCGGGCAATTTTTCGGCATTGCCATACTACACTTTATTCGCCATTTACAATTTGAAATACTTATCTGTTCCTCCAAAAATCTGAGGAGAAAAAAGTCTAATGAACAGTCAAAATAAGCACACTGTTTTCGTTCGTAAGAACTACTCTTGGATGAATAACTCATATAGAGTCAATATCGATGTCTTCATTTAAATCTTGTTGACTATAATTTGCAGACGGCCTTGAAAAATTTAAAAAAATAGTTATAATATAATTTATCGTGCAAAGATCTTGTTGTTATGTGTTCGAATTATACTCAACCATGTTAAGTAGGTAATATAGATTTTTAAATATATTTTCAGTAATTACTTGATAATATAATTATTATAATATTATAAACTGTTCTGATGATGAGTAAGTCATATATCGAAACGTAAAAATTAGTTGCGTTAATATATTTTTTAATTTGTATTGTTTAAATTTAAATGTCATGCAAAATAATATTTTGTTGTGCAGTCCAAAAACGAGAAAGGCGTAAATTTTTTTACCTATGTATAACATAGAATTGAACATTTGACTATTATGTAATGTCTATTGTCCCACTTCATCCATTTCACAAGGCCGAATTCGGACCAAGCCTATAATTTATTGCTTTTCCGAAAAAAAACCCTAATGTGGCATAATACTTATGCTAGATTAGCCACAGCCATAACTCCGAATCTAATAAATATGTCGAAATGTTTCTTGTGGCAGAATTAATTGCTACTTAGTTACTCTTCAACTAGACAAAAAGTAAATTCATTGCTCCAACCTCTTCCGAAACTAATTGACTAATGTGACATAATACAAGTGTACATTAGCCATACTTATAATTCCGGATATATTAAGATATGGGGATGTTTCTTCAGCTACTATTAATTGCTAATTAATTGCTCTTTAACTACGCAAAAAGTACTCAATTACCACATTTTAGTTTAAGTAATTTCTTCAAGTATATGCAGCGCTGAATAGTAAATATTCCAATGGGGATAATTACAGTTACACACCCGGAAATGAAACACCTTCGTGCTGTTTTATTATATCCGGGGTTATGGGTATGGCTAATGTAGCATAAGTCTTCTGCCACATTAGTTAGGATTTCTGGGAAAAGGTTGGAGGAATATATTTTCTTTATGCGTAATTAAATATCAATTAATAAGCAATAAATTATAGGCTAAGTCCGAATTCGGCCTTATGAAATGGATGAAGTGGCACAATAGAAATTACATAATAGTCAGGTGTTTAATACTATGTTACACATAGGTGAAAAAAATTTACGCCTTTCTCTTTTGGTCTGCACACCAAAATATTTTAGTATTACTTCGAATGTTCTCACGGGCATGAAATGTTCCTGAAGGTTTTTAGATTTTTTGTGTATGTTGGTTTGCCTTGTTTTCTCTTCGAAAAATAGATGTTGTCACTCTGTGAACATGGTGAAAACTGAATCGTCACTGCGGCGTGTCCTTGCCTTTATGAGGACCATCGAGAGAGCTGGTGTATTCCTACTGGACCATTCTTTTCGGCACATCAAAGGTATTGTTCTTAAACGACTCAACGATCCACGCGTCCTTATTGGAAGAAATAAACATCATTTTCCAGTAGTCCTTCATGGGGCTGGCAAACTAGACTAAACTTTGTGCATAGATAAGACCTCTACAGCATGGAAAATCACGACGAGGAACGCCAACGGGCTGAAGTACGAACGGGAACTACAACTAAAGAAGAACAACACCGACATAGCAGGAATACTAGAGACCAGGCTCAAAGAAGAGGACAACTTTTGGATCACGAACTACACAGAACACAGAGCGCTCAGTCCAGGAAGGAAACCAGGAGGAGGAGTGATAATCGCCGTGAAAAAACAACTAAAACATAGGCAGGATGACCCATATCAAACAGAGAACATCGAAAATAGACAACGTCAAGCCAAAGATACTAGGAGAAGACTACAGGAACACGCAGAAAGAGATAAATGCGACATAAGAACTTTTATTTACATAAAATTATACAGAACAGCTGATCCAAACCACAATAACAATTCTACATATAAGCTCTTCGCTGTACTAACTGACTGCCGCGATTTTGGGTCGGTCCTTTTAAAACCAGCATCGAAAATTCTCATATAATCAATCATCAACTCCACAGCCGCCGAGCCATTTCGAGAACATTTTTTGTCCTAGAAGCGATCGGTAAAGTACTGAAATGAAACAGGTTCGGCTTAGGTAAATTTCGTAACAATATCCTTCAGAAAGCGGACATAGAGACAACCGAGGAACTATCATCGGACCACAGCCGCGACGAGACAGAGACTAGCGGGGAGGGATTCAGCAGCCAGTACAGATGAGGAAGCAAGAAGAATCTCAGAGGACCAAGAGACGCAGGAGGGCGCTACAGTAGACAGAAGAGGACGCAACAAATCTTAGGGAGGAAGTATCTTAAGGAATAACGGAGGGAAAATATTGTAACAGCTAAGGGAACAATAACATAGAGAACAAATATGAAAACATGGACTAGTATTAAGAAATTTTTAAAAAATTTACCTCTGACTATAAAGACATCTCTAACTAACTCGTCATTGGGGTGTTATTCGTTGTCGTGAATGCGTTCTCTGTATTCCTATTTGCTACTGGATTTTTGTCTGAAATATAGTATTTCGCTAGAGCAAATTATACAATATATTCACCAACATGGAAGATAAGGCTAGTGACATTCAAATAACAAAAGGCCCGCTGCACATGCTCAGTAAGCAAACAGTTCTTAACCCAAAAGCCTGCGCGCACAGCCAGAGATCAAACCCGATCACTTCCAATGAGAAATGCTTCATAGGTGTACATCCAAAATTGTTTACTAATAAAGTAAAATAAAATGACATATTTCTTTCTTTTTTACGCATTTTCTTGATTCAGGCAACCTGATCTATTCTCTATTCGACTCCCACTAACTAGCACTTTCTAATTGGGTCAGATACAAATCTCTGAGAATTTGGGCATTACCCTCTAATAGAAGGGAAAAGAAAGCCTATCTATCTTACATCGGAAACCTTAACTCTAAAGCAGCATGGAGTAAAGTAAGAAGCTTAAATGCCTGTTCTCAAGCTAACGTTAACATACTAACTAACTTACCGAACGAAGTCAATACCTAATTCCTATCTATTTATTGGTACACTAGTGAAGAAAACAATATAATTAATATCACTGTTAACAGGTTCAATGCAGCTTATCACCCGAATAGTTTAACTCCTTTTGAATTCCGATCATTGGATCAAAACGAAATAAAAGATATAGTCTCCTCAATTAAATCATCAACCTTAGGATCAGATAATATTAATAAGGACTTGGTCATAACTGGAAAACATCAGTCATGGTTCCCCGAGTCAAAACCAGTAATCAAAGTAAATTCAAGCATTTAAGACAAATTACTTATTTATGTTTATTCTCAAAAGTTTTAGAAAAAGCTGTATACAAGCAGTTAGTTAACTACTTCACAATACATAATACATTTCCCAACTATCAATCAGGGTTTCGTAGAGGCTATAGCACAACTACAACTACAGCTTAATTAAATTCAACAGATAACATCATACGTAATCTAGATGACCACATGAGCACTATACTTGCTACTATCGACCTCTCGAAAGCATTCGATATGGTAAACCATAGTATTCTAATAAGCAAATTAAAGTTTTATGGATTAGCTGATGTCCCCTTAAGTTTCATAATCATAAATTGCAGATAGGAAGCAAACAGTTAAAATATCTCAAGATGTTTCCAGTATAGGGTATGTACCATCCGGGGTACCACAGAGATCGGTTCTGGGTCCGTATATACAAGGTACAGTGTATATACTTTTGATTTACATACATGCTTGGAACACTGTACGGTACAAATATAAGCCGACGATATACAACTTAATACTCATAACTATTTCAGAATGCATGGTCTGAAAATTAATCCTAACAAGAACGTAACTATCCTATTTGCTTAGAATAATTTACGCGACAAAGCTGCCAGGAACATCGAACTAAAAATAAAAAATTCCAACAACCCTTAAAACATAATAAAATTCACATTTATCAGACTAAAGCAACTGTATAGAAGTCGGCATATACTGAACTTGAAAACCCGGAAAAAACTGGCAGAAAATTTGGTTTTATCCTTCACAAATTATTCTTTAGTTCTTTACTCCCCTGTCTTGACCAGAGATCAAAAACTAAATTACAGAATATACAGAACAATTGTTGCAGATTCGTCTTTGATCTTCGTAGATATAGTCACGTAACTAGCAATATAATAGAACTATATTGGCTCAAATTTAAAAACCAATTCAGCTACCATCTAATCACTTTAGTGCATAAAATTGCTACCACGTCCAGTACTTCATATCTAAAAGAAAAACTTATTCCGAGAGGAAATGGTAGTGCAAAGACTTTTAGACATCACCATCGACTAACAATGCCTCGCCACAGAACAGCCTTCTATCAAAGAAGCTTCACTTACATTGCAATAACTCATTTTAACAAAATCAATATATATATATATATATATATATATATATATATATATATATATATATATATATGTTTTAGGTGCTTTCCGGGAATTCATCCGCGTAGTTGATAACTGATCCCTGCCGGGATCGATGGTAAAATGACGACGTTTCGGCAGAGTCACATCTGCCCTCTTCAGGTCCGTTCGCATAATTCTCGTAGCCTTCTGCTTTCGCTTTTAGTTACTCGAATACTAAGATTTTCTGAAGCGAGCGCGTTGTTATATAGTCGCGGCTCGGCGCCTATCGGTTGACACCGTGAACGGCTGCGTGTGATTGGCCCTTGGCGCTCAGTGGGCACGGCTCCATCCTGCTGATTTGTTATTTCCGGTTGAGTTGTTATTGGACGGGTCCGGGCCGGTACGGTGTTTAATAGAATTTTCCAACAATTCGATAAGTTCTGAATTTCATTGCGTGCGTTTAGACTCTGAGTCCTCTTCGCTATTTCAGTTGCCTCTCTTACGAGTCTTGATTTCGGGTGTTCTATATTTGCCAGTACTGTGGTGTTCTCAAAGTCTATTCGGTGTGACCTCGTGGTGGCGTGCTCCGCAATGGATGTTGTTTTTTCCTGCATTTTTACAGCGTTCTGGTGTTCATCATTATTTTGCCCCACATAGGATTTATGACAGTCTGCACATGGAATCTCGTACACCCCCTGTTGTTCTTAAGGGATCCTCGTCTTCGGAGTCCTCAACACCGTGTTTATTTTTCTGTCTGTATTGAAAATAGTATCGATATTGTGTCTCCGTAGAATTCTTGCAATACTCTCCGTGGTCCCTTTGACATACAGTAAATAAGCCTTGGTTATTAGTGTCTCATGCTCCTCGTCTGTTTGTCTCGGTTTTGACTTTAGGGCTCTTTGCATATTTCGGTCTGTAGATCCGTTTTGTCTCAGAGCTGTTTTTAAACTGTCCATTTCCTGTTTGATGTTATCCTGGTCAGCTAGTCTTTGTGATCTGGTTACTAAAATCTTGACGACGGCTTGTAGTTGGGCTGGGTGGTGATAAGAATTAGCATGAAGGTATCTGTTGGTGTGAGTTGCTTTCCTATATACTGTATGGCTAAGGGTTCCATCTTCCTTCCTATTTATGAGAACGTCAAGGAACGGCAGTTGATTGTTGGCTTCAACCTCCATGGTGAATTTTATTTTGTGATAGATGCCATTAAGGTGGTCTAAAAATGTGTTGAGGTGTTCCCTCCCATGAGGCCAAATCACAGAAGTATCATCCACATATCGCAACCATTAATGGCATCCATCCAAAAATAAAATTTACCATGGAGGTTGAAGCCAACAATCAACTGCCGTTCCTTGACGTTCTCATAAATAGGAAGGAAGATGGAACCCTTAGCCTTACAGTATATAGGAAAGCAACTCACACCAACAGATACCTTAATGTTAATTCTCAACACCACCCAGCCCAACTACAAGCCGTTGTCAAGACTTTAGTAACCAGATCACAAAGACTAGCTGACCAGGATAACATCAAACAGGAAATTGACAGTTTAAAAACAGTTCTGAGACAAAACGGATTTACAGACCGAAATATACAAAGAGCCCTAAAGTCAAAACCGAGACAAACAGACGAGGAGCATGAGAGACCAATAACCAAGGCTTATTTACCGTATGTCAAGGGGACCACGGACAGTATTGCAAGAATTCTACGGAGACACAATATCGATACTATTTTCAATACAGCCAGAAAAATAAGCACGGTGTTGAGGACTCCGAAGACGAGGATCCCTTTAGAACAACAGTGAGTGTAAAAGATTTCACGTGCAGACTGTTATAAAACCTATGTGGGGCAAACTAATAGAAGAATTCAAGGTAGACGTGATGAACACCAGAACGCTGTAATAAAGCAGGAGAAAACCATGGCGGAACACGCCACCACGATGTCACACCGAATAGACTTTGAGAACACCAGAGTACTGGCAAATATAGAACACCCGAAATCAAGACTCGTAAGAGAGGCAATTGAAATAACGAAGAGGCCTCACAGTCTAAACGCACGCAATGAAATTCAGACTTATCGAATTGTTGGAAAATTCTATTAAACACCGTACCGGCCCGACCCGTCCAATAACAACTCAACCGGAAATAACAAATCAGCAGGCGGGAGGCTTGCCCACTAAGCGCCCAGGGGCAATCACACGCAGCCGTTCACGGTGCCAACCAATAGGTGCCGAGCCGCGACTATATAACAGCGCGAGCGCTTCTGAAAATCTTAGTATTCGAATAACTAGAAGCGAAAGCAGAAGGCTACGAGAATTATGCGAACCGACCTGAAGAGGGCAGATGTGACTCTGCCGAAACGTCGTCATTTTACCATCGATCCCGGCAGGGATCAGTTATCAACTACGCGGATGAATTCCCGGAAACCACCTAAAACATTTAGTGCCCGCGAAAACTTAATCTATATATATATATATATATATATATATATATATATATATATATATATATATATATATACGTCTAGTCGTAGGCTTTCACGGATGGAACAATGTGAAGAAATATTTATCTGGGAATACATCCGTTCGTTACATTGATTCATCTTTGAATCCTGCAAATGTTTCGCCAAGGTCTCACTTGGCATTCTCAATGCGTAGTTACAGTTCACCGTAACTACGTACTCAAATTTAGAAATCAATACCGATTTTCCCAAATTCGTAAGTTATCAACTGAATGGAAAATAATATTGAGATATTTTGCTGCACAATTTCTCCCTGCCTCATAATTAAAACACAATACATTTTTATAGAAAAATATTTGAGACATTACCCATACTTAAATGTCAACATTTATAATGGAATTTGGATATAACCGTTAAACGTGATATTTTGATTTGAAGTTCCTATTTTACAAATTTAATAGTCTAGATAATACTAAATGTATGCAAAAGTAAACAAAGTGCATGTGACATATTCATAAAATGGAAATTTGATATTTCGCATGATACCTGGTATTACATTTTTTCTCCCAAGTTATATTATAATATCTATTATATATATATATATATATATATATATGGTTGATGATTTATTCCGGTGTACATCCGTTCGTCTGTATTCGTTTGAAAAATCACTTGACGTTTCGCCAAAATCATATTTGGCTTTCTCAAAAGATACTAAGTATCTAAGTAATACAGACGAACGGATGTACACCGGAATAAATCATCAACCACATATTTCCATCCGTGAAACAGTATACATAAACATATATATATATATATATATATATATATATGTGTGTGTGTGTTTGTTATATAAGTTAATTCCATCGACTTATATGAAAACACCGAGCAACAAGTTCCCAGCTGACTCAGCATAACACGTGTCGTCTCCAGTTACCCGCAAACGAACATCCGTGAGAACTGCAAGCGCTGCGACACCTTAGTCAGCGTTCTTAGTTTATAAATTATACTTTTTCATTGTAACATCATTCATTATTACTTACAGTTTTTATTGTTATTTTAATTATTTTCAAGTTTGTATTAAAAGTTATATTATTTGTGCAAGTATAAATAAAATCTTTTCAAAAAGATAAATTTTGAAAGTGTGATATAACAAATTGGCGCAGTCAGTAGGATCCGTCTAACGTTACTAAAACACGAGTACTCTAACTGGTAGCGGCGGATTCCTATCCCGCAACGGAACAACGAACCTGGAAGAAGTCCTCACTGCAGTCAAACGTAGAACACGGCGCTTTCAATGTTTCTGTTGATGTAAGTAATGGTGAATCGTCATTCGTTTTAAGTAAATATTATTTGAGTTGATTTATTAATACATTGATTTTAAATAATTTGAATTTATTTTATTGAAACTGATCTATTTTATTATTTGATTTTTATTTGTTTTGAATGAAATATTGATTTATTTCATTAACTGATTTATTTTATTCTATCGATATATTTATCTGATTTCTTTTATTGATATTGATATATTTGATCTACTTATTTCATTGATTTTTTTATTTGAATAACTGATTTATTTGAATTTACTATTTTAATTGGTTACCATACTGTTCTATCATTCAAACAATCGTTATTCCCATTAACATATTCTACAGTCTATTAATTCTCTATACCATTTAACACTTTATTCTATAAACTTTATACTCCAATTCATTTATATCGATAAACATGGCACAAGCTTCACCAAATTCAGGTACCCCTGAAACAGAAAGATACCGGTTAACGGAAATATTTTCCGTTATACCCGAATTTGAAGGCGACCAAATTTCCTTGGGAACCTTTATAGATGCGTGTAATTGCGCATATAATATGTCCACGGCTGATCAAAAATATTTGTTAGTGATCCATATCAAAAATAAACTCAAAGGGAAAGCGGCGCAGTTGATAAATTCAAGGAATCCCGGATCATACCTTGAAATTAAACAACTCTTGACCCTACACTATGGAGATTCTCGTGATCTCTCTTCCCTGATTCATGACCTACAACGTCTGAAACAACTTTCAAATGAGTCCCCACTAACATTTTATAATCGACTCCAAGTTTTGAGTGCGAAAATGCACTCCTGTATCCACAAAACTGCTGGGCTAAGTCCAGAACAAAAAGACGCCCAGACCACTCTAGTGGATACAATGGTGATGAATACCCTTCTTACGGGATTAGAACCCCGTTTAGGTCGGGTAATACGTGCCAGTAATCCAAAAGATCTTCTTGAGGCACACTCCCGGATTAGAAGAGAACTTCAACTTTCTTATTTCGAGGATCCGAAAACGAACAAATCTGTTCCTCTCAAACCAAACTTCCAAGTCCGAAAGCCGACACAACCACCTAAGTGTCTCCATTGTGGTCGATTAGGCCACATAGCCGTAACTTGCCGATTGAAAAATCAAAACAATTCTCAAACATTCAGTCAAAACCATAGGCCAAATCCTGTTGGGCCTAACCAGTCAGCACGGCCAAATTTCCCCTCAAACACACCCCTTGTTCAACAAGGACAACAGTTTAGTCCACAAAACTTTCAGAGACCCCCCTTTTAGGTCTCAAATGAACCCTAACTATTATCGCCCATCCGTAATACAAAACAATCCTAATTACCGTCCTGAAAGGACACACCATTTCAATCAACACCAAAATGTTGATTACTCGAATTGTTCAGACTACAATTATTATACGGATGATAACACATACGATTATGAGGATGATCTTCAAAATCATCCTATCGTTGAACAAACTTTTGAAGATACCCCTATCGAGCCTTTTAATAGTCATCAATACCAGGATTTTCTAGCGCTTCCGAGCCTAGACCAACCTCCCGATTCGACAACAACTTTGTGCGAAGTCGAAACTTGAACTTCCCGGAGCAACTATTTCTCCAAGCCCCCTTCTTACCTTTAATTCTAAAAACCTTTACTACATTCTTGACGCTTCTTCTAAATTCAAACTACTTATTGATACCGGAGCTGGTATCTCTATCTTCAAAGAAAATACCGTAAAGAAGTTCACCCAAAGATCTCCTGAAAGGGTAACTATTCAAGAAATTACCCACGAAAAAATCCCCATCTCTCAATCTACTTTAATTCCATTCGCTCCACGTAACCCACATAAAGTTTTCATATACGATTTGGACATTGAGTTTGACGGCATACTACGATTAGATTTTCTCGAACACTATGAATGGATAGTTGACTTCTAAACATCTAAACAGCTAATAACACATTTTAAAACCATCCCTTTACACAAAGTTGCCGATAACGATCAACCCTTGACTGTTGTACCCGACACACCCAATGTTAAGCCAAATATTAACTCACAAACACCCACACAAAACAAAATAACTATTGAGGCACGAACAGAAAAGATATTTAAAATTAAATGCGATCTTCCTGACATCGATGCCATCTCAAGAAATTGACAGAGTACGACTTCCAAACGCACTCGTACACATTAACGCAAATGGTGAATTTCTAACTTCCATCATCAACGCTAACGCGATACCCAAAACAGTAACTTTTTCTGACTTTAAACTGGAACCATTTGACAAAACTCACCCTCTTCTGAATTTCAATACAGACGATTATCATGATTCCCAATACATAGACAGAAACTCAACTATTATATAACAAATTAGAACTGACCATCTAAATGACGAAGAACGCGAATAAATCACTCATCTTTGTTTGGAATTTCAAGAAATTTTTTATCTTGAAGGTGACGTCTTGACCTTCACTAAGGAGGTTAAACATTCGATTGATACGAATAACGCAAAGCCCGTTTTCACAAAATCATATAGATATCCTCAAGTTCATAAAAAGGAAGTGAAAACCCAAATTGGAAAAATGCTTGAACAAGGTATCATTAGGCACTCCTCATCTCCTTGGTCCTCCCCTGGATGGGTCGTCCCCAAGAAGCTCGATGTTTCTGGTAAACAAAAGTGGCGTGTTGTTATCGATTACAGGAAATTAAATGAATTGACTGTAGACTCCCAAATACCTCCGATCTTCTCGACCAACTTGGAAAGTGTCAATACTTTTCGACACTGGATCTCGCTTCCGGGTTCCACCAGTTGGAAATCCAAGAGGAAGATATTCCTAAGACTGGCTTTTCTGTCGAAAATGGTCATCACGAATTCGTTCGTATGCCATTTGGTTTATAAAATGCACCTTCTACTTTTCAGACGGTCATGGACAATATTCTTCTCGGTATACAGAATGAACGTTGTCTCGTCTACATGGATGATATCATCGTCTACTCTCCGACCATCCATGAACATATTTCCCCGTTAACAGAAGTTTTTAAACGACTTCGGAAGTCTAACCTAAAAATTCAACCTGATAAGTGCGAATTTCTTCGTACAGAAGTGGCTTATCTTGGCTATCTTATCACACAAGAACGTGTAAAACCAAACCCTTCAAAGGTTGAATGTATTCAGAACTTTCCGCAACCCCAAACTCCGAAAGACATTAAATCTTTTCTTGGTCTCGTTGGGTATTACAGACGCTTCATACCAAATTTTGCGAAAATCTCTAAACCTCTGACTAAACTACTCCAAAAAGACGTCAAATTCATCTTTGACGCAGATTGTAAGTCTTCCTTCAATGAACTGAAGCAAGCCCTTGTATCTGACCCAATCCTGATATATCCAAACTTTGAAGAACCCTTCCTGCTCACTACTGATGCTAGTGCTTTTGCTATTGGAGCGGTTCTTTCTCAAGGACATGTGGGCAAAGATCTCCCTGTTACATACGCTTCTCGTTCCCTATGTGCTGCAGAGACACGATATTCCACCATCGAACGAGAATTGTTGGCAATAGTTTGGGCTGTTAAGCACTACAGACCGTATCTTTTTGGGAGATGGTTTACACTTCTGTGTGACCACCGTCCGCTTACTTGGCTCTTTTCTATCAAAGATCCTGGCAGTCGTCTAGCCAGATGGCGCCTTAAGCTAGAGGAATACAATTATAAGATCGAGTACAAGCCCGGCAAGGTAAACCAAAACACAGATGCTCTTTCTCGCATCAAAATCAACCATTTCAAGCAAGGTGCTGATTTCCTTTCCAAAATCAAAATTTTCGCTAACAACGAAACTGACCCCGAACAACCTGAAAACTCTGACAATGACGACGAACATGACGAAAGAATTATAGCTGAGTTTAATCGATTTGTTCAACTCTACAAAACTGAGTCAATAATCGATTACTCTAAAATTGAAATATCCAATTCTCAACTTCTAGACAAGTCCCACAAACGCATAGTTACATTCTTTTGGCAAAACAAAACTAACGACTTACAGGACAAAATTATTGATGACTTTTTCGAAGAAAAACCTAATTTCAGTAATGACACTCTTAGTAGTACTTAGTTATACCTTTGCTCTATGACCCTGAAACTGTCGTCTCGCATCTTTTCAAAATTATTTATAACAACCAGGATCAATTCAACGACTCCGAAACATACTGCATAGAAAATAACATAGAACTTCCCATTCTTGAAATTCTATCTGTCATTCTCTCCGACAAAGAAATCAAACTCAAAATCTGCCAAAACATTGTTACAACTCCTACCGAAGACGAAATTCCTATAATAATACAACAATACCACTCTGGTAAAAACAACCTCCATCGTAGCATTAACGAAACCATCAGACGTATTAGGGAAAAATGCAATTGGACCGGCTTAATTAATACTCTAGAACAATTCATCAAATCCTGCGAAACTTGCCAAAAGGTAAAGTTCTGTAGGAAAAACCTAAGTGCACCTTTTGTTATTACGGAAACACCCAATACTCCTTTTAAACGTATTAACATTGACATCTTCGAGTATCCCTCTAGAAATCATACACTGACTATTAGGGACGAACACAAGAAATTTACGCAAGCCTACCCCATAAACGACAAAACAGCTTCAACTGTCGTAAACACCCTTTTGATTTTCTTTCAACATTACTCCACTTCGCATCCATTGTGACTATGGACGTGAATTTGATAACACCTTAATGCGGGATTTATGCCAACTATACGACATAAAACTGACATTCTTCAGCGTTTAACATCCCGAGTCAAACGGTTCTATTGAAAGATTTCACGTGACCTCAGCAGAAATGATAAGGGCAAATACAGCGGAACATCCAAACGAACATCCATTTAACGTCCTCCCTTATGCCATCATCTGTTATAATAACACGAAAAATAAAACCACCTGTTTCACGCCCTATGAACTCATATATGGGCACACTTCAAGTAGGCCTCCAGAGACCCTTTACAACCAGAAAAAACTTATTTCGAAATACGTAAGAGACCTAAATGACAGAATGGACTATTATTACAGACTCGCCCGTGCTAAAACCGAAAGACAAAAAAAAAAATCTAAAGTGCGATTTGACCAACACGTTTCTACTAAACAACCCGATTACAAAGTAGGTGACAAAGTCTACGTAAAAGAGTCCCAAATAAAAAACAAAGCCGAAAACAAATTCAACGGCCCCTTCGAGATTACCGCAATACGAAAGAACTCTGCCACCGTCATAAATTTACAAACAAACCAAATAACTAAAGTTAACTTTGACAGACTAAAACCTTATTTTGAATAAATCCCTTCTTTTCCGATTCTGTGGACTGTTTCAGTCGTGAACCTTCAACAGTACTCCATTACGCCTGTTAACAATACTATAGGAGTTTTCTTTCATGAAGAAGGAACCCTTAAAATTTCTAATGACAAATGGACACTCCTTGTTTACAAAGATCTAAACCCCTTTCGAGACGCCATTTCTAACAACGACAATATACTGAACAGACTTTTAGGAACTATTAGAGACAACGAAACCAACATTAAAATCTTCAAATCAAAAGTACAGACTCACGTAAGCTTCCTGAAACAAATATCTAAATCTGTTAACATCAAATATACAAAAATTTTCGCTGACACTGAGACTTACAGTACCAACAGAAAGAAACGCGGACTCATTAACGGACTGGGATCAATTTGGAAATCTATTTCCGGTAACTTAGATGCAACAGTCGGAAAATACTTTAGTGACTCTATAAATAAAATTACTAAAGACCAACATCAAATTGAAAACTTAATGAAACGACAATTATCAGTACCAACTTCGGTCGTTAAAAACCTTAACACCACAATACAAAAATTTCAGTCCGAAGAGAAAATATTTTCGGAAAATATCGAAGCAATTAGGAACTCAATTGAGTTCATTACAGACGATCTTGCTTTTTATGAATTTCAAGCCAATGTCTTGGATTTTTGTGAAAGCTTAATGGAAAGTTACGTATACATTGAAGATACTCTCAACGATGTATTAACTGCAGTCTTTTTCGCCCATCTAAAAATTTTACTTAGCTCAATTATAAACCCAGCTGATTTGGTCGATTCCCTTCAGAAAATATCACAGTCACTTCATGAAAATAACTTACCCCTTCAAACCTATAGTTCAATTGTTGCTCGATACATCGATCTAATAGAATTGGAAGCTTTTCAAATTAACACTAAAATTGTTTTTGTACTAAAAATTCCCTTAGTCAATCCTGAAACTTATACAATGTACCGCCTGTATCCTATCCCAGTTTTGGATAATCGAACAGGATTTCAACATATTCTTCCAACAAAATTAAAATATATCGCGAGAGATGACGATTCGCTATTGTACGCATCTTTCGAAGACCTGAATGACTGTAGGCCATTATCTAAAGAATATAAGATCTGTTCCAAAGTTATTCCACACACCATAGACAAAGAAGCCCTTTGTGAAGGACAGCTTCTTCGACAACAAGCAGCACTTCCACCAACTTGTGAACCTGTAATATTATATGCCGAAGAATATAATATTCAAGAGATTGACCTGAACCTTTGGCTAATCTCGATTTCCGGACAGTTGCCCATCAACATCAAGTGCAAGGGAGAAGATGTCGTTACCCAATCCATATCGACAAATTCTCTATTGACCATCCAACCCAGTTGCAATGCCTTCATCGGTAACACCAGGGTCCATGCCAGAAGGACCACTATCAACGTTGACAACATCACACTTAAGAGTCACCCAGTCAACATTCCCTACAACTGTTGCGACAACCTGCCAACCATCAGTCAACTTCCAAAGTTGAATCTCATGAGACTACAAGAATTGGATGCCAGAGACCTGAACATCGCTAACCATAAGCTTAGCCAATACTTCAGGGAATTGGAAAAGCTCCTAGACCAACCATTCTTGGAGAAACACACCTCCTGGTTTACGATCATCACAATAGCAACAACCGCAATTGTGGTTGCCCTCCTTTCCATCAGCATCATCAGAAAGAAATTCTAGAAGCCCCCAACGATCAGCCCTTCTGCCGATCCAGCACCACCACCAGGTCCATCAAACATCAAGCCCAGGGTAAAACTCCATAGCCTCCTTAGTCCCGTCGAGGATATTGAATTGCAGAACCTCCCTTAAAAGTCGATGCTGTAGCATCAATTTTTTATTATGGATGGGAGTTGTTATATAAGTTAATTCCATCGACTTATATGAAAACACCAAGCAACAAGTTCCCAGCTGACTCAGCATAACACGTGTCGTCTCCAGTTACCCGCAGACGAACATCCGTGAGAACTGCAAGCGCTGCGACACCTTAGTCAGCGTTCTTAGTTTATAAATTATACTTTTTCATTGTAACATCATTCATTATTACTTACAGTTCTGTCTAGTTTAGTTTACCACTCATTTTTGTCATTTTAATTGTTATAAAGTTTTTATTGTTATTTTAATTATTAAAAGTTATATTATTTGTGCAAGTATAAATAAAATCTTTTTAAAAAGATAAATTTTGAAAGTGTGATATAACATATATATATATATATATATATATATATATATATATATATATATATATATATTAGATGGTTTCCGGGAATTCATCAGCATAATTGTGCGAACCGACCTGAAGAGGGCAGATGTGACTCTGCCGAAACGTCGTCATTTTACCATCGATCCCGGCAGGGATCAGTTATTAACTACGCGGATGAATTCCCGGAAACCATCTAATACATTTAGTGCCCGCGAAAACTTAAAAACAAATATATATATATATATATATATATATATATATATATATATAAAGTATTGTATGCTGTTTTCTTCGACCTTATTTATATTATATAAAATAGTTGATTGTATATTTTCTTGATTTTAGGTCGTTACAAATGATAAGACTGTGTTTATTTCATATGTTTTTATTTTTATGATGACGTTTCGGCCATTTTTTTGGCCTTTTTCAGATCTATTCTAAAACTACAGTGTTAGTACTTGTAAAGTCAAAATTTTGTCTGTTAAACGTATTACATTTTTTTCAACTTAACACAACACTAAAAAGTAACTAATATGGTGTGTCCTTTCAGAGTCATTACTTTACTGATTTGTTGAAAATTTCAAAAGATTATTATGGTATACACATTGCAAGAACGTGTGGAGCTGGAGTCTTTATTACCAAAATCAAAATTGTGCTCGATCTGCTGCAGAGGTTTTTAACCAAAACCATCCCGAACGTAACGTTCGTCATAAATACTTATTGAAGTTTATTTTATAATTTATTGAGTCGGGCTCAGTAATGAGTAAAAAAAGAGGTCCCATTGGAATTGCAAATGATGAAAGGGTATATATCGCTACATTGGGCCATGTCCAACTTATACCAAACACGCAGCCTGTCCAGCAACTCTCTGCAGCTTCCGGTATGAGCAAAAGTAATGTTTTTAGAATTTTGCATAAGTACAACTTCCATCCGTACAAAATTAAATTACTTCATGAATTGAATGAGTATGATTGGGATCGAAGGCAACAGTTTTGCGATATTATGACCCAACCTATGATCGAAAACCCGATTTTCTTGTACAATGTTTGATTTTCGGATGAGTGCACTATTTCAGTTCATGGGAAGGTTAACCGACATAACTATAGATTTTGGAGCGATACAAATCCTGATTTATTTCGAGAAGCTCATAGTCAACATCCGGTAAAACTAAACTTTTGGGCAGGGATTTTGGGAAATCATCACAATATATTGGAAAATGAAATTAATGCTTTGATAATAGAAGAATTAGAAAATGATCCTCTACTACATGAAGAGCAATTGCATTTCCAACAATATGGAGTTCTTCCTCACTACGCCGCACCAGTTCGTCAATACCTCGATTTGGAATACCCTGGTCGCTGGATTAGAAGAAGAGGTCCTATAGAATGGCCTGCCCGATCATCTGATCTGAACCCTTTGTTTTTTTTTTGTGGGGACATGTTAAATCCAAAATTTTTATGACTCAGCCTTAGAGAATTTGATCGAACTACGCCATTGAATTATAGTGGAGTGTCGTCAGATAACACCGACTATGCTGAGCCATGTCAGAGACGGCTTTCAATCAAGGTTCTACTATTGTATGGAAGTCAATGGAAGACAGTTGCTTTAGAGGCATTCTAGTGTACTGTATTTTTTGAATACTCTTTTATTACAGAAATTGCAATAAAAAATTTTATTAATGCTATATAGTCCGTAAAAAGGGCTTTCAAATGATATAATACAACACCTATTTTCCTTATCTTAAAGGTCATTGAAGTGGGCTGTTTATGTTGAATGCTCCCAAGCGCTAATTCGCCTTAAAAAAATTCTCCCTTGAAACAAAAATCGAACTGTTTTTTCTTATTGCAATAGTTTTGAAAATAACAAAGATATTCAAGGTGGCTCGTTTGAGATGGAATACCCTGTATATGCTTATACTGTAAATAATTATCTTACTATATGCTTTAATTTTCAAATTCTATAGACTTTTGGGATAGTTGAAGGTTGTGAAAAATCCTTGAAGTAAGCCATAGGAATAATAGGAAGTGGGATAAAAAAGACAGATGCAATTATGTACTGCTATCGCGATATTACTAACTGTTCAAAACTAAAAAGAATATGATTAATTTGTTATGAAATGAAGAAAACTTGTCACTACTAGATGAACAAAAAATTAGGCCTGTTCAGAGAAATACATTGCGTTATGACGAAAAGATGAAATTAAACGGAGATAAAGACTTTTTACCATGTTCATATTGTAAAGGGTTATATTGTAAATATTCACTTCCGAATGCATTTTAAAACTTGTGTTTACTTGGGCCAAGACTTGTTGATTTATAAACTATCTCGAAAAACATTCTATGACAAACTGAGATTAACAAAGAATGTATTTCCAAGAATGTAGGCCGATAGGGCATACTTTTAGTAAAAAGTCTATTTAAGTAAACACAAACGACCTCATATTGCATCATATTGATCGGAGTAAAAACAAATACATTGGTATGTTATATGCATTAATTATTTTGAAGAGCAATAATACTATTATATTTTTCAAAAATATCTGAACTAAAGAAGAGAATGGGCATGCAGGTAAAACAACACAGAAACAGGATCATGGATGGAAAATCAAAAACCAATAATGAGGACATATTTTATAAACCATATTGCCAACAAAATCACCCCAAAAAAAACACGAATGCATTAATTTGCAATCAGAACATCAGATGATGTTTAAAAATAAAACTTGTGTTCAAATAAAAGTATTTGTATATAATGAAATAATAAAATAAAATGCGAATGTTTCTAAAAGGTCTATGTTTTATTTGATCTTTTGAAAACGGAGTACCAAACGTTAGTTACAATTTATATCTTACACAATAATAACTCTAAGACAAAATATGTGTCTGAATATCCAATGACACATTACTATTAAAAATAATTACTTGATTTTTTCTCGAGTCTGTAGAAATAATTCATCATTCTTTTTCAATCCTAATCTTATTTCCGACTGATAAATAAATTTTGTTACTTTATTGCATTCTGATATCAATTCAAGTATTTTTTTAATACTTTCAGTAAAAAACATTTATAATATAAAACAACCTATACTAAAACTCACAAAGTAAATTAAAAAGGTTTGCTTTTATTTTACCACTAAGACAGCTAAAAACTACTAGAAAAACTCATACAATAACTCATCAGTAAGATATTTCCCAAGCCATGAAAAATATGCCTTCGGTAGGCAAACTTCAGGTTATATACAAATACGAAATGAACACCTTAAACATGAGATCCACTATGTTGCCAAATGTTGGATCTCGCCTTAATTAGAAATAGTCATCCAAACTACGTGTATATACAAAACGTCACAAGCGACCTCTGCTTAACAACCCTCTAACCTTCTGCTGTATAAGAATTCAAAAAATGGTAAAAATGAGATCCGACTTAATATTTAAATTTGTGGTATATGGTATATATATACATATATATATATATATATATATATATATATATATATATATATATATATGTTTTTAAGTTTTCGCGGGCACTAAATGTTTTAGGTGGTTTCCGGGAATTCATCCGCGCAGTTGATAACTGATCCTTGCCGATGGTAAAATGACGACGTTTCGAGTAACTAGAAGCGAAAGCAGAAGGCTACGAGAATTATGCGAACCGACCTGAAGAGAGCAGATGTGACTCTGCCGAAACTTCGTCATTTTACCATCGATCCCGGCAGGGATCAGTTATCAACTACGCGGATGAATTCCCGGAAACCACCAAAAACATACAGCCTCTAGATCGAACTCGGGGCCTCAACCTGCCTACTCCCCAAGAGTCACTAGGTAACTGAACTGAAGGTGAATCTGCGCTGCTTCTTTTATTTATAGTTATCGGTCGATTAAGAGGGGATGTCGCGTGATGAAGGGGCTGTGCAGTGATTGGTTGGGTGTTCTCTCGTCTATTTAGACAGAGAGGTTTTTTCTCTATTTCGATGGCTTCGCGAACAGAAAAATACTAAGGAAATCATCAACAGGACACGACTTCCTCTTGACGTCAAAAAGATCATCATTCCTTGTGAAAAGTCTTCTAAAATTCCGAAAATTTACGGACTACCCAAAATTCATAAGCCGGACATTCCTCTTAGGCTCACTGTCAGTTCGGTACAATCCTCGACCCAAGAATTAGCCCGGTACTTGGCCAAAACCCTTTGACCTCTAGCTGAGCAATCATCCTCGTACGTAAAGAACTCTTCTTCCTTCCTAGATATGTTAAGTGCTTATAGAATTTTAGAAAATGATGTCCTAGTTGGCTTCGATGTTGTATCTCTTTTCAC
Organism: Octodonta nipae; assembly: GCA_034190945.1. NCBI lineage: Eukaryota > Metazoa > Arthropoda > Insecta > Coleoptera > Chrysomelidae > Octodonta > Octodonta nipae. The sequence continues at coordinate 57,921,828 of CM067219.1, forward strand.
CAATGTCCCGATTTCAGAAACGTTAGATATTCTAAAAACAAAACACAATATCTCTTCTGACATTATCAAACTTGTACAACACTGTTCTTCCAACACGTATTTTTCATGTCAGGACACTCTGTTCAAACAAGTCCGTGGGGCCCCCATGGGTTCACCTCTTTCTCCAGTTCTTGCGAACATTTTCATGAAACAAATCGAAACCCAGCACTAAACTCGTCTAATTTAAAACCTTCCTGTTGGCTTAGATATGTACATGATACTTTTGTCATTTGGCCTCATAGCAGAGATTCATTAGACTTCTTTCTACAACTCCTCACTGGTATACATTCTAATATACATTTTACAATGGAAATCGAGTCCGATTCTTCTCTCCCGTTTCTTGATATCCTCATAACAAAAACCAACAATGACAGATTCTCTCATACCGTCTATAGGAAACCAACCCATACCAATCGATACTTAAATGCCCAATCACACCACCACCCTGCCCAATTGAGTTCTGTAATGAAATCTTTGACTCTTAGATCTATTCGTTTAACAGATATTGACAATAGACAAAACGAACTTAATAATCTTTAACAAATCCTTCGACAAAACGGTTATCATCTGGACCACATAGAGTGTATAATTCATTAATCTCAACAACCACCAATCACACCAACCCCGTCAGAAACGGACCAACAACATCGAAAAGCTGTCCTTCCGTACATTAGAGGAGTCACTGGCAAAATAGCACGGATTTTACACCGCCATCAAATAAAGACTGTCTTCAACACCACTCAAACTATAGGCAACTTAACCGGTAACCCCAAAGACAAAGTACCTAAGGAGGATCGAGGAGTTTACCAAATTTCATGTCGCGATTACCCACAAAGCTACATCGGTCGTACCAATAGGCGCGTTAACCCTCGAGTATATGAACACTCTCTGTCAGTTCGTAAAAAAGATCCGACTTCAGCTCTCGCGCATCACCATATTCAAACAGGGCACGCTGTCAACTTCGAGGACAGTAGGACTCTTTCAATTCTCTTAGGGCATCCACTATTCGCGAAGTCATGTGATATTAAATCACTAATTCAGCAGGTCAGGCAGATACAGTCTGAACTGATGAATGCGCAGTCAGCGGTTGAGCGATTACGCGTAGCCGTCAAATATGCAGATGTCCTGGATGGATTATATTAATCCAGTAAGGCGAAGGACAATTACTTGCGTTAATTGGAACGCAAATGGTCTGCAAGTCAAACACTTAGAACTAAAACACCTCCTCCAGTCCCTTGAAGTTGACTTAGCGTTTATAACTGAAACCAGAACACCGCATACCAAAACCCCTCCGTTAATTCCTGGGTACTCATTGGTTTATAAGAACAGAGTAAGAGAAAGTGGCGGCGTGGCGATTTATGTCAGACATGGCATAAGTTACCACGAAGTACCTACAAATACAAGAGTCTTGGAATCAGTGGGTATCCAAATACATCAGACTAAATTCTTCGCAGCTTACTGTAAACCCGAAACTCACATACCAATAGATGATCTTGACCAACTATCCCAAAATAACCAAACTGTCCTTGTGGGTGACTTCAACGCAAGACATACAGTATGGAGTAATAGGGTGAATACCCCTTATGGGAATTCCCTATTGCGTCATACTTTAGACCTCGGCCTGATAGTGTTTGCGCCGGATGCACCCACGAGAACAGATTCCCGAACCCAAACACACTCATTCCTCGATCTGGTAATCACTATAGGAATTGATATCCTAAACCACATCACAGTAAACCACCTAAGTTCAGATCATCTCCCGGTAGCATTTGAGATTCGATCAGAAATCGAGGAGAATGCACCGAGAGATGTTCTGGACTACAGAAGTACAAACTGGACCGACTTCAGGTCCCACATTAACACAAACCTAACCATAAATAGACAACTTCAATCAATCCCTGACATAGACGACTGTATTGCTAACACAACAACTCTTATAAAGGACGTTGTCAATGTCCTCGTGCACGCATCGATCGCCGCGGCAGACCGATACCACTAGATGTTACCGACCTGCAACGACAACGAAACAGAGCACGTCGACGTTGGCAGCGACATTTCTTAAGAGATGACTACGATGAAATGATCCAATTAAACGCCGAAATTAACGTGAGATTGGAGCAGGAGTTCACGAGGGAATGGCATAACCGACTGAACAGTATGCAAGAGTATCACGGTAATGTCTGGGGTTTCATTCGGAGAAGAAAACGTAGATTAGCAAACTGCACCGAAATACCCCCACTAATACATAACAACAACACAATAACCAACCCACAACAAAAATCTGACACTATAGCCGAATACTTTGACAACCAACACTCGTTAACAATCCACAAATCCGATGCCAATACAATACACCAAGTTCATCAGACAAACACCTTCATTAATATCGTCAGAACAAATACTCCATCAACCGAACTCACATCTCCTCGTGAAATTTTCAATATAATTCGAAACACCAAAGCCTTCAAAGCCCCAGGCCCAGACGATATCCAGAACAAAGTTCTCAAATACCTTCCACGCAAGGCATTGGTTCAACTTACTTACATTTACAATGCATGCCTAAGACTACAGTACTTCCCCGTCGCCTGGAAACAGGCAACAGTTATCCCAATCCTGAAAACGTCAAAACCCCGTAACAGAGTGGAAAGCTATCGACCTATCTCGCTCACTAATGCCATGAGTAAGATACTAGAAACAATCCTACTCAAGAAACTTAAAAAACACATCTCTCAAAACAATCTCATTATCGAAGAACAATTCGGCTTCCGTAACAAACACAACACTGACCTACAACTAGCACGAATTATCGATAAAGCAAAAATATGTTTCAATACCGGTAGAGTGACCTCGATGGTATTATTGGATCTTGAAAAAGCTTACGATACCATTTGGTGTGATGGCTTAATCCATAAACTATATTCAGCAAGGACTCCAATCTTCCTAATAAAAATCTTAAAAAGTTATCTTGCCAACAGAGAATTCACCGTCAAAGTCCAAAACTCTATGTCACAAGTCAAAACCCCTATCGAGGGACTCCCGCAAGGAGGCATCCTATCCCCTTTTCTATTCAATATTTTCATTAACGATATCCCGAAAATGCAAAACTCTGAAATCGCCCTTTTTGCGGATGACACCGCAATATTTGCCACTTCTACTCGGGAACTTCAGGCCAGACAGTACATTCAAAACCATTTAAATCTTCTAGAGCCCTACTTTCATAAATGGAAAATCCAATGCAATGCGGGAAAAACTCAACATATTAACTTCACACAACGGTTAAAGCGCGAAAGAAACCTGTTTCCGCTCACATTTAATAGGGTACAAATCCAGGAAACTGACAGTGTCAAATACTTGGGGGTTATCTTAGACAAAAAATTAAGATTCTTCCAACACGTAGAAGCCGTACGTCGAAAAGCCTACGGGGCCCTCCGAGTCGTCCGCCCCTATTTAAAAGCCGAAACGCCCTTGGTGGAAAAATGTAAAGTCCAATTGTACAATGCGTACGTTAGGAGTATCATCCTTTACGCGGCACCTGTATGGAGCTCAACGGCAAATACATACTTCAAAAGACTTGAAGTAGTGGAACGAACCTGTTTGAGACTCATACTTGGACTAAGGAGGGATGAAATAACTAACGAACAACTGTACAGACGGCTCCAAATAATGCCTTTGAGCGAAGTCGCCGACGAAAGAACTTATAACTTTTTCAATAATACAGTTAAAGCTATACGTATAACGGAACGAGAGGTCAGTTTAACAGACACACAGTTCCGTTCCGTATCAAACACAAACTAATAAACAGTAAAATCTTTTAGTAACAAACAAATACCACCCCCCCCCACTATCAAAATCCCGCGGGGTAAACCTCACACATAAGTGAAAACCCCTTCCCCTCATTACATGACTTGCGGCCACTACCATGCGAAATTCCAATCAACGTGGGATCCCCATCATCTTACGACGGACTCTCTGCATCGGTGAAAGCGCAGGGAGTCAGAAGACACTCTGAAGAAAAGAAGACAAAAGTGCGCGAAACCAGTCAGTGAAATATACAACGGGCGCTTTGGCGGAACCGTGGAGAACACCAGATAAAATGCAACACCACAATAAAATAAAATTGCAATACCTGTCTGATCCCGAATACGGGAAATGATGTGATGTGGTGGTGCTCGCGAAGTCATCGAAATAGAGAAAAGACCTCTCTGTCTAAATAGACGCGATGACAGCACTCGCCTTCCCACAGCTTGGACCTCCGTAATTGCCAGATAAAACCAACCAGACACGCCCACCAACACCCAACCAATTACCGCACGCGACATTCCCTCCTAATCGACCGATAACTATAAATAAAAGAAGCAGCGCAGATTCACCTTCAGTTCACTTACCTAGTGACCCTTGGGGAGTAGGCAGGTTGAGGTCCCGAGTTCGATCTAGATTCTGAAACTCTTTTTCATTTTTTTTTTTTTTTTACGTCGAGTATTTAATAAATTCAGGCGCGGTTCTTAACCGGAACATAGCTTAGTTCATAATAATGACCGCGGAAGCCTCTCAGAACATATATATATATATATATATATATATATATATATATATATATATAGGACTATCCGCGTTAACCGGATCATTGCTACGCCCAAAATTTGAAGGGACCGAAGGAATCGAGCAAGTAGTCGTTTTGAAGATTAATATCTCTACTTTCGAATGCCGAGTGCGCCTTTGAAAAAATCCAATATGGTAGCTTCAATATAGTGGTCGAAAGCCAGAGCAATTTCAAGTACCAGAAGAAAAGGCTTGTAAAAAACATCGAAAAAAAATATAACCGACTTCTACCTATAACTATAAAGCTAAAAATAATTATAACAAAATACAACTCTAGCAAATAAATAACACATTCAATGTTGTTAGGTACCTACCCAAGAAGTAAAAAATGTAAACATTAAAAGGTGCTCATTCTGTACAAATTAATTACCTACCAATCTAGTATATTTTGAAGCCGGTGCCAAGCAAATCTAAAATCCTTCATTGCGTACTTATCTACTAATTCATCAAACTTGATTGTTGCTTGATATTTCCAAAGATTCGGCTACCATATTAGATATTTGACCGCTATATTGGATTCTTGATATCGAAATTTTGAGATCTATTGTTTGGACTATTTCAGGACATCTATCACATACAATTTTTACTAAAGAAACGGCACCATCATTAGTTAATTTTACGTTTTATAAGCTTTTTCTTCTGGTACTTGAAATTGCTCTAGCTTTCGACCACTATATTGAATTCGCCATATTTTTTCAAAGGCGCACTTGGCATTCGAAGGTAGAGGTATTAAGCTACAAAATGACTACTTGCTCGATGCCTTCGGTCGCTTCAAATTTTGGGCGTAGCTCTGATCCGTTTGACGCGGATCGTCCCATATATATATATATATATATATATATATATATATATATATATATATATTTGTTTTTAAGTTTCCGCGGGCAGTAAATGTTTTAGGTGGTTTCCGGGAACTACGCGGATGAATTCCCGTATTGGCTTTACATTTGAGGTTGTTATCTTGTTAAGGTCCTTTGGTATCACTTCCTTTAGTTTTTTTGTTAGTGATCCTGCATATGGAATTGTAATGAAATTATGAGCCGGTTCTTCTGTTGATGAGCCACCTGTCTGGGTTGTTTTACTGTTGTCGAGGCACGTTAGAGTATTTGGATTATTGTGTAGGATTTTGCATAATAATGCTCTTGGGTATCCATTATGGACTAACAACTTCTCCAAGATTACAGAAGATTACAGAAAAATTTAATAATCTTGGAAAAGTTGTTAGTCAAAATGACTGGCAATTTTATATATATATATATATATATATATATATATATATATATATATATAGTATTATATATTTTAATCAGGATAAGAATTTCCAGAGCGGTTCGAAGTTTAAAATACATATAGTAATAGAATCTGTAAACTCCACGGTGTGAAAAGGCATATAATCACATTACCTGATGAAGGGGTAAATTATTAATTAATATTAAACCCCGAAATGTTGCAATCTAATGATTAAATTGTTTTAATTTACACCTGACCTCTACATCCCAAGACTACATACGTATCTTATATTCATATCTATAACATAAAACGATATTATCAAAAATATTAAAAAATCGACCCCTCCCCCTTTATCACCGAAACTATAAGACTAAAAATTCTGAAAAAAATGAAATATAGGCCCTCGTTTAAACGTTTCTGAAAAAAGGCAAAGTACAGAATTAAATGAAACAAAATATGTATTATCTCAAATGAATGGATTCATATGAGAAATACGAATATATTTTTTCATAATTTTTAAATATATTTGTTTAAATGATATGAGCAAATTATACAAAAATCGTCCCATTCTTCCCAAATATGCGGCTTCACTTAAGCTTCACAGGAAAAGTAAGAGGAAAACAATCTAAATTTTTGAAATAATATGGAAGAGCTCAATATAATTTCAGAAAAAAAAATATAGGTTCTGCTTGAACTTCATAGGAAAAATAAGGATAAAATGCAAATATTAATTTTGGGGGACAAATTATAGACTTAAATAAAAAAAAATCAGACGTATCATGATATATGAAGAGAAATGGTTAGCTTAGGTTATGAAGAACGCATTTTTTCATATTTTGTTGTATTAATGTACTAAAACTAGTTGAAAATAATTTTCATATAAAGTAACATAGAAGAAATAATTCATAAACAAACTGAAAAATGTAATTCTAGTTTCAGATTTTACTCAACAATTGGGACAGATGTATGAACACCAGGCTGAAGAACTACAAACCCTTATCTCTAGTTTTAGAAAACGAAATGGTGATCTTAGAAAAGAACGGTAAGTTTCTAAATATCGAGAGCATTACTTTTTAAAAACTTCAATAAGACATAGTCACTGAAACTACAAACTCATAGTTTTTTTCTGCGTAGATCAAATTTATGACAGATACATATTTCTTTTACATATCTCTTTTATCATATGACAGCCATCGTCCTATCCCTCATACCAAAATTGACAATATTTGTCAGTAAAATTGAAAAATTGCGGTTGCCAATTTTTTGTGTAGATCTAAAATATTAATTGATGAGGATCAAGAACGCCTATTTTATATAATGTTAGAAATGAAATCAATACGTTTGTTCGTATGGATTAGTTGCCAAGAATTCTAAGGCTGACGGTACACACGTCCGTCGTCCGCAAAACATGACCACACACGTTGGATTCGTACCCTTCTTTAAAATGCGTTTTTTATGAAGGCATATATTCATTCAACTACTCAGACATTTTGCGAGGATAAAAGATAGTTCCACCAATTTGTACCCTTTTTTGCTTGCCTTCGGTATTAATTTTATTCATGCAGGTGTTTTTCGATCAGTCAGTCCTATCCGCCAAAGGTCGGTAACTACAAAAGGGCGACTCTATGCAAGGGATCGATGGTTTCGGGTCGTTTCCTAGTAGGAAATTTCAATAATTTTCAGGCCAAAATATTCAGAGTGAAATAAAAAGTAATAAAATATAAATATGCAAATGTCGAAAGAAAGAAAGCCGGTAGATTGAATCCTAATAATTTTCAACGTTGGTGGTCATCTTCCCGACGGAGGTGTGTGTGTTAAAAAATGGTGCTTCCGATACGTTTTTTATGTAAGTGGAAGCTTTTATAAAGTATCCCCGAATTACACCTGTCATCTTGCGGACGACAGACGTGTGTACCGTCAGCCTAATGGTTTGAAAATATCTACGCGAACTCGACAGTTGGTTGTACCAATACTTGATTCGCGGAGAATTTTTGAGACCGTTGGAACTATTGGCAACTGGTTTGTGCGAACAAACCTTATATAAATAGAACAAAAGGTTAAACGCCTACAATAAAAAATGATAGTACTATTGTGGCTGGACCTACGAAGGTTGTTGAGAAAAACTCAACGGGATTAAAGTCAGTAATTAAACTAAATGAAACTAAGATTTCATGTTAAATAGAGAGATAAATTGCATCACATATCTCTGTTATATACAATTTTATTTAAATACTGAAGTGTAATCTGTACACTTATACAGTTTTTCAGATGAGTATTTTTTAAGCAATTAAATGAGACATCTAAGGCACTGACATGTGTAATGTGGCATAACTTATTCTTAAATAGTTCTTATACCATTCTTGATTTCTGTCTCTGCCCCTTCAATAAGTTCATGTCTATATAAAAATTCGCTCCGTGCAAAGTCATGGTAGGGAGAGCCGAATCGACGCCGGCCACGCAATTGATACTTTTGGCATTCTAGAAGGCTGTTTTCGAGAGGTCAAATACGTGTGAAAATTCGTTTTAATCTATATATAAATAGGCAAAGACAATACGGTTAGGTACCCTTTTCTCCTCTGTCACACTAAAATTAATTTATAATATTGTTTCAATAATTAAATAATAAAATAATTAAAAAAACATTATTTACATGCATACTGTCAATGCCAAACAGTGCCGCCAGATTGCTTGGAGAGAAAATCATAAGATAGGTTGACTCCAATGTGAAAGACAAACTAAGTTAAATGTAAAACTATAAGTTTTGGCCCTTCGCTAAAGTTATCCTACATAGTCATGCTATTGAAATAGAACCAACGAAAAATTATAATACATAATAATCGGCGTTTATTGAATTATATTGCACCTCATCAATTTATTTCTGATATCTTCTTTATTTTAACCTTATACTTTTAATTTAGAGTCCTTTTATTTTTGTCGGGTAACTTTCATATAAGTTTATCTAAGATTACAGAAAATTGTGAAATTATGCACAAGTTCAAAATAAATAGGTAGATCTGACAACACTGAATGTTTAGCCATCTTCCGGAAATGTGTTTTAAATTTTGACATTTCATTACTTTTGTAGCGATTAGGTTGAAAGTTTTCAATTCAGTCAGACAAGATTTCAAAGTATTTTCAAGGTTTCAATTTCAATTCACAAAAAAAATTCTCAAAAAATAGGTGTATTTAACTATTATTAATTAACAGTATGTGATTCCTATTTCTTTATATTTTCCTCATAAAACAGAAATCGTCAATGGGTTAATACGTTGGTAAGTAAATTTTTAGTATTGAAAATCTTTCTGAAAATTAATGTTTTCTGACAATGTGGGTATCTTATAGTTATTTAATTTTACATTATATGGTGCCATTGCTGCAAAGTTTTTAGTATTAAAAACATTTTAAAGATTTGTTTCAATATATTAGGTTAAGTTATTATTTATCCTAGAGTAAAATATATATTTTTTACATACACATTACCTTTGAAATCGTACACTGCTGGCTTTAAAGTTTACAACCTAAATGTTTAAAGTCCAAAACGCTCTACAAGACAACAGAAACCACTGCGTAATTATATATGCTAGGTTGGTTTTCAAATGATAAACACGACAGTGGCTGGGTAACTCTCTTTCAGACTAAGTGATGAACATCTTTTACTATCTTTGGAGTTGCCTATAGTTCAATAGGAAAATATTAAATTATAGATCAGTATTGATTTTTCGGACATGTAGTACTAACTTTTGTAGAAAATAATATTTGTAATTTTTTGTTGTGATTATAATTCTGTCATTAATATAATATATATTTTCACAATATTCCGAAGGTGTTGTGCAACAAATCATCAATCAGTGGATAATTGAAATGTCATTAAATATTATAGTTTTCATTGGGTTGTCATCTCTATTTTTAAAATCGGAAATGGAAACCTTTAGGTTACAAAAAAAATTCGCCGATAATTTGATCGAACATGTTGCATATACATATTTATGTAAAAATAATCCTACAATTAAATACATAAATAAAATATTAAATTATAAATAAATTATTTCTATAAATGTAATTCAAATGAAATAATAGGGATAGTAAGGGCCTGGCCTACTTTTCTAATTTCGCCTCAACTCTACATTTTATACAGACAAAATTACGTCAATAATGTTCAACTCATAATTTTAATGAATTATGGTGGAATTTCGACCACTGGGCCACCGCTAGTTTATAAAATAAGAACAAAATGCGTCATCAGTTGATGAGTTGTAAACTGAAAAAATACAGGCAGAAAACAAATGTAAGTTTTATAAATTTCCGGTAACGAAGTGGAAAATAATTCAAAGAAATAAGTTGCTAGCTGTTATTAGAAGGCAAAAGTAAGGTACTACCATGTCTTTAATTTCAGTAGGTAATAACAATACCTAACACTGAGAATAACAGACATCCCGAAAACAGTGAAATATTATTTCTCATGAATAATATAAAAAAATCGATTATAGATGCTTCAATTATAGGAATTAAAAAATGATTCACTGTTTCTTACATTTTGTATTATTATAGTATAATTATGTGTCCGAATATTATAAAAAAGATTTTATTAGTTATTCTGTATTTGTTAAGTGTTGATGGATCACTATGGAGTCCTAATCATATGATATGACATTTGCCTTTATTTATTGTTTGTAACGACGTCCTTTTGTTATAATCGACTTCATGATAGTTAAGCGTCAACGGTTGCTCTAGATGAAGTTTCTCGGAAATTCTCTATTTTTAATTTGGGTATTAAGGCGCGTTCACAGAGTTAAGTTTAGTTAAAAATTTTGCTAATTGTTCAACAAAACTTGAACGAAATCTATAGAGAGAACCTTAATTTGAACTTTTTCATGGAGTAAGGAAAATAAGAAATTTTAAGACGCGAGATGTAAGAAAATCCTAGATGTCGGTCTTACATCTCGCGTCTTCAAATTTAACGAAATGTATCAAATACATAAAGAAGTGTTCGAGAGGACATTCAATTGTGGGAAGCGCAACTGATGAAGGTTCCCTGACCAGAAACAATATATGTTATATATAATATATAATGTATATTGTCTTGCGTACAAAGGAATGACACCTCGAAGAGAGTAAAGTAAGAAATGTCAAACATTAGCGTTCAACGCTCACCGAAGAATTGCTTTTAAGCGGAAACTTTTCTGCAACTTATCGCCTGTATAGTTCGGTTGTAACTTGCTGACGTGCATGTGCATTTGTTTCATGCATGAAATCAGATATTGAAAATTTGCATTATTGAAATTGTTTAAAAGAATCCACTTCAAGTGTTGTAATGATATTTTTGGAACTATATCATAAGCATTATTGATTGTCGTTGGAACTATCGAATAAATAAATCTAGAGTAAGTAGCACGAAAAAATGCTTGGAATTATATTGTCATAAAAAATATAGTATTACTTTAGCTGATTTGAAAAACCAAATATGAAGCAAATGAATCTCTTGTAACTAAATATCTCAAGATTAATAGCTTTAATGTTGTTGAGATTTCTGGTCTCATCACGGTATCTTTTTATCAGTTTACACTCACGAAAATGTGGGCGATGTGGCAAATTGTGACTTGAGATGATTAGGACGACAGTTTTACGTTGGCACAAACCCAATATTTATTTCAATATCTATTACCCCTCATACTAATACAAGTTGTTAGATTTCTATTAGGATTTGAAAATTACACTGTCCGTAGGTAACATATTTTATATTGGTGAAATGTTTAATTACTGGATAAGGGCATTTCTATTGATTTTAAAAATATATAGAGAAATTTGATATATTTATAGTAAAATATAAAGAGATAAAGTTTGTTCAATTTGCCCATATTCTATTTATGGGGTAGTGGACACTGAAAATTGTGACCAACTGATTATTAGCAAGTGAAATCTCAAAAAAATTAGAAAATGTCTAAAATATAAAAAATATCAAGAAACGAAATTTTATTGAATAAAACTAAATTACTAACAAAAAATTAGTAAAATTATCAAAACCTCGAAATGTTAAGAATAATATATATATATATATATATATATATATATATATATATAATATATATATATATATATATACCTAATACACCAAATATTTTCATTCTCCATCTTGGATCTGCCATTTTGAATTTTGCAAATCTGACCTTGGATTCGTGATCAGAGACCCTAAAAACTACCCTAAACTAATTTTGGTGTAATTGGCAATTACTATAAAAAATAATCAGATATTAAAATATGATGTGTCAAAAGATTGGCAAAAAGAGGCATTCAAAAAGAGGTATCACATGATACCCCTTTGTATTTAAACTTGAAGAAGCGATATTCACTCTCGCTTAGCGATTCGTGTAAAATGTGTCCCCCTGTAAATATATATTAAGCGGCTTTTTAAGGTATTTTAAAAGTTATTTTGGGTGGCTAGTTTTAAAATGAAAGCCCGTATATGGTTAATGACATTAGACTTGTTACACCCAGAAGAGATATGTTTTGAACTTCATTTTTTTGGAAATGTGTAATCAAGAATGAACGATAAAATTTAGACGAAATTTTATTAATAGGTAATTAAGGTGATTGGCGATCCCGTACACTCGTTTAAAAACAAAATGAGATGGTGAATGTCTGCTTCTAGTACCTCGACCCAAGCAACTTTAATTTCGTGAATTAACTGTATGTGAGTCCATAGAGGATAGTGGACAATTTCCTTCAACTTTCTGCTTTTCTTCTAGTTTTGATCGACTTACTATGTGCCAATCTATAATAGTTAGCTGGTGTACTATGCGCTGCTTCCAAACCAAAACAGCCACGCACTCAACATTCGTTTTTTATATAGGATTTATTCGTTCAAAGAGTTTTCCATTCGTCTCTGGTCTGCCAGTTTAGATTCTGTTCGACTTCGGAATCATGTCAATCTTAGTTTTTTTAGATCCATCGAATTTTCGGGGCTCCCGTTGTTTTTATCAGAATGATTAACTTAGAAGGATTCTTATTTTTTAGCAGCATAAAATAAATTTTATAACACGCTTCCATCCATGGTTGAGTTGATCCAAATGAACAACCTTCATCTTACCTCTTGGATTCCGGCGGATAGGATAGACAACGTCATTGATCCTCTTGACCTCTTCGTATGGACCATCCCAGGGTGGTGTGAGCTTTGGAGATTTTTGCCAAGGTCCTGTTGTATCTTTCTACCATTCCGTTTGACTGTGGATGAAAAACCTGTTGCATAGCTGTTCTACCAGCACCGTCGCCACTGTGGTTGCTTCTTGACTGGGTATACAATAGGTCTCAGGATGTTTGCTGAAGTTATCCATTGCGACCAGAATGTATTTGTTTTCCTTCTCTCAGACTCGGGAAATGGACCGGCAAGATCGATCGCAATTCTCTTAAATGGGACGCCCACAATCTATTGCTGCATTCTGCCTTTGGTCCGGGTTTTCTGGCCCATACTGACGATTTTGAAGTAAATTACCCAGTACTAACTTTGGCGAATTTTATCCATAGTTTTATTCATGCCCAGATGACCTCCGGTAATCCCATTGTGTGGTCCGGACGGCGGAAATCCTTTTCTTTGTGAGTACCAGTTGGGACTTGGTTTCTCTGCCGTCATTGCTTTCCCAAATCCTATTTATCGTTCCATTCTTATAGTCCCATTGGGCCAAGAATGATTTCAGGACGCCCAAGTATCTAGCTACCTCGTCCCATCCCGGCCCAGGTGGCCCTCTCTTCTTGAATGAAAGGATTGGTTCAATGTCTGGATCAGCCATTTAGTCCTCGATACATGGTTCTGTTGTCCAGTCTTTATTCATCTGTAGGCGAATCTGTCGGATGGAGATATCATCTGTTCCGTCTTTAGTTGTCTGAATGATGTTTCACAATCCTGATTCCAACGGAATGTCTCTTTTTCAGTGCGATGCCGGTGGAGACTTGCGGCATTGATGGCAAGTCTCTCAAAAAATCGGCTGTAGTAGGGCCGGACAATCACGAATGGCTTCTATCTTGTTTTCGTTTGTGCGGATTCCTGACGTGTCCCAAAAATGCTACTTCTTTTTGTAACATGGAACACGTCTTTGGGTTGTTGCAGGTTAGTATTCTTAATTCTGGAAACTACTTCGCCGAGGTTCTTCAGATCAGGTCGTCAACTGCGTAACCCATTACCAAAATGTCGCCGAGGTATACTAAGCATCTCCTCCATGCCAACCCGCTCAATACAAACTCCATTAACCTATTTGAATGTAGCTGCAGCATTAAATAAAATAAAGAATATGACCGTAAACTGAAACAGCCCTTTACTGGTGGAGGAAGCTGTCTTTTCTTTGTCGTTTTCTACTCTTTAGGTCTAGTGTGGAGAACCAACAGGACTCTGCTAGTGTGGTCGTGGGTCATCAATTCGGGGGAGGGAATAGCTGTCTTTCTTCATCCCATCGTTTAAATTTCCATAACCCACTCAAAATCGTCTGATTCCATGCTTTTTTTAATAAAACAACGGGAGCAGAGGATGGGCTGATGGATGGCGCAATAACTCCATTTTGTAACATGGACTTGATGTTTTCCTCGACTGCCTATTGTCGCCACAATGGTAGTCGCCTAGGTGGAATCCTTATGGATTGAGTCTTTCCTGTATCTGTTTTGTGCTGGATAATGTTTGTAAGGCCGGTAGTGCCATCTTGACTATTAAAAATTTGCAAGTGATTTGCGACAAACTGCTTGACTTTCTGCTGTTCCTCTGGTGTAAGGTGTGTCAAATGGTGGGCAAACTGTTTCATTAACTACGACGATTTCTTATTAGTTGCCAATAAATACTTCGTTCCGTTCGACCGGAAATTCTTGTTGAGGATTTCGCTGCAATTTTTATGGAAGTTGCTGAGCTATTGTCGGGCCATGCCGGTAAAAATTCCTCATGTAGGAATTGAAGAACATCATATATCTAACATGAACCTATGTTGGCTGATTAGATCGAGACCCAGTATAAAATCGTCCTCAATCTCCGCTGCTAGGACCCTATGCCGGATTCTGTTGTCCCCTAGCATGACATCTGCCTCACCCTGTATTGATAACGGTAGGTATAGTAAATTTATAGTTATAAAATGTGGTTCAAAAAGGTGAATTTTGTTATATAGGGTAGACCATGAGCAGTTGCATAAATGGAAAACTAGGCATATGGTGCGAAGTAAAATCATTGGTATACAGGAATAATTTAAACAATAGAAAAATAGAAAGGGTCAATATTGTGGAGAGGATTTGTACTTATACAGGGTGGTTTTAAAGACATCAGGACCGTTGTAATATTGTGTTGAGTTGAATTATAGTTGCACAGGTTGATTCAGAAAATGATAGACCAATAAGTTATATAGGAGTGACCAGTACATTCATAGAAAGTGGTCCAAATAATAAAGCAAATAAAAAGTTTAAATATATTTGGAAAATATAGACAAGGAATAAAAATTATAGAGGAACAAAGAGAGAGGGAGAAAAAGAGAGAGAGATAAGAATAATTTTCAATTGAATTGTACCTTAATTAAATCAGAAAAAAAATACATGTCTGAAAATAGTGATTGATTGCACACGGTTTCTAAACTGTTTTTATTTTAAGTCAGCTGAAGTCGTTTCTTTTTTAAATATAAATTATTAGATTTACTTCTGGTGGGAAAGTTTACAGATATCCACCATCCCTTCCTGATCTCTGATATTATTGAGCCTAAGGACGCTGCTCAAAGTTTACAGTAAAAATAGGGAGAGACCTACAAAAATAATTTTGCTGAGCAAATTGTAGTATTAAATGAAAAATAAAAAATAATTTTTTCAAACCCATCATGTAATATCAAATCAAAGTGATCATCAGGCAGAATACAAATAGATTTATTTTATATTTTTAAAATAAATTAAAAGAAATTAACAAAAATATAAAGATGTATCCTTTCCCCGATTGTTTCCGAACTAAAAGGCCTAAAATTTTGAAAAACTTAGGGATATAGGGTCTCATCTGAACTTTACAGAAATTACAGAATTGACTGAAAAATATAAATTAAAATTGTTTCAAAGGCATCAAGTAATATATCAAATCAAAGGGCTCATAATGAACAATACAAATATATTTTGCTCATATTTTTAAACTAAATTGCTTCAAAAGATATTAACAAAAATATTTAAAACAAACAACGAAACGTTACAAAGTCAGAATCGACTTTGTTGAAATGTTTGGTTTAGTTTTGTTCTATATTCAGCTTTTTATTTCAATTGTGGTGTTATTTCCAAGAAAACATAAGAATATACTTACTTTGTTTCGAAATTGGAATTTCATTGGACTGAGAATATTATACTGAAATGTTTAATAATGTCTGCTACTTAACAAAGTATGAAAGAATCTGATTAAAAAATATTCATTTAATATTTTCAACATCGTTATTTAGTCACTCTTTGAATAAACTTTTCCCTTTAGCTTTCCAACTTTGTATCTTGTTTGGGATTTCTAATTTGATTGGAATAAGAAGACTGTGTTGAATAATTTAAAACTGCTTACACAGTTAATTCTTTTTTAATTAATCAACACCCTAATATGTCGAGGACCAGATTTCTCACTTAATTTCGGTTATTATTTTTACTCTGCTTGAAGTGTCGAGTTCATCTTAATAAGTGTCGAAACTTATTCAAGTTGTTACTCTGTTAGTGTGTGAATATTTGCATGAGGCGAAAACATTAAATCAACATTGAAACATCTAAACAATGCGCTTTGTGGGAAAGTTTGCTAGAAATATTTCGTATATATGTGACATTAATATATAAAAAAATGCGTGCGTTAAAAAAACTGATTAATTATGCTATGATCCTAATAATTTATAATCTCCGTTGTTCTTGAGAAATCGCAAAAAGTAACACAAACAATTTACTTCGAAATGATATTGGGGCATCTCTTCTATGTGTTTCTGTAATTTTGTATGGAATAACACCACATTTTGGAAAAACGTTTTTATATTTCAAAATCTCCAAACATTTCAAAGTTTAAACCAGATCCGATTTTCAAAGCCATTAAGACAAAGAACATCAAAAAGTTAAAAAATGTATGGCAAATAATAAGTTCAAAATGTTAAACATTTTAATTTCAAATTGTTAATTGTCATTTAACATTGCGACAATTTTTAACTTTTCCTTATTCTTTTGTCTTAATTGTCATTGAAAAGAATTAGGTCTGTTTTAGACCCTGAAACGTTTGGAAATATGCAAAATTAAGTAACGTAAGCCTCTAATGAATAGACTTGAACTGGATATATTGGGAATTAGTGATGTACAGTTTCAAACTAGACGCGATATTATATACTTCTCTGAAAAGAGTAACAACTGTAGACAAAGTAACGAGTAGGTATAATTTTAACAAAAAAGCTGGCTTTGTAGATTTTGTTGCCATATCAGATGGATTTATGCTCCTCTAGATAAAAAATAATATTTGTAGATTCAACATTATACAAGCATATGCACTTACAGCACACAAAATAGATCGATTTATTCTACGGCCAAATAGATACATCAAATCAAATGATTATAATGTGATAATAGGGGATTTTAATTCAAATATTGACAGAAAAGTGTAGCATGCAAGTGAAAAATGGTCTTGGAGAACGAAACGAGATAGGATATAATAGGAAATACCTTCTATAAACTTCTAAGAGAAAATTATATTTATGTACATTTGAAAGTAAGATACTAAATAGATTATATGATCCTTCTACATTTCTACAAAAACTTACTAAATTTGCTTAAAATCGCGAAACAGATATTAGATTAAAAAGTATAGCAGACAGAGTGAACATAGAATATATAGACATAAACAAGTTACAAGACCCAGGAATCAAGCAAATAAGTTATGATGATTTAACAAAGAGTAGATAGAAAACGGAAAAATGCCATAATTTAGGAGAAAACTGACTGTTATTGAGTATAAATATCACAATATCCATACGAAAATCAAAGAGTTACCAGGCAAAAGTGGCAAACTAATAATAGAAGTACAGGAACAACTAATAATATGGAAACAATATGTAATTGACGTCCTTTTGACGCCGGCGCGCCGTATCCATTGTCAGGTCCAGTTAATTATCAGTCTTAACACAGGGTAAGCCAGAATTAGAACTGCAGAAAACAGATTTCGGCATAGCGCCCTAGTAGCAGATATTGATATATACAACTGCGATCATGTTTGATCCAAGAAATGAGTTAAGTTAAATGTGGACTTTATATTGACACAGCGTGTCAGTACCAACATGAATTATAAAAAAATGTAGCGAAATCCTCAACAAGAGTTCTCGTTCGAACTGTACAAATTATTTAGGGGCAGCTAGAAACAACATATGGGAGCTGCATTGGATTGGTGGAGCCCAGTCAGTTAGCGAACGGGACACACCTATTCGCTTAACGAATGGCAAACAATGACGTCCAAATTGCCCCTAGAGAAGCAACAGCTTGTTGCAAACCAATAGAACCCGTCAATTATGAAGAATTTTACTAGTCAATAGCCAAGGAAACTCGTGTCAGAAAAGAATTTGTTACACAGGTTACAAATCACTATAGACATGTTATACCTAATGAACACAAAAAAAACAATTTCTTTTAAATCATGTCCATATTTTTAATGGTCAAGGTGGTACTACTGGCCATAAGAACGCCATCCAACACCGAATAAATACCGAAAAGCCTCAACCTACAAAAATACAAGTTAGGCGACTAAGATTCGGACAACAACAGGAAATCGAGGAGAAGAAAGAGTCTATAAAATAATAAAAGACGGAACCAACATGTTCTGTGTAGATTATAGGAAACAAAACAATGTAACTAAAATGAACAGTTATCTACTCCGTTGTATTGGTGAAATTCATCACGTCTTCTTCACCCTGTACTAGAAGAGTAAATATTGGCAAACTTATCTTCATAGAGAAGAATGCATTTTCCACTAGCATGAAGTTATTCCAATTCATCCTCATGTCATTTGGGTTATATAATGCTCCCGCTACATTTGAGAGATTAATGGAATATTTGTTAAACGGATTGACTTGAATAACACGTCTAGTGTACCTCGACGGTAGTCTGGTCATTGGTCACACATCTAATAAGTATTTGAAGATGCTCGGTAAACTATTTTCCAGAAGGAAACCTTATATATCCCTGTGCTTGTTAGCATATCGTCCAGTTATCTAGAACAGCACATAAATGAATCCGGTCAGAGCAGTGTTCTGTATTAGGTTTTTGTCACACTGAAAGAACCCACCAATAAAGATAACGATTACGCAGACCAACTTTGGCAGAGCAAGCTGGCCACACAATAACTGACTCGAAGGCAAGTTCGCCTGGGTTGCAATAAGGGGATAAGGTCTAGTTACACAATCTCCAATTCATGGGCAAAGCTAAAGGTGGTTATAACGTTTAATTTTGATCGAAACTTTAATTGAAAAAAAGTTACTGTACCACACTCGAGAGAGAATACATCAATTGTGTTCCACAAGGAACACGTGAATATCAATAAGTTAAGGACAGTTTAGTATTACTGATTTGTGAATAATTGTTTTGTTTTGTGATATAAGATTCCTGGTCTGTGTTGGTGTGACTTAAAAAAGAACAACCTTTTTAAGACAAACCAACAAACACAAGAAATTCGAGAACATTCACATGATAAACCATACAGCGTATTACGTGTACCTTGACATATTGTTTAAATAAACTCAGTTTAGTTCCTCTTTTAGCTATATTTTATATGACTTAGAAGCAAAATCTTTTCTCTTTAGACATTGTCATCTAACCGAACAAAACGGGCACATATAGACTCGGTTTCTTCAAATTTGTGCTCAATTCTGCTTATAGTCGTCTGGGTTGGACCAAAGAGATTACGCAGTATTATCTATTTCTTTTTCAGAATAGTCGTTTTACATGATACAAATTGTACTGATATAAACATACACGCTGACAAACTTTATCAACTCACAATATCTGTGCACACTTACCGGAAGATTCTTGCAAGAATGATATGGTAACTGAATGCGGTGATCAAATTGTTGGTGAAGACGGCGGCATGCAACATGTTTTTGGTGTGATTGCTTACCAATATGTGTAAAAGGTTCTAAGATACTAATACGTGACCACAATCCTGCTATCCTCCTTCGAAACGCCAATTGAGCTCATGTGCTGTCAAGTTTTTCTAACATAAATAAATCATGCACAAGCAATGGATAAATAGAATGAATAAAATTTTAGGGATCTCACATCGTGTTACTAGACTAACAATGTCCTTTATGAATGTAATAAAATACTGCTTAACAAGTAGTCCTCTCTAACGGGAAGTTGAATACAGCGAAATCAAAGAATTACTAGTCACCTAGTTAAACACACATTAGTTATTCTTGTGCATGTGAGAGGAATATATCTGTCAGTTGATCTTTTTGTTGGGATGGGAGTCTTATAGATTATGAAAACATAAAATTCAACTACAACTGAGTAGTGTTTTTTTAAATAATTAAAATGTCAATATATTGATTAAATCATTATATTGGGAGTTTTCAAGATCAAGTGAAAAAATTCAGGTAAATATCAATACAGATGAAATTCGTCGCATTACTAAATTTCCCACATTACTTAAGTATTAAGATAATTTACTATATTATTTTGTCAATGGGACGCTATTATTTTGTGTAACCCGATTTATATATGTCAAAGTGGTTCTTAAAGTTGAAGTTTAGATTTCCGTATAAGTTTGTCACCTCGAGCGTGTTAGATTTAAGCGATTTTTTACAATATGAGGAGTAGATATGTTTTTGTTTTGTTGCGGAAATGTCTTCTAGACAATCAGTAAAATAAGTGTCTCTATGTGCGTCATAAGAGAAAGGTGTTGAGAACTACACAGATCCACAAAAAAATTAAGTTGTTTGCCGATTAACAGAACCACAGTTTTCCCATGTAGTTGGTCGCTCTGAACTCTAATCTGACATCGATATTCTTGGAGGTTATCATGATCAAGGTCATTTGAAGCTCAAATGGATGAAAAGGCGCTGAGGCAGGAGAGAAGGGCTGAATTCAAATCATAGGTTACTCAACCGTATCACGTCATGGTTAGGGCCGGCTCAAATTCAAATTGTTAAATGAACAGACAGGCCAAAGACAAAAAGTATAATTGTATGTTCTTGCAGTTGCTGAATACTAATACGAGGTCAGTTGGACCATAATCTGTCAGAGCCAAGGGAGTTTCAAGATCAATTTCACAAAGGAATGTATAAGTAAGAGATCATAACCTCTATTCGTATTTTTGAGAATGATGATTTCAATTTTGGAGTTATTTTATCAATGTGGTTCAAGGTCAAGATTATCTCAAGTTCAAATAGCAAAAAGGTTGCACTGATAGGATATACTTACAAAAATATCAATCTATCGGCTAGAGTGAGATAAACTTTATGTACATTATATGAGAGGTGAATTCATTCTCTCGCATCAAAGTTTTTTCGGAAACAATGATTCAAGGATCATTGGAAATTTCCAAACAGAGATTTGATCAAGAACACACTATAACGTCTTAAGCGTTCAAAAATAACAAATTAAGAGAAAAAGTAAAATTTTGGGATTTGTTATAAAACCTCAGGCTGATTCTTCAGCTTGGTTCGGCAGTCTCTCTGAAATGTAGTTTGGGTATGCATATGTCTGTGCTCGTGTACTCGGTTGTATTTGTGGATATGCGTAAGTATGTATTTTCCTACTGCTCCAGAATATGCTGGAGATGGTGACAACTGTCGCAAATGAAAATATGTAGAATAATCTTTTCTCTGATTTTTTGGAGTAACGTAGCTAGCAAATGCGCGCTGCCTGCCGCGCTAGGGGGGGGGGGTTAGGTTGTGAGAATGATGTTTCCGAGGACGAGTTCACTTTGTTTTTGTCAAAGTCGGAAAACTCACATACTTGCACTTAGAGAGGTATGAGAGTTATGACCCCTAGGACAGCGGATTTCCCTGCGATCGGATCAGGTTTCCTAATATGCGGGTTTCTTAATATGCCCATGGCTAATCAAAAACTCAATTTTAGTTCTAATCCTTCTATAGATAATCATATTTTAATCCACCCAACTGTAATAGCAAATCAACATCGTTTTGTTAAGTTCTTCAGATTTGAATTCAACACTCTCAAAAATACGAATATAGGCGTTAATCTCATATTTGTAAATTTCTTTGTCAATTTGACTTTGAAACGCTCTTGACTCTGACACATTATGGTCCAATTGCCCTCCAATAGTATTTATCAACTGCAAAAACATCAAATTATATTTCTTTGGTCTGTGCGTTACGTTCACAAGTTCACCTTGAGATGCCCTTGACCCTATCGAGATATGGTCGGGTTAACCTCAGATTTGAATTCAGCGACCTTAAATATATATAGACTCACTTTTCCTTCCTGCGACAGTAGTTTTTCATCGATTTGACCTTGAAGTGCCCTTAATCCTGATGGCCTACAAGAAAAGCGACGTCAGATTTGAATTCAACGCGAAAAACTACTATGGTTCTAAAATGCGATGGAGATAGCCATTTCTTTATGATAGTCACTTATGTTGATCAGACACAAAAAACCTACTTTGATTTCTATCACTCACTTATACGTATAAACATGACTATAGTTTCGATACTGAATTTATGTCATTATCAAACGACGAAACATAAGTTAATGAAAGTTCGACAACATACAACAAAAAAGTAAACTAATTTAGAGGTTCATATGACTAAATTAAAAAAATTATGGGATTAAATGAACGTAAAGCAGCAACTACGGTTTTAACAAATCGAACAAAATATTTCTATTAGAATTTAATTGGTCATTTTAATCCAGCCACCAACGGTAAAAATAGAGTATTACCTCGCAAATTTTTGGGACAACATGGATTTGTATGAAAATTTGGAATTAAGCTTGTCTTACCCTCTTCATCAAAAGCTATATATGTACGATGTGTGCTCCCTGCTGTTTAGGGGTGAAAACTACCCCTTCTCATAAAAATGAAGAAATAAACATTTCATGAGCTAGTTATTGCTTGAATAAATAAAATAATTATTAAATTCTATGCGTTACATATTCCTATATTTGTTGAAATGCTAATTATATTTTGTTTTCAACAAATCTACCCTTAAAACTAATATCATAAAAAAAATCATTTTTAATAGCTTAAAAAATATCTTTACAGTGCATTATTAGTGAATATTATCTTTTTTATGGGTTATTAGGTAGTATTACAAAGTTTCATCCCTAAAAAAACAGCCCTGATTGCATACAAATTATGAAAAATGTACAAAAATAAGTATTATATACGAAAAAATTATTTCAAACTGTAAGAAAACATATGAACGTGTTCTTAAGTGTATGTTATTATGGTTTCACAATTTATTAAGTTTCAACCCTCAAAAACCACACCCCATTCTATAAAAATTGTAAAAATTGTACAAACAAGTTTTTTATACAAAAAAATATTTCAAATTGTAACAAAATTCATGAACATGTTTTTAAATGCACGTTATTATGTTTTGTTAAATAATCCCTTAAAAGCCACCCCCATTGCAAAAATTGTACAAATAAGTTTTTTATACTTTAAAATGGCTTCAAACAAATAAAGAAATTATTAGAACATGTTTTCAAATGTTTTGTATTTTTTTTGCTTTAATCATTAATAGTCACGCCATATGATAACATTTTAAAAAAGGTAACAAGTTGTCTACAAAATTGTAAAACGTATATTCTTTAATTTAAATTTTTATTTAAAAAAAGTAACTTATACCAAAAAAATTTAAATTGTAATGTATAAAATTATATTATTTCGTCAGTATTATAACATATATTTATATATTTATTACATCGCACGTATGTAAATATCTTTGTCAGATTCCCTGCCACTATTCTCCTCCTGATCTAAAATTGGTGAAGAGTTGTGGCAGATATCTCCGTTCCACGTCCCACAAGAAGCGTTGCAGTACAAACCGATATAATTGTAAAACAATTAATAATTGAACCTTAAAAAATATAAAAAAGAAGTACTATATGGTAAAAGTAAAATTACAGATTTTAAAAATATCATTAAATTGTTATGACTAAAAATTAATAATTCAGATTATAAACTTACTGATTATATCATTCCATTATCTTTCCTGAAAACTCGATTTATAATTGAAGTAATCTCGATTCCAGTAATAATTTTCTATGTTTATATCAAATATCCTCTTCAAGAGGTAAGTCAGGGCAATCAAAATAAAAATAAATCAGGTAATATGTTCCTCAATTCATACAAAAAGGAAAATTATTGTTGTAATTTTTGTTGTAATTATACTTAAAAATTGTTAAGAGTATTTACAAACTTATTTATTTTTTAGTTCGATAATTAATACATATTTCACTTATTTTTGAAGAAAAATGAGCTAAAAATAACACCACTTGTTCACTCCTATAATTTTGGACATATACTGGATACTAGCACAGAAGCGAGCTCCGAAACTTTCTCTCTCTCTCTCTCACACACACACACAGACACAAACACACACACACACACACACATATATCCCGGGGTGGTTGTTGGTCCACTACCGGGCGCCTCCCCAGGTGGCGGATAGGGGAACGCTCTTCAGCAATGGGGAGTACTGAGGATTTCCTCAGGGCGGACCAAAATCAGATAGGGGAAGGAACCCCGAAAATAAACCATTTATGGATATGGGTGATAAGGTGAACTTAATACCCCAGGTGGGTACCTCTGCAGAGGATAATCCCGCCACCGGTTCCGATCGAGTGAAAGCCTCGGTGGCCGGTGCACGCTCCACGGATTCTGGGGGGACCGAATTATCACTGGTTCCGTCACATAGTGACAAGAAGAAGAAAACTAGTAATGGTACAACATCGACCATTACAACTAGAGCTGGCAGCAAGACACTATCCAGCCAGGTCCTCCAAAAGGCGAATAGTGTAGTTGACGTCCAACAAAGGGCAACAAATGAGAGTGGCGCTCCAAACAAATTAGGAGCAAAGATCGATGAGCTCTTGAAGTTCATTGGGCCTAGGCACAATGTACATCATGAGATCAAGAAACTGGCACACGCCATTAAGTCAGAATATGACAAATATCAGACGTCAACGACGCGGCCACCTCCTGTAGCGAAACCTGCTACAACACAGACATCGCCAGTAAAGGTGTCAAACACTCAGACACAAGGTGGACAGCAAAAGGAGGTCCCAAAAACGGCCGCCTCAAAAGCAGCTAACTCAAAATCGGCTGCATCAACACCGGCGGCCCCAAAGCAGGCGGCTTCAATAAAAGTAGCCTCTGTAGCAAGGACCTCGGCACCGAAGGTCTCGCCTTCAGTAGCCTCATCAAGTAAGGCACCACCACTTAAAACGCTTAAACCGGTGCTAGCTACCAAGATAAAGCCCGGTAAGGAAGGTCGCCAGAACATCGGGCAAACTACCCAGGGAACAACAAGTAGGGTGGTCAATTCAGAAGCGGAGAGAAACAATGGATTAAAATCCAAGTTTAAACCGCAGACCAAAAACCAACCTGCAAACCAGTCGACTGACTGGCAAGTGGTAAAGAGGAAAAAGGCCCCGAGGACCAATAAGCAAAAACCAGCGCCACATTGTACGCTGCTTATAAAGAAAGGCGAGAAGAGCTCCCATGCAGATATCTTGCGAGGTATCAAGAATGATCCCACCTTGCAGGATATAGGCAAAAAAGTCAATAAGATCCGACGAACAGCTAAGGGAGATCTACTTTTGTTATTCGCCAAGGCAGACGCTCAGGAGATGGAGCGCTATTGTAACGCCATCAAGAATAAGCTCCCAAGCGGGGCCACTGTACAATCTCGAATACCGCAAATCGAGATTGAAATTAAAGACTTGGACGAGATCAGTACCAAGGAAGACGTAGTAAACCTGCTCAAAGATAATATCGACGGCCTGGCAGAGATCACTGAGGAGGCAGTGAAATCACTTCGACGGGCATATAGATCAACACAAACGGCAGTTGTTTGTCTCCCAGAGGTCCAGGCCAAGAAAGCCATCGCACTTGGAAAGCTGAAACTTGCGTGGGGCACAGTACGTGTTCGCGAGAGGATCAGCCTTCGACGGTGCTTCAAATGCTGGCACTTTGGGCACAACGCCCAGGCGTGCAGAGGCAAGACGGACCGAAGCAGTTGTTGTCACAGATGCGGAGGCGCTGGTCACAATGCCTCGGCTTGTCAACAACCTGCCAAGTGCTTACTCTGCAAAGAGAAAGATAGTAGGTCAGACTGCCGGCACGTTGCGGGTAGTTGGAAATGTCCGATCTACCAACAGGCGATGAGAGCAGCACAAGCCCGTAAATGAAAGTACTGCAACTCAACCTCAACCATTGCGAAGCAGCCCAAGACCTACTGGTACAGCGGGTGCGGGAATTGGATTGCGACGTAGCCATAATCTGCGAGCAGTACAAAAACTTCGACACCCTGTCCTGGGTAAATGACACAACGGACAGAGCAGCGATATGGGCTTGCGGTAAACTTCCGTTCCAACAACTCCCAAATACCCCCGAACCATGGCTTGTGAGAGCCAAAGTGGGAGGGGTTCACTTTTATAGCTGCTATGCACCTCCTAGTGCACAGCTCGAGGAGTTCGAGTTATTCTTGGACACCTTGGCGGAGGATGTACGGAAGCGTGAATCGGTCGCCATCGCAGGAGATTTCAACGCCTGGGCAATTGACTGGGGATGTCGGGAAACGAGCGCGAGAGGACGAGCTCTCCTTGAGACCATGTCTTCGCTCAACCTGGTACTCCTCAACACAGGAGACGTAAGCACATATCGCAAAGGCACAGCCAGCTCCATTATCGATGTGACATTCGTTAGCAGCAACCTAATTAAAGGGAGCTGTGAGTGGCGGGTCGATGAGGAGTTTACTAATAGCGACCACCAAGCTATTATATGGGAAATCAACACCACTCCCAAACGAAGATTGTGTGTCAGTCGTGCGAGGTCACAGCCAGTCGGTTGGAACAAAAATGCTTTCGATGCTGACTCATTCGCCTTGGTTATGGAGCAGGAACCATTGTCAATAGCAACAAGCGCAGAAGCCACTGCCAAAGAGGTAATGACAAGCGTTGTCAAGTCCTGCGATGCATCCATGCCAAGGAGACGGCAGAACAACAGCCGCCCACCAGTTTACTGGTGGAACGACACGATCTCACAACACCGACGAGAGTGTCTCAAAGCACGAAGGCTGCATCAACGAGCACGGAGACGCGACAGGGTCACAACAGAAGAACTAAGGCTCGACTATGAGATCAAAAGACAACAACTACGAAGAGCCATTCTCTCAAGCAAGAGATCGTACTGAAAGGAATTGTGTGACGAAGTTGACCAAGATCCATGGGGAAAACCGTATAAAATCGTGATGCATAAAATCAAGGCCACCCCCATGACATCAACGAACTGCCCCGAATCATTGCACCGCATTGTCACTCACTTGTTTCCTGCGAAGCCTGAGCTACCCGCTTATCCTTCGTGGCAGGTGAGGGACGAAGATATACCATCAGTGACTATGAATGAGCTGATGGGCGCGTGCAACCGGCTCCAAAACGGTAAGGCTCCCGGTCCAGATGGCATACCTAACATCGCGCTAAAATGCGCCATAGCCAATAGGCCTGACATGTTTCTACACATGTATGAGACCTGCCTAAAGCAGGGGGTTTTTCCGACTAAGTGGAAAAAGCAGAGGCTTGTGCTCCTACCTAAAGGGGGAAAGAAACCTCCAGACGAACCGTCATCATATCGTCCCCTCTGTATGTTGGACTCTGCGGGAAAACTCCTTGAAAGAATAATAGCAGATAGGCTGGAGCCCTACGTTGAGCCAAAACTTTCCACCAACCAATTCGGGTTCAGAAAGGGGAGATCAACCATCGATGCCGTGACACTCGTTACCAACATCGCCAGAGAGGCTATCTCGGGAAAGAGATGGAGAAGAGGTGGAAAAAAGTACTGTCTAATAGCCACCCTGGATATCAAGAACGCCTTTAACTCGGCCCGCTGGGACCGCATTTTGGAGGCTCTTGCCAGGATGGAAGTTCCTCAGTACTTGCGCAGAATGGTTTCAGCGTATTTCAAGGACCGCATCTTGTTGTACCAAACTGAAAATGGGCAAGTAGACTATAAGATCACAGGAGGTGTACCTCAGGGCTCTGTTCTTGGCCCCCTCTTATGGAACGTAATGTACAACGACCTGCTCCTGCTCGGTCTGCCTGAGGGCGTCAGGCTAGTGGCATTCGCCGATGATGTGGCATTGATCATAGTGCGCAAGCACATAGAGGAGATACAAACAACCTTCTCATTCGCTATAGCCACAATTCAGCATTGGATGCTCGCAGCGGACTTGAGTTTAGCAGAGCAAAAGACCGAAACACTTCTTGTTAGCAGTCGGAAGGCAAGGGAAACCATCACCCTCAAAATAGGCGACTCCTACATACAGTCGCAGCCCTTCATCAGCTATTTGGGGGTGCTACTGGACACACGGCTCAACTTCAAAGAGCACATAATCGCGGCCAGCAAGAAAGCAGCTGGGGTACAGGGGGCATTATCTAGAATAATGCCGAATGTCGGAGGCCCTAGACAGATAAGAAGACAGCTACTGGCAACAGTAACTACTTCTGTTTTGTTGTACGGGGCACCGGTATGGGAGAAATCGCTCGAGCTACCATCGTACCGCCGGAAAATGAAATCAGTCCAGCGGCTCTCAGCGATTCGAGTGGCATCATCCTACCGCACTGTGTCTTACGAGGCGGTGATTGTGATTGCCTCTACCCTGCCAATCGACATCCTGGCTGCAGAAAGGGGACGGCTTTATCGCAGAAAGTTAGAAAAAGACCAGATGACAGGAAACAGCGATGAAAGAGCCATGAGTCTAGGGCAATGGCAGGAGAGGTGGGACAGCTCTACTAAAGGCCGGTGGACATATCGATTGATACCTAACATCAGTCGTTGGGTCAACCGCCAGCATGGGGAGGTTGGGTTTTACATCACTCAACTACTGACTGGACATGGATGCTTTCGAGCATACTTGCACAGGTTCAGGAGGGCAAACTCCCCAAACTGCCCACACTGTACGGACGTGGTAGAGGACGCGGAACACGTGTTCTTCTCCTGCCCCCGGTTTCAGGATCAACGTGCTGAAGTGGAGAGGATTCTGGAGACTAATATCGTCCCAGAACAATTGGTAGAAGCCATGCTGAAGGGCCCCCAAGCCTGGAACTTGGTATCAGATTACGCGGAGACTATCCTCAAAGAACTCCGCGATACGTTCGAGGAGTAGGCTTTAGAGGCTCCCAATGTAAGAGCAGTAAACATCTGCAATAAACCACCCTTGCGAAGTAGTATTGAGTAAGAGTGCCGCAAGGGACCATGGTTGTAGGAGAAAGAGGTTAGGGTTTTAGCGGGTATACGGTATACTGGTTTCAATGCAACGACTTACTCTTGCTTTGAAGTCATTGCACCGGGAGTCCCGCACGACGGCTAGCACGTGCTAGTTAAGTACGCAATGTATTTCCCCCTCTTCGGATAAAAAAAAAAAACACACATATATATATATATATATATATATATATATATATATATATATATATGTGCCCAGGCGTGCAGAGGCAAGACTGACCGAAGCAGTTGTTGTCACAGATGCGGAGGCGCTGGTCACAATGCCTCGGCTTGTCAACAACCTGCCAAGTGCTTATTCTGCAAAGAGAAAGATAGTAGGTCAGACTGCCGGCACGTTGCGGGTAGTTGGAAATGTCCGATCTACCAACAGGCGATGAGAGCAGCACAAGCCCGTAAATGAAAGTACTGCAACTCAACCTCAACCATTGCGAAGCAGCCCAAGACCTACTGGTACAGCGGGTGCGGGAATTGGATTGCGACGTAGCCATAATCTGCGAGCAGTACAAAAACTTCGACACCCTGTCCTGGGTAAATGACACAACGGACAGAGCAGCGATATGGACTTGCGGTAAACTTCCGTTCCAACAACTCCCAAATACCCCCGAACCATGGCTTGTGAGAGCCAAAGTGGGAGGGGTTCACTTCTATAGCTGCTATGCACCTCCTAGTGCACAGCTCGAGGAGTTCGAGTTATTCTTGGACACCTTGGCGGAGGATGTACGGAAGCGTGAATCGGTCGCCATCGCAGGAGATTTCAACGCCTGGGCAATTGACTGGGGATGCCGGGAAACGAGCGCGAGAGGACGAGCTCTCCTTGAGACCATGTTTTCGCTCAACCTGGTACTCCTCAACACAGGAGCCGTAAGCACATATCGCAAAGGCACAGCCAGCTCCATTATCGATGTGACATTCGTTAGAAGCAACCTAATTAAAGGGGGCTGTGAGTGGCGGGTCGATGAGGAGTTTACTAATAGCGACCACCAAGCTATTATATGGGAAATCAACACCACTCCCAAACGAAGATTGTGTGTCAGTCGTGCGAGGCCACAGCCAGTCGGTTGGAACAAAAATGCTTTCGATGCTGATTCATTCGCCTTGGTTATGGAGCAGGAACCATTGTCAATAGCAACAAGCGCAGAAGCCACTGCCAAAAAGGTAATGACAAGCGTTGTCAAGTCCTGCGATGCTTCCATGCCAAGGAGACGGCAGAACAACAGCCGCCCACCAGTTTACTGGTGGAACGACACAATCTCACAACACCGACGAGAGTGTCTCAAAGCACGAAGGCTGCATCAACGAGCACGGAGACGCGACAGGGTCACAACAGAAGA
Organism: Octodonta nipae; assembly: GCA_034190945.1. Classification (NCBI taxonomy): domain Eukaryota; kingdom Metazoa; phylum Arthropoda; class Insecta; order Coleoptera; family Chrysomelidae; genus Octodonta; species Octodonta nipae. The sequence goes on from CM067219.1 coordinate 57,952,479, forward strand.
ACTAAGGCTCGACTATGAGATCAAAAGACAACAACTACGAAGAGCCATTCTCTCAAGCAAGAGATCCTACTGGAAGGAATTGTGTGACGAAGTTGACCAAGATCCATGGGGAAAACCGTATAAAATCGTGATGCATAAAATTAAGGCCCCTCCCATGACATCAACGAACTGCCCCGAATCATTGAACCGCATTGTCACTCACTTGTTTCCTGCGAAGCCTGAGCTACCCGCTTATCCTTCGTGGCAGGTGAGGGACGAAGATATACCATCAGTGACTATGAATGAGCTGATGGGCGCGTGTAACCGGCTCCAAAACGGTAAGGCTCCCGGTCCAGGTGGCATACCTAACATCGCGCTAAAATGCGCCATAGCCAATAGGCCTGACATGTTTCTACACATGTATGAGACCTGCCTAAAGCAGGGGGTTTTTCCGACTAAGTGGAAAAAGCAGAGGCTTGTGCTCCTACCTAAAGGGGGAAAGAAACCTCCAGACGAACCGTCATCATATCGTCCCCTCTGTATGTTGAACTCTGCGGGAAAACTCCTTGAAAGAATAATAGCAGATAGGCTGGAGCCCTACGTTGAGCCAAAACTTTCCACCAACCAATTCGGGTTCAGAAAGGGGAGATCAACCATCGATGCCGTGACACTCGTTACCAACATCGCCAGAGAGGCTATCTCGGGAAAGAGATGGAGAAGAGGTGGAAAAAAGTACTGTCTAATAGCCACCCTGGATATCAAGAACGCCTTTAACTCGGCCCGCTGGGACCGCATTTTGGAGGCTCTTGCCAGGATGGAAGTTCCTCAGTACTTGCGCAGAATGGTTTCAGCGTATTTCAAGGACCGCATCTTGTTGTACCAAACTGAAAATGGGCAAGTAGACTATAAGATCACAGGAGGTGTACCTCAGGGCTCTGTTCTTGGCCCCCTCTTATGGAACGTAATGTACAACGACCTGCTCCTGCTCGGTCTGCCTGAGGGCGTCAGGCTAGTGGCATTCGCCGATGATGTGGCATTGATCATAGTGCGCAAGCACATAGAGGAGATACAAACAACCTTCTCATTCGCTATAGCCACAATTCAGCATTGGATGCTCGCAGCGGACTTGAGTTTAGCAGAGCAAAAGACCGAAACACTTCTTGTTAGCAGTCGGAAGGCAAGGGAAACCATCACCCTCAAAATAGGCGACTCCTACATACAGTCGCAGCCCTTCATCAGCTATTTGGGGGTGCTACTGGACACACGGCTCAACTTCAAAGAGCACATAATCGCGGCCAGCAAGAAAGCAGCTGGGGTACAGGGGGCATTATCTAGAATAATGCCGAATGTCGGAGGCCCTAGACAGATAAGAAGACAGCTACTGGCAACAGTAACTACTTCTGTTTTGTTGTACGGGGCACCGGTATGGGAGAAATCGCTCGAGCTACCATCGTACCGCCGGAAAATGAAATCAGTCCAGCGGCTCTCAGCGATTCGAGTGGCATCATCCTACCGCACTGTGTCTTACGAGGCGGTGATTGTGATTGCCTCTACCCTGCCAATCGACATCCTGGCTGCAGAAAGGGGACGGCTTTATCGCAGAAAGTTAGAAAAAGACCAGATGACAGGAAACAGCGATGAAAGAGCCATGAGTCTAGGGCAATGGCAGGAGAGGTGGGACAGCTCTACTAAAGGCCGGTGGACATATCGATTGATACCTAACATCAGTCGTTGGGTCAACCGCCAGCATGGGGAGGTTGGGTTTTACATCACTCAACTACTGACTGGACATGGATGCTTTCGAGCATACTTGCACAGGTTCAGGAGGGCAAACTCCCCAAACTGCCCACACTGTACGGACGTGGTAGAGGACGCGGAACACGTGTTCTTCTCCTGCCCCCGGTTTCAGGATCAACGTGCTGAAGTGGAGAGGATTCTGGAGACTAATATCGTCCCAGAACAATTGGTAGAAGCCATGCTGAAGGGCCCCCAAGCCTGGAACTTGGTATCAGATTACACGGAGACTATCCTCAAAGAACTCCGCGATACGTTCGAGGAGTAGGCTTTAGAGGCTCCCAATGTAAGAGCAGTAAACATCTGCAATAAACCACCCTTGCGAAGTAGTATTGAGTAAGAGTGCCGCAAGGGACCATGGTTGTAGGAGAAAGAGGTTAGGGTTTTAGCGGGTATACGGTATACTGGTTTCAATGCAACGACTTACTCTTGCTTTGAAGTCATTGCACCGGGAGTCCCGCACGACGGCTAGCACGTGCTAGTTAAGTACGCAATGTATTTCCCCCCTCTTCGGATAAAAAAAAAAAAACACACATATATATATATATATATATATATATATATATATATATATGTGCCCAGGCGTGCAGAGGCAAGACTGACCGAAGCAGTTGTTGTCACAGATGCGGAGGCGCTGGTCACAATGCCTCGGCTTGTCAACAACCTGCCAAGTGCTTATTCTGCAAAGAGAAAGATAGTAGGTCAGACTGCCGGCACGTTGCGGGTAGTTGGAAATGTCCGATCTACCAACAGGCGATGAGAGCAGCACAAGCCCGTAAATGAAAGTACTGCAACTCAACCTCAACCATTGCGAAGCAGCCCAAGACCTACTGGTACAGCGGGTGCGGGAATTGGATTGCGACGTAGCCATAATCTGCGAGCAGTACAAAAACTTCGACACCCTGTCCTGGGTAAATGACACAACGGACAGAGCAGCGATATGGACTTGCGGTAAACTTCCGTTCCAACAACTCCCAAATACCCCCGAACCATGGCTTGTGAGAGCCAAAGTGGGAGGGGTTCACTTCTATAGCTGCTATGCACCTCCTAGTGCACAGCTCGAGGAGTTCGAGTTATTCTTGGACACCTTGGCGGAGGATGTACGGAAGCGTGAATCGGTCGCCATCGCAGGAGATTTCAACGCCTGGGCAATTGACTGGGGATGCCGGGAAACGAGCGCGAGAGGACGAGCTCTCCTTGAGACCATGTTTTCGCTCAACCTGGTACTCCTCAACACAGGAGCCGTAAGCACATATCGCAAAGGCACAGCCAGCTCCATTATCGATGTGACATTCGTTAGAAGCAACCTAATTAAAGGGGGCTGTGAGTGGCGGGTCGATGAAGAGTTTACTAATAGCGACCACCAAGCTATTATATGGGAAATCAACACCACTCCCAAACGAAGATTGTGTGTCAGTCGTGCGAGGCCACAGCCAGTCGGTTGGAACAAAAATGCTTTCGATGCTGATTCATTCGCCTTGGTTATGGAGCAGGAACCATTGTCAATAGCAACAAGCGCAGAAGCCACTGCCAAAAAGGTAATGACAAGCGTTGTCAAGTCCTGCGATGCTTCCATGCCAAGGAGACGGCAGAACAACAGCCGCCCACCAGTTTACTGGTGGAACGACACAATCTCACAACACCGACGAGAGTGTCTCAAAGCACGAAGGCTGCATCAACGAGCACGAAGACGCGACAGGGTCACAACAGAAGAACTAAGGCTCGACTATGAGATCAAAAGACAACAACTACGAAGAGCCATTCTCTCAAGCAAGAGATCCTGCTGGAAGGAGTTGTGTGACGAAGTTAATCAAGATCCATGGGGAAAACCGTATAAAATCGTGATGCATAAAATTAAGGCCCCTCCCATGACATCAACGAACTGCCCCGAATCATTGCACCGCATTGTCACTCACTTGTTTCCTGCGAAGCCTGAGCTACCCGCTTATCCTTCGTGGCAGGTGAGGGACGAAGATATACCATCAGTGACTATGAATGAGCTGATGGGCGCGTGCAACTGGCTCCAAAACGGCAAGGCTCCCGGTCCAGATGGCATACCTAACATCGCGCTAAAATGCGCCATAGCCAATAGGCCTGACATGTTTCTACACATGTATGAGACCTGCCTAAAGCAGAGGGTTTTCCCGACTAAGTGGAAAAAGCAGAGGCTTGTGCTCCTCCCTAAAGGGGGAAAGAAACCTCCCGACGAACCGTCATCATATCGTCCCCTCTGTATGTTGGATTTTGCGGGAAAACTCCTTGAAAGGATAATAGCAGATAGGCTGGAGCCCTACGTTGAGCCGAAACTTTCCACCAACAAATTCGGGTTCAGAAAGGGGAGATCAACCATCGATGCCGTAAAACTCGTTACCAACATCGCCAGAGAGGCTATCTCGGGAAAGAGATGGAGAAGAGGTGGAAAAAAGTACTGTCTAATAGCCACCCTGGATATCAAGAACGCCTTTAACTCGGCCCGCTGGGACCGCATTTTGGAGGCTCTTGCCAGGATGGAAGTTCTGCAGTACTTGCGCAGAATGGTTTCAACGTATTTCAAGGACCGCATCTTGTTGTACCAAACTGAAAATGGGCAAGTAGACTATAAGATCACAGGAGGTGTACCTCAGGGCTCTGTTCTTGGCCCCCTCTTATGGAACGTAATGTACAACGACCTGCTCCTGCTCGGTCTGCCTGAGGGCGTCAGGCTAGTGGCATTCGCCGATGATGTGGCATTGATCATAGTGCGCAAGCACATAGAGGAGATACAAACAACCTTCTCATTCGCTATAGCCACAATTCAGCATTGTATGCTCGCAGCGGACTTGAGTTTAGCAGAACAAAAGACCGAAACACTTCTTGTTAGCAGTCGAAAGGCAAGGGAAACCATCACCCTCAAAATAGGCGACACCTACATACAGTCGCAGCCCTTCGTCAGCTATTTGGGGGTGCTCCTGGACACACGGCTCAACTTCAAAGAGCACATAATCGCGGCCAGCAAGAAAGCAGCTGGGGTACAGGGGGCATTATCTAGAATAATGCCTAATGTCGGAGGCCCTAGACAGATGAGAAGACAGCTACTGGCAACAGTAACTACTTCTGTTTTGTTGTACGGGGCACCGGTATGGGAGAAATCGCTCGAGCTACCATCGTACCGCCGGAAAATGAAATCAGTCCAGCGGCTCTCAGCGATTCGAGTGGCATCATCCTACCGCACTGTCTTATGAGGCGGTGAGTGTGATTGCCTTTACCCTGCCAATCGACATCCTGGCTGCAGAAAGGGGACGGCTTTATCGCAGGAAGTTAGAAAAAGACCAACCGACAGGAAACGCGATGAAAGAGCCATGAGTCTAGGGCAATGGCAGGAGAGGTGGGACAGCTCTACTAAAGGCCGGTGGACATATCGATTGATACCTAACATCAGTCGTTGGGTCAACCGCCAGCATGGGGAGGTTGGGTTCTACATCACTCAACTCCTGACTGGACATGGATGCTTTCGAGCATACCTGCACAGGTTCAGGAGGGCAAACTCCCCAAACTGCCCACACTGTACGGACGTGATAGAGGACGCGGAACACGTGTTCTTCTCCTGCGCCCGGTTTCAGGATCAACGTGCTGAAGTGGAGAGGATTCTGGAGACTAATATCGTTCCAGAACAATTAGTAGAAGCCATGCTGAAGGGCCCCCAAGCCTGGAACTTGGTAACAGATTACGCGGAGACTATCCTCAAAGAACTCCGCGATACGTTCGAGGAGTAGGCTTTAGAAGCTTTCAATGGAAGGGCAGTAAACATCTGCAATGAACCACCCTTGCGAAGTAGTATTGAGTAAGAGTGCCGCAGGGGACCATGGTTGTAGGAGAAAGAGGTTAGGGTTTTAGCGGGTATACGGTATACTGGTTTCAATGCAACGATTTACTCTTGCTTTGAAGTCATTACATCGGGAGTCCCGCACGACGGCCAGCACGTGCTAGCTAAGTACGCAATGTATTTCCCCCCTCTTCGGATAATATATATATATTATTAAGTAACACGTACATGTGACTATGCGTTTGCGTATACATGTAATATATGAGCATGAACTTATTCCTATATATATATATGGTTTTGAATGCTTTAAAATAGAGAATTGATATCCGAAAATTACTACAAAAAAAAACAATTGGTTTATCGACTATAACTTTCTTAATTTTTAAGATATCTGTAGCCTCATTTTAAAGGTAATGTTAAGAGCTACAAGTCCTGTGATTTTTGTGAGCCCTTGATTTTTTGAGATTTTTGACTTGAAAGGGCTAGGGATAGGGGTTTTAAACACGTACATTGGAAATTATAATGGCTATATCACCGTTAACACCCATCTTTCAAAAAAAAATAAATAAAAAATGAGTATTTTCTGCAGGAAAATAAGTTTATATTATATTATTCTTATAATTTTTTCATAAAATCTATAGTTTTGAAATTATTATTAAAAAAAGTTTTTTTTGAGAATTAAAATAATAATAATAAGAAAATCGTATGTTTTTTATAATTACGGTATCAAAACCGTCCAAACTTCTTGAACACATTGTGAGGACATCAGTACACTTATTTGTAAATGGGTAACGTTGAATTTTCATTATGACGGAAAATCTCTTGAGCCAAGTTCTGATTTGTCCTTCAAAAAATAAAGATAATCACTTTATTTTCAATATAACTTTGTCATTTTTAGTGCTATAGACTTTCGTCTAATTTATTTTAAAGCGTTTTTGAAGCTCTTTAAAAAAGCTTCTATACATTTTCTTCAAAAAAATTATCGTTTTCCTGCTATTTAACCTTGAAAAGTCTTTAAGTTTCGAACTGCGAATTTGTTTAATGAGGCATATCTCGGTAAATATTGCAGCCATAAAAATTGAAAAAAAGGCGGAATCTTCTTTAATTTATACATTTTAATTTTGTTCTAAATGATTTTTTTCGTAAAATGCATAGTTTTCCAGTTATTATTAAAAAAAGGTTTTTTGGTCGAAATCTCAATAACTTCGACCGTGAATGACTAAAAAAATATTGACTTTACCAAAAATATGCATAGAACATTTTTTGCTTAAAATTGCCCCACTTATTGATTTCTGATGTTAGATTGCATTTTTACCCCCTGGTAAGAAGCACACCTCGGCACAATATATCTTTTGAACCTTGATGTATTTACGACCTCCATGCCAAATTTCATGTAAATACATGTTGTTCGAAAGAATTGCTACCCAAAACCGGTTGGTGACTGTATTATTTATGATGGTAGCTTATAAGCTTATCAGTCCAGACTGTAATAGCTTTTATGTAGGAATGACTACAAGAAATTTTCTCACCCGTTATAGTGAACATTTCCGCTCATTTAAATATCAAACAAGAGACTCCACATTTTCAAACCATATACTTCAGGACACTCTTTTCCAGAACTAGAGAATACAATAATTTTGCATTGCCAAAGCCTGTACCATACAATTTCAATATCAGAACCTGTTCTAAGAATACCATCCTAAGTAACCAATTAAATTGTAAAAGAAGTATTTTGTGTCATTTGTTAATACCGTAGTTGCTACTTAATGTTAATTTCGTTAAAAATGTTGATTAGTAGACCATTTTCTAGTAGCTTGCCGATCTTTCATTAACTTATGTTTCGTCGTCTGATAATGACATAAAGTCTGTGTCGAAACTGTAGTCATGTTTATACGTATCTAATCCAATGAGTGACAGAAACCAAAGTAAATTTTTTGTTTCTGATCATTACTATGGTTCTGTTGATGGGTATACAACTAAATTTTTTTGTGGGCCTATGTTATTTGTCAACAAATAAACATTTAAATATTGACTTTTTCTGTTTTTGTCCTGTAACTTTTTAGGTTACTGAAAAAAAACCGTAACTAAAGTGGTTTAGATTCAAATGTTCTATGAGATTAATATTAGACTATTTTCGAAAATCGTCAGGTTTTAGGTTTTTGTCCAATTATGTCCAGGCTTTGACTAAATAAAGATCTTTTATAGATTAATCAATCTTAAGTCAGTTCGAATTTGTGCACTACGAGAGAAATAATTTATTTCACGGTTAATGAAAAATTGAAAATTGCAGTTACCCCGTAATCCCAAGTAATGGATGTATAATATATACTTGTGAAATATTTTGTGCATATAAATGTAGCATAGACTGACCATGCCCAACCAACAGCAGTACATAATAGCATTGGGTTGACCACAGCATGATTATAATTTGACCACCTAAAGAAATAACGGTTTTGTCAACCAAATACGACAAAGCATTACATTCATTCGAGAACACAAATTAGCCACCAACTGTAAAGGAAAAGGTGACAACGATAGATACGAGATTATTACAGCATCAGCAATGTTAAGTAACCCATTGGCCGCAATCCAATATCCAAAATGCTGGCCTGGGACACTTTACGGTCAATGGCAACAGGCAGAAATCTCGATAACGCAAAGTAGCTGTCTTACATGGAAAACAACAGAGGAGCAACGGGAAATTTGGCTTTAAAATGGCTAGTATATTTTGTCTTAGCAGGGAATGTTTTTGTCGTCAGGTCTCGAAGGTGCACCTAGTTTGCAATTTTCAGACTGAAATAAGTGATACCTCATCGAATCTTGAATTACAATGAACGAGAAACCAACAATTTGTTTATTTGTTGAATGATTTAAACCTATCATAAGATTAGAAAATAGTAATCTTGAACTAATGAGAGTTTTTTTTAACTCATTATTGATCTTTTTATTTATGAAATATTTTTCTAAAATATTGCGTTATAAAATCTAATAACTATAAATTATATAAAGATTCTGTGCAACTTTAAGTGGTCGAATAATATTATTCTCATATTTCAGAGCTGCCTGTCCAAGTTCGTTATTTCACAGTTGGGAAACCCTACTGCAAGAAGTGGAGATCGATTCCCAGGCACTTTCTGACATTGCTTCAATCTTAGGCCGTCAAGTTTCACGTCCCCTACTTGAGAAATCATTTTACCGAAAAATTCAATCACGGAAAATATTTACCCACAGAGAAAGTTATGAAACCATTATAGCAAAAACCGAGGAAAAACTGGTAAAGGTGAGTTTGTAAATAATTTCAAACTTATATATTTGGAGGAAATATGAAATTTGTTTTTGTAATTATAATAAACTTGTTTCTGAAAAAACTACTACTGCCATATTTACAATCAAAATTTTAATTATATATTTGTCGTCATACCTTGAAATTGAAATAATAAAATATTATCGAAACTTTGAACATAAACTAAAGACAAATTTACGAAAAGTAATATACTCTACAATAAGGTTTAAAGTTCCATTGTTTAGAAATAATTTGGGCAAGTGCGAGTTGGACTGGCATACAAGGGTTCCGTACCACCTTCAAGATTCTAATATTCCAGTTTCACACAAGCAGGGAATGAGTGCATTTTCTTAGATTTACCCTAATATATTTTAAAGGAAGCGTTTTAAATTTATAAAGAATATACACTTTCATTTTCCACACATAGACTTTTTATTTTGTCCGCTTCAGGATGCACTTGATTTTTATAAGAATACATATGTAATTAATTTTCTAATTTGGCCCCCAAAAATTAACATTCGAGTTTTATTTTACTAATAAACTTTCAGGAAAGCCTTTTACAATCTACTGTCTGAATTTTGAAGCTCTGTAAATTGGAAGATAAAGGGCAAAATAGGTCAAATTTTAAATTTTAAATTATTAAATCTGTTATTTAAATTATTTAAAAATACAAATAAAATAAATTTTTCAAAATTTATATAGTGTAGTTTCTAAAGTGGGAATTAAATCGATGTTTAATATTTTTGTTAATAACTTTTAAACAAATGATTTAAAAATATGATATATTTGTCATTCACATAATGAGCCTTTGCATCTGATAGGTTTGAAAATTGAATTTTTATTTTCCATTTAATTGTATAATTTGTCCCTAAAATTACTATGGGGGTTTTCTAATAATTTTTCTTATAAATTTCCAGTGAGCCCCAGTACCCCTAATTATTTTCAAAATTTTAGGTAGTATGGTTTCGGAAACAAAGCGAGAAATGAGAATTTTTTATATTTTTATGTTAATATCATGTAAACAATTAATTTTAAAAATATGAAAAATATAAATTTTTATTTCTCATAATGAGCCCTTTCATTTGATGTATTGCATGATGCTTTAAAAATATATATTTTTTTCCGTTTAATTTTATAATTTGGCTCCCAATATTAATATTAGGGATTTCTTCTTATTTTTCCTGTAAACAAAAAAAATGTAGGTCTTATAGTTTGGGGAATAAAGGGTGGTGTTGAGACTTAATTGCATGAAGTTCTCAATTTCTGTTGTCTTTTGTTGTTTTTTTTATTATTATGAGCTAAGTCGTTATTTTATTTATTTTTATATTTATATCTTTATAAATAATTGTATGTATTCAAACTCAAATAATACCAATTCATTTTCTATATTCATTTTATTGTAAACACTTTAAATTGGATTATTTTGTTACTCACTGCATTGTACCCTTCAGAGAATGGCGATATTATTTCTTTGTCCTGAAATTTACTACTATTTACTATTTTATTGTTATGCCTTGAAATTCACAAAACTTTAATCTTAATCTTTTTATTAGTACGCCGTTTAAATCTTGTAATTTGCATAAAGTGTTGGTTCTTTTTAAATTCATAATAGCATTGTATAACTGTTTACGATTATCAATATTAGGTGGAATGACCCTAAATTTCAGGATAAAGATTCTATGGGGAATTCCCATTTAATTACCCGACTTAATTTCATTATAGCCAATGAGAACTGTTCCTTTGGCCCCACCATTCCTTGAAGGAGTCTCTCTTTTGCATCTAGCTTGTAGTTTTTACAACAAGTTTCAGTTTTTAGCCAACGTTCAGTTCAGTAAGTCTGTTTACATAAGTTACTTTAAAACTCCGGTTAACTAACGTACTTTGTAATTTAACAAATCGTTCAGTTTAGCTTGTAACATATAACCGCTTAGGTTTATGTTTAACTCACGCACTAATGTGCAGTTCCTTCTTTTATTTAATAAACCCTTTTTTTAATTAGACATTTATTTGTTTTTCATACATTTATTTGTCATAAGCTTCGGTAAACTAACCGTAGCCAAAACAGGTGGAATGGGTAATATTTTAAAATATTCATTTAAATCAAAAAAAAATTGTATTCGTCATAATGAGTCCTGTGATTTGATGTATTACTTGATCCATTAGAAACAATTATAATTTTTTATTTTCCATTTAATTCTATAATTTGCCCGCCAAAATGAGTATTAGGGGGTTCTCCTTATTTTTCCAGTAAAGTTCAGGCTATTTTTTTTTCAAAATTTTACAACTTATGGTTTCGGAGACAACGGGGGGGAATGGGTAATATTTTTTATATTTTTGTTAATATCTTTTAATTTATTTATTTTCAAAATATGAAAAAACATATTTCTTTTCACCAAAATGAGACCTTTCATTTGATATACAACATGATGCGTTAGAAACAATTTTAATTTAATATTTTCCATTTAATTATGTAATTTGCCCCCCAAAATTAAAAATAGAGGTTTCTCCTTATTTTTTCAGTAAACTTCAGGTCCGACCCAATAAATCAAATTTTTTGCAAAACTGTACGATTTATAGTTTCAGAGATAAGGGGGGAGGATAGGTACATTTTGGTATATTTTCGTTAATATCTTTTTAACTTTTTTTTTAAATATCAAAAAAATATATTTGTGTTCCTCAGAATGGGACCTTTTATTTGATGTATTACATGATGCGTTTGAAAAAAATATTTTTAAATTTTCATTTAATTCTATAATTTGCGCCCCAAAATTAATATTAATGGTTTCTCCTTATTGTTCCTGTAAAGTTCGGGCAACGTTCCATATTTCCTATTTTTGTTCAAAATTTTAGGCTCAGTAGTTTCGGAGATCAGGGGGGAACGGTCGATTTTTTAGTTTTTCCCCCCAAAGTACCCCTAAAATCAATTTTTTTTCTTTTAGGATATGTACTCCTGATCGGGTCACCAAACTATACATTGATACCAAATTTCAACCTCTTCCGTCCAGTAGTTTAGGAGAAAATTGCTGTGATGTGACAGAGGCAGTTTCAGTTTCATGTCTTTATTGTCAGAGTTAAATTTCTACAAATTTCTTACTCCTAGTCCATATTTTTATACTTATTTCCCTAATTTGTTGTCCATGTTTTATATACTTTTCCCTACGCTGTTACAATATTTTCCCTACGCTATTCCTTAAGATATTTTATTCACTAAGATATTTCATTCCCTAAGATATTCAAGTTACTTACAGACACAGAGGCAGAAATCCGGAGTAATATATAAGGGTATCCGTTTATTGTATATACGGAACCCTAAAAATGTAGACCAAAATTGCAAAGTGGAATGTTTAGGAGTCACCCCATCATCTACAATTTGGAAAATTATTATTAAAGTTAAGACTTTACCTTTACTAAAGTAGAGGCGGCCTGTGCTTTCAAGAGTCAAAATTGCAAGTACATTAAGAGATAAGAATAACAAATAGATTCATAAAAAGATCTGCATGACCTGAAACCAACACTTGAATTAATACTTGTCAACTTTGCACATTCAACATGAAAAATATGAATTTTACTTAAACATATCTTTAATTTTTATTTAAAAAAAAATGAAACAAAGTTAATTAGAATTGAAAAACTGCATTTAATTATGCTAAATATTACAAAATACATATATTTTTTTAATAGCAGGGAAAACTAATTTTCCTATAAAATTGAAGAAAATCAAAATGAATCAACAGACTATAATAATCATAGAGGTTCTCAAAGGTTCTCAAAGCATCTACAGATATTGTGGGTTCACTTAACTTGAAATCGTATGCAATACGTTGGTAATATTTATTAATATTTGGAAAAAAGTAGTTCTATTCAATTGTGGTCTATGGAAAATGTTGTTTCACTGAACAAGGTAAGGTAAATGCACCAATTATGGACACTTTAGGAACATTTTTGTCAGATTTTTGGAATTTCACTAATAAACTGTGAAAGTTTTAACTTTAGATGCATTGAATGTTGAAAGTCCTGTGTTTATTCTAAATTTCGGATGTGTTTATTGTAAGATATGGCGATCGGTTTTAATCGATCTAACAAATAAAAACAGTAAAAAACTAGTTATGAACATTTAGTTATGGCTATACAGTAATGAACAAGAACCTAGTTTATGATGATGTTTGCTTGCGTATCCATAATTGGATTACTAGGCAGTACCCAACAATAGACACATGCCTCCATTACTGGTAGGTCTATACATTTCTATTATTTTCAACTACCTTGTGATAAAGACTAAAAAAGAGAATAAAATTAGTTCAAAATCTGAATACACAATAATAAAAATAAGTTTGTACATTTGTCCACTACTGCAACTAGTTCAATTTAGTGCATCAATAATAAACATTCGTAAAATATCAAAAAACATAACCCCACTGATGTAACAAAACTGTGTGTTTTCGTCGTAATTTCATGGATAACCCAATCAACAAAACACATTTTAGTTAAAATATAACAATAATAAATTGACAGGCATTCTTTCGATTTACCTTACTAACAGTTCTACCAACTTGAATGCTGTTTAACTGTAATGCATGATCTTTAGAATTTTTTGTACTACCTGTATATCTAGACAACAATTTTTTTCTTATGTCAACTTAAATGTCATATATCAAACTTTCATTTCGCATATATTTTCAATACATGTTTAAAGTCAATGAAAACGAGGTCAGAATAGATCTGGAAACGGTTGGTTTTTCCTTGAATATACAGATTTTTGTTATGATTGTGGTGTTATTTCTTTAACTTTAACAACTGGATGACTTATGTCTATTTAATACGTTTTGCTAACATAATAAAAATATTCCTGTCCTTATTGTAGAAGTTTTATTTAATTATTGTCCGTTACAGGTTCTTTGTCCATTACCGGTGTGTTTACCTTATGTCTATATCTAATTAAAACGTTTTAAGTTTAAGTTACTTATCTAATTAACGTTGTAGGAACTAGTGTTATAGGCAGTATTAGTAATGTAGCTAAAAACAACCGTTATTTATGAGAAAAATATTTATTTTTAAATACAGTTTCCACCTAATACTCATATTTCTTACAACTAAACAACTTCCAGTGTTGTTACGTTAACTTATATTGTATATTTATTGTTCAAAATATATCTCGTCTCGGACTATGAACTCATTCTCCGGAAGTTTCATTTTCAAAACACGTTTCACCAACAATATTTCATTTTCGTTGTATAAAACAGATTTATGTACCTCGAACAACTAGCAAGAGTGCTATAGATGTGTGCCTCGAGTTTTAATAACAAACCGGGAGAAATTATAAACATGCTCATGAGAAATTCTATAGGTTATGCAGAGAAATAAAAAAAATAATTTGCAGTTCATTTCAACTAAATATTATTATCAAAATTCTCAAAGAAAGTCCATTAGGATTCCAAGAATATTACGTATTATACAAAAACACTTGTGATAGTAATAAAGAGTTAATTAAATGTAATGCTTAGTAGTTGCCATAGCATTTGCTATTTAGAAATTTATTATCGCAAGTTACAGATACATGTTTGCTATAATATGTTGAGCCATCCAGATAGTGCAGGGCAGCTATATTCGTGACAAATATTTAAAGATTCCAAGCGTTGGTCTATGTATAAGAATAAATTGCGAAAGTGAAGTGAAATTGAAGATAGTGATGATGACGTAAGACATTAAGTAGCAATAAATGGGTACATTATATATAGGGTGTGCTCCAAATGTATAGAATAATGATTCTATAACCTTAGTGCGACTTTAAATTAAAAAAAAGTTTCAAAGAAATGTTGCTGAGAAGTATCACGCACATGTTTTGAGCAAGTGCAAAGAATAACGGCATGACGTATGACGTTGTCGATTTTAAAAATAGAATACTTTGTATATTTTTTCTAATAAATAAAATTAAATCATCAAATAGCAATGGACCCAAAAGATATCGCGAAAACTGCATTTACTGTGGAGATCCGACATTTTGAATTTGTCCGCATGCCCTTCGTATTGAAGAATGATCCCTCCCGTTTTCAAAGGGTGACGGGTAACTTTCTTATGTAAATCCAGAACGAAAGAAAATTTTGTTTGCATAGATGAAATAATCATTTACTCGCTTACCATACACCTCCACCTATCGCGACTGACAGATGTATTCAAAAGACTCTGAAAGGCTAACCTCAAAATGCTAAACATATAAAATGTTTGTTAGGGCTCACCTAGTTACTACAGTAAGCTCATTTCTAACTCCCAACCCCACTCAAAACTATTACAAAAAGACCAACAGTTCAATTTTAAAGAAGAAATTATTCGATGAATTAAAACGCACATTGACTGCCACACCTAAATTTTTTTTCCAAAACTTTGACGAATCGTTTATCCTGACTACAGACCTCAGCGCTTTTGCTATCTCAAGGGCCAATAGGTAAGGATTTACTGATTGGATATGCTTCTAGAACCCTTTGTGAAGCTGAAACTCGTTACTCTATTAGCTATTTTCTGGGCAGTTAAATATTTTAGATCCATAATTTACGGCCGTAAGTTCCTACTTTTAACAGACCCCGTACCTAGACTTGTATATATCTGTATATTCAAGGAAAAACAAACCGTTTCCAGGTCTATTCTAACCTCGTTTTCATTGGCTTTAAACATGTATTGAAAATATAAAATGCGAAATGAAAGTTTGATATATGACATTTAAGTTGACATAAGAAAAAAATAGTTGTCTACATATACAGGTAGTACAAAAAATTCTAAAGATCATGCATTACAGTTAAACAGCATTCAAGTTGGTAGAACTGTTAGTAAGATAAATCGAAAGAATACCTGTCAATTTATTATTGTTATATTTTAACTAAAATGTGTTTTGTTGATTGGGTTATCTATGAAATTACGACGAAAACACACAGTTTTGTTACTTCAGTGGGCTTATGTTTTTTGATATTTTACGAATGTTTATTATTGGTGCACTAAAGTGAACTAGTTGCAGTAGTGGACAACTGTACAAATTAATTTTTATTATTGTGTATTCAGATTTTGAACTAATTTTATTCTCTTTTTTATTCTTTTTCACAAGTAGTTGAAAATAATAGAAATGTATAGACCTACCAGTAATGGAGGCATGTGTCTATTGTTGAGTACTGCCTAGTAATCCAATTATGGATACGCAAGTAAAACATCATCATAAACTAGTTTCATGTTCATTACTGGATGACCATAACTAAATGTTCATAACTAGTTTTTTACTGTTTTTATTTGTTAGATCCATTAAAACCGATCGCCATATCTTACAATAAACACATCCGAAATTTAGAATAAACACAGGACTTTTAACATTCAATGCATCTAAAGTTAAAACTTTCACAGGTTATTAGTGAAATTCCAAAAATCTGACAAAAATGTTTCTAAAGTGTCCATAATTTGTGCATTTACCTTACCTTGTTCAGTGAAACAACATTTTCCATAAACCACAAATGAATAGAACTACTTTTTTCCAA
This sequence comes from Octodonta nipae, assembly GCA_034190945.1. NCBI lineage: Eukaryota > Metazoa > Arthropoda > Insecta > Coleoptera > Chrysomelidae > Octodonta > Octodonta nipae. Next base: position 57,968,848 of record CM067219.1, read on the forward strand.
ATATTAATAAATATTACCAACGTATTGCATATGATTTCAAGTTAAGTGGACCCACAATATCTGTAGATGCTTTGAGAACCTCTATGTTTATTATAGTCTGTTGATTACAATTCATTTTGATTTTCTTCAATTTTATAGGAAAATTAGTTTTCCCCGCTATTAAAAAAATATATGTATTTTGTATTACTTAGCATAATTAAATGCAGTTTTTCAATTCTAATTAACTTTGTTACATATATTTTTTTGTAAATATAATATTATGTTTAAGTAAAATTCATATTTTTCATGTTGAATGTGTAAAATTGACAAGTATTAATTAAGTGTTGGTTTCAGGTCATGCAGATCTTTTTATGAATCTATTTGTTATTCACGCTAAGACTAGTTGAAGGCCTTTTGTCAGAGCTGTAAACGAGCTGTGTGCGGTTCGGGCAGTGAGTTGCGTCAAAGTGGCAGGTACACACTGAAACTGGGGCCGACATCAAACCACTGAGCGATCGGACAATATAAAATCGCTACAAAAGCCCTAATTTAATTTCCAGTAAGGACACAATGAATGCTTTGTATGTTTTTACATGGGACACAACCTATAAAACCCCATTAGTTAGATACATTGAAATAAAAGCACCATAACTGTCGTACTTACGTTCTTACACTCCTTGGGCACCTGGCTACTTTGCGCCCGCCTAGCAATTGTGATAGGTGAAATTTCTCAACAAAATTGTAAGTTATGTTTTTTTATTATATCGCCTAGCAACAAAGTATGGCAGATCTCGCCATGTATCATTCCCTAATTTAAAGTACCATTTTCGCAGCTGTCAATTCAAATTAGTAGCGATAGCCAACGAAGCGAAATTTGTGTTTAGATCTAGTTAAATTTGCAAAATAAGAGAAATTAGCTGTCAGGATGTTAAAACATACCTCGTCATAAGTCAGTTATTTTTTTACCAATTCTCTTGCATTCAATCTCATTTTACTCAGAAAGCTTGCTGAATCTTAGTTTTAAACCTATACAAAGGTTAAACTCGTTTGTCACTTTGTTTTTGAAACTGATTTTTTTTAAATATGTAAATGAGTCCAAGTAGTTAAACAAAGCGGTTTCTGGAGCGGAAGTGGGCATAAAGGTAACCAGTCATTGAGTTCTCGCCGGAAGCTGCTGCCGAGCTGTTGGTAGTTGTTGTTTGGATAAGAAGAAGAAGACATTGGGAAGAAGAAGACATTGGGGGTGGTCGTAGGGGTGCGCGAAAGACATTTGGGTGTGTCGCAGAGGTGCGCGCCATCTGTTGTTAATAAATGAAAGCCATTGTATTGTGGGTTGCGTGTGTTGCAGAGGTGGGCGCCATCTGTTGTTAATAATTGAAAGCCATTGTATTGTGGGTTGCAGGGTGCACGCCATCTGTTGTTGGTTGTGGTGGTTAGAGAAAAAAAAGCTTGGCCGGGTATCGAACGCGGCTTGCCTGATTACAAAGTCAGGTACCCAGCGAGCTGCGCTAACGCGGTTAATCGAGAAATGTTTATTTGAAAAGGTATAGTACATGCCCGTTGCGCGGGCGCGTGTTTTTGGGCGTTGTTCGGTTAGATATTTGGGGGCTGGATGGGGGGATATAGTTGGCTGTAAAAAGGCGCAAGTCCGTGGCGCGGCAACTTTCGCCGGACGTCGAGCTTTGAGACTTAGAATTTTTTTAATGTTTCAAGCGTCTGAAAGATATGGTATTTTGTTGTCTGTAAAAAAATTTAAAATCTTTTGCTTAAGCCTGCATGTGCGAGAACGTCCACTCCTTCGAGTCTATAGTTTTCGTAAGCGAGCGCCTACCTGCGCAAGAAAGGCAACTTTCGTCGGACGTCGAGCGACTATTGTTTAAATAAGTTAGCACATAGTATATTATGAATATTCAGAACATCCTTAATACCTAAAACTATTTGTGATCTTGTCTTTGTACAAGTTATAGTAAGACCGCCATCATCCAACGGCATATTAATATTCAAAGAAATAATAATTTATCTAGCGACTAGTTCAAGTATGCCTTTAATACCGTCAACGGAAATGGTGACCGCAACGAAAAGACACTGTGATATCATGTTTACGCTAAAGAATTTTTTCGTGTCAAAATAAACACCATCAAATATATCGTTAAAACAAAATACCCGAGATTAATACTATCCAAATGTAATGCTCCCATAATATACTTAATAATGGTCTGTTATAATATTTTATTTCATACCGAAACACAACCAAATATTTTACCAAAATACCTGAGAATACCATCGCAATAGCATTCTCCAATTAATTTACTGTGTGTATATAGAACATTGGAAAATAAATAGCTCTGATTATAAATATATCTGTCTGACCTGAAACTAAACCACAACTGCAAGATAAAAAAATGTGTTGTCACATTTAGAACAGAAAATGTGATATAAAAATTCAATAATATGTAAGAAATTATGGGAATATACTGGGAATGGACAGCCAGGTTGGTTTAAATAAAAAATATTATTCTGAAGGGTAGAAATAGCTGCAAAGGGCTGTTAGAAATAATTGAATGGTTGAAGTAAGGGCGTTGCAAAGGGTAGAAATGTTTGAAATCGTTACAAAGGCTAGGGCCGTAGAAACGACAGCAACCGTAGAAATGACTGGTGAGTTTAAACAAAGCCACTACAAATGCTAGAAACTGTTGCTACAAATGGTTTGAAACAAATCCGTTGGAAAAGTAGAGACCAGGAATGTTGAAAATGGGAAAGTGGGAATAAATATATAACTTTTTGTAAGCCAGAGGTAGGAACAAACAAATCTTTTCTAAGACAGGTACTCAAAGCTTATTCAGTGGTACATAAAAACTTTTCTCTAGGTGCACAAAAATTTAGCCATCAAAAAGAAAACATCAGTCGTTTGCTACAACAAACAAATGTTTCTATCACATATAACTTTTTCTAAGACAGGCGTCAGTACAAACAAATGTTTTCTAGGTACACAAAATGTATGTTTCTACTAATGAATTGTTGATATGAGAATAAAATGAACAAAGTATTTGAAAAATTTCACAGGTGTTTTACCTATATGTCTCGAACAGGACCTTATAAATACTATAAAAATGCTACAAATAGTAGAAACGTTATAACAGAAGCAAAAATGATCGAAATGATTGGTACAGGAACGCTACAAATGTTAGAAATGGGACCCCTGCAAATACTAGAAATGACAGGTACAGGGACGTTACAAATGATAGAAAAGATATGAATGCTAAGAACAATCCCAGCGCAAATAACTGCGACAGACTGCTATATTTAATTAGTATCCGCAATAAGGATGATGTCACTATATCGTAAGATGTATATGAAGCAACAAGATGTCCAACTGCCTATCGAAAATTTCGACTTTGTTGAAGAATCGTTGTCATCAGCAAGTCGACACGGACAATTGTTACCAAATTCCCTACGAGCAGCAGTCTGCGGACCTAGTGGTTGCAGAAAGTTTCAAATTCGGAATAGTTGAAGTCTAGTAGTTAGGTTCTGGCAGGTCGCAAATTTTACTTGAAACGCATTATTTCTAAACATAAATTTCATAGAAATTAACACTGATATATTATTATATAGCATAATATATTTTGTTTGAAAATGAATTCTTAAAATAATTTTGATTGTTGTACTATTTTTTATCGATTTAAGTGCTTCAACAGCGTCTTAATATTATAATATTATTAGTATTAGCTTTTATAACGAACCAAAGCAGATAAAAGGAACTTGTGTACGTTTTCAGTGATCTAGGGAAATATGGCAATGTTGCTCCATCACTTTAATCATATGACTAAAATGACGTATTTCCGAGATCTAGGGAAATATGGAAATCTGGCGTCGCTGTTCCCTCTTAGCGGGCTTTCCGGTCATGACGTCATAAGCTGCACTCTCATTGCCTGGTTTATTAGCAGACCACCTGCTAACCATCAGTTTGTTTCTTATATGCTTATAAAGAACAGATATGTCCTGATTTCAAAGTTTCCAAAGCAGGATTCCGTTTTATATTTGACGAGTGTCTTTATGCCACTAGAAATACTAGAAATGACTGGTGAGTTTAAACAAAGCCGCTATAAACGGTTAAAATGACTGGTACAGGAACGTTGCAAATGGCTGATGCCACTAGAAATGGTAGGTTAGTTGGAAACTCTAGAAATGGTAGGAATGTTGAAGCAGGGACGTTAGAAATGTTGCACAAGGGTTCGATATTTGGATATGTAATGATGACAAAGAGTTTTTCTAACAAAAAAACCGGTACATATAACTTTTTCTAAGACAGGTATTCAAAACTTTATCATCAATCGGTTATTAAACAAGAAACATCAGCCGTTTGCTGCTACTCACTATAAATCTTTCTATCACATGTAACTTTTTCTAAGACAGGTACTCAAAACTTTAGCATCAAAACTAATTTCAGTACTTACACATAAACTTTTTTCTAAAAGAATACAACCAAGAAAATCAAGTCGTTTGCTGCGTTTTTCAAATGTTTCTACTAATGAATTGTTGATATGAGAGTACAGTGTACAAAGTACTGTATAACATTTTATTCTTGAACCAGGTGAACCTAAATTAGGTCGGTCCGTTAAACAAATATTTACCAAAGAACGCTGTCTTTAAGAGGGAAGATTAAAAATTATTACTTATATATCTCATATTATATTGTTGAAATAACTTCGTTGTTATTCAAATTCTAAGTTTAAAAAAAGTTATGAAAAAACAAGATTTAACAAGATGTCAGAGAGGCACCTAATTTCCAGAAGTACGTTATAGCAAACAATCTCAAAACGGACATAACAAAACCATCATCTCATCAAAAGTTTCTCTTAAAAAAATGCAACTCAACAAACAAGGTAATTTAACACGCATATGAAACGTAGGAATAATTTGCTTGATTTATGAATTACTAAAAATATTTCTTAAAGTTAAATATAAAAATATTCTTGACTGCTATTTTCCTTTGAATAATAAACATAAATAAAATATAGAAAAAAGATCGAAGCTCGTACTTACACCCCTGCCAGACCACTAGAAGGCTTTCATGCAGGATTATGGCTTGCTAGCTTTCGACATGTTGAAAGACAAAGCAACGAACCACCACACGCATTCGAAACTGAGAATTTGTCACTGGAGAACGCTACTAGACCCAGTCACAACCAAAGCAACTCCGGTAGCAGAAAAAATACAAGTTCAATTCATCATTCCACACGCTTTTAACTCTGCTTTGATATACACAATGAAGATAAAACAGCCAAAGCATTCAAAAGTTTGTAAATGGAGCCACAACAAAATTCGTAGCGTCAAATTAATATATTTTCAGATAATTATACGCGTATTAAATAATCTATTGCAAGACTTAATGGTTGAGATTATTTCATTATTTATCATAGCTGAATATTTAGTTCAAAAGGCAGCCATTCAACATTGCACACAGACAACAACACACCACCGAAAAAGAAAATTATTTAAAAGAAATGTTGTAAAATACTGAGTAGAAATTCTTGTTAAATTGAAATTAATCCTACAAATATTCTAAAGATATACGATGTTTGTGCTTTATTTGATATCTGCATCACTATCAATTATTGCGGTTTTTTAACCTTGGTGAAGATGTTAGCGAAGGTTATAATTTGTCAAAACAGAAGTATCCATTAGAAATGAATTTATTCGTATCTTAGAGTATCAATCAATCATTTGAAATACTGTAAGGGTGTTTGATGTAACAATATTGTTCTTCCAATAACACTTTGCTCTGAATTAAATTACTGTTGGTGGAAAGAGTTGTCAATCTAAACTGTGAAATAAAAGTCATATGGTTTAAATATTTTTTGTTTTGAATCATGTAGATACAGAATTGAACCTGGAGGGTCTTTCACATTCAACAGGCCAGAAAATCTTGGTCAAGAATGGGTGGACTTCATTGTGCAACAAACAAAAGCCCTTAAACCATGTTTTGGCATGTTATCCTTCAATATCAATGTGAATAACACGAATTTGTTTGTAAGATGTACGAATGTTAGATAATAGAAAACACATTCCTATGCACGAGTTTATACATAATGAATAACATTTAAGAAAACGTAACCAACCTATTAAACTACACACATACAAATTTAAAACTAGCAACTCACAGGGTTATAATTGTGAACATACTAGAAGCAATATAAGACAAAAGGAAGCTGTAACCAGGCCTCGTGTTATCCAATTATATAAAAATAAGTTTATAAGCATATTGTATGACATGGAAAAGTTTACTCCAGGCACATATATATTGAATCAAAAATGTGCTATTGAACAACATTGTCATGAGTATAATTTCTGTGACGTCATCACTCTCATTGCCTAGTTTATCAGCAGACCACCTACCATTAGTCTGCTTTTGAATCATAACATACGAAGCATTAAGATCAAAGTTATAATTTTCCGAGATCTAAGGAAATATGGCTAAACCGTCAGGATGTCCAAATTTTTTTTTCTGCGGCGTCATTAGTCGGCCTTTTTCTCTATATAACAAGAAACATAACCTGTTCAAGGAATATGTTGTCTCACTCTGTCTCACTAAAAAAACATGAAAGAAGAGATCGGTTGTCAAATTACGCTTAAGTATCTATCAAAATGATTCCTCTCTCATTGGTTTATTCAAACAGACCACGAGACCTCAACATATCAATCATTAGGAATGGAATGCGTACTAGGACTCTAACACACCTATTCATATAAAGCATACAATATATGGAAAATGACATCTTTAATGAACTGTCTCAAAATGATTGAAGACAATGAGAAATACATAAGGCTAAATCATTCTGCACTGAATATAAAAGCTTTCGATTCAGCTTAGTGAAAAGATTTCCACTGCACGAACGCCACTCTTTAAAATAATTCAAGTGAGATTGTTCTATTTTCATTTAAATAATAAAAAAATTAGACAGTTGAGTACTAGTTACCAAGAATATGTCTATAGCATAATAGCAACAGTTTTTAATTTTAAAATTTTGAATGCAGTAAGATCATTATTCACAATTTAGGTAGTTTGTTGATACCAAACACAAACGTAAATAATTCGCTGGACTTTTAATAATTCTGTTCAGGCATTCGTAATTTAAATGAGTAAACTAATGAAGTCTTTCTATAACGCTTACGGTCACATATGAAACGATACTAGCTTGGAAACCTGTACAGTGAAAAATAATTTGTTAGACATAACAATTTTAAAGTTTTGTTGTCAAAGAGCTTTGTCCATCTACCATTTTTCAATCAGTAACTGAAAGCAGCTTCTGTGTACAAAAAAAAATATTTTCTAGTCATAAAAATGTTGGTGAAAGTTTTCTCTTAAAACAAGATTACGAGAGTTACATGGTTCTCACGGAAGTAAAAAACATGTTGACGACTTTTGGTGTTGTTGTTATCTTGCTAAACTATCATCGGTTCATGCGAATGGAATGTTGACGCATTTGGTCCTTGATGATATCTTGAAAAAACTACCAGTGGTTCAAGTATATGAAAAAACATATTGGTTGTTTCGTGTTATTCTGTGGTTTAAAGTTTTATATAAAAGCATTTAATTTCTGTCTAGTGCCAAAAAAGCATCAAGTTACGTGTTAGTCGTTTGATAGTTTTTACTGTGTTTCTAAGAAAGGGTAAGTTTATTATATTTTACTAGTAGTAGTAATTTTCAACAGAATTCAAAAATAAAATCAAATTTCATAGGCTGTAATACCTCTTGTTTCATTGAGCAGTTTTGAAAGCATAGAAAAGCAAATTAGTTAGGCCTCTAAGTTGTTTTTATAGAATATTTAAAACAGACCGAAAGCCTTATTAACGCGTTAATAGTGTATTGCATAAACTGCATGCAATTTACTATACACCTTTTGTAATGTTTAGATAAATTTTTTCTAAACATTTTTGTTTTTACAGACGTTAGCTCGACAGCTCGAATTTTTGAAGCCGCCTGCCCTTTGTCTAGGGTTTTGTTCATGCCCAGATGGCCCCCCGGTAATCCCATCATATACTTCGGTCAGGATAGCTGGTACCTTTTTATTAGGGACTACCAGCTGGGACTTGGTTTCTCGGCCATCAGTGTTTTCCCAAACTCGCTTTAGTATTCCATTCTCTACTTTTAGAGAGTCCCATTGGGCCCATAACGATTTCAGCACCCCCGAGTGTCTAGCTACCTCGTCCCATCGTGGCCTGGGTGCCCCTCTTGTTTTGAGTGACAAGATTGGTTCGATGTCTGGATCAGCCATTTGGTCCTGGATGCACTGTTCCGTTGCCCAGTCTTGATTGGGCTGCACTCGGATCTGTCTGAAGGAGATACCCTCTCGCTGTTCCGTCTTCAGACAATGCCCGCATTCTTCTCTACAGGGTCTTATGGATTATTGTGTAAACTGCCGGCAGAGTGTTCTACCTTGAAATCGTATTGCTGTAATTTCTCCATCCACCTGGCCATTGTCCTTCCGGTGTCTTCATGTCCAGCAGCCATTTGAGTGCGGCATGATCAGGTCGGATTAAGAAATGACGACCATAGAGGTATTTGTGGAAATGGTTTACAGCCCTTATTATAGCAAGAAATTATTTTCTGGTGACGCAATAATTTCTTTCCGGTTTCGAGAATCCACGGATGTAGTACTCGATCACTCTCTCTCTTCATCAACTTGCACCTGGGATAGGACGGCCCCAAACCTGTGTTACTGGCGTCGGTGTCTAAAATGAACTTGCCGGACTGTGTAGGAAAGGCTAGGATGGGACTGGAACATAGTGCTGCCTTCAGTCGTCTGAATGATATTTTGAAATCCTGATTCCAATGGAAGGTCTCTTTCTCAGTGGTCTGCCGATGTAGATGCGCGGCAATGTTGGCAAAAATCCCTCAACAAATCGCCGGTAGTAGGAACAGAGGCCCAAGAAGCTTCGGAGTTCATGCTTGTCTCTTGGGATTGGTCAATCACGGATGGCTTCTATCTTGTCCTCGCTGGTGCGGATTCCTGACTCGGAACCGACGTGGCCCAAAAACTCTACTTCTTTTTGGAACAAGGAACACTTCTTCGGGTTGAGTCTCAGGTTGACGTTTTAATTCTGGAGAATACTTCGCACATGTTCTTCAGATGGACGTCAAATGTCTGACCCATGACCAGAATTTCGTCGAGGTATACTAAGCACGTCCTCCATGTTAAGTCACTCATGACATACTCCATTAGCTTCTCGAATGTTGCGGGAGCATTACATAATCCAAAGAGCATGACTGTGAACTGAAACAGCCTTTTACTACTGGAGAAGGCTGTCTTCTTCTGTCGTTTTCGTGTAGACCAACCTGTCAATATCCACTCTTTGAATCTAGTGTGTAGAACCAACGGGAGCCTGCTAGTGTGGTCAGAGTGTCATTAATTCGGGGTAGAGGATAGCTGTCTTTCTTGGTGACATCATTCAGCTTTCTGAAATCCACGCAAAATCGGGCGGTTCCATCCTTCTATTTAACTAACACGACGGGAGCGGACCATGGGCTGATGGATGGCTCAATAACTCCATTTTGTAACATGGACTCGATGTTTTCCTCGACTGTCTGTTGTTGCCCCAATGGTAGTCGTGTCGGTGGTATTCTCATGGGCTGAGCCTTACCGGTATCTATTCGGTGCTGGATGATGTTGGTACGACCGGTGGTTCCATCTTGACTGTTAAAAATTTGCCAGTGCTCCGTGATAAACTGCTTGGCTTTCTTCTGTTCGTTTGCTGTCAAGTGTGTCAAGTGGTCAGCAAACTGTTGTAGGAATTCTTTACTGGACCCTGCCTCCTTCACCGATGTCTGGTGCACTTCCTCGCAATTGATGATGGTATCTACTGGCTCGAAACAACCTATCTCTTGACCATTGCCAATTCTGATGTCGTTGTTGGACAAATTCAAGACTCTAATTGGTATGTCTAAGTACTTCTTGGGAAATAACACCACAGTTTAAAGAAAATTGCTGTATATTCCAAACGTTTCGAGGTCTAGGTCAGACCCCGTTGTCAATGGTTAAGAAACTGGGATAAAAAAGGCACAATTCTAAGATGTAAATTAAAATATTTCACAATATGTATTATAATAACTACTGTGGTGTTATTTCCCAAGAAGTACTAAGACATTGAAAAATATGCCACAAATATCATTCAGGAAACAATCTAATTGGTATATCCCGTCCGGTTTTAACTATAGCCCGTCCAACCATTCCAACGCAGCTCCCAGGATTGCTTTCTGGCTGCCCATGAATAATCTGTTCCGTTCGACCGGGAATTCTGGCTGAGGATTTTGCTACCTTTTTTATGGAGGTAGCTGAACTGTTGATACGTGTCGATATAAATTCCTCATTTAGGATCCGAAGAACATCATATCTCGGGTAGAACATAAATCCATGCTGGCTGATTAGGTCCATTCCCAGTATGAAATCGTCCTCAATATTCGCTACCAGCGCCCTATGCCCGATTCTGTTGTACCCTATCTGCAGTACTATATCTGCCTCACCCTGTATTGACATCAACTCGCCGGTGACTATTCTGAGCTGGATGTTACTGTTAACTGGCCGCATTTCTGATGACCTCAAAACCCTGGACGTGGCAATGGACACAGTGGCGCAGGTGTCGATGGTGATGGTAATTGCTCGGCCATTGATGGTGCCCCTGATGACTAGGCTGCTGTTATCTCGGCAAAATCCCCGGATGGATAGTGTTTTGGGGTCAGGTGGAAGGTCAGTCAGCATTCGCCCTCTTATGCTGACTGGCTGACGGTCCCTGGACACGTGGCTGTTCTGTTGGTTAGCCCTGTTCGATGATCGTAAAGGTAGCCTCGCTCGACAATCAAGTTGAAAGTACCCTGTCCGTCCACAACGGTAACATGCTCTTCTGCTATCAGTACTCTGGGACTGTTCTAATAGTTTGTTCATACCAGCCAACAGTGCTTGAAATGGTGACTCTGGCTCTTCCTGGTTGACCCTCGGCTTGGATATGTTAATGACGGCCTCTACTTCCAGAGCCCGAAGTAGAGGCTCTTCTTGATGCCACTAAGCCTTAGAATTCTTTGGACTTTCACATCTCTGATACCGTTAATGAAACTCTGTGTGGTCAACTGATCTTTCGTTTCCTCTAGCAGGTCTGGGTAGGACAAGTGTACTAACCTTCTAATCTCTGCTTCGAATTCTTGAAGGGTCTCTCCGGGTTTTTGCATTTTTCCGCTTAGTTGCACCTGGTATACTTGCCTCAGAGATTGATTGTCGTATCTTTTGTCCAGGATGGCGATGATCTTGTCGAAATTGCCTTGTTCATCGACTGGAATGCTTTGGAGGAGTTCTAAGGCCGGACCTCTTAAGGAAATTACAAGAGAAGTAGATTTTTCTTGGTTATCCCATCCATTAGTTGTAGCCACGGCTTCAAATTGCCGTTTATACATGGACCAAGATGAACTGCCGTCGAATGTGGGTGATTTACTAAAGGAACCTCTGGTACTCACGGTGTGCTGGTATTTCCCTCTCTGCAAATCTTGTTGTAATTGTTTAATTTCGGTTTCCACCTTGTTTTGGCACTGATTTTATGTTGTACTTCAGTTACTTCACTTTGTACTGTGTTTTAATGGACCTGATTTCAAATTTCACCTGACTCTAGATGGAATCGATGACATCTACTTTGATTTCAAGAGTTTCCACATTACTTTTTAGGATCTTAGTGTTGTCGTTTATCTCTTTTATGTCTGATTGCACTTTATGCATTCTTTCATTAACTTGCGATACTATTTGCATTAATTGTTCAAATTGCAGTTGTATTTTTTCTTCCGTTTTGCCTTGTTTTTCTTCAAATATTTTCAAATCATTTTGTCGTTTTTCTTCTAGTAATTTAAATTCATTTTGTCGTTATGATTCAATTTGATTTTGTTTTTGTTCAAATTTCAAGAATATTCCTTTCAATAAATTTATTTTTTTTTCTTCCATCGTGGAATCAAGATTTTGTTGTTTTTCTTGAAAAGATTTCACTAACCTTTGCTGGATTTCTTCTTGATGTTGTTTATCCTTCTTGTCACGTTTTTCGAGAATCTGAGTTATTTTTTCATCTAGTCCCTCCGTAACCTGTTTCAACGATTTTTTTGGTAGTTTCGTCCATTTTTCCATGCTTCGGGTTTCCATAAATCAAATTACAATTTTAACTTCACTTAATCCCACTTCTGACACCAAATTTGTTATATATTCCGAAGGTTCAATTAAAATTTAAAAACTAATTTTCACCCTCATTTTGTAGAAACTTTTATTTACATCAAATATACATAACAACTGATTCGAATATCACAAATATAATACAACATAAGCTCTTCGCCGCACTAACTGACTGCTGCGATGATGAGCCGCTCCCTTTAAAACAGCATCGAATTCTCTTGTACAATCCAGTGTCAATTTTACAGTTGTCGAGTTATTTCGAGATAAGTTTTTTTCCCATCCGAACCTTCTAGCTCTTCTTTTCTTTCTATCCCAGCGATTGATGTCTCACGGAATGAAACCAGGGACGGACTGGATAGATTTTTATAACAATATATAAGATTTTGTTAAGTTGCAATTGTAGACAGAAAGGATGCTTGCCGAGTTATTGACGCTTAAAAATTGTAAAATATTAGGGTTTGCCTTGGGTACAAAAAGTAGGTATTATATATATATATATATATATATATATATATATATATATATATATATATTTGAGTAACGCTAGCCCAGTGGTCGAAATTCGACCAGAATTCATTAAATTTTTACGTTTCTGCTTTGAACATTATTGAGATTCTTTTCTCAAAGACTATATTTCTATAAGAAATAAAGTTCAGACGGAATTTGAAAAGTAGATGAGGCCTTTGCTATCCGCATAACTTCATTTGGATAAAATTTATAGAAATAATTAATGATGTTATTTTTTATTTATGTATATTATTGGATGTTTATTTTTATATAAATCTGTCCTAAATATTACTAATGTAATAATACTATTTTCCTATTCAACTATAATCAACTCAAAACACTGCACATTAAAGATGGTCATCATCTGATAAATCTGAAAGGGAGTCAGTCATTGCATTGTGTAGTCATTAGAGAACAAATCTAGCACACATATTTACTAAGTGGCTTGTCCACAGACTGTTGACGTGGTAGAGCGATTTGAATTTTACAATTTTTAAACATTGATAGGTTACCAACTTTAACGCCAGCTATGTAAGGTTTCAAAGAAAAAAATATGTCGACTAACAATATATTTTACTCTAGAATAAATGTAACTTAATAAATCAATTTCTTTATATTTTAATCACATCTATAAAATGTGAATGATGTTTCTTTTAGGTAAAAGCTAGTCACCTTGTATTAAAATCCAGGATTTGTAATATAAAACAATTTAACTAACTGGTAGATTATTTACCCAAAAAAATGAATGATTTTAAAGAGCAAACCTAACCGAACCTAACTTATAAAGAAAAACGTGCATTTAATATTTTACACATATAGTTATAATTTTTAGTATGATTTTCAATATAAAAAAATTAAGATTTACTTTAAAACGCTAACTCTAACTTAAATTATATTTTCGATTTGAGAATAAAAATTCCAGTAGTTTTCAAATGTATTTAAACGAGTATAATAGAACAAAATTCGAATCTTTATACATTTTAGAGTTACGATATTATGAGAACAAAATGCAAGAAATTAACTCACAAGTTAGTATGAATGTGGAGTACTATTACATTACAAATAATTACAATACATAAGTAGATATTGATAAACCTTAAACTACAAGATATGTTAAGATTCAGTATATTTTCATAAATGTGAGTTAAACACATTTACCTTAACGACGAGTTCTTTTTTAGATACACCAATATTTGATAGTTTTTTTCCATTGAAGTACAACTGAAATCCTGGAAAAACAATTTTCTGACCAAATGAAGTGTCTAAATATAAATCGCCAGATGGCTATAAATATCAGGGTTGCCAAATCTTTCTATTTATCGCGAATCACGATCTGTGCACAATTTCACAATTTTTGTAATTTTACTCAAATTATATGAAAAAATCTTAAATTAAAATATAAGGTTATAATCAATAAAATACCAAACATACATTGATAAGGTGCTACATAATTGTGATTTCACTTGACAAAACATATTTACAATGCAACGAAAGCTGCAAACTGTTATGTAATATAATTTTTCACGGGTTCTATTTCAATAGCGTGACTATGTTGGATAATTTTTGCGAAAGGTCAAAACTTCATAACTTTTACATTACAGTTGGTTGTCTTCTAAATATATCAAACTTTCATTTTGCATTTTATATTTTCAATACATGTTTAAAGCCATTGAAAATGAGGTCATAATAGACCTGGAAACGTTTGGTTTTTCCTTGTATATAAAGTTTTTTGTTTCGATTGTGGTGTTATTTCAAAAGAACACATAAAGATAAGTAGTTAGTTGTCTTATACATTGGTTTCAATCCATCTTTACGATTTTCTGTCTAAGAAATCTGGCGGCCCTGTTACTATTATATGGTTGGCATTAGCAGCATGGACGCAAATAATGTTTTTTTTTAATTTAATCAATTATTACTGAATTTTCGCTTTCTATACTGAAGTTCGTTAATACCTACTAAACAAAACAAATATAAAAAAATCGGTTGAGGGACAGGAGAAAATGGTATACTGAACCGTTTTGTATTTGCCTATTTATATTTAGATAATGTAGAGAGTACTTATTTGGCAAATCAACTTCCCAGATGGGTAAAAAAGTTGTCAAATAAATTGTTTAGTGATAACTTTTATAAATTGTCGAAATTTAATTTACTAGATCTTTTGGTCTGCAAATTTTTTAGTTTGTTGCGACTCTAAGATATAGTTTGTGTTATAGAATTTTCATAATAAGCAAATATTTGCAGAACAAATAAAATTATATTATTGATATTGTACAAAATTTTTACATGGTAATTTTTAAAAGCATGTCTTGAATAGGATTGTGACATTGTGTTTTGAAAGAATATTCTATAAAGAGAAATTTCATATTTCACACTACATTCAATTCACGACAGCTTTGATTGAAATTTATATGATGGTTTCATAGAGCTGACGTAAGCCGTAATGAAAACTGGGATTCCACCTCAGAAATTCCAGTGCTGCGAATGTCTTCAATATGAAATACGTGACATTCTCAGTTTAGACATTTGATAAGATTATATCCCACCTTTTAAGAAAATTGCCAATAGATATATACTGAATGACTTTTATCGTTCATTTAATACGTATTGATCTTCAAATTTCATAGCGCATTAAATAAGTGTAATAATTTTAACCAGCAAAATTTAAAAAAAAATCTGATTGATTTGGGAAGACTTAGTAATTACACTGAAGATATGTCAAAATTTCGGGACTGAGGGAGTTTAAAGAAGTAAGTAAAATAAAAGAGCTTAACGAGTGAAGACTTTGAGAAGAACATATAGATATTACAGGAGCTACGATGCAATATTTAACATTAAGTTTGTATGAAAGTTTTCATAACTAAAGGTTGTGGATTTGGTAAATAAAACCTATTTAAAAATTTTCCCTGTATATATATATATACCTTCTGAGCGTCCGTACATTCACCAATCCCTATCTTAAGAGCGTCTATGAGAAACAAGGCGTCCGTATATGGACGCTGAGTTGTATTCTATTGTTGTTTTCTAACAACATAATGAAGCGTTCTACAAAAATTCTGTTGGACGCTCTAGAGATAGCTGAGTCTGTAATAAAGTCAAATGTCCGTATATTATTGGTTCAACCAGTTGCCCGCGAGGGGAATTTGCCAATTTGCCGCATATAAAGTTTGGTATATTCATATTCTTCCTTTTGCCACTTACACGATTTCAAAGCGTCCTTAAAATTGGCAACATTCATTGCACAAAAACAACTTCTCTTCTTGAGCGGTAACATCCTAGTCAAATATTTTACATTTATAGATATATGTTAGTGTTTTTCAAAAAGCGTGTTGTGCTCATTTTGCAAATATTAGTAACATTATTAATAATGACAAATAAAAATGTCTAGTTACAACATTCTTATCTATGGATCTCGTTTGAGAGACATATGATAGCGTCAGGGTCCAAACTTCATATTTTAAACTTCAATTTTAAGAACAAAACGGCGGACGTATCTAAACTTTGGCGAACTATAAAACAAGCTTGTAATTTCTTTAAAAGAAACATTCTGAAATGCTCAATATTTCTGAGTAAAACGAAAGGCGCGCATTTGAACTCGTCAAAAAATAACTGACCTATGATAAGTCATAGGTAGGTATGTTTTCACATCTTGACGGTGGATTTCTCTTATATTACAAAACTAACTATTCGTAATTACATATTTCGGTTCGATGGGTGCTGAGATGTGAATTATTGACAGTTGTGAAAATGGTACTAGCTAACATTTTTATTAAAATTTTAATTTTGGGAGGATACAGTTTTATCAAAAAAATTAGCTTAACACAATCAAAAAAAAAGACAAAGTAAGACAATTCCAAAAAAATCGTTTACTGTCGAAAAAAGTTTCACTATGAATGAATATATTGTTACAAAATTTACCTAGCCGGCCCTGGTTTCATTCCGAGAGACTTCAATCGATGGGTAAATAAAAAGTGAATCTCGAAATCGCTCGGCAGCTGAAAAGTTGACACGCCAGAGAATTCGATGCTGATTTTAAAAGGAGCGGTCCATCATCGCAGGAGTTAGACGGCAAAGAGCTTATTTTGTGTTATTGTTGTGTATATCTGCTGTAAATAACAGTTCTAGAAAGTTGTAGTGAATATTAATTTTTAAAGTTTAAGTAACTGAACACACGGAGTTTATAACAAATAGCCCAGATCCTGGAAAAACGTGACAAGAAGGAGAAACAACATCAAGAAGAAATTCAACAAAGGTTAGTAAAATCTTTTGATGAAAAACGTAAAATAGAATTAGAAAATCTTGTCACTACGATGAAAAGCGAACAACAAAATCTTGTTTCTACGATGAAAAGTGAACAACAAAATTTAATAGAGGGATTAATCTCGAAATTTGCATTAACAAGTCAAAATGATTTTAAATTATTTGAAGAGAAGCAAGAACAAGTTGAATTATCCAGAAAAACGAATCAAAAATATTAGAAGAAAAAAGACAACTACAATTTGAACAATTAATGCAAATAGTATCGCAAGTTAATGAAACCGTTAATGAAAGAATGCAAATAGTTGAATCAGACATAAAAGAAATAAACGACGACATAAAGATCCTAAAAAGTAATGTGGAGACTCTTGAAATCAAAGTAGATGACATCGATTCCATCTAGAGCCAGGTGAAATTTGAAATCTATTCCATTAAAAACACGGTACAAAGTGAAGTAAGTGAAATACAAGATAAAATCAGTGCCATCCAAAACAAGGGGGAAATAGAAATTAAAAAATGCAACAGGACTTACAGCAAGGAAAATACCAGAACACCATGAGTACCAAAGCAAACCACCCATGTATAAACGGCAATTTGAAGCCGTGGCTACAGCTAATGGATGGGATAACCAAGAAAAATCTATGTCCCTTGTAATTTCTTTAAAACTCCTCCAAAGGCAATTTCAGATCATCGCCATTCTGGACAAGAGATACGACAATCAATCGTTGGGCCAGGTATACCAAGTCCAACTCAGTAGAAAAACGCAAAAATCCGGTGAAAGCCTCCAAGAATTTGAAGCAGAGATTAGACGATTAGTACACTTGTCCTACCCAGACATGCCTGAGGAAACGAAAGACCAATTGGCCACACAGAGTTTCATAAACGGTATCAAAGATGTGGAAGTCCAAAGAAATCTAAGACTTAGTGGCATCAAGAAGAGTAATGAAGCTCTACTTCGGGCTTTGGAAGTAGAGGCCGTCATGAACATGTACAAGCCAAGGGTCCGTGCAGTTTTCTTCAACCAGGAAGAGTCAGAGTCACCATTTCAAGCACTGTAGACTGGTATGAACAAACTATTAGAACGGTCACAAAGAACTGGCACCAGAGGGGCATGTTACCGCTGTGGACGGACAGGACACTTTCAACGTGACTGCAGTGTCAGGCTACCTGAATGATCACCGACCAGGGGTAACCAATAGAACAGCCACATGTTCAGGGACTGTCAGCCAGTCAGCATAAGGGGGCGTATGCTGACTAACCCGCCACCAGCCCCCAAAACGTTATCCATCAGGGCCGAGATAGTAGCAGCCTACTCATCAGGGGCACCATCAGTGGCCGAGCAATTACCATCACCATCGACATCGGCGCCGCCGTGTCCATTGCCAAGTCCAGGGTTTTGAAGATACCGAAATCCGGCCAGTTACCAATAACACCCAGCTCAAATCAGTCACCGGCGAGAATATGTCAATGCAGGGTGAAGCAGAGATAGTACTACAGCTAATGGACAAGAGAATCCGGCATAGGGTCCTGGTAGCTATTTCATACCGGGTATGGACCTAATCAGCCAGCATGAATTTATGTTCCACCCGAGATATGATATTCTTCGGTTCCTAAATGAGGAATTTGTATTGACACGGCCCGTCAACAGCTATCTCCATAAAAATTGTAGCAAAATCTTCAGCCAGAATTCCCGGTCGAAGGGAACAGATTATTCATGGACAACTAGCAAGCAATCCTGGGAGCTGCATTGGAATGGTGGAGTCCGTACACTTAGCTCATGACTACTTAATTGGACGGGCTATAGTTAAAACCGGACGAGATATACCAATTAGAGTTCTGAATTTGTCCAAAAACGACATCAAAATTACCAATGGTCAAGAGATAATTTGTTTCGAGCCAGTCGAGACCATCATCAACTGCGAAGAGTACCAGACATCAGTGAAGGAGACAGGGCCCAGAAAAGAATTCGTACAATAGGTTGCACCGAATAGATACCGACTCAACCCATCAGAATTCCACCTAGACAACTACCATTGGTGCAACAACAGGCAGTCGAGGAAAACATCGAGTCCATGTTACAAAATGGAGTTATTGAGGTATCCATCAGCCCATGGTTTCCTCCCGTCGTGCTAGTTAAAAAGAAGGATGGAACCACCCGCTTTTGCGAAAACTACAGAAAGCTGAATGACGTCACGAAGAAAGACAGCTATCCACTACCCCGAATTGATGACACTCTGACCACACTAGCTGGCTTCCGTTGGTTCTCCACCCTAGACCTGAACAGTGGATATTGACAGGTTAGTCTTCACGAAAACGACAGACAGAAGACAGCGTTCTCCACTAGTAAAGGGCTGTTTCAGTTCACGGTAATGCCCTTTGGGTTATGTAATGCTCCCGCTACATTTGAGAGGCTAATGGAGTATGTACGGAGCGGGTTAACATGGAGGACGTGCTTAGTATACCTTGACGACATTCTGGTCATGGGTCGACGCCCATCTGAAGAACCTGGGCGAAGTATTCTCCAGAATTAGGAACGCCAACCTGAGACTCAACCCGAAGAAGTGTTCCATGTTCCAGAAAGAAGTAGAGTTTTTGGGACACGTCGTTTCCGAGTCAGGAATCCGCACCAACGTGGACAAGATAGAAGTCATTCGTGAATGGCCAGTCCCATGAGACAAGCATGAACTCCGAAGCTTCTTGGGGCTCTGTTCATACTACAGGCGATTTGTGGAGGGATTTGCTACCATTGCCGCTCTACATCGGCAGACCACTGAAAAAGAGACCTTCCGTTGGAATCAGGATTGCGAAACATCATTCAGACGACTGAAGGCAGCACTATGTTCCAGCCCAATCCTAGCCATTCCTACACAGACCGGCAAGTTCATTTTAGACACCGACGCCAGCAACACAGGTTTGGGGGCAGTCCTAACCCAGGTACAAGATGATGAGGAGAGGGTGATCGAGTACTACAGCCGTGGATTCTCGAAACCGGAAAGAAATTATTGCGCCACCAGAAAAGAACTTCTTGCAATAATAAGGGCTGTAGACCATTTCCACAAATACCTCTGTGGTCGTCATTTCTTAATTCGAACAGTTCATGGCGCCCTCAAATGGTTGCTGGATATGAAGACACCGGAAGTACAACTGGTCAGTTGGATGGAGAAATTGCAACAATAAGACTTCAAAGTGGAACACCTTGCAGGCCGTTTGCACAATAACGCCGATGCCCAATCCAGAAGACCCTGTAGTGCAGAATACGGACATTGTCTGAAGACGGAACAGCGAGAGAGTATCTCCATCAGACAGATCCGAGTACAGGCCAATAAAGACTGGACAACGGAACAGTGCATCCAGGACCAAATGACTGATCCAGACATCGAACCAATCCTGTCACTCAAAAAGAGAGGGGCACACAGGCCACGATGAGGCAAGGTAGCAAGATACTTGGGCGTCCTAAAATCGTTATGGGCCCAATGGGACTCTCTAAAAGTAGAGAATGGTATGCTCAAGCGAATTTGGGAAAGCACTGACGGTCGAGAAACCAAGTCCCAACTGGTAGTTCCAAAAAAAAAGGTACCAGCCATCCTGACCAAAGTACATGATGTGATTACCGGGGGTCATCTGGGCATGAATAAAACCCTAGACAAAGTTCGTCAGCGGTACTACTGGGTAAATTACTTCGAAGGCGTCAGAGCTTGCTGCAGGAAATGTGACACCTGTGCAGCCAGTAAGGGCCCGAAGAGCCGGCAGAATGTAGCAGTTAAATGTGGGCGTCCCATTTGAGAGAATTGCCATCGATGTCGCCGGTCCGCTTCCCGAGTCTGAGAGGGGAACAAATACATTCTGGTCGCAATGGATAACTTCAGCAAATGGCCTGAGGCAAATGCGATACCCAACCAAGAGGCAACCACGGTAGCGACGGTGCTAGTAGAACAATTATTTAGCAGGTTTAGCGTCTCGATGGAACTACATTCAGACCAGGGGCGTAACTTCGAATCGAATGTATTCCAGAAGGTTTGCACGATGTTGGGGATCAAGAAAACGAGAACAACACCATTGCACTCACTGTCAGACGGAATGGTGGAAAGATTCAACAGGACCTTGGAACAACACCTATCCAAGGTCGTTAACAATAACCAGCGTGATTGGGATGAACATATTCCCCTATTCCTGTTTGCATATCGCTCAGCCGTATATAATAGTACAGGCCTGACCCCAGCCAGGGTCCTATTCGGAAAGTAGCTGCGATTAACCTGCGATTTGGCATTTGGCTCTCCAGAAGAACCTCCCCAAGACATCGACGATTATGCCGACCAGCTCCGAGACAACATGCTGGCAATACACGAATTAACCCGAATGCAGATGTTGGCCACCAGTGACCGGATGAAGACGCGATACGACTTCAAGGCCAATTCAGTCGGGTTCCAGGAGAGGGACAAAGTCTGGCTGTACAATCCCCAACGGAGCAAGGGTAAATCGGAAGGAGTGATGATGATTTTTACGAGAACTTTCTATGCTGGGCTTATAAAGGAAGCAAGCCACGTTGGAGAGTTCACTTATACCGCGACATTTAGCGTATATGGGATTGTTATTGTCATAATTGAATCAGCTGTTTTAATGTAAATAAAGTTCTAGAAAAGTGAAAGTGAATATTAGTTTTATAATTTTAAATTGAACCCACGGACTATATTGCAATATTAATGAAAATATACAAAAATCGACAAACCCCCCCACTTTATCACCAAAAATACTTATCCAAAAATTTAGAAAAAAAAATGGAATCTAGGGCCTTACTCAAAATTTACAGGAAAAATAAAGCCGAACTTTATTTAATATGAATATTTTGGTCAAGTGCAAGTTAGATTCGCATACTAAGGGTTCCGTACCATCTTTGAGATTTGATACAATGTGGATTAATCAAAGTATAAATTTTTCCAATATTCCATTTTCAGACAGGTTTATACTTACCTTAAAATCTTTTAAATTAAACGTTTTAAATTTATAAAAAATATACACTTTTATTTGTAACACAGCCTTTTTATTTTATCTGCTTTACGATTCGCTTAATTTTTATAAAAATATTATTTAATTTTCTAATTTGGTCCGGAAAAATTGAAATTATGATTTTCCCTTTATTTTACCAATAAACTTTCAGTGAAGCCCCATATAACCTTTTATCTCAATTTTAGGCTCAGTAGTTTGGAAGATAAATATGTTAATATGTTAAATTTTAAAGAATAAATTATTAAATCTAATATAATAAAATATATTTGTATTTTTATTATGATTCCTTTCATTTGATACATTACGTTACGAGTGCTCTTAAAAAATTATTGTCCATATAAGTTTATACTTGTCTTAATGGGTCGAATTTTGTATATTTCTTAAATATCTTTTTAACAAATTATTTTAAAAATATGTAAAAATATACCTGATTTCATAATAAAAACATATTATGAGGGCTTACTCCTTAGTTTCAAGTCTCAAAGGAGATCTTATGTTTTTATTTTTTTTTTAAAATTTTAGGTCGGTAGTTTCTCACTTAAAACGGGGAATAAAACGATGTTTTATATTTTTGTTAATATCTTTTAAATAAATAATTAAAAAAAAACAAATTTGTATTTCTCATAATGAGTCCTTTCTTTTTATATATTAAATGATGTGTTTAATCAATTTATTATTTTACATTTAATTCTTTAATTTGCCCCCCCCCCAATTAATATTAGGGTTTTCTATTTATTTTTCCTATAAAGGGAGACCCTATACCTATAATTATTTTCAAAATTCGTCGTATGGTTTCGGAAATAAAATAAAGGAGGGGGATTGGATAATTTTATGAAATTTTTGTTAATATCTTCTAAACAATTGATTTTAAAAATATGAAAGAAAATATTCCCCATAATGCGCCCTTTCATCTGATTATTGTAAGATGTGTTATGACATAAATTGAATTTTTAATTTTTTTTATTTGCCGTTTAATTCCATAAATAACCTCCCAAAATTAATATTAGTATATAGTAGTATAGTTTCTAAAATAAAGAGGGGGATAGAAATTTTTTTATATTTTTATTATTATCTTTTAAATTTATTTTAAAAATAATAAAACATATATTTGTATTTGATATAATGAGCCTTTTTATTTGATATATTTCATGATGCGTTAGAAAAAATTTTTAATTTACCCCCCAAAATTAGTATTAGGGGTTTCTCCTTACTTTTTCTGTAAAGTTCAGGTCATGCCCTATGTCTCTAATTTTTATCAAAATTTTACATCTTACAGTTTCCGAGATACACCCTTATCTCCAATTGGGTAAAATTCTTTATATATTCATATATTTGTTGATATCTTTTAAATAATTTATTTTAAAATATGAAAAAATATATTTGAATTCGTCATAATGAGCTCCACGATTTGATATACTACATGATGCGTTAGAAACAACTTTAATTTTATATTTTCTATATAATTCTGTAATTTGTCCCCCAAAATTAATATTAGGGGTTTCTCCTTATTGCTCCTTTATAATTGAGTTATTCCCTATATCTCTGTTTTTTTTCAAAATTTTACGTCTTAAAGTTTCGGAGATAAGGGAAATGTGTTTTTTAAATATTTTTGTAAATATCATTTAAACAATTTTTTTTAAATTAGAAAAAGAAGTATTTGTATTCATCATAACGAGGCCTTTGATATATTACATGATACGTTAAAAACAATTTTAATTTTATATTTTCTATTTAAATTTGTAATTTGCTCCCCAAAATTAGTATTAGTGGTTTCTCTTTATTTTTCCTGTAAAGTTCAGGTGTGGCCCTATATGTGTAATTTTTTTCAACATTTTACGTCTTAGTTTCGAGATAACGTGTATTTTTTGTATATTTTTATTAATATGAAAAAATATATGTGTTCCTCAGAATGAGCCGTTCCATTTGATGTATTACATGATACAAAAAAAATTCATTTAATTCTAAAATTTCCCCCCCTAAAATTTAGGGGTTTCTTCTTATTTTGCCTGTAAACGTTGGACTATTTTCCAAATTTTAAGAAATAATAAGGGAATTGTCGTTTTTTTTTAATTCCCCCCCTCCGCCCCCAGCAGAACGCCTAAAATCAAAGTTTATTATATATGTGAAAGATGGAGAAATCAGGAGTGATATAAAGTTATAAATCTATTAATATTTGCGATGTTTGTATCTGAAATATAAAGAACGTAAAGCTTTCTGTTTAAGATAATAATAACAAAGGTATAAAATGTCACAGCTCAAATCAAATTCACTACAAGGACTATGAACAAAAAATATAGAATATTAACTGAAATTATTTGAACATAATTACCTCATGTTGCGTTAGTAGCCACAAGAATCTGTTTAGAACATTATCAGTTTATGTTGTTTATAACTACTAAATAATAAAAAAAATATTGTCATAGAATATCAATATATTTTAATATAAAGTATTAAAATGAATTTAAAAGAAAAATCACGGACAGGTTGCTATTTAATTATTTCGTTCTTTTAAACAGAAAATTTATAAAAATTTAGTAAATTACTTTAATAGTAATATTAAATTATTAATTATATATCATCTGAAATACCAATATTGAAGAATCACAAACTTAAAATTTGCCAAGAAAACAATTACCAGTTAGACTAAGAGCATCAATCGGGCAATGCTACAATTGCCAGAAGTTCGGTTATGGACAGGGCAGATGTACACCGCCCTCAAAATGCGTAAAATGCAGAGGATCACATAAATCCAGGTAACGCAAAAGACCGAGAGAATAGCCGCCAAAATGCGCCAATTGCGCAAGACCACACTCAGGAAACTATAGGGAATGCGAGAAGTTCCCAAAGAAAAGATACAACAAAGAAGAACCAAGAACAAGTACTGAAATAAGTTACGCAGCGGCAGCTAGACCAACTGTAGAAGAATCAAGAAATACACAAACAAATGGACAAGACGTACCCACAATGATGGAAGAGATGAAGAAAATCTTCCAGTCGTTCATGCGGCTGGCAGCTAGACTATACCTCGTGCATGGATAAGAAGACCACAACAGCTAGAAAATCATTACGTGAAAACAACGGGCTGAAGAACAAGAAGAACGAACTGGAACTACACCTAGAGGAGAACAACATCAACATAGCAGCAATACCTGGCTCAAAGAAGAGGAGAACTTTAGAATCAGGAACTACCACACAGTACACAGGAAGGTCAGGAAGCAAACCAGGAGGAGGAGTGAGGTACCAGATGGATAGATAAGCCACAAACCAAATCAGAAACAACTAACAGATGGGAGGGATTCAGAACTACATTAGCATCGAGGACCGCAGGAGAAGAGGAACCAGCAGCAAGCATAGATGAGGAAACAAGAAAAATTAGAGAGCAGATCATAAAGTACACCGAGCCAACACAACAACAACAAAGTTCAGAATCTACACAGGAGACATACCAGGGCGATTAAAGTACAAAATCCGGGAGAGAAACAGGCAAAAAAGAAGGTACAGGATAAACTACGACCCAGGGATAAGAAGGACGATCAACAGGTTATGCAAATAAATAAAAGACGAAACAATTACCTGCAATGATTAGAAACCGACAAGAACACAGACTGGCAAATAATGAGGAGAATGAAGAGGAACCCAGAAGGTAGTAAAGACAAGATAGAAACGGACTAAAACACAAGACAGAGGACAAGGTGGAAATATTTGCGGATGCCATGGAGGAACAATTCACACTCAATGTAGACCCAAGAGACGACAGAGAATTCGAAGAAGAAATCAGGAAAGTATTCTAAGGAGTACGAAGAGCATAACTTAAAGAAGAGCAAATGAGGGAAAGCACCAGGATGGGAAAAGATGACAGGATGCTAAATTAGTTGCCAGAGGCGTACATAGATAGAAGAGTGAAGAGCCTTTTCACCAACATGGAATGGAAGAAAGCAGAGATCATAGTAATACCAAAGCAAGGAAAGCACAGGAAACTCCCACAAAACTACAGGCCAATAGGCCTACTGAGTACCACAAGCAAAATCATGGACAGAATCATTTTGAAGGGATTAAGGATTATTCCACACGAAAAATGCGGATTCAGAGAAGGACACTCAACAGAGGACCAAGTAATGAGGATGGTGACCGAGACCAAGAAAAGACTGCTTTTACCATCGGCTCAGGACTTTATCAATTCACAGTGATGCCGTTTGGACTGTGTAATGCTCCAGCAACGTTTGAAAGATTGATGGAAACATTGCTAAAAGGGCTTTCATGGAAAACGTGCCTGGTGTATCTTGACTACATATTGTGTTTGGAAAATCGTTTGAAAAACACGTAAGGAACCTGGAGGAGGTATTTCGGCGACTTCGAAGTTCCGGACTAAAGTTAAGCCCGAAGAAGTGTCAACTGTTCCAAGAAGAGGTGCAATATCTTGGGCATGTAGTTTCCGCACAGGGAGTAGCTGTGGACAAACAGAGAATCAAAGCTGTCCAGGAACGGCCAATACCTAAAGATATCCACCAGTTAAGAAGTTTCCTGGGGTTATGCACGTACTATCGTCGGTACGTAGCCGGATTTGTCAACATCGCCAAGCCACTTAATAGACTCACAGAGGGGAAGGTGCAGTACCAGTGGAACGAGGAATGTCAGCGATCATTCGAGACATTGAAAAGAGCATTGACGAGTGCCCCTGTCTTAAGTTATCCTTTGCCAGACGGGAACTTCGTTTTTGATACCGACGCAAGCAATGTCGGAATTGGTGCGATGCTTTCGCAGATCCAAGACGGTTAGAAAAAAGTCATCGGCTATTTCAGCAAAACTTTGAGCAAGCATGAACGAAATTACTGCGTTACTCGCAGGGAACTTTTGTCTGTGGTAAAGGGGGTACAACATTTCTATAACTACCTCTATGGTAAAAGATTCCTCCTGAGGACAGATCATGCAGCACTGAAGTGGCTCTTGCAGTTTAAAAACCCCGAAGGACAAGTAGCCAGGTGGATTGAGCGGTTGCAAGAATTCGATTTCGAGACTGAACATCGAGCTGGCACAAGCCATAAGAATGCTGATGCCTTATCGAGGAGACCATGCCCTGATGATTGTAAACATTGTCAGCGAGCTGAAGAAAAAGGGGCTGTTCTCTGTAGAACAACCTGTGGAGATCCAGAAAAACCAAAAATTAGATCCAGAACTAAAAGAAGTTATCCGCTGGAAGGAAGAAGATCGCAAACCTACGTGGCCAGAGATTTCCCGATACTCACCAACCATAAAGTCGTACTGGGCTCAGTGGAACTCCCTCATCCTGGAAAAGGGACTTCTCAGCGCGTCCTGGAAACTCCATAGGAGGGAAACGACAGAAAACAGATTGTAGTTTCCAGAAATAGGAGAATGTTTTACGAGAGGTACATGATGGTACAACTGGAGGACATCTGGGAGTAACGAAAACCCCAGGGAAGTTGAGAGAACGCTTCTATTGGGTAAACTGCCAAGTAGATGTTAAGGAGTGGTGCCGAAAATGTACGGTTTGTGCAGCAAGTAATGGGCCTCCGAAGCGACGAAAAGCTCCTATGAAGTAATATAACGTGGGCAATCCATTCGAAAGAGTAGCCATTGATGTTGCCGGTCCATTTCCTGAATCCGACTCTGGAAATAAATACATTGTGGTGGTGATGGACTATTTTAGTAAATGGGCCGAAGCGTATTCCTTGCCGAATCAAGAAGCCTTGACCGTTGCTGATGTCCTTGTCAAGGAATGGATCAGTCGTTTTGGGGTTCCCTTGGAGTTGCACTCAGACCAAGGTAGAAATTTCGAGTCTACTCTTTTCCAAGACATCTGCAAGCTCTTGAAGATCAATAAAACACGGACGACGGCATTACACCCGCAATCCGATGGAATTGTAGAACGGATGAATAGAACAATTAACCGCCATTTGTCAAAGGTAGTCTCTGACCACCAAAGATACTGGGGCCAGTATCTGCCCTTGTTTCTAATGGCATATCGTTCGTCTGTGCACGAGTCCACGGGTCAGACCCCGGCCAATATTATCATGGGACGAGAATTAAGACTACCATGCGATTTGAAGTTGGATGTCCCCCAGGAGAAGAGACCGCAGGTGAAGACTATAGGAGCCACATCAAAAGATAAACGACATCCATGAACGAGTCCGGTTAAACATCGAGAATGCCAGTGCCCGAATGAAGGAAGCCTACGACATCAAAGCCGAGGGCAGCGAATTCCAAGTTGATGATCTTGTTTGGTTGTATAACTCGCAACGTCGTCGTGGATATTCTCTCAAGATACAGAGATCTTGGGAGGGACCGTCCCAAATTGTGAGGAAAATCAGCGATGTTGTCTACAGAATAAAGAAGCTACCTCGGGGAAAACCAAAGGTCGTACATTTCAACAGGTTAGCCCCTTATGCCGGAAGTCATGACAGCGAAGATGACCAAGCCCAAGTCAGCAGTATCCAACCACCCGATGACGAGATGACCTTCGAGCAGTTTATGACACTGTACTCTGATGGGCAGAAAGTGCAGCACGACGTAACAAGAGAAGAACCCCGAGACCTGTTTGAGGTGCCCATACAATATGCCCTGGCTCATTGTGTGGCTCGAGACCTCCTGATGTCCAGAGGAATAGCCAAGGTGTTTGCCAAACAAAAAGTACGGCCAGTTTCAGAAGCTACGGGAGCAAGATCCATTGGTAGGGAAGGTCCTTCATCTCGAAGAGAAACAACCAGTTGGTACCAGAGACATCTTTTATTTGGTAACGAAACATTCTCGCAGGACAAGCCAACATACAGCGATCTTTGGAAGACTCTGGTAGAATTGAGGAATGTGATGATGGAGAAGAATCTGATGAAATTGGCGGTCCCAAAGATAGCCTGCCGGTTGGATGGACTGAATTGGAGGGTGGTGAGAAGTATGATGGAAACAATTTTTCGATTCAGTGGCATCAACATACTGGTATGCTGTTTCAATATTCGCAGCCCAGATTCGAATACCGTTGACTGTTACTTTCACCAAACTTCCCGTTATTGAAATGGAGAGTCCTGCAACTATCGTCACACCAGGAAGGATTCTAGGAGATTCCGGGACGAAATG
This sequence comes from Octodonta nipae, assembly GCA_034190945.1. Classification (NCBI taxonomy): domain Eukaryota; kingdom Metazoa; phylum Arthropoda; class Insecta; order Coleoptera; family Chrysomelidae; genus Octodonta; species Octodonta nipae. The sequence goes on from CM067219.1 coordinate 57,997,875, forward strand.
GTCTTAAGGAGGGGGCAATGTTACGAGAATTCATCCGACAGCTGGTGCAATCGGCCATCAACCAATTCGTAGAAGGGACATTATTCCGATAATTCTGGGATCCTAAATGTTTGTCTCCCAACAGGCCGACCGCTGCCGTTACTGGGAATTCCCTTAAAGCTTCCAGAACATGAAAGAGTTTCCCGATGGTTCGTGTACTTTCCAGACAATTCGCAGAGAAATATATAAATATGAACAGCTGGCGATAGGAGGCATTCAGTTTTCGACGGTCGTAAATGTAAATAGTAGTTTCTGTGAACATAAATTGTGTTAAAGTAGTGGAAATAAATTAGAGTGATTTGGAGTTGGAGTTGGAAATAAATCCAAGATCTGAACAGAACCCGTGTGTGAAAATAAAAACATTACACAATATATATGTATATATATATATATATATATATATATATATATATATATATATATATGTAACTACTTCTTAGAGACGTCCCTACTCATTTTTTAATGTTTTTAAATATTTACGAGTACATAACAATTATGTTATTTGTTCCAATTTTTTTTCTCATATATCATTAAAATCTATCACCGTCAGGTTTTTTGTTGAGATGATAGGTTGTCAAGACTGATTCAATTTTGTTTTAGCTAGAACAAAATCTTGGTAGGCAGATTTGCAGTAGGTTTCTTATCCTGCATTTGAATAACTTTAAATAGTAATTTAAACTGATATTTTATGTTTAAAAAATTACAGAAATATATGTTATATGTAAAACTTAACATTGGATTAACCTTCAACAAAGTAATTACATTGTATCAAACTATAGCTTATTGTTACTTGTTTACTCCGCTATTTTGCAGGCTTGCTATTTTTGCCTTGCAGGTGTCCAGAACGGAAATGATGTCTAAGCATTCTTAAACTTATAAATTCATTCAAATATGCTTTCTCGTAGCTCTATTACATTTTGTCCCTCGCCGAGTAAAGCTCTATCACGTTCGTTCCTCAGACAGTTCAGTTCATAAGCTCTACTACATAAAGTTCTATCACATTTGTTAAACGCGTATTTAAAATCGCAAAATCCAAAGTTAAGTTATAAAATAATTCAAAGTGTGAATTTTTGTGTTAATAAAATAAAATCTTTTTTAAAAACTTTGTTTATGACAACCCACTCATCACATATATATACTTGTATTTGTTTACCTTCTAAAATGTACACAACTATTATCTGAATTAAGAACCAACTAATGTAAACAAAACATAATGTCAAACATTTTTTACAGTGTCGACAAGAATATAAGAGTGCTTACTTATCATATCTCTCTGCTCCTTCCAATGAAAGTATGGGTGTTTATTATAAAGCTCATAACGCTTACGTCCAACAACTTCATGCAACGAATGGAATGATGGAGGAATATGCCAAACATACATTACCATCATTACTCCAGGTAAATATAGAAGCAATTTTAGGCGTAGTTAGGGAATACATATTTGTCAATTTATCTTCTATTATAACTTTTTTCTTACTATAACATAATAAAACTGTAAACTTGTATTGTGAAGTTATTTTATTACATTTATACAAACGAATCACAAATATAGTTGAATTATTCAGTATTTAAGAACTTAACTAAAAACACTCTTCGCAAGATAATGTTGATGGGATTTAAAAATTAATTATTCGTATTCATAAAAGTTAAGTAAAGGTTTTTTAATTATAAAATTACAAAATATTTATTGTAGTGACATAATATAGAAAAAAGAATGCTATGCTATAAAAAAATATAGGTTATATTATTACCTACAAATACTAATATAGAACACAAAAATAAAATAAATTTTGATATTTTGTTTACATTATTGTTGGTTATTAAATTCAACAACTGCATGCTATAATTTTTCGATCAGACATTATATAACGATTCCACAATTTAACAGATTTAGAATTAGACAAGAGAACTACAAAAAATTGTCAAAATGAGCATTGTTATAAGCGATTGAACAACGCTTGTTATTGTCTGAGACACGTTAGAACTCTGAAACTTGCCAAAAACTTTTAATTTAATCAGGGAGTTAACTGTTAATAATCATGCCTTCATAGCTTTAAAAGTTTTCTCTCAAATGTGATTTTCTTTCGAGGGCGTATTATTTTAGGTAAAGTTTGTAATGTACCCATTTTACATCGAACTAATTTTACAACTATCTGTAAGGAACATACTATTTATCAAATCTTTGAGTATATTCCTTTATGGATTAGTTTTCTTTTGGATTTGTTTTACTGTATGCAAATTCCCTTTGAAAGTCTATATTTCGACGTTCTGGTTTGAATAAACCATCACTTTCCTTAAGTTTATCGAACTGACGCTATTTTAAACATTTATCGATAGAAATATATATTATTACTTTTTTATAGATTTGTATATCCACATATTGTTATTCAGGTGACTGTAATAAAAAATGTACAATAATAATTACTATACCACTATATGTTGAAATTCATATTAGCTTTTATCAATTTTAATAATGAAATTAATCAGCCGTTTTGCACCAAACTTTTATAAGAGGGTTTTTGTATTTGATTCAATAAGGATATAACTCTGTAAAATGTTACCTAGCCCAATCAAAAATTTTGCATGGATCTTTAATCCTGTATCCAAAACGAAGATATTAGTAAAGTTTAATTAGTGAATGAATTTTATACTGCAATTTATTATTAGGGCCATTAAAAGACAGCTTCGCCAAATATTAAACAAATTCAAATGTTTACTCGCCTACAAAAATCATGCAATAGAAACGTAAATTAAATATAAATATAATGACATTAAAAGTACAAAAACGAAAAAAGTAATCTGCTTATATGAGATTCGAACTTCGGTCAATACTGTAAACATGCCATCGTTTCTCAGCAGACAGTTTGATAGCTGAGATGGCATTGGTATTAGGGAAAAATTCATAGCCTGGATAAATTTCAACATTTATATAATTGAATATGAATTATTATAATAGTTCATTATAAAAATGATTATCAATTCCAATTTAGGGAAAAAATTTTTATTATACTTAATGAATGAACCTATATTATAGCTGAAGTTTAGCTGTCTGCACTAAAGTTCGTCAATGGCTATTAAGCAAAACAGAAATAATGAAAATCAGTTGAGGTACAAAGGAGAAAATGATAGTGAATTGTTTGGTCTATTTACGCATCGATAATACAATTTATATATTAACTGTAAACCTGTTTTTTTTATTTTTTAATTAATTTGTAACTAACATAAAAGAAACAATTAAGAAAAGTTTAGAGTAGTTTCATATGAAATCCATCTTTGTAAATGATAATGCGTAACAGCTCACAAGGTCGGTATCTGGTAATTTTGTTAGAACGAGCTGAATAAACGAATTATTCTGTCAATATAATCGTGCAATCACTTTATTTAACTGCAGTAGACATGAGACATTATTAGCCAGAAATGTTCAATAATTTAAGTGCTAATTCAAAAAAATATTGAAAAGGGATACAGAGCACTCCGCTTCATACAAAATTATTATTCATATCAACTTCGCTTATTTTTATGTCATGACATTGAAATCCTTTAAAAGTTATGGATGTTAATCTCTCATTCTGGCCATTTGAATTTTTTTTTGCTCGACAACATTTTGTGTGTTTTAATAACTAATTTTTAGAATATTGAAACCGTTACTGATAATTTTATGATAATGTTAAGCATTATATTCTAATCTAGATTTATAATTTTAGGAGCTTGAGGAAGTCTATTCAGATTTATGTTCCACCGTGACTGAAGCTATAATTCAGGGTGCTGAAATAGTATCAAATAGGGTAAGTGTTCATTTCATTTAAGTAAATCTAGTAATAATTGAATTATTTGCTGTTGTGGTAAATTAAATACAAACAACCAAGCACACAAACATACACATGCACTTAATGAAGTCAATGATTTTGATTATTTTTGTTAACAGGCACTAGATAAAAGTCAACGATACGAAAGTCTGGTAACTCTATGTAAATCCGTCTCAGGAACTGTTGATCTCACACATTTTGCACGATCGTTACCTGCTCCAAGTGGAAGAGGGCCCATTATAAAAAGAATTTTTGTTCCTCCCCAACCGCCACCGCCACCTGAAGGAGAAACTCCAGAGCTGCAACAAAAAGTAAGTCTCGAGCACCATTGTTTGAGTGAGTAAATGTATTAGTCTACAGGAATTATACAAAACCGAAGTACTGTAATTGAATAATTCAAGTGTAACAACACTATATAGGGCTTTTATTTCAAAAACCGAGGTCAGATTTGCAAAATTTAAAATGGCGAATCCAAAATGGCGAATGAAAATTTAAAAAATCAACCGTTTTGCACCAAACTCTTATATGGGGGTTTTTGTTTTAGCTGATCACGAATCTGACTGACAAAATTCAAGATGGGGAATCCAATATGAACGATGCAAATAACCCACTAGACAAAAATTTCGTCCGCCAATTTTAATTTTGTAAATTCCGGACTCATGATCAGAGAACTCAAAAACCCCTATATACAAATTTTGGCTTATGTAGGTTAATTTTTAACAAATATCAGCCTCCACATTGGATCCGCCTTATTGAATTTTGAAAATCTGACCTCGGATTCGTGATTTGGTACCCTAAAAACAACCCTAAATCAATTTTGGTGTAATTGGTAATTATTTTCAAATATTAAATTTTTTACGGTTTCCATGCCATCACCCTGTAAAAAATAATCTGATTTAAAAAAATGATTTGTCAAGAATTGGCAAAAAGGGCCTTTAAAAAGAGGTATCTCATGATACCCCTTTGTATTTAAACATTTAGAAATGATATTGAACCCCGCTTAGGGCTTGAAACTGCAGGGTGACCTATATGTGTAAAATGTGTTCCCCCGTAACTATAAATTAAATTGTTTTTTTTTTTTTTTTTCTTTTAAAGATATTTTAAAATTTATTTTGGGTGGCTAGTTTTGAAATTATAAATTAACAAATAACAACAAGTGAATGCAGGGATTACAAGTGCTCAATGACGTTAATAATATTGATTATTTTATCAAAATTATTTTTTATTTTCAGTTATAATTTTGTAAATTTGACACAATGCCCAAATTTCTAACCTAAGGAATCTGTTTTTTCTTTAAAACAATTTGAGATGAATCTAGTGGATTGTCGATATCGCCTTTTGTTTGGGTTTCCATAATGTTATTTTCCTATGATGTATGATGTAGAATTTCTAGTAGCTTGTAACAAATCTATTGCCGAAGCACAACGCTCAAATGACCGATCAAACGAGGCGGGCGAAGTTCGATCGAAATTATACGAAGCGTCTCGTTCGAAGATGATTGAATACATTGAAAAATGAACTGTATAGAAGGGAAACTCACGTGTTTCGATTTGGAACACAGTTTTCAGCGCACCGTACGGATGCAGGGAAAAGTTTTAGCTGCAATCAGCGCCCTCTATTAGTCAATAGTTGAACTAATCTACTCAATCTTACAGGTGCTGACATCTAGCGGTAGATATGACACTAAATTATTCAAATATATACAAGGTGTTCCAGATGTTTCTTTACAGCTGATACCTTGTTTTTTTAGTAATGGTAGGAACATTTTCTAAAAATAATGTTAATGAGAACAAATTATGTTTTATAAATGTAACAAAAACGGACAAAATTTTAAAAAAAAAAGTTGAATGTACTGGCACAAGTTTTTGATTACAGTTTTTTAAGGATAACATGTTCTCGTCAACAATGATTTTATGAAATTGTTCATATCTTTACTAAAAAACAAGATATCAGCTGTAAAGAAACATCCAGAACACCTTGTACATATATAGCCCCAAAATAAGTAAGCATGAGATTAGCATAATTTTTGCTATTAAATATATGTATGCACACTTTCAATAAAACAATTAAAACATATTGAAATAATAAGTGTATTAACAAAAATATATACAGAAATTTATAAAATATTTTAGATAAAAACATGTTCATGACTTAGATATACAAAACAGAACACAATTAATATATGAGTGTTATCTACACAAGACAGCACTGATATTTGTTAAAAAAAAATAGAAATATTGAATCCATATTCACATAGTTAGGTGTGCAATTTACAGTTACAAAATATTGTAAATTCATTTTATATTTTAGATCATGAAATATAAATAAAATTTTTTCCTAAGGTATAGTTTGTAAAAAAACATTTAAAGATTTGAAAGTTGCTTAACAGTTTTTAAACTTTTGTTTTGACTGATATTTTCTATATGCATGGACTTTTATAGGATCAACTATATTTGGTTTTAAAGCTAAATATTTAGAAAATTTGTCTTCTCTTCCCTTAGCAATATTATTTACACTTCTACACCACCAAAACAAACTACATTTAACTAGGAGTTGGCATAGCTTATTACCAAGATCATGTTGTTGCTAACAATTCAAAGGATTAATTAAATAATTGTGTTGTAACACATGTTCCAACACTTGAGAAAATGTTCTGCTTGCAACACAATTTTGGAATTAAGAAATATAAGGAGGACAAACAATGTGTAATTAAAAAATTTAAATATGTATTTGGTACTTGCCAATGTCCTCTTGGATACTTCCTAGCATCAATGAATTCACAATCTTCTGATTCTAAATTAGAGTTTACAATTTGTAAACAATCATTACAATTATGATATTTTTTTAATAACCTCTGGATGTACCCACTCATATAAACAATTGTACATCTAGCAATTTTAGAACTCTGTCCTAACAAGTTGGAAGGTAATGGGGCTGATATTGAAGTTTTACAAGTAGTTCTGATAGTTGGAGCATACTGCCCAGTTAAAAAATGTTTTAAATTGTCTAAACTTTCTTTACAAACATTTTATTTGTAATTATAACTGGGAGAATGTTTAGCCATAAAATTGTTCCTGTTGCGTGAACAAATAATTTGTCTTTATCCTTGGTGTTTAAGTACTTCTTGGGAAATAACACCACAAATTACAAAAAATTGCTATATATTCCAAACATTTTGGGGTCTAGGTCAGACCCTGTTGTCCTTGGTGTCTGAAAAAATACATGTTAAAAATACAATGTCCCAAATGTAGTTAATGCTAACATACCCCAATCAAATTTTCTTTTCAGCAATGCTAACATTTCTGTAAAATATTGAACTTAATTTGTTTACTTCATTTTTGATAACATGGACATCTGTGGGTTTACAATAGTCAAAATGATGACAGAATCATAGTTATAAGTCTTCACTGAAAATCAATTTTACTATTTTTTTGAACCACTTGAAGTTCTTTAGTAAGTTACTTCAATGCCGCTACTCCATGGGGCATATGAAACAAATGATCATGGTATAAATAAAGGAATGCACTGGATGATAAACCCGTTTTGGTATTTATCATAATATAGGTACTTAATCTACGCCAGTATTAGTAATGTAGTAGTTATTTTTTGTACACTGCCATTTTCGTTAAACTGTTCGAATCAAACCTTCAAAGAATATCTTAATTATGTTTTCTTTGTTTTGGAATAAGTTCCCGATTTCAGTATTCATTACTCAATAGTCAAATAATTTTGAAAACAACACTGCTTTCAGCTTTGTGACAACAAACGCCATATTTTTATAGTTAATAAATTAATAACGACAATAAACTTTGGTGAGTTATCTTGCTAAAATTTATGTTAAAGAAAACTGTAAAGAAATTACAAAAATTCCGATATCAGCGGCCTCATACGGATGCAGGGAAAAGCTTTTTTAGTGTTCTCGTATCTCCCATAAGAGCTTCCCTTCTATACAGTTCATTTTTCTATGATTGAATACTTGTAGTACTGTCAAGTATGCTTAAACTTCACAACGTTTAGATTTTAAATTTAAAAACTATTCCCGCGCGTCGGGCCAGTCGCTCGCGCGCGTCTCTACCGGTCGTCATATATTTTAGAGTATCTTAATTTCTTTTTGTGTAGCGATATCACAGTTCTATGAAGATGATTACGGGAAAAAGGGGTTATCTGATCGTTATAAATATTTTTTTTTGGGTGGGAACTGATCATCTTCGAACGAGACGCTTCGTATAATTTCGATCGAACTTCGCCCGCTTTCGGCGGGCTCGTTTGATCGGTCAGTTGTACTACGCGTCTCGTTCTCGATGATTGATTACTTGTAGATTTTTAGCGTCTGTGATAGAGCTTGACTTGTATATTTATTTTTTCCAATAAATTACAATTGTTTATAACTAATAATGTATTTTATTATATATAGAGAATATCCAATATAGCCATAGCAAACTCATTGTTCGGCTTTGTGAGAGGTCTGTTATAGAAACGTGTGAATGTCTCTGACTTTTCCGTCCAACCTGCCGTTCTTCTTATCGTGTCCACATCTATTCCTTTCCGATATGCAGTTGAAACAGCAGCGTGTTTGGCGCTGTATGAACTAAATTTTTCAGTAATAATGCCTGCTTTGCACAGTAGGGATTTGATCCAGTGTCCAATTGTTTGAGGACTAACTGGTTTTTGAGGTTTTACTGTAGATAAATATAGATTCTTGCTTTCTCCTCTAATTGCTTCTGTAAGCTTGAGATAATGTAGGATTATAGAAGCTACACAAAGTTTTGGGCGGTTGTTGAAAAACGGCACTATGTGGATTGGTTGGTTTTTTCCCTGTTTCGACGTCTTTATTAAATCAGGGATTTTTTTTTGAAGTCCTGATGAAGTACTGTCCAAGTTATCTACATTTATCAGGGCAATCGTTTGGAGTCTATGAGCTGTTACCAGTATGAGGAGTGTTGCTGCGATTTCCGCAACAACCTTTAACTTTTGTTCTTTTATTGAGTCTAGCTTTTCTATATATATATATATATATATATATATATATATATATATATATATAATAAACAACCTTTTAGGCGTAAAAAATTTATAACTGGCTTCATGATCTTTGTAAAAATATAACGACTAGTTGATAACCCAAACGGAAGACATCTAAATTGATATAAAATACCGTTAAAACGAAACCTTAAGTATTTTCTGCTATTTTCACTAATTGGTATCAAGAAATACGCGTCATTCAGATCTAGGGTTCCCATATATGTGTCCCAAGAGATTAGACTTCTTGGAGCCCTCAGTTCTTCCATTTTGAAATGGGTGGTTTGAATAAATTCATTTAGTTTTTGTAAATTAATGATAAACCTATTAGACTTATCCGGTTTTTTAACTAGAAAGTAGGACGACATGAATTTGCCTTCGCAATCTATGCATGGTTCGATTGCTCTCTTGGACAAGAGGGTGGCAATTTCTTGATTAATTTTTTCAAATTGTTTCGGGGACCAGTTAGGGGTAACTGGTTCCCGAAGCTGTAATGGTTTACTTTTGAAAGTTATATTATACCCGTTTTAAGCAGGAGATAATAAACTCCTCATTCGTAATTTTTTCCCATTCTTCAATAAAATTCATTAGTCTACCTGCGATAACGTTTACCTTTTCTACTTCTTTGGTACTCGACTCGACGTTTCGGTTGTCGAGCGACTCACTGCCGGGGCCGACCTTGCTTGTTGTGGCCTCGGTTTGTATTTCACGTTGGTGAATTGCCTCCTCGGATAGTAGCCCACCTGTCTGGTTTTCCCAGGTGGGCCCCTCCAGTTTCCCTGAGCAGTGGACTTTTTTGTTGATGGTTTCTCAGGAGCTTTGAGAGATGCTGCTGCTTTCTTAATATTTTTGGCATCTTTCACTTGTTCAGTCAATTTAGCACCATACAGCCACTCATCAGAAACCGTGGCTTCTAATGTGGATTTGATGTCTTTATCAAGGTTGGGCGTGATAAAGGATTTTCTTGCCACTGAGTGTTGATTAAACACATCTGCTAGAATTTTCCTTGAGTCCCAGAGGTATTTCATAAGTTGTGTATGATCCACTCCATCCTCAGGGTTCTCCATCAATATTGACATGGCTGTACCCAGAGAAATAAGAGCTGAACCCACAGCATTCTGGGTCTCAGAGAAGTGTTGGTCTCTCTTTTTGGCTACCTCTGTTAGGTGGCTTACTATTTCTAGATTGACTTTAGGTGCCTCTGTACGAAAATTTTCTACTCGAGAGTACTTCTTAAGTAGTTCCTTTCGAGACTCCTCTGGCAAGCGCTTGGACATCCACTTAGACCAGTGTTTTTCAATGGTGTCCTCAATCTTTATTACAGAGTCTGTGGATGGGACCTCCTCCCCCATCATTTCCAGGAATTCTTGGTTCCAATCCTGTGGATCCAGATTAGACTCCTCGTTCTGGTGAATCGTATTAATTGTTGAGTCTTGCTCAACTTCCAGGGGAGAATCCGGTTTTTCAACCGTCGCAGATTCCCCAGACTCTTTATTAGATCTGTCTGCTGCGTTTTCTTTATTAGCCTCAATATCTGAAAATAAGGAAAAAAAATATATATGTATACTTTATATATATATATATATATATATATATATATATATATATATATTTAATAGATACGTATACTTTTTGTATATGTATTTTTACCGGAGGCATTGAGTTAGTTCTTTGTGAACGTCACTCTACTGAGGCAATATATATATATATATATATATATATATATATATATACAGGTATAGAATATGCGATAAGAAAAAGGCTACGAATATATATCACCAGATATATATCCACATATTTAGAGTACTATATCATTTTTAAAACAACGTAATAGATAATTAATGTTTTCAGCCGTTGCTCCGAAATCCGTATTATTTCTGTAAATAATCATACTCCTTTCGTTGATAAAACCTTACTGACGAGGAAAGTGACTCTGACGTCAGATACGATCTTCCTTGAATGCTCGTGACAAGTTCGGCAATAAAAAGGCTTATAGCATTCTCCGTTCGTATATATATATTAGGAACTTGGACGCCGTTTCGAGGAGTTCTCGTGTGCTTCCTTGAGCAAGTTCTAAAAAGCTTAAAGCGTTCAATAATTATGAATGTTCCTTTGGAATATTCATAATATTGTGTATTAATTTGTCTTTCTTACCTGCAGTGTCATTTCTTTTATCTTTTTGACTTTGCATAAATTCTCTCACGCAGTCTGAGAGATTATTTATTTGATGCTGCATAGCCTTGAGTTTTTTGCTGGTTTTCGATCTTCCCGATCTCGTTCTCTTGATCGTGAGCGTGACCTCTTCTTAGTCATTTTGTAAAATTTTAATTAATACTTAATTATTTTTATTGTTTTTGTAATTATTTATTAGATAATTTTGTTGGCGTCTGAAGTGTTCTGCACAACAAAACAATATGACGACCGGTAGAGGGGCGCGCGAGCGACTGGCCCTACGCGCGGGAATAGTTTTTGAATTTAAAATCTAAACGTTGTGAAGTTTAAGCATACTTGACAGTACTACAAGTAATCAATTATCGAGAACGAGACGCGTAGTATAATCTAATATCTTCAGAGTGTGGCTTTTTGACTGTCATTCTGAATTATTTTTTACAAAAGCAACTTGAACAGCCATAAGTATGTGATAGAACCATATCGATCTATTCAAATTTATATTTTATTCAGATTTGAATGCTACTGACAAAGTCAGAATAAAGACATTTGACTTTTTTTAAAATACCGGCTTTTTTTGTTGTTGTTTCCCAATAACACCATTAAAAGAAGCTAGAAGATTTTATAAATAAACTTCAAGGATCAAAAATATCCTGGCTCAATAACGTCGAATTATAATGGAAAACTCAGTGCCCCTTATGGCACAGTTTCCAAAGTACGATAACAGTAATATGGTATTTCGTTTATTTTTTAATAAGTTTGGAAAAATAATTAAGACACTTTTTTATTCACACATAAATTAGTTGGCCAATTAAAATCTATTGAAATGTACCATGTGATTTAATTAACCCGTTACACTCTCTTGTCCACATAAATCGCACAGATCGAACTACGCTACACAATACACGTTTTTAACCCGTTAATATTGATCAAGTTTGCACTGACATATTTCATGTTTTTTTGAAACTACTACTGAAAAGCTACCGTGCTGGTGTTACCGTAAGGTTGTTGACCTCAGACCCCTCCCTTAGCGGTGCAATCGCTTCGTTATGCACTAGCGACCCCACCTCACTAACTCTGACCTATTGGTAAAGGAACTTTGGGACTGCCATAAGATAGTGCCTAAGATCGAGCCTTGCAGAACTGCTTGGTTTATTCTTTCCATCTCTTCCTTGACCCCTATTTCCCGATCGGAAAGATAGCTTTATAAGGTTTTGATCAGCTTGTCTATTATTCTGCTGCATTGAGGCCAGTTAAAAGTATTTTTAAATTCAAAATTAAGAATGTTCGTCATGAATGAATCAATGGTGTTCATTTCGGGTATGAAACCAAACTAATTTTCTGAGATTCCCCCTTTGTCTTGACCTCAAGCTTTATCTTGAAGTGATAATGAATTCAAACACCTTCACTCTGCCTGCTCAACAATTCGTTGTAAACTTCTATGGTCCCCGTATCATTAGGCCTCATCACCCCCACCAAAATTTTTCCTTGGACTCCTTGGTGCCACATGGCCTAATCGACGTTGTCCTGCTCAGTACAAACTTAAACTTTGCCTTGTCCCTCAACTCAGGAAAATGATCCCTAACCGTCCTCAGATTAGCCTCTTTGTTGAAAGAGCCAATTTTTCATTCAATACCTTCCATAAAAAATTTGCATATTTGTTCAAAGCGTTCTCGATCTATACTGCATATAACTTGCTTCCAGCACAGGTTCGTTGCTACTCTTTTACCCTTTACCAGTTCCCTTTTTGCTTTGTCGAACTTCCGCATACACTAAATCCCCTCTCGACAAGATTACTTCCTCGCTCACATCACGCAGAATGACTATTGCCTACTTCCCACATCAACAGATCGTAAGTATCTCTTACCAGGACCTATTTTAACGCAAGCTTTATCCCCCATGCCACCTTATTCCTATCAGTCAAGTTGGACTTGTTAATCTCAGAGGCTAACGGAGCCGTTTTCAAATGCCACCCACCAGTGTTACATGAGTATAAGGCCCCTGTTAAATGTTTTGACAAGTTTTGCCACTTACCATTTCCCAACAGGCTCCTTTATCATGTGTCAACAGAGATTTCGAATTTTGCAATTACATATTCTGCGACCACGTATTCACTTCTTGTCCCTAGAAACCTGCCAAGGATTTCAGCTGCTAGTGCCGTGTAATCTGCCACATTAATGCGAGTAGGGGGATAAATAATTTTCAGCTCAGCAGAAATATGTTTCGAAGGTCAAATATTATCGTCTGTGTGTTAAATTAACTTTGCACAGCTTTTCACTTCGCATTTACTAACTTCTGCGCACACAAGCGGCTCAAATGTCTCGTTTGTTATGATATCTGGCCTCTTAAACCTTCCATCACCACCATCAGTTCCCCCATACAACCGATCTGCACATTTTGTACATTTTGCCCTGTCCACATCATCTTTTTAGGGTTCCGTATATACAATATACGGATACCCTTATAATATCACTCCGGATTTCTGCCTCTGTCACATCACAGCAATGTTCTCTTAAACTACTGGACGGAAGAAGTTGAAATTTGGCACCAATGTATAGTTTGGTAAACCGATTAGGAGTACATATACTAAAAGAAGGAATTTGGATTTTAGGGGTACTTTTGGGGGAAAAACTACGACCATTCCCCCCTGATCTTCAAAACTACTGAGAGCCTAAAATTTTGAAACAAATAGGAATTATAGAACGTTGCCCGAACTTTACAAGAAAAACAAGGAGAAACCATTAATATTAATTTTGGGGGGCAATTTATAGAATTAAAGGAAAATTAAAAAAAAATTCAAATATATCTAATACATCTAATAAAAGGTCCCATGCTGAGGAAGACAAATATATTTTTTTTCATATTTAAAAAACAAATAGCTAAATAGATATTATCGAAAATATACCAAAATTTACCCATTCCTCATCTCCGAAATCGTAAGGTTTTGAAAAAAATTAGAGGGTAGGGTCCGACCTCAAGTTTACTGGAAAAATAAGGAGAAACCTCTACATTAATTTTAGGAGGCAAATTACAGAATTAAATGGAAAAAATAAAATTAAAATTGTTTCTAACGCATCATGTTATACATCAAATGAAAGGGCTCATTATGGCGAAAACACATTTTTTTTTCATATTTTTAAAATAAATAAATTAAAAGATATTAACAAAAATATAAAAAATTTTACCTATTCCTGGATAGGTACCTAACAACATTGATTGTGTTATTTATTTGCTAGAGTTGTATTTTGTTATAATTATTTTTAGCTTTTTAGTTATAGGTGGAAATTGGTTATATATTTTTTAATGTTTTATTATTATTTTATTCTTTGCACTTCCCATACCCCATCGGTTGTCTACTTTCTATTCTGTATCCATGCTATGTTTTCCTTCCTATTTCTTTATTTCTGATGTAATCTATTTTGGTTACTCTGTACTCTTTTCTTATGAAACTGATTTCAATTGTTTCAAATCTTTCTTTTCATTTTTTGTCATTTACCACCATTCAGTCTTGTACGTTAAAATTGGCTTAATGATCGTTTCGTATATTCTGACATTCGTGTCAAATCTCATACCTTTGGTTCATAATAAGGAGTTCGAAGCTTAAGTTGCTGATTACACTGCTATTCTTTTTATTATATATAGGTCAATTCACCCCCATTGCAAATTTCATATTTTCTTTTAATCTTTTCAATATAAAATCCGCGTTTTTACAGTTTATTTTATTAATTGTAATACGCGATCCGTTAGAATGTACGGACATTATAATTTTAATAAATGTTGTATTAATTTCCTTGATTATGCCCTCTACTGGTTAAATAAAACTAATTTCATTTCTGTAATTTCAGGATGCACTGCCGTACTTGAAAGACGAACTAATTCTCGATGGCTTAACGACAGCTCAAATCAAACCATCTTGTGATGTTTTATCGAAAGAAGCTCAGGATTTAGAGGTTCAAATTCGACAAATTCAGGAAGCTTTAATTACGCTGCTCAGAATTCAGCAAAGATCGCTGGAATCGAACCTGTTCAATAAGGCGAACGAGATTCAAGAAGAAATTTCGATGAAGAGATTCGACTTACGAGTTTCGCAGATACACCTAAGGGCTATTACTTTCCAGGTAAGGGAGAACATTGTTAATCACGTGAAACTTTCCAAGTCTGAGACTTAGTTACAAAGCAAATTCGTAAGGAGTTATTTGCCGAGAATAGTCGAATGTTTGAATTAGATAATTATAACTTATTTAAGGGTTTAACTTAAAATTTTCAAATAAATAATCTATATTTTCCAGAATCTGCATTATCTAGTATCCCACATTTAATAACTCATCAGCCCTTTATTAAAAATCGTAGGCAGCATTATATTACTCAGCAAATAAAACATTGCTTTTTGAGATATCATTGGTTGAGTAACGATTCTCTTATTATTTGAAACGGGTAGACCCTCTTCCTGTGTACTTCAAGAATCGTTTAAGAAACCAAATCATATTATCATATTCATAAATAGATGGCTAAACACAATAAAATATTTGGTATAAGTAGGTTTATGTTTGTGGCAATAAATTTGTAACATCTAAAACCTTAACCTTCAGTTGTTGAGGAGAACATAATTGATTTATTTCTCTATTTGCCAATTTGTCTAAATTTGCGGCAACTGCAATAAGTTCAGTTGCGTAAGTTTCTCCGCATTGTTCGCAATGACGATGAATTAATGTATCTCATTACGTTTTTTGCTTCAACCAAGATTGGTCCAAGTTTTGCCCAGTAAGCATTTTGGCACACTGGACTATAATTTAATACTTGTTATATATCGCAACAAATAATAAAGGTAAAGTTTGGGATAGCGAGACGACAGAGAATTATTAACAGGGAAGGAAAGGGCAAAATCTAATTGATAAATCAGAAATAATTTTAAATGCTTTTCGTTTTTAAAAAAGTGCGTATTCTCAAGTTAGGAGCTTTAATCCGTGATAACTAATATTTGGTTTGCTCTGGAAATTTACAACCATTGGATTTTTGTTTAAATTTTCCTGTAAACTATTAGTGAAGAACATATGTTTGGCAGTTTTTAGCGGGAACTCAAGGCTAGAGGTTGAGGAATTGGCCTTTGAATAACTTGACTAGTGAAGAAATGTATTAACTAAGGGAACAGCTGAAGAGCTTATCGGAGACACTTAAGGTCTTGCCTCACTGTTGGTTGGTAAGGTAAGACGACTGTATCACACGGGAATGATGTCACAATTTTTTATTAATTGATACTACCTTAATTTGGTTGGGATTTGATCCCGCGTTAAGACCTCTTATCTATCTCCAATTTTTATACAGTTGTTTGAGCTGAAAGAATTTCCCACTAATCCACTTGTGGACTTACTTCATATACAGGGTGTTCCTAAATTGGAGGTACAAACGAAAAGGGGAGATTCCTTGAATAGTTTTAGGAAGAAAAAGTCCCATAAACATGGGTCCGCAAACGTTTCGTTTTCAAGATACAGAGTGTTAAAGTTTCAATTTTTTTCAAGTTTTTTTCTCATAGTATCTGCCCTTCACAAGATATTCAAATGAAATTTGGCATAAATATTACAATTAAGAGTTTACATCTTGTGACATGCCAATTTCGATTGTAAATCTACAGGGTGATATTTTTTCGGGAACAGTGGACAACTGTTGTCCTTCAGAACTTTTTTTTGGTGAGCCACTGGTACTTTCAAAAACTGTAAAGAATAGCTTTGTTGTTATACCAAACTTTATGTTCTCTTGTAGTTTTGTCGTATCTACTACCGATTTCAAGAAAAAAATTTTGAATTATTAAACTAGCAATGATTCTTAAAGATTCGATAAACTGGTATAATCATCAAAAAAAATTATTACTGCAAGAAACGTACAACTAAAAAATTAATCATAATAAAAAAACTAAAGAACAACAAAGGAACTAAACTACAGCAATTGTTGAAAATGTCCTCCCCAACCCCTTTACAAGCTTCTGTTCTTCTTCTCATAGACGATCGAACTCTTTCAAACACTCCTGGAGTATTCCTAATTGTATCAAACGCGCCTATTATACGATTTCTCAGTTCGTCTACGGTATTCACTGGCGTTATGTACACTAGAGATTTCAGATGGCCCCATAGAAAGAAATCTAAACTATTTAAATCTGGGGATCTGGTGGGCCATGGCTGATGTCCACCTCGTCCAATCCACCTGTTTACATAATTTTCGTTCAAATACTCCCTAGCCAAAAGTAAAAAATGAGCAGGAGCACCGTCGTGCATGAACCACATTTCACGTCGCATCATAAGAGATATATCATCCAATAACAAGGGCAAATCGTTCTCTAAAAAAATGTCTGTATGATTTACCAGTAAGTCGCCCTGGCAAGAAGAAAGGACCAATCAAATAATCGCCAATATTACCACCCCACACATTTAATGAAAATTCCTCTTGAAAATAAACTTTGGCAATTTCATGTAGATTCTCCTCAGCCCATATGTGTTCATTATAAAAATTTATGATTGAAGTCCTTGAGAAACAGGCTTCATCAGTGAATAGGATTTGGCAATCAAAATGAGGATTGTTCAATAGTCTGTTGAGGTACCACTGACAAAAAATAATTCTTGGATGACAATCTCGAGGCAAGAGCGCCTGCACTCTCTGAATGTGATAAGGATAGAGCAAAGAATCCCGCAAGATCCGCCAAACAACTTGATGACTTGTATGTAAGGTAACACTAATTTTTCTTGTACTGGTTCCTGGAAATTCTTCTATTTCGTTCAGCACTGCCTCTTCGAGTCGTGGTGTTCTCACACTTCGTGGTCTAACTGCATTAATATTTTTCGCAGAAAAAGATCCAGGTTCTGAAAGAAGCCTGTGAATATTAGAGAACATCCGATGACCAGGCATCACTCTATTGGGATAGCGTTCCATGTAAAGACGCTTAGCTTTTCTTGAATTACCATTTGCAAGACCATACATGAAATGCATGTCAGCCATTTCGGAATTCGTAAAATTCGGCATGTTTTGATATTAAAATGCAACAATCTTTAATTTTCAAAACACAGGAATTTAATTTGATGTGTCAAAACTAAGAATAAATTTATTCATTCACCACAGCCTACTAGGTAGGTAACTAGATTTCTATGACAATTCGGAATTTTCTGAGGATTTCAAGAGAATCATTCAAATTTTTTTCTCGAAACCGGTAGTAGATACGACAAAACTACAAGAGAACATAAAGTTTGGTATAACAACAGAGCTTTTCTTTACAATTTTTGAAAGTACCAGTGGCTCACCAAAAAAAAGTTCTGAAGGACAACAGTGGACAGTGTTCTCTAAAAAATATCAACCTGTAGATTTGCAATCGAAATTGGCATGTCACAAGGTGTAAACTCTTAATTGTAATATCTATGCCAAATTTCATTTGAATATCTTGTGAAGTGCAGATACTATGAGAAAAAAACTTAAAAAAGATTCAAACTTTAACACTCTGTATCTTGAAAACGAAACGTTTGCGGACCCATGTTTATGGGACTTTTTCTTCCTAAAACTATTCAAGGAATCTCCCCTTTTCGTTTGTACCTCCAATTTAGGAACATCCTGTATATATATATATATATATATATATTAGGAAAACTGTGGAACCTTTGGTATGTATAAACACAAAGTTTTTTAACATCAAACCTTTCTCTTTTCACTCAACGCACATTTCAACTCCTTGATGATGAAAACTTCGTGATTCCTGGAGAGAACGCCGTCTAGATTTCTAAAATTCGCTGTTTCAATTTTTCGTTCAGAAGAACCTACTCATTTTAAAATCGAAATTAGCCTAAACGTTCTAGCCTTTTTCCAGTTATGCGCTAACCAACAAAACTCTAAATTATTTTTATCATATAGTTAAATATTAATAAACCTAGTGACATACACAGATATAGATAACCCTAAAACAGAGTAAATAATTTTCGTGTTTATATGTTATATATTAAATTAGTTCACATTATATTAATAATAGTAACGTATAGAGCGAAACGTTTGGACATTTTTGTTTGGTTTCATGCGTTGTAGTTTGAAGGAATGATAACTATTTATGGGAGTCTACTCACTCATAAACAAGAGTCAAAATTTATAGATGTACCATGTATCAAAAATAGATTACTCAAACTAATTGTGACTAATAATTAAGTTCAGTTTACCACTGCATTGAGTAGTCTTTTTGCGTTCCCTATTATTGAGGTATTTAGACTACGTAACGGTCATAGAGAATGTATTATTTTTCTAAGAAAAAAATACATATTTAAAAAAATATCTACACCAGTGCGTTATTTATGGCCACACACTGAACTTAGTATCTAACTTAACTATAATTCTACATACGTTCCAAATTCTTGAAAATCATATCCAAATTACTGAAAACTTGTACTTATGCGATCATCGCAATCATCCACAGAAAGTTTGGTGATGTCTTCGTTTTCTGATGAGAAACTAGATGTGTTGTCTAATAGTTAACGATACATTATCCTTCAGCTCAGTTTATACTTCTGTCAGAAATCACTAATAAATATCTGCCAGATAATATATTTGGTAAAAGGTAAAAAAAAACTAAAATACAGTGAGAATTTTCTTCATTCCATACGTTTCTAAAATTAAAAACCACTAGAAAATTTGACACATATTTTGGGAAATTGCACATACCAGTTTGAAAATTTTACAGGTACCGAAAAATTTCTAGGTTCTAACAATGGCGAATTAATTTGTAAGCATACATTTATTCTATTAAAACCCCATACAATAAAATGCATGGCCTACGCATAAAGGTCGGGTATTTCAAGATGGTCTTTCAGAAATATTGTCTTATATCGTCTCTTCCTGACAAATAGTTCGTGTTCATGATCTTCCAGCATTTATTTTAATTAATTGATCAGAGTTATGTGGAATTCGATGATTAGAACCTTTTGTTGTTTGCAAAAGCTCGTCTAAGCTTCTTTCCAGCTTTCTCGTGTTAACAATTTTTTACTATCAAAATTAATTTAAAATTATTTGGTTTAATTTACAATAATCTTCTCAAAAGTACGAACTAAGAACTAAGGCCTTTTTGATTATAAGTCACAAATATTGACTAGTTTATAAAAAATAATGGGGAAATTACAAAAGCAAAAAAATACTTACTTTTCTGGCGTAAAAATAGAGTGCTAAAAGGTACCATAACACCGATAGGGGACCACTATTTAAATTAATTTTTTGAAAATTTCTTATGTCAGAATGTTATTATTGACAGAAAATTTAATAAAAATATTTGCTTTTGAATAGTAGCAAATTTTCAATTTTAACACTATCTTGGTATTAAGGCTAATCGCACACTGGCAACTTTTTAGTTTCGATCATCAGTTACTCAATATCAATATAAAAATGACTTTCGTCGACAATATGCATTTGTGCTATTGTTTTGAGAAAGGTAAAAATATACAAAAGATTTTGAGTCCATCCATTGTTTAGCACAAAGCTTACAGATGGTCAGCTTTATACATTTGTTGATATGTTAAAAATCAAGAGCAACATTTGCCAGCGTGCGGTGACAAATATGAAATGTGCGTTCTACGAGTATTTGTCGATAACGATTTTGTGGCCATGAAAATCGAATGTGTTGGAATTTTTTAGTAGCCACAACTAAATAATCGCCTAATTGATTCTCGTGTTGGGTATCATTTAATAAGTTGACATGATTCTTTGCACATGCTTTATTTTGAATAACAACATCGTAACTATGTGCATAATATTGAGGATCCAATAAATGAATAGAAGCATAAAAATGTTCAGTAATAACCATTCGAATATTAATTGATGTTTTCCTGAACACCGAAAACAGTCTTATTAATTACTGTCACCGAAGAATATGCCTGGTTAGCTTGCAGGAATATAAGATGTAACAATTCAATTTGCTCTGAATGTGTTGTTGAGTGTGACCCCTGTTGAACGAAAGATTGTCATAAAATTACAAGCCTACTAAAGTACACTTGGTGGTCTGTCTTTTATGAAGAAATTACATCGATGTAATTTAATATTTAAACAAGAAATTGATCTAATTATTTAATAAGAGTATGTTTGTGGGTTTATATGTACTCGTACTGTTTAAAACGTTTCGGACGATTATTGAGAAATTTACCAATTGGGATGTTTTAATAACTAGACATCCATTGGTCAATGGAAATTTCATATATCTGAGGAACTCAAATATTAAAAAATGCAACGACAGATAAGTCAAATTCTGAATAATTATTTCAGAAAGTGAATGTAGATAAGTTCCTATACATGGTAATCGGTTGACCTATTTGTGAGTAAAATCGCTTTTATACAAATACACAAGTGTGTGTTATGACTAGTTCATATTGTTACAAATTTTCTCGAAGGAACAATATATTGGGTATTGAAATCTCCATAAATTGATACTTATAATGTGAGGATAAAACGAATTTTCATTGAAGACAAGATCATTAGTAGATAAGCAAAGCGGTTTCTGGGGCGGAAGTGGGCATAAGGGTAACCAGTCATCGAGTTCTCGCTGGGAGCTGCTGCCGAGCTGTTGGTAGTTGTTGTTTGGATAATAAGAAGACATTGGGAAGAAGAAGACATTGGGGGTGGTCGTAGGGGTGCGCGAAAGACACTTGGGTGTGTCGCAGAGGTGCGCGCCATCTGTTGTTAATAAATGAAAGCCATTGTATTGTGGGTTGCGTGTGTTGCAGAGGTGCGCGCCATCTGTTATTAATAATTGAAAGCCATCGTATTGTGGGTTGCAAGGTGCACGCCATCTGTTGTTGGTTGTGGTGGTTAGAGAGAGAAAAAGCTAAATACTTGGCCAGGTATCGAAAGCGGCTGGCCTGATTACAAAGTCAGGTACCCAGCGAGCTGCGCTAATGCGGTTAATCGAGAAATGTTTATTTGAAAAGGTATAGTACATGCCCGTTGCGCGGGCGCGTGTTTTTGGGCGTTGTTCGGTTGGCTGGTTGGAAATTTGATGCTAGAATTTGGATAGGGGGATATGGTATTTTGTTGGTTGTAAAAATGCGCAAGTCCGTGGCGAGGAAACTTTCGTCCGACGTCGAGCTTTGAGACTTAGAAAAAAAAATTAATGTTTCAAGCGTCTGAATGCGGTATTGGGATATGTTATTTTGTTGTCTGTAAAAAAATTTAAAATCTTTTACAAACGCCTGCATGCGCGAGAACGTCCACTCCTTCGAGTCTATAGTTTTCGTAAGCGAGCGCCTACCTGCGCAAGAAAGGCAACTTTCGTCGGAGGCCGAGCGACGATTGTTTAAATAAGTTAGCATATAGTATATTTTGAATATTCAGAACATCCTTAATACCTAAAACTATTTGTGATCTTGTCTTTGTACAAGTTATAGTAAGGTCGCCATCATCCAACCACATATTCAGATCTAAATAAATAATAATTTATTTAGCGACTAGTTCAAGTATGCCTTTAATACCGTCAACGGAAATGGTGACCGCAACGAAAAGACACTGATATCATGTTTACGCTAAAGGAGTTTTTCTTGTCAAAATAAACACCATCAAATATATCATTAAAACAAAATACCCGAGACTTATACCATCCAAATGTAATGCTCCCATAATATACCAATCAGGTTCCTCCCAGGACACTCTTTATCCTATGAGACAATTTTTTTCATTGTCATTTCTATAGCACTGATTTGGTCGTGGTTTAGTTCACGCCAGTTGCGTCTAGTATCCTTTTCCAGTGACAAATTATCGGTGACAAAACTGGTGGCAATTTAATATCACATTTTTAGTTGTGGTTGACTAGTAACTCTGTCCATACAATCTTATAATCACCCAATACGAATCACATCATTTTCAGCAATTTTCTCAAAATTCCAACTGTTTATCATTCCAACAATCTGATAACAGATGCTGTTGACTACCTTTTAGTCTGCTTGTTCGTCTATTGCTTCGATGTTAACAACTTCAATTTCACCCAAATTCATTCTTCCAATTTATGATAAGGAAATTAGATTTTTGATGACCTAAATACAATTTACATTTGTTATGTGTGTCCTTAGAATGTTGTTTATTTCCAAATGCCATATATCCACCGGAATATCTCAAGCTGGTTAAAGGTGTATCGTATTTTCCCTTTAAAGACAACGAAGAAGTAATTGATCCGAGTGAGGCACGCGAATGTTCAGAATAATATTTTTTATTTAAACCAACCTGCCTGTCCATTCCCATATATTTCCATAATTTCTTACAAATAATTGAATTTTTATATCACATTTTCAGTTCTAAATGTGCAAACACATTTTTTTATCCATATATGAACGTCTTACAGTTGCGGTTTAGTTTCCTTATATTTGTCGTCCTTGAATTCTTCCGGGTCAGACAGATAGGTATATTTATAATCAGAGCTATTTATTTTCCGATATTCTATATACCTAATATGTAAAGTAAACTAATTGGAGAATGCTATTGGGATGGTATTCTCATGTATTTTGGTAAAATATTTGGTTGTGTTTCGGTATGAAATAAAATATTATAACAGGCTATTATTAAGTATATTATGGAAGCATTACATTTGGATGGTATTAGTCTAGGGTATTTTGTTTTAATGATATATTTGATGGTGTTTATTTTGACAAGAAAAAATCCTTTAGCGTAAACATGATATCACAGTGTCTTTTTGTTGCGGTCACCATTTTCGTTGACGGTATTAAAGGCAT
The DNA here is from genome assembly GCA_034190945.1 of Octodonta nipae. Classification (NCBI taxonomy): domain Eukaryota; kingdom Metazoa; phylum Arthropoda; class Insecta; order Coleoptera; family Chrysomelidae; genus Octodonta; species Octodonta nipae. Next base: position 58,021,627 of record CM067219.1, read on the forward strand.
ACTTGAACTAGTCGCTAAATAAATTATTATTTCTTTGGATCTGAATATGTGGTTGGATGATGGCGACCTTTCTATAACTTGTACAAAGACAAGATCACACTAATTGGAGAATGCTATTGGGATGGTATTCTCAAGTATTTTGGTAAAATATTTGGTTGTGTTTCGGTATGAAATAATATAACAGGCTATTATTAAGTATATTATGGGAGCATTACACTTGGATGGTATTAGTCTCAGGTATTTTGTTTTAATGATATATTTGATGGTGTTTATTTTCACAAGAAAAAATCCTTTAGCGTAAACATGATATCACAGTGTGTTTTTGTTGCGGTCACCATTTACGTTGACGGTATTAAAGGCATACTTGAACTAGTGCTAAATAAATTATTATTTCTTTGGATCTGAATATTGGTTGGATGATAGCGACCTTACTATAACTTGTACAAAGACAAGATCACAAATAGTTTTAGGTATAAAGGATGTTCTGAATATTCATAATATACTATATGCTAACTTATTTAAACAATCGTTGCTCGGCGTCCGACGAAAGTTGCCTTTCTTGCGCAGGTAGGCGCTCGCTTACGAAAACTATAGACTCGAAAGAGTGGACGTTCTCGCGCATGCAGGCTTTTGTAAAAGATTTTAAATTTTTTTACAGACAACAAAATACCATATCCCAATACCGCATTCAGACGCTTGAAACATTAAATTTTTTTTAAGTCTCAAAGCTCGACGTCCGACGAAAGTTTCCTAACCACGGACTTGCGCATTTTTACAACCAACAAAATACCATATCCCCCAACCAAATTCTAGCATCAAATTTTCAACCAGCCAACCGAACAACGCCCAAAAACCCGCGCAACCGGCATGTACTATACCTTTTCAAATAAACATTTCTCGATTAACCGCATTAGCGCAGCTCGCTAGGTACCTGACTTTGTAATCAGGCAAGCCGCGTTCGATACCCGGCCAAGTATTTAGCTTTTTTTCTCTCTAACCACCACAACCAACAACAGATGGCGTGCACCCTGCAACCCACAATACAATGGCTTTCAATTATTAACAACAGATGGCTTTCATTTATTAACAACAGATGGCGCGCACCTCTGCGACACACCCAAATGTGTTTCGTGCTCCCCTACGACCACCCCCAATGTCTTCTTCTTCTTATCCAAACAACAACTACCAACAGCTCGGCAGCAGCTCCCGGCGATAACTCGATGACTGGTTACCTTTATGCCCACTTCCGCCCCAGAAACCGCTGTGCTAATCTACTATCATTTTTTAGCTTTGAACTTATCACCAAATTCTCCACCGGTAACTAAAAAAGAACTATGTTTTTACTGTAACAGTTTTGATAAACCTGCAAGTTGAAGAACCTTTTTGTGTGGGGTTAGTTCAAAATAGTAATGTAACTCTAGTAAGGTGACAATTAGCGGCAAAATAATTATACATTTATTGAAACAAATATTTTACATTATTCCAAATGCCACATTTTTTAAGAAACCTTGCATTCAGGAGTGAATCTCACGATCACTGATTTTCATTATAAAGATTTTAGTAGCTAGTGCCCGATAAAAACCCTAAAAATTGGAGGTGTCAAAAAATATCCCCTTTATTGAGTATGGCTATTGAAGTTAGATTGTGCTTTCGAGTACTACGTATGAATTCATTTAATAATTTCCTTGGTACCAGATTTTAAAAAATCGTTCTTATCTGCGACTCGCAACTCGCTACCCCCCCCCCCCCCCTAAAGTACGCGAATTGTAACATCACATATGATTTAGTTCAGAATCTCAAATTCACCATACAAATGTATGAACAATTTTGAAAACTCATGATGAATTAAGTAATACAACTGATTACAAACTTACATTGTATTTAAAACTGTGACAAATGTTTCGCGTCCGATAGAGCATATTCATACATTGATGGTACATTAAGAGCTACATAAAACTAAAGTAAGAGATTACAAATATATAGTTAATATTGTTTATTGTTTATTTGAAAAAACTGTTAAAAATACAAAAATGAAATGTGAGAAGATTCTCCAAAACATATTAATTTTAGCAAATTCTAATGTTTTATACTTATTATATTTATTTATATTTATTGCATACCATTAAATATACCATCAAAATATATTAAACTAAATATTATATACTATTATATAGATTACATTAAATTACATATCATAATCCATAATGACACCTAAGGCAAAGCCTTGTGTTGTGTCAGTAAGAAAAATAATTTAGACAATAATAACAATCAACTAACTAAAATTACAATATAACAGAGATTTTTCTATGGTATTTGTGAATAATGTATGCAGTTTAGGAAGAGTTTAAGGACACATCCCGACAAGTAAGACTACGCGATTAATTTTTTTGGAGCGGCATAGTTCTTTGTCACGAATTCTTTAAGTTTCCTGTTAAACGAATGTTTGTTACAACAATTTTTTACGTCCAATGGTTAGGTGTTATACATTTTTATACTATTATAGAAAATACTTTTCTATCCTATAGTTTTATTGTATCGATCGTATTTATATAATTGGAGGTCTTCTTGTTTGGTATAAGTGATTTATTTTCGGTAAGTTATTTGAATAGTGTATAAGTTTAATTGCTGCATGCATGTAAACTCGTTTTACATCCAATATCTTTTCATCAATGAATATGTTTCTAATTTGTTGTTGCCTCGGCATTTTGTATATGATCCTTATTATATAATTATGACAGACCTGTACTTTATTTAAGGAATTCTTATAAGCAGATCCCCAAGAGCTTATTCCGTAACTAAGTATAGATTCGAGAAGACATCTGTAGACGATTATTAACACATTTTTATTCAAGATATTTCGCAGGGTTTAAAATCTATAAGGTAGCTTTTTGTTTTTTTTTGGCAACATATTCGGCATGCAAGTTCCATTTCTGGTGTTGATCAAACATCAAACCTACATATTTGCAAGCTTCTGCCCGTTCCATAGTTTCATGAGCTCCTACTATAGTCAGCTGGGGCAAATTTGTTTTTAAACCAACAGAGGTTGGAGCGAATACCACATATTTAGTTTTGTTTTCATTAAGATTTAGTCCAACTACCTTTGCACCTCATTAAGAGAATTTTGAGCTTTTGCCCAAGTTATTTCCCATGTCTGGCCTTCACAGATTAATACAGTGTAATCAACGTATGCTAAAATCTCACAATCGGGGTAATATAATAAATCATTTATAAATATCAAAAATAGTGTAGGTCCTAGAATAGTCCCTTGTTGAACAACAGTTTTTATTATTTGGATATCACTCTTTTTATTATTAATTTTTACTTGTTGCGGACGATTAGACAGATAATTTTGAAATATTTTAATTGCGTTTCCCCTCTAACCTATATGTTCTAACTTCTCAATAAGTTTTATATGTGACACTGTGTCAAATGCTTTTTGGAAGTCAAGAAAGACTGAGATGGTTTTAGTGTAATTATTCAAATTTGATAAGATTTTATTAGTAGGTTTTGGATTGGTTTTTCTGTACTTATATTTTTTCGGAAGCCAAATTGATTTTATGAGATTATATTATGTTTATTTAGGAAACTCCACAACCTTTTGTTTCTCAAATATTTTTCCAAATTTGTTTATGAGGGAAATTGGTCTATAGTTGTTCAACACATATTTTTCACCGGATTTATATATTGGGATAAGGCAGCTTTCTTTAAATTGTAAAGGAATTAGTGTGGTTTCGAAAATGTTGTTTATAATGTAAGTTAGTGGTTCAGTAATAAATATATGCTTTTAGTTTTTTTATTATTTTAGTTGTAATACCATCATTTTCGGATGATGTAATGTTTTTTATTAATCCAATTATTTCATTAATGTCTTTGAAATTCGTTGGTTCTATAAACTTACTTGTATTCCTGTTATTTTGTCTGTTTGGTATAATTGTAGTTGAATTTGTATGTGAACATTTTGTTATATTTTCTCCTACATTTATAAAAAAGTTGTTAAATTCGTTAGCAATTTCATCTGGCGTATTAACTATATAGTTCTCTTTGTGAATTTATTTTATATGACATTTTGATTTACTTCTATTATTCGAGATTTCCTTGATGATGTCCCACGTTTTTTTTATAATTTCGTGAGGATTTCTGGAGCTCATATCTATAATAATTGGTTTTTGTAATTTTTATAAGGTTATTTAATATGTTTATGTAATTTTTAAACTCTTGTTGGATAAAATTATTATTTTCATATTTAAGTGCTTTCTTTTTAAATTGATCACGCTTAATAATAGCTACTACGATACCACTAGTAATCCAGGGATTCAGTTTTGTTTTTGTATTAGTTATTTATATAGTTTTTGTGGACAAAGATATTACGTTGTTTACTATTGCGTAAAAGACATTTGTAGCTACTTGCAGAATTTCAGTTGCGTAAACCTCATCCAATCAGTATTTTTGATTTTTAATTCCAGAAGTTTATCATCTATAATATTTAAAGTTTTAGCGGACAAATTAACAGCAGATAAATTATTCGAGTGAAAATCTAGATCATAAAGCAGAGGATAATGATCTGTTAAATTATTTTGAGGAACTAACGGTCTAAAACTAAGTACTATGTTAGGTAAATTCGGTTTTATATAAAAAGTAAAATTGTGATCAATGGTTGTAGATGAATTGGAATCAACTCTAGTCGGACTACTTATTTGAGAGATAAAACCATTTTTCCCTAACATATTTAAATATCTCGTTGCATTTAGTGTTTGTGTATTAAAATCGTTAATATCAATGTTCATGTCGCCGATAATATAATGGTAACGTCATTTTTACATAAAGTTAGGAGATAGTTGTCCAGATCATCTATAAAAATACATTAACACATGCATTATGAATTTTTAATCTACATTCTAGCATATATACCTCAGTAAGTTTCACTTTTTTAACTTGTGCCTCTTTATTATCTTTTAAATATATCACCACTCCATCGGACCTATTTAACTTAGCTTTATTATAATATATAGTAAAAAATATAGTTAAGTTGTAGTGTAATATTGTAAAATTGTAAATCCTTTCATTAAAATAATTTTTTTGGTTGATGTTGTTTAAATCTATACACTGTATACTGTTTATTTCATTATAAATATCTAGAATTTCAAAAGTACTAAAAATTTTATTCGCCATAAATACTGTTAGAAACTTTTATGGGAAAAAAGAGAATAAACAAATAAGAGCATACAACGATAAGATAGAAACAAATGTTACTTAAGACAAAGCATAGGTTTTTGCGAAACTGGCGAATTATTGTTAATTAACTCATCTTCGGTTCTGATACGTGTAATCTTGGCATTTTTTTCTATAAAGATGTTGCCATTTTTTAACCAGACTTTCTCCTTTCCAAATTTCTCTCTTGCTAACGTTAGTAGCTGATATCTCTCGGGGATAAGTTCTTCTGTTATAACTAAACCACTACTTTTTAGTTTTTTTTTGTTATAGAATACCATGTTCCTTTCTTTGATACCGTTGAAATGAGCAACAACAACCCTGGGTTTTTTCATATTGTTTTGCTTACCTGCTCCTATTCTGTAACAGTGGTCTATGGTAACATTGTTGATGTTCAGTTTTTCGTTAAACAACTTCAGAATTGTACTATTTAAATTGTCTTGCTTCTCTTCCGGTAACCCATAGATACTTTAATTTTTGCACGGTATCTTCCAAATGGAAATTCAGCATCATTTTTTGCCTGCAAGCTAGTAACTTTCTCTTCTAATGCATCCATTTTCCTGCAAGAATTTAGATATTTTCGTTTACTTTTTCTAATACAACATCTTCAACCTTTTTGGCTAAAATGTATCGTCTGAAAGTATTTCGGTTACCACTTTTTGTGCAGCGTTTTTTTTCGATACTTGATAGTTCGTTTCTTTGTCGTTCCGTAAATACCATTTAAAAATTGTTTACAATCAGATAATAATAATATACAACTTGTTTTTCGTATTCACATAAATTTGGCAAATAATTTCTATCAATAGCGAGTAATTAATTCCTTGAGCACTCACTTGCCTAAATTCACCGATCTTATACGTAATTGAACCTTCTAAAATAATTCTTTTTAGCCAGAATGCAAAACTACACCTCTACTCGGTCAGTGCGATCATTAATGTAATGTAATATAATAAATATATTAATATTACAGAGAAGTGACCCTAATGAAATATTGGTAAATATTATAATAAGAATAGGGGTTTTTCCCAGGTGTAATTTGCACAAAGTTGGATAAAGTGAATAAAATTAAAGGAGGGTATTAAAGTATTTATATTAATACTAGGCAAAGGTAACGCAGGTAAGGGGTTAATAGCCAAAGAATATGTAATGAAATAATGTCACCCCCTCCGAGAGCCTCAAAGTTAGTAATTTAATATTAAAACAAGATAAGTCCAAAAGCTTAAAAGAAAGTCAATTCTATGGTTTAAACCTCCAAGAAATCTGATCTAAAATTATAGTTAGGTAAATTTAGTAGATATATATATATATATATATATATATATATATATATAAATTTATACAATATATATATATATTATATATATATATATATATATATATATATATATATATATAATATTAGATACTTCAGCTTGTGTTCGAGTTCAGTCGCCATATACTACCATAGTCAAAAATTCTATTCGCTGCTTTTCAGTTAAAGGCGCCATACTACTACATAAGTCTTAAAAACTCCAGCATTAAAAAAAAGGTTTCCATTCATGCGACTGAAATACCGCCAACAATCATAAAAACCAAACGTAAATAAATAGGTTTAAGTTAATATTGTGTCTAAATAATTAGGGTTTCAACAGTAGGGCATGAGGTAACTATCAGATTTTTTACTTTTTATTAGGTTATATTCTTCTTTTTTCGTGTCTTGGGAATAATTCATGTTTTCTGCCTTATGTAATTTTCTGTTATCAGCAGTTATTTAGCGCCATGATTGACTATGAGCTAAATATTTGGTATGTATTCTTTTGTTGACAGTAAAATGCTCCTGTGTTTGATGATCAGATTGTCCTTAGCTGCACCTCCTCAATTTTTTTGTGTGTTTTTAACAATGAAAATTTTCATGTATTACTTGTTTTTTTTGCAGTAACACGTCATTATGTAACCAGTTGGAACGTGGAAACCCTTATGCCTAATTACTTTGATATAAAGTCGGAGTTTCCTAATTTTACTATAAATAAAATATAAGCAAGAAAATCGTCGCAAGTCACTTGATTTTTGTGCAAAAGAAAATTAAATTTTCACAGGTAAAATGTACTCAACTATGGAGTACTTTTTACTACTGCCCAAGCCATGAATGAAGAAATCGTGGCATGTAATTGATCACCATCTCTCTGTCTATAACCAACAAACAACTGATCTTCGTGAATTTTCTATTTGCCTACTGTCAAAATGTACTTCTTGTATATAATCGTAATTTTGAAATTCTTAATGTTGTTCCAGACAACTTATATAAACTTTTGTTTGCTTTTCTTCCGACAGACCGGTTTTATTTATTTCTTTTCGTAAGTTACATTACTTGAGTTATTGAAAAGGTTTATTAAGCTTAATTTTTTTGCAAGTTGTCTTCTCTCGGTATATCTTTATTTGTATATTGAATGGATTGTTTAAAACATTGTCAGTTAGCATACTAGCGTATCATTCTACCGGATGAGTGAAAAATTTAAAGAACAATTAATGCAATTAATTGCTCAATGTCATGAAACAGTTAACCAGAAAAATATATTTTGATATCAGATATAAAGGAAATAAACTATGAAATAACGGTACTAAAAATTTCAGTAAATATGTTAGTGACATCGATTATTATCAAAGCACACTACACAGTGATATTCAATGTGTGCAAGTGGAAATGAAACCTGCAACCATACTTACATACTGGGAAATATAGCACCGTAAGTACCATTTATATAACATACCCATCTACTTTTAATAGTAGATTTTGCCCTACGTACAAGCGACAATTTGCAGCAGTGAAATATCTAGTTCTTTTGTAATTTGTTTTTAAGAGGCCTAGCATTAGAACTTCTCCAGAATACTTCAGTTCTATCAATCATTGAAGCAGGTATACTAAATGCAAATTAGTGGAAAAAATTCAGAAATTCGATCAAAGTCTATAAGAATTGGGAGCAAAGATTATAAATCCCACATCAACCCTAAACATCACTTATAAACAATAAGTTTCAGAAATGGTATGAGAGATGCTGAATAACAAAAAAATCTAAGACTCAACATCAATAAGCCGATGAAGCTTTGCTATGGTCTATGGAAGTAGAGGCCGTCACGAACATATCCAAACCAAGGGTACAAGCAGCATCCTTTAGCCAACCAGAACGGGTATCAGCCCTTTAGGCATAGTTGTCTGGAATGCACAAAATATTTGACAAAATAGGCAGCCACGTTGTAGGCGTTGACTTAACTGTGCCAGCAAGTTTGTGAATCAAATTTCCCACGTTTTCAGTTTTGGGCACATTTACTAAGGTGTTTCTCAAAAGTAAGAGATCTATCAAGCGTTACTCCCTGATAAGTCGGGTTGGAGTTGTGCTTAAGCATATTACCATCAAAATTGACCACCAGCTCTTCAGAAGCGTGCCTATTTGACAACTGGAAGGCACACACCCCAGATTTGGAAGGGTATGGTAACAACCTCCACCTTTATAGTCATTCTCTCCAGGATTTCTCTAAATCATTTTTTGCGTCGGCACATAGGAACTTTCTGCCAGAGGTGTGAGGCATGTCGTTGTTATAAACATTAGAAAGGAGCGGGGCCAGCACAACATCCCTATGGAATACCCTTCTTGATTGTTATGTTTTTTTTGCTGTTTTTGCCATTTAGCTTGACAAATATTATACGATTACTCAGCATTTTTTGTAAAAGATAGGTTGTTTTAGCACATGGTATAATTTAAGGCGACAGCGGTTTTCAAAACTTTGTGGAAACCTGCTTCGATATGTGTTGTAAGTGCCAATACTTGATGACAGCAACTTCGTTTACGTCTAATACCCGTTTGTTCGATATTCAGAATCTCTTGTGCTGTTGGAATGCTTCGGTTATATAGGAGGCGTTCTAATAGTTTGTAAACTATACTGAGCAAGGCGATCGGTCGGTAAGTGGTCAGATCTTCTGGTGATTTTCCCTGTTTAAGAATGGCTAAAATCTTCGATTTTCTGAAAATATTACAGATGTTACCGGAATCTAGAACATTTGCTTTTATGCCTAGATTTTTAAGAAATTTTGTTTGCTTTTTGAAGGTTCTAAAAGTTCTATTTGTAATAAATTTCAATTAATACCTGATTATATATTGATCTGGATAACCACACAATCGTTTAAATTTGATTAATAAAGTACAGCAAGGACCCCTATACGTGCTTTTGTTGAGCAACAGCAAAACTAAACATTCTTTATTTCATATTTTATTTCCAACAACACCACATTCAGATTATTAAATAAAAATGAGACAAATTAATTATGAATGAAAATGTCAATGTTTAGTGATTAGGTATCGACTCGAATATGAAATATATAAAGCAATGAATTTATAATATAAATTTGTGCTTCAAATACAACCCTTGATTGAGATAGTAAATAAATATCTCTTTCAGCTTATCTGCAAATATTGACTATTGGTAAAGTTAATCTAATAATGGTGCGGATTATCTAAATTAACATTTTATTGATCCCAAAAGGTTTAATTCATTAGATTTATTTCCTGATAAGCGCTTGCCGTATATATTATTCTATCTTAAAGTAGGCCAACGGCTTCAGCCCTTTCAATTGTGCTATATTTTGTCAGTGTAATAACAAAATGTCAAGATTCGTAAGTTATTTTGATTATATTATTTCAATTAACTTCAGTTTATTCTACAAATTCTGATTACGTCAATTAGTGGGTTTTATAATTGGAAACATAATTATATAAAATTGATTTTACGCCCACATTGCATGCGACAGGATGTCTTTTTAATAAGGTATTGTAGAAAATAAAATTCATTTTCGGGGAAACAACTCTTCAGCAATTCAAAAAGAATTCTTTGCTTCTTATCCTTGGAAATGAAGCTCAAGAGCAAATATTGTGACTTGTTCCCTATTTTGCCTTTTATTAATTTTTGTCTCTGAAAAGTTTGGGATTTTTGAAATATACAGACTTTCCAGTAAGTGTGATCTCCTTTCCAAGAAATTCTGTAATACAAACTAGGATGCCACAATTATCATTCAAAAAATATCCATTTTTGACATTTAAATTTGTTTTTACCTTACATCAGAATTGAAAAATGTCTGTTTTTACACTAGTATACTGTTTAATAGAAATACTAAGGTGATTGGTCTCTGAACCAGCTTAATTTTAAATTGCTTGTCCTTAACTACAATTTAAAAGCCAATAAGTTTTTGTTGTGAAATTACTGAAAATTTTCCAAAAATTTAACTTGTGGATTTCCAGACAACTTTTTTATGACGATTTAAATTTTTTTGTCGACATTCTCATCTCCCGTAATTTCTTTCAATATGGAATGCAATTGTTTGGTGTATACTTGACACTGGTATATGAGCTATATTCTCTTTTTTGACTTGTTTTACGAGTGGTGTAATGTATACTAATATAAGTATTTCAGTGGAACGATATTCCAATAAACAGTCATTCCATATGCAGCCAGATGTGATTTCTAGATTTATTTTTTGCCTTATATGTACTTCACGAGTAGCAATGAGCTTGCTTGGTGAGAACAAAATTTATGTTTTGATGCTCCAGCGAAGATTATTTCGTATGAGCAGGTTAGCGATAACCTGAAAAATCTTTTCTTGATCCACACAGAAACCTGGAATGGTATGCTTTCAGCAGACAAAGCCAACGATGTAGGACGCTTCTTAGAGGTGGAGACGGACATCATTACACACTATTTATGTAGGCAAATTACATTTTGAATTATAAAAATACAGATATACTAAATAATCAATATTTAATTTGCAAGTAATTTCTTAATGTATGCAAACTTTCCCTAGATTCTGAGGCATATTTCCAATTTTTGACTTTGTATAATTTACTTAGATTCTGAATAAGGAAAACGATGAAATTAAAGTACGCGTCAAAAACATTCACTACAACCAAAATTGAATATTTTAATACATAATCATGTGACAAGCATGGCAGGATTTGGTTTATTAGGACTGACCACCTATTAAACCTTAGTTTAACAAAAATGTTAACTAATAAATTTTTAAAGGGTTTATTAATAAAATGATAATACTTAATTTTGATAATAATAAAATTTCTATTAATGTCTACATGCAGTAATAACTATTGCCCCAGCTGTGGAATCTTTGCTGAATTATTTTCGATTTCGCTCGGCTGCTCTATATTTGACAAGCAAGAGTGAAAATGGAATGAAAAAAAGAGGGTCCTATATTGACATCTAAACATGAAAGCTGCTGTCCCATCACGGTATGAGCACAGACAGTTTAATATCTTGAAAGAGATTTTTGTTGCCACACGGATCTAAAATTGTAACTCTTGACAAACATTCTAATCATAAAAGTAATAACAGGACATTTTCTAAACTGACTAAATAAATTAATAAATATTCTATTCTGATTAACTCAATTGTTATTTTCTCGATTTGCGCTTACTTACCGTAATCTGTTTTCAACTATTATATTTATTCGAATATCTATATTTTGTATTTTGCGTAGCTAATTCTGTTTTATTTCGTTGTTGAATATTTTTTTTATTTACTGGAGAGGTCTCTTTTGTTTAGTTGTCCACGTTTCTCGATTTCAATAGTTTCTCGTATTAGTCTGGTTCTGTATGGGTTGTTTGTGCGATCTATTTACAACTATCGAAATTGATTTTGTGGTCCGATTGTTGTTGGTGTTGGAACAAGGTCGATGTCGTTTGCTTATTTTTGACAGCTAATTTGTGTTCTTCTAAATGGGTTAAAATTCTCATGTTCATTTATCTGACATATACTTTGTCACACATTCTGCAAGTTACACTATATACTCCTTGGTTTTCTGGTTTAATCTTGGTTTGGGATTTCTTAAACTTGTTCCTATGGTCTGGTGCGGTTTGTATGCCGTCTCTATGTCATGTCTTCGAAGAATTCGACCATTTCTGTCGGTTGTCTCTTCGATGTGACCAGTAGTCAGTTCCCGCAATACACACCGCGGAAATGACCAATGGTCACGTGACACATACGACAGCGGTGGGGGAGGAGCCACCTGCAACCAATCAACCTCCAGCAAAGGCATACAAATACTGAGCGCAGATACAGCAACTCACAGTCTATTACCTGACAACGCAGTGATAATGCTATGTGAACGAAATGTCTGCAAGATTCAAACATGAATCAAATTAACGAACGGATGAATATTTCTTCATATTATATATATATATATATATATATATATATATATATATATGTGTGTGTGTGTGTGTGTGTTATATCCGTCATAAACCACACTTAGAATATTGTGTTAATAATAATATAAAAATTGGCGCAGTCAGTAGGTCCTCACAGAACAGTCCATGCCGAGATTTATACTGTAAGAATCACGTTTAGTTTAAACTTAATTACTATTTTATTTTTGATCGAACATTTCTATCATCAAAGACAATTTATTTTAGCATATTTATTTATTTTAGTACTGATTTATTGATTTTTGATTTCCTTTTTGACTAATTTACCATTCCCCTACACTATACATCGATAAAATATTTCGCAATATATTAACAAGGTTTTAAATATTATATTTTCAACAAATTATTATTAATTTTATTATTTATTATTATTGAATTTTCTAATATTGTGCAATAACCGTATTCTAAATACAAAATGGCAACGACTAGACAAGGTGCCACAACCCCAACGGTAGAACCTTACAAAATTTCAGAGATATTTGCGATTGAAATACGACGGGAATCCCATTTTCCTGAACACTTTTATTAGCTCTTGCACAACAGCACAGAACATGCCTGTTGCTAATCAAATTGACTTATTAACCCTTCACATAAAAAACAAGTTGAGAGGCCGTGCCGCCGAACTTGTAAATTCCCGGAACCCATCAACTTGGGACGACATCAAAACGCTTCTTGAAACACACTTTGGTGATTCACGCGATTTGTCTGCATTAGTTCAAGATCTTCAGAAAATGCGACAACTTCCCAATGAGTCCTCATTAACTTTCTCAGCCCGCTTTCAAACACGCGAAGGCAAAATGCACGCGGCCGTCAATAAACAAAACATAACTACAAAAGAAAAAGACGGACAAATTTCTCTCATTGACTCTATGGCTCTGAACAGCCTTTTAACAGGTCTTGAGCCAAAAATAGGGCAAATTATACGTGCCAGCAACCCTGACGACATTATAACTGCTGTTTCTAGAATAAAACGGGAGATACAACTGTGGCATTTAGAAAACCAAAAGTTTCAAGTGACACGTAACCAACAACAAAAACGAACAAACGCTACAAATCTATAAAGCAATGCTCGTTCTGTAAACGAACAGGGCATTCGTTTGATGAATGCTTAACTAGACAAAGGCAACAACAGCCAAACTCGAATTTTAACAATAATAATTTCCAACAATTTTGACCTAATCAATTTTCTCAGCCCGCAAACCAAATGAGACCCAACTTTGACTAGAATAGACAACAATTTCAACAAAACCCCCAACTAGTGGACAAAATCATGGTTTCAACAGCTTTCGACCTAATCCAAACTTCTTCAGAAGTCAGCAACAAAGGGCCCATCACTTTTACCAGTCAGATTTTTATAACACGCCCAACTGCACAAATGATCTATCCAACAATTTCTATGCCGCTGATTACCCTCAACAAGATGAATACTTATATTACGATACGGTGCCACAAGGTAACGATTTCCATTACTCTCAGGCTCAAAGTTACGACAATTATGAACATGATTACCCTGAATTCTGCTCTGATATCCCCGATAATTCTCAGAAAAAGTTTCAAACGACTCTCACAGTAGACAAACCACCGGACACTCAAATTCTCAATCTTCAGTCCCAATTCTCAAGCTTCAATCCAAACCTCAACTTCCCGGAAAACGCTTTCCTATAAGCCCCGCACTTTTAACTCGCAGTTAACTCAAAGAACTTCTTTGACATCAATGACTCTTCTAACACTTACAAATTGTTAATCGACACAGGAGCAGGCTTATCAATCTTCAAGCCCAAAACTTGTGAAAAATTTCCAAACCGATCTCCTGAAAACGTTGTGATACAAGGTATCACTAACCAAAAAATTCTCATACACGAATCCACTTTAGTCCCGTTTAATCTAACAGATCCACACAAAGTCTACATATGCGATCTAGATCCGATTTCCTGGAGCATTACAATTGTGTAATAGACTTTAATAAGAAAGTTATTGTCACAAATTTGAAAACCATCCTGCTCAGGAAAGTTACTGAAGAGACATTATCAACCGACAGACAACTACCGATAAACAATCATTTTTAAACTTAAATGCGATTTACGAAATACGAATGCCATTCTAACTTCAAGAGTATTAGAAAATGTAAGATTACCAAATGCTCTCGTACACGTCAACGATAAAGGTGAATTTTTCACATCAGTTTTAAACGCAAACGCTAGTCCAAAAACAGTAAACTTGGACAAAATTGAATTAGAACCTATTCAGAACTTCTCTATTAATCACTGCGAAGAAATGTCATTTAGAACCAACTCTAACATAGACAGACTAACAGAAATTCACAAACAACTTCGACTCGAACACCTCAACGAAGTAGAGGCGGAATTAATACAACAACTCTGTATCGATTTCTCGGACATTTTCTATTTAGTTTCACTAACAAAATAAAACACTCTATTGATACAAACAACTCGAAACCCGTATTCACCAAATCTTATGGCTACCCCCAAATCCATAAGGGAGAAGTTCGAACCCAAGTCTCAAAAATGTTAGAACAAGGTATCATTCGCCCTTCAAATTCCCCTTGGTCATCCCCTGTCCCCTGTGTGAGTTGTCCCAAAAAAACAAGAAGCATCAGACAAACAAAAGTGGCGTGTAAGTATCCCTTACCTAACATATCGGACTTAGTGGACCAACTTGGCAAATGCCAATACTTTACTACACTAGATCTTGCTTTTGGCTTTCACCAGATCGAAATTGAATCGAAGGACATTCAAAAAACCGCTTTCTCTGTAAAGAACGGTCATTTTCGAATTCGTTCGTAGGCCTTTCGGTTTGAAGAATGCTCCCTCAACCTTCCAAAGGGTGATGGACACGAACATTTGGCCCGACTAAATGAAGTATTCAAACGACTTAGAAAGGCAAATCTTAAGATTCAGCCGGATAAATGCGTATTTCTCCGCAAGGAGGTCGCATATATAGGACACCTCATTACAAAGGACGGAGTAAAACCGAACCCGTCCAAACTCGAATGTATACTTAACTTTCCTCAACCGCAGAACCAGAAAGACATTAAATCTTATCTTGGTCTAGCTGGCTACTATCGCCGATTTATACCAAACTTTGCCAAAATATCCAAACCTCTCACAAAACTGCTCCAAAAAGACGTTTCATTTCATTTTAATTCAGACTGTGTTGACTCCTTGACTTCAACGAACCTTTTCTTCTAACTAAAGACGCTAGTGCTTTCGCAATCGGCGCTGTACTTTCGCAGGGACGAATAGGCAAAGACTTGCCCATTGAATATGCCTCTAGAACCCTCTGCAAAGCAGAGACTAGATACTCCACCATAGAGCGCGAACTTCTGGCCATCGTCTGGGCTGTCAAACACTTTTTGGCCTCAAGTTTAAACTTTTAACCGATCACCGCCCGTTAACGTGGCTCTTTTTTATCAAAGATCCGGGTAGTCGACTTGCGAGATGGCGCCTCAAACTTAAGGAATATGATTATGAAATCATATACAAGCCAGGAAAAGTCAACAAAAATGCCGACGCCCTTTCGGGCATTAAAATAACTCACTTCAATGAATGCATCAATTTCCAGTCAACCAACAATCTTCAATACTTTCCAATAAACCCCCTTAACGAAAACGATGACACCGACTCAGACGAACTTGAAACAAATAACGACGATGACCTAATATTTCGAACGTTCGTAGAACGTTACAAAACAGTTTCACTCATTGACTACAGTAAGATACAGTGCTCTAACAGCCAACTTCTTGACAGAGAAAATAAAAGCATTCAAGTTTTCTTTCAAACCGACAATCTTAAAGACTTTCACCACAAAATCTTGGAAGATATCTTTGAAGAAAATGCCGACTTCGAACGATATAAAATTAACGTATTCTCCAGCAAAAGTGTCAGAAAAACACGGTATTATATTATACCTTTACCATCTAATCCTGAAACCGTAAACGAGGTTCTATTTGCTTCAATATTTAAAAGAAAAAATGTACTAACCGTATCAGAACTCTATTGCGTCGAGAATAACTTGGAATTACCTATTTTAGAAATGCTTTCGTTTAACTTTGCGGAATTAAACGTAAAATGGAAAGTTTGTTAAAACATAACTCAAACTATCGAAAAAGATCAAGGGCCAATAATTCTTGAACAGTTTCATAACGGAAAAACCAACATACATAAGGGTATTAATGAAACAATTTGGCGAATTAGGGAAAAATATAATTGGCAGGGTCTTACAAAAGATGTTGTCGAATATGTCAGACAGCTAAAACATTTAGAAAAAACCTTGATAGCCCTCTGGTAATTACTGAAACTCCAAGAACTTCATTCGAAAGACTTAACATTGACATCCTCGAAGTCCCGAATAAAAACTGTGCCTTGACCATACGAGACGAGTTAACCAAATTTTCCCAAGCATACCCAATTACCGACAAGCCTGCTAAAACAGTAGTCAATACGCTTCTCTTAATTTTCCAACATTTCGGAACACCTATTAGAATACACTGTGACTATGGTCGCGAATTCAATAACGCCCTACTTAAAGATCTTTGTAAACTCTTCGATATTCAACTTTTATATTCAAGTGTTGGACACCTGCAATCCAATGGAGTATTGGAACGTCTTCACTCTACTCTTCTAGATATGTTACGAATTCATAAAGCAGAACATCCCGATGAACACCCCTTTAACATTTTGCCCTATGCGGTAATCGCATATAATAACTCTGCCAATAAGACACATGGGTTCACACCCTATGAACTTATCTTCGGCCATACTTCCAGCAGAGCCCCAGAAACTTTATACAACGAAAAGGACCTGATAACAAAATACATTAAAGACCTCAACAATAGAATTTCCCATTACTATAAGGTCGCCCGTGAAAGGACAGAACAACAGAAACAAAAAGCCAAGTCCGATTTGACAAACATGTTTCGGGAAATCCTCCTAATTACCAAGTAGGTGATAAAGTGTACATAAGATAATCTCAATTTACAGACAAACTACAGAACAAGTTTAACGGACCTTTCGAAATACTAGAAATCCATAAAAATTCAGCAACTCTATTAAACCCCTGAACTAACCAAAATACGAAAGTAAATTTTGATCGCATGAAACCATTCATAGAAGACTAATTTGTTTAGAGGGTCATCCTGCTGTTTGGATCAGCAGCATCCCAGTTCGAAATAAAAACCATAAATAACACAATAGGAATTTACTATCACGGGGAAGCACGAATTGACGTTTCAAATTGCAAATGGACACTATTAGTTCATAAAAACCTTTCAGCTCTTTAGCAAGTCTTCACTACTAATAACAGACTCCTTGACACATTAACAAGACTTCTGTTTTAACCCCCGAACAGTTCATAACCGCCCTACAGGAAATATCGCAAAAAATAATTTGCCTCTACCTGTTAAATATTCGAGTATTGCGCGATATTTAGAAATGACTGAATTAGAGGCTTTTCAAACAGACTCAGACCTTGTTTTATATTAAGAATACCTTTAATCGAACAACAATCATTCACTGCTTTCCGTCTATATCCTATTCCTGTCTACGATGATAGAACTGGCTTGCATCATGTACTGTCATTTACCAACAATTATATTGCCAAAAACGATGATTCTTTGCTGTATATCCCCATTAAAGACTTAAGTGAGTGCAAACCATTAACGATCTGAAAGAAATTTTGTTCAGAATTTTATGCGTACCCAATAGACTCGAGTGCTTTGTGTGAATCCCAACTCCTCAAAAACTTTAAAACCGTACCAGATAATTGTAAAAGTGCAGTGATACTCTCCCAAGGCTACCATGTTCAAAAGTTAGAAACCAACGTATGGTTAGTCATGATTGCGGAACCTCTCCGCATCACAATCAGTTGCCCAAATATTAGACTTTAACAATTACGAACAATTCCTTGTTAAAATTACAGAGCGAATGCAGTGCTTTTGTTGGAATAACTAAGTCCAAGCAGAAGCATTCAAACCCATCAACATAATAGACAATTACCAGCCAGTTGTCATCCCCTTCAATTGTTGTGACACGATTTCAGAGAAAATCCAAGTCCCAGAGCTGAAATCATGAAATCTCAACGACTTAAATGTGGATGAATTAAACATCGCCAATCATAAGTTGAACGAGTATTCAAAAGCGTTGGACGAACTGATTAACCAATCATTCGTCAATAAAAATATTTCGTGGTTTACATATGCCACCATAATTTCCATAGTTATTATTATTGCTGCCTTCTTGCTCAAAACGTTTTGGACCAGTGGTCACACAGCCCAAAAGGACGAAAACCCTATGAAGTCATCACAAAGTAGACTGTCTAGACTTTTACCAAAGTTAAGACCTATCCTAGAGGAGAAAACTGCCGTAGATATCGAACTTCAAGTAAATAAATAATTTTGTAAATTTTGATTATTACGTTTTATCTTTTACTATTTTCATTATTTTATGTAATAATGTGTATGAAAATTTATTATTATCTTTAGATTATTGATTTTATTATTTTAATTACCTCATGTTTCATATTCGTTTGGAAATTTGTATTAGCTTAAGATTTTTATTCCTGATTTGCTTTTGTACTTATTTTATGCGAAAAAAGTTCCTGTAACACAGCAACTTTTGGTAAGGGGAGTTATTATATCCGTCATAAACCACACTTAGAATATTTACACCATAGCAACAATATAATAATCATTACTCATAAATATCGTATTACATCTCATATTTCACGATGTAGCAATTCCCATGGACAACGCTCGGCTGCCTCGCACGTGTAATCTGCTGATGCTTAGCTTGCAAAACCAACATTATAAATTCACATGCGACGACAGCAAAGTTATTAAGTTATATTTTATTTCAACATTGTTATTTTCAAGTATTAATCTTGGTATTTCAAATAAAATTTTTTTTAAATAGTTAATTGTGTTAGTAATAATATAAAAAATATATATAATTTATAAATATATATGTATAAAGGTATCGTTGTGGCCTCAGAAGCAGATATACTATATACGTTGTCACCTCATATATGACGCTACTGTCTCCGATTTTGGAGGTCACAACGATTTGCCTTTATTTGAGAATATTTATGGATTGTATGTTAACAATGTAAAATCAGCAAAATTTTAGTGGAGGCTTAAACGCATCTAAAGTATCCTCGAGTCGTCCATTTAGTTCAAGGGTTCACCACTGTAGCTAGTGTTGCCTAAGAGTGATACAACAAGTGAGTTCTGACCTCCGGGTTGTACGTTCATCGTTGTAACCTCCAAATTTTAGCAACGCTGTGAATTTGAACGGTAACTTCTCTGTTATATCTCATATTGAAATTCGCTGTGGGTAAAGATAAGCGATATATTTTTTAATTTAATTTTACAGATTTTCATAATAGTAATTTGTATTTTAGAGAACTCAATGATCTAATTAAATGTAAAATTATTCAGTCGTTTAATAAGGTTTTGGGTCTTTATTGCAAATTTCGATTTCATGGGTTATGCTATTTTATGAAAATATTGAACTTTTTCGATTTTGGGTGGGATTTAAGATTGTAGATGGGTTAATTTCAGTTGTTAGGAATTTATTTATATAATTGGGTCTGACTGAGTATACCTAAGGGCGAAATCAAAGGAGAGCACATTGTGGAAACAAACATCCTCTCGCTGTTTATTCACCGTGGTTAAATGTGCTTGAAAGACACTATTATTTATTTCGTAATAAATATCACTTTAAATCTTGAATTATAGTCGTAAATGTTTATCAAAACTACGTGACTACTTCATCTTTAATAATTTGTTGCAGAAATACATAACTTTCGTATAATAGAAAACCTACCAATGATCATTATTTTTTTCAGATTTCAAATAGAAAATAAATATGACATGAATACTGAAAATACTAGTTTTCAAAAAACCGATGTAAACTATATTTCTACTATACGTGAGTTTTCAAAATCCGATTTGAACAAATATTTATTATGACTTTTATGAATGTCAAAATATACGTTTTAGAGCAATCGCGGTTTATATAGTAGCATTATTTAAAGTAAAAGCATATCTAATATGTAAAAATATCGTGATATGGTGTTTGTGATCGAACTTCTCCGAAACGGCTCCACCGATTTTCATGATTTTTTATATATATTTGATAGGAACGACAATAGGTTGTAAAATATATTTCACGCCAATATCCAGAAAAAAAATTGATTGGTAAATATAATTTTAAAAAGTCTAATGTCACAATAAATTATAGTCATGAGTTCAGTACAGTGGCAATGACTAAATAATAACATATTAATAGTCTGAGAAAATTAGGTTTCAATAAATGTTGTTGATAAAATAACACATATGTGTTATAAGTGAAATAATAGTTGAATTAAATAGATACATTTACCCCGAACCCAAGTCCTGAGGAAAGAAACAAAGAGTCATCAAAAGCTAAGGTCCCAAAATTTTAAACATTATTTAATAAATTCTTAAATATAAATAAAAATAAAATTTGCACAAAATCTCATGTCACGGTGTTTGTGGTCGAAAGGGCTCGACCTATTTTTATGATTTTTTTTGTTTGATATGTATGAGAGTAGGTTGTAAAGTATATTTCATGTCGCCAGCTTATTAGATTGCCCCTATCCAGAAAACAAAGACGTGAAAATTGATGTATATACTTCTCTCTCCTAACAAATAATAATGAGTATCGTAATTCTGCAAAAATTTAATTAACCCATGGGGGTCAGGAGGGGAAATGTTTTTTTCAAAAAATTTACTATTTTTCCGGAAACTGAAGTAAAGAATTAAGAGGTTGAGTCCTTTTTTAAATGAAGTAATACGTGAATCCCAGTTTGTTAAAATAGATGAAAAGGGGGTTACTATTGTTTTAGAAAGAATTTAATATATCCGAATATATATCTAAAATCAACAGAGTTTTATCAAATTGTGAACATTCAGGTATATGATAGGGGGCAAGCGGTGAATGTTTCAAGAAAAAAATACTATTTTGGGAACCGAAAATAATACAGATATGAGAATTATAATATTAGTTCCTTAAATTTGATGGGTCATTATACGACACCTCTGTTATTGCACTTCTCCTGAAATGACTAGAAATTAATTAATGACTTAGCGATCATCACGTAGCCGATAAATGGAATGTGGAGTATTTATTCATTGCATAAGGTGATAAATTGAATCTGTTCTTAAATGTTAACCAGTAGTGAGAAAATGTTGAAATTTTCAAATGATAGTTAAGACTTATAATGTAACAATAAATTCCAAAAAATGAAAAAAAAATGTATAAACCTTCAAACGTTAAGAATATTAAATACACCAAAACATAACAATAATATAAAATTTGACCAAATTATCAAAATATTGTGTTAAAAACATAAAACGCGAAAAATCTAAAAAACGCCAAAAATAAAGATATGAGTGAAAATACAAAAATGTTAAAAAATACAAAAATATCAGAAATACCAGAAATAAATGAAACGTCAAAAATGTCATAAACCTCAAAAATATCATAAATGTAAAAATATATAAAACATCAAAAACGTCATATTAAATCCGAAAATAATGTATTTTTAGAAGAATTTGTTGCCATATAATTTTCGCCCATGAATGATAATGCTAAAATGGATTTGAAAAAAAAATCTAAAAATTTAAGCGATGTGAATATTACCATATTAAAAAATTTTCAAGATAAATATATCAAATAACCTGACTCGCCTAGCGTGCGCGAAGATAGGAGTCATTAATGAGAGCATTATTTGTAATGCTCGGGCATTATGAATAATGACAAGCTACATCGGGCCAAGTGATATTATCTAAACTTCATTATTTATCAAACTGCCTGGGCATTATGAATACTGCTGTGATAATGGAGGGGATGGGAGGCTTGGTCCAGCTGAAGGTAGGTTTTAGCAAAATAAACGTTAAAAAACTCAGAGGCTTGGGAGGGGGGAGTTGAGCCCCCCTTGGATTTGCCACTGGTTGGGCAAAGTATAATAGATGCCTTAAGGGAGGAAGAATACAGAGGAGGACAAATGCCCTGCGAGGACTGACTGCTGACTCCAATTGCTTCACTGCTCACTACACCATGTTCCTTATTTTTGTTTACTTACCATTTTGTGTTATTTGTTATATATTTTTAATTTAACTTTTAACAGCTAAGAATTAGTAGTTTCTAAATGTAGAACCCTTTCATAATAAGTACAAATTATTAACCTTATTATTTAAATTGTTTGTTTTTAATCAAAGGGAAGATGGTCTACAAAACGAAGAAGTTTTATGTTACTTATGTTCTAAATTTTGATTTCATGTCAGAAAAAATAATGGCAATAAAACATGTTATTTTTTACTTTGACTTTATGTATGGTCTATTCAATGATTTAAATAGATATTATGCTTTTGACAAAACATTTTTCCAAAAGCCCAGGCATTAGAAGTAGTGTCCAATTAATCACTTGGTCCATAACATATACAGGGCTTTCATTTCAAAACTAGTCACCCAAAATAACTTATAAAATATATTTAAAAGAAAAATAAAAAATAACATTTTAATTTATATTTTTATTTTTAGGGGGACACATTTTATACGTATCAGTGACCCTGCATTCCAACCCTTAACCGGGGGTGAATATCACTTCTAAAAGTTTAAATACACAGGGGTATCATCTGAAACCTCTTTTTGCCAATCTTTTGACACATTATTTTTTTAAATCAGATTATTTTTTACAGAGTTTTGACCTAGAAATCGTAAAAAAATAATATTTTTAATTGTAATTACAAAAAAGCGTGAGAATAATTACCGCGATAAATAAATGAGACAAAATCCTTAAATGTTTATGCGAAAGATATTTGTGAGTGTAAATATAACAAATTTATTATTATTAGGTAGTGGTTGCGTTAAAAACTAACCTTCAAATTTCGACTATATTTTATTCTTTACAAGGAAGAATTGAAATAATATATATTTATGGGAAAGACAAACGCGGTGCACGCAGAACTGCTCATGTTTTTCATCAGAGACATCCCGATAAGAATATTGGGCATTAGTAGCTATGTGTTGAATTTAGTTCATAAATTTCTCAAGGTTAACTGGTTAACAAATATTTCGGTCGGCTCTGTGCATAAAACGTCATGCCTAAATTAATCCGTTCCCTACAAAATACAGCTTTTCAACAGCTTGCTGAGGATGATTATGAATGCAGATTCTATGTTTTTAATATTTCTTTTTCTGACGAAGCAGGATTTTTTTTAAATGGATTTGCCACTAAACAGAACAATACCCACCCACAAGTTTTTCAGGAAGAGAACAACCAACATATAAAACTATAAAATTATAGATTCTTTATTCGTGGAAGAAAATTTAAATGGAGAATTGTACTTGAACTCATTATTAGAAAATGTGATAAATACCATTATATTGTTTTATTCTATACATCCCTTATATACTGGAAGTATACTGAATAGAAAACTAACTGTCCCAATCACTCAACAATATTAAAAAAAATGGCTAAAGTAATCACCCCTCCCGAAAATATTTTTCTAGCTACAGCCTTGAGAATTTGTTTAATAAATCCTTACACCACTCATATTCCAGATTTAGAAGGTCAATCTTTAAAATTCAAAGACGAATATTGGCATTACATTTTTAATAAACTTTGAAAGGCAATTGTTGTAAAGAGGCAATTTAAATTAATTCAATCAGTGGCGTACAGTTTGATTGATGGCCTTTTTTTTCTCTCTAACCGTGACACCACTAAATAAAACACAGATTTTGATATATTTTTTGATTTTAAAAAGAGTGAGACTGAACGATGGAAGCGAAAGCTTGTTACGAAATATACTTCCCGTCGCTCATTACCAATTTAGATAGATTACTTTTTTGGTTGCGCATAAAATGAATTTAAATAGATGGATATGACTATCAATGTACAACAAACGGAAATACTAAATAAAATATAATGAGGAATGTGATGCTAAATAATATGTGAACTTTAGAGGGTAGTTTTGGGGGTGAGTACTCTTACTGGCTTTGAACCAATTTATTTACAACCACAAAATAAATTTTATATGTCATTTACAGTCTGTCCTCTATTTAGAATTATTGTGTAAACTTTTTTTTATTTCTACACATTTAATTATAAGTAGATTTTACATCTCAGATACAGACCATAAATTATATAAAATTCGTGCCGTATTTTTCTAATAAGTGTTGTAAAATGTACGGAGTTTAGTTACTGTGTGTAACTGCCATAACATTATTCAAATATTTTATGTGTGCTTCGACATTTCTTTATACTCTTCTTTCTTTATATATCTTAAAAATATTTCAGCATTTTAAATTAAATTAAATTTGTTTCGTTTTTATTTCTCTGAAGTTATTGATATAATGCGCTTTTGATTTTTATCTAAACCTGCCTCATTCATTAAATTATCTGTATTTAATAAATTTCGTTTCAGCTTCCCTCTTCATATTTTAAATTTGAGTTTTGTGTTCTTGGTTTAAACAAACAGATACTGTCGAACTATAGAAAGCCGGAATCCTTTCTATTTTTAAATTGATTGTTTGTTGAATAATATAATAAATGGATCAGCTACCAACCAATACATTTCATTTTGCATTTTTCGACAATAAAGCAAAACAAACAATATTAAACTTTTTTTCCTTTATAATTTGTAAATTATTGACTATATAGCAATGCTTCCAAAAATAATATTTGTAAAAAAAGTGAAAAACTTTATAAAATTAATTTTTGTAAAGCATGATCGGAGCATTACCCACAGGGAAAAACTGGAATAACCACTAACATTAATGATATTTGAAAAATCCATAACTTAGGCAGTTTTCAAGCTGAAGCACAGATTATTCAGAAAATAATGGTTTATGTTCTTTAAACACGGTACTTGTGGACTCTGTCAGATTATTGAGTTTTGCATAATCGCATTATAAACAATTTAAGTTCATTGTATGAAATGAAGTTTTTTAAAACGCAATGAACATAAATTTAAACAATATTGTGAATAGTAACAAATCAGAAATAATATGGCTAATTGCAAAATAATTCTGATTTTAATTGACAGACTACAAATTTATAATCCAAAATTGCAAACCAGCGACTCCCAGGGAATAATAAGAAGAAAAAAAAATAGTAATTATTACACAATATAAATTGCTGTGTATGCGATCTCATTTAGAACAAGTTTGCCGTGAAACTGTAAGGCTAGAAAGTATCAGAAATGCATTACGGGTAATTTTAATCTACCTCTTCTTCATAATTATATTTATAGTATTAATTTATTCACCAAATATACAGTCGGGACGTGTGGGTTAGAACAAATTCATTTAAAATTCAGGTGTTGGTTTTTGGGAAAAACCCTCGGACGTCGTTTTTTTTTGACCTGACATTTTTGTGATTAAATGCGACCATCAACTTGATTTTTTCGAATGTAAACATTTGTTATTTATTTTATTTTTGAATTCTGCATTCAATTCTAAGTATTTTTCTTGTACAATGTCCTATACCGAAAATGAACAGTTATTAAGAAAATTACATTTCTTTCAAAATTGAAGGAAAAAAAAACATCAATATATCAAATTAAATGTTCGAATTGTTAACCATTAACTTCATTTAGCGTTTGTGGCAGGATTCTTTGTATTTCGGCTCTAATTGTATTCTTTAATTCCTTCATATTTTCCGCCTTATTGAAGTAGATTTTCGATTTCACGTAACCTAAAAGATAAAAAGATAACGGGCTTAGATCTGGAGACCTAGCTGGCCATTCGATATTAACTCTCCTTGCGATCCATCTACTTGGGAAAATTTTGGCAAGATAATCTCGCACTGTTCGCGAATAGTGCGGGGGCGCTCCATAACGAATCTGCCAATATATTGGGGTTTTCACCATTCGGATAAAGTTCTGTTAAACAGCGTATTATGCCATTTTGTAATAGGTCTAAATACGATTCCGAGTTAAATGTTCCTTCAATAAAAAACGGACCCACAATTGAAGTACTCACAATTCTTGGAAAAATATGTATGAATTTCCATAATCCAATGTGGGTTTTCTGATGCCCAATATCGAAAATTTTTCCAGTTTACTGAAGCATTTAAACAAAATGTTGCTTCGCCAAAAAAACTATCTTACTTGAAAAGTGCGGATTGTCATTGCATTTATCAAAATTCTACTCTCCGGTCCAAAGCATCTTCAGTACGTTCTAAACTAAATGAATTTTGTATGGGTGCCAGTTATTTCTATGCAAGCATTTTAGAAAACAAGATTTACTTATTGATTGTTCTGTGGTCATGTGTCTACTGGATTTGTGAGGATTTTCTTGTAAATCGAGCAAAACATTTAATTGTGTATCTTCTGGAAAATGTTTGGTTTTGTAATTGTCTCTTACTACAAAATTCTAGAAATATTTTTTTCTATTTTACTTACTACCGCTCGTGCAATAGGCCGCGCCGGGTACTTCGCAAACTTCAACTTGTGTTCGAGTTCTGTCGCCATATCCTACCATCTTCAAAATTTCTATTCGCTGGTTTTCAGTTAAACGCGCCATACTTTGAAACTTTACAATTGCACTTGACAACTACTTATTTGAAGTAAAATTGTAGTACAGTTTATATGGAAGTAAAAATTGTTATAAACTCCATCATAAAATAAAACATTAAAAAAAATATATAACCGACTTCTACCTATAACTAAAAAGCTAAAAATAATTATAACAAAATACAACTCTAGCAAATAAATAACACATTCGTTGTTGTTAGGTAGCTACCCAGGAAGTAAAAAATATAAACACAAAGGTGCTCATTCTGTACAAATTAATTACCTACCAATCTAGTATATTTTTGAAGTCGGTGCCAAACAACAATCAAGTTTGATGAATTAGTAGATAAGTACGCAATGAAGGATTTTAGATTTGCTTGGCACCGACTTCAAAAATATACTAGATTGGTAGGTAATTAATTTGTACAGAATCTTTGTGTTTACATTTTTTACTTCCTGGGTAGGTATCTAACAACATTGAATATGTTATTTATTTGCTAGAGTTGTATTTTGTTATAATTATTTTTAGCTTTTTAGTTATAGGTAGAAGTGGGTTATATATATTTTTTTATGTTTTATTTTGTATCTATAACCTTAATAGACTGGGTTATATCGAAAACCCCAACATTTCAGAATGATACATTTTCATTTAAATTGACAGGTAAAAGTTTACGAACAAAATGAATTGGGACGCGTTAATTTAATAAGCCAAAAATATGTTTACCTCACTGACCAGACAGACGTTGTCTTGTCCAAACGTTTTATAAAGATTGTAATTATTGTCACCCAATATAACTTTTTTAATAACCCCGTATACCCGTAATTTCATTCCAATCTATATTCTAAGCAACTTGTTAATTCAACTGCTAATGGTCTACCTTATAGGTATAGCTGTATTTTAACATTCAACTAATGATGGTTATGTTATATAATTATTTGCTCTGTATGTATGTATATTATGTTCCTTGTGATACTCAATCATAGCAGTCTATCAAAACTTCCCAAAACTACATATTAAATTGAATTTTTAATATTAGGAGAGATTGCTCTTAACTTACTGTGATGAACAAACACTTCTGGAAAAGTTTACTGCATAATTGAATCCGCTGTGAAATTTGCACTAAGAAATGATAAATTATTTATTCTGTATTCGATATGAATTCGACCGATGCCTCTGTGCTATTGTTATTGCTTGTATCACTTTACTTTGGGGTTTGCTACAACTAAACACCCTGTGTATTATCGTACCAAATAGCAGTTTAGAGCTTGACTTGTGTTGTCACTGAATTTTCTATTAGGTCGGGAGTAGGCGACACCAAAAGCACCGTCTTCGCAAAATTGAAAAATTTTCTTTTAAATCGGTATTTGCCAGGTATAAAAACAGAATGAGCGTGGTACTCATTGATTTCACGAGCTGAAAATATTATAACATACTAGCTACGTACTTGGGATGTACATAGAAAATTTTCAAATTTGCAATTAAAATTTCCAGTGCCTGCAATTCCCGCACTATTACGTTGGAATTAAAATATTTTTGAAGAAATGTCAGTTACGTCACTTCGATGGAATTATTGATAAGAATATTAGATTTTTCGGCGATTTTCTGCAAAACTGTAGGTTATAAGTCGCAGAATAGGATATGCGACCACCTAGGAATCTTCTTTAATAGATTACACTTAAAAAACTATCCACATCGACAAAGGGTTTTATGAAAATCGACCAATACGTTAGGTATGTTGGTCGATTTCCATGCACGCATTTCCAAATTTCAAGTTTCACCAATCCAGATATATACTCTATTAAACAAGACCATAATTGTTCACATCGGTGCTCAACAGGAGAAGAAATCAGGTAATATACATGCAAACAAAACATTTAAAAAAATATATAACCGACTTCTAACTAACTAAAAAGCTAAAATCAAGTATAACAAAACACAACTCTAGCAAATAAATAACACATTCAATGTTGTTAGGTACCTACCCAGGAAGTAAAAAATGTAAACATTAAAAGGTACTCATTCGGTACAAATTAATTACCTACCAATCTAGTATATTTTGAAGCCGGCGCCAAGCAAATCTAAAATCCTTCATTGCGTACTTATCTACTAATTCATCAAACTTGATTGTTGCTTGGCACCGACTTCAAAAATATACTAGATTGGTAGGTAATTAATTTGTACAGAATGAGCACCTTTTAATGTTTACATTTTGTACTTCCTTCAACTTTTTAGTTTTTTTGAACTCAGGTAGTTTTCATTTTTTATTTTTTATTTTGTATGTATAACCTTAATAGACAGAACCAGATAACATTGAAAGCCTCAAAATTACACAATAATACTTTCTCATTTAAACTGACACGTAAATCTTTACGAACAAAATGTCCTAGTATGCGTTGACCTAATAAGCCCAAAATATATTTATGCCTTATGGACTACGCCATGTAACTTTTTTCAATTTTTTTGACAACCCTGTATAACTATAGATAATTCCAATCTAACCTATGTACCAACCATCCTGTACATACGACTGCCCACGCACAAACACAAATTTGTTAGCTGCCTTCTGCAAACTATAGGACGGCGTAGAATCCATCCCATATTAACGGAGTCAAATCCGTCCTATATTTCAACCATAGTATATAACTCCTTGTGGGCTACCACATAAATTATTTCATTTTTAATATTTTATATTATCGCCCTGTGTAACATTAATTCCTCTCCACACATTATGCAACTTCTTATGGGCTATAAAAGAACCAATTTTTTAATCACACTGTATAAATATAATTCAACTCCAGCATATATTTCAACCATCCTGTATATGATTTGCTTATGTCCACATCATATAACTATTTTAATCACACTATATAATTTTAATTTTAGATTTTTTCCAACATTTTTATACCCCCAAACGTTCAGTCCACCCTATTTTCCAACCATCCTGTATATACGGCTGCCTACGGACCACTATCATTCCAGTCCGTCCTATGTTTCAATCTTCATATAAATGCAACTCCTTCTATCACTTTACTTTGTGATTTTGTTTGTTTTAACTACACACCCTGTCTATAAACGCACCAAATAACAGTTTTCTGTTTTCTGTTAGGCGAAAATACTATGCTTTACTACCTATATGCTAGAGATGTACATAGAAAATTTTCAAATTCGCAATTAAAACTTCCAGTGCCTAAAATTACCGCTCTATTACGTTGGAATTAAAATAATTATGAGCAAATGTCCGTTATGTCATTTCGATGAAATTCTTGATAAGAATTTTGGAATTTTCGGCGATTTTCTTGGACGTCGCAGAAAAATATATGAGATCACTTAAGGATCTTCCTTAATAGATTAAACATTAAAAAACTATACACATCCATAAGGAGTTACCGAAAAATCGACTAAAATATTAGGGATGTCCAGCAGCCATTTGAGGGCGGCATGAACTGTTTGGATTAGGAAGTAACGACCATAGAGTTATTTGTGGAAATGGTCGACAGCCCTTATTATTGCAAAAAGTTCTTTCCTGGTGACACAATAATTTCTTTCGAGAATCCACGACTGTAGTACTCGATCACCCTCTCTTCACCATCTTGCACCTGGGATAGGACTCCAAACCAGTATTTCTGGCGTCGGTGTATAAGATGAACGTGCCGGACTGTCTAGGAAACGCTAGGATTGGGCAGGAACAGAGTGCCGCCTTCAGTAGTCCGAACGATGTTTCACAGTCCTGATTCCAATGGCCTCTTTTTCAGTGCTCTGCCGATGTAGGGGTGCGGCCATTGTGGCAAGTCCCTCAACAAATCGCCTGTAGTATGAACAGACCCAAGAAACTTCGTAGTTCATGCTTGTCTCTTAAAACTGGCCAAGCACGAATGGCTTCTATCTTGTCTTCGTTTGTGCGGATTCCTGACTCAGAAACGACGTGGCCTAAAAACTCTACTTCCTTTTGGAACATTGAGTACTTCTTCCGAGTCTCAGTTTGGCGTTTTTAATTCTGGAAAATACTTCGCCCATGTTGTTCAGCTGGTCGTCGAATGTATCACCCATGACCAGAATGTCGTCAAGGTATACTAAGCACATTCTCTATGTCAACCCGCTCAATACATACTCCATTAGCCACTCAAATGTAGAGAATTACATAACCCAAAACGCATGACGGTGAACTGAAACAGCCCTTTACTGTCTTCTCTCTGTCGTTTTCGTGTAGACCAACCTGCCAATATGCACTCTTTAGGTTTATTGTGGTACACCTCTTCGCAATTGATGATTGTCTCTACTGGCTCGAAACAAATTTCTCTTGACCATTAGAAATTCTGATGTCGTTGTTGGACAAATTCAGGACTCTAATTGGTATATCTCGTCCGGTTTGAACTATAATGCTTCCAACTAAGTAGTCATGGGCTGAGTGTACGGGCTCCACCATTCCAATTTTATGGAGGTCGCTGAGCTGTTAACGGGCCGTGTCAATACAAATTACCAGGACCCTATGACGAATTCTGTTGTCCCCTATCTGTAGTACTACATCTGCCTCACCCTGTATTGACATGGACTCGCAAGTGACTGATCGTTCTGAGCTGGATGTTGTTTTTAACTGGCCGGATTTCCAGTCACGTTGAAACTGTCTGTCCACAACGGTAACATGCTCCTCTGATGCCAGTTCTTTGTGACCGTTCTAATAGTTTGTTCATACTAGCCAGCAGCGCTTGAAATGGTGACTCTGACTCTTCCTGGTTGAAGGAAACTGCTCTTACCCTCGGCTTGGACATGTTTATGACGGCCTCTACGTCTAAAGCCCGGAGCAAAGCTTCGTTATTCTTCTTGATGCCACTAAGCCTTAGGTTCCTTTACACTTTAATGTCTCTCATGCCATTTATAAAACTCTGTGTGGCCAATTGATCTTTAGTTTCCTCTGGCAGGTCTGGGTAGGACAGGTGTACTAATCGTCTAATCTCTGCCTCGAATTCTTGCAGACTCTCGCCGGATTATTGCGTTTTTCCACTTATTTGTACCTGGTATACCTGGCCCAAGGATTGATTTTCGTATCTTTTGTTTAAGATGGCGATAATTTTGTCGAAATTACCTGGTTCATCGATTGGAGGAGCTCTAATGCCGGACCCCTTAAAGAAATTACAATAAAAGTAAATTTTTCATGGATATCCCATTCACTAGCTGTAGCCATGGCTTTAAATTGCCGTTTATACATGGGCCAAGATGCACTTCCATCAAATGTGGGAGGTTTGCGAACGGATCCTTTAGTACACACAGTGTTCTGGTATTTTCCTCGCTGTAAGTTTTTTTAAAATCGAGACATGTTACATTAGCTTATCTGAATTTTGAATAAAAGTTAAGCTGATCCAAGTATCTAAAATTTGGTGCATGCGGTGGTACCAATTGATTAATTGTGTTTATATTACCGAACATGGTAGTAGATGTTTCCTTATATCTACCGTTTCTGTCAATGTAGGGAGATAAAATATATACCAGATTTTAAGTCAAAACTATTAGCTTTGCAATAAAAAAGATTCAGCAAACTCAGTTCAGTAGTTCTTACATGATGAGGTAACAAAAAAAACAAACAGTCAACTACAATCTTATAATAGTATATAGATGTTATATGTAAAACTTAACATTGGATTAACCTTCAACAAAGTAACTACATTGTATCAAACAATAGATTATTGTTACTTGTTTACTCCGCTATTTTGCAGGCTTGCTATTTTTGTGTTAATAAAATAAAATCTTTTTTAAAACTTTGTTTATGAGAACCCACTCAGAACATTTGGCGCAGTCAGTAGGATCCTGTACGCTGACATACCATTTAAACAGTCGGATATCCTGGTCGCTGACATAACATTTGGCAGTAGGATTATCCTGTGCGCTAACACAAAATATGGTGCAGTCATCCAGATCTTGGACGCCGACAGAACACGCGTAATTCCTAAATTGGTTGTTCACTCCGGCGTTGGATTCCAATCCTTTACCAAGAAAACGAACCCGCAAAAAGGAAGAATCGCTCAGCAGAAGCAGAATCCTTCAAAAGACGCAGAACTGCAGTCTCCAAGTCAAAAACAGTGACAAAACCAGCGTAAGTCCTGAATTGGTTGCTCACTCCACTGAAGCACTTAGGAAACCAAGCAGATTCACTCAACAAAGCAGAATTGCAGAAAAGAAAATAACAGTCTCCAAGTCTACAGTGACAGAACCCGCCGCGTAAGTTCTGAATTGGTTGCTCACTCCACTGGCAGAACTAAAGAAACAAGGTAGGAATCATCATCTTTATTCAATAACAACAATAAAACAATTGTATGTTCTAATATCTTCAAAAGGTAAAACAATCCTTAAAAATAACAATAAATTGTTATAAAATAATTTAATTAACTTTCAAGAAAAAAAGAGAACTATCAAAACTTTTCAAAAATGTCACACACAGAGGAGCATGTTATAGAGCCATACAAACTTTCAGAAATTTTCAGTTTGATACCAGAATTTGACGGAAATCAAATAAATTTACAAACATTCATAAACGCTTGCGAAACCGCTAATCGCATAGCAGTAGGTGACCAAAATCTATTTTTCACTATTCACATAAAAAATAAATTAAAATTAAAAGCTGCTGAACTAGTCAATTCGAGAAACCCAAGCACTTGGCTTGAAATAAAAAATTTATTAGAATTACATTTTGCCGACACGAGAGATTTTTCAAGTTTAATACACGACCTTCAAAAAATGCATCAATTAGGAAACGAAAACGCTATAACTTTTGTATCAAGATTACAAAGTTTAAATTCAAAGTTATATGCTTCCATTAACAAATAACTTTTGTCCGCAATCGAGAAATCCGCTCAAACTAGCTTGATAGACAATATGTGTTTAAATGCTTTATTAACAGGTTTAAACGGTCAATTAGGTTACGTAATCAGAGCTGCAAATCCC
The DNA here is from genome assembly GCA_034190945.1 of Octodonta nipae. Lineage (NCBI taxonomy): Eukaryota > Metazoa > Arthropoda > Insecta > Coleoptera > Chrysomelidae > Octodonta > Octodonta nipae. The sequence continues at coordinate 58,055,570 of CM067219.1, forward strand.
GCAGATATTGTAAGTGCAACGACTTTGATAAAGAGAGAACTTCAGTTGCAACAATTCGTGAAACAAAAACACGATCTTTTGCCGCGTTCGCAAAACCGCACTTTTACAAATCAAAACTCACAAAAAATGTACTTATTGCAGAAAAATAGGACATTTATACAATGAATGTAGGAAAAGACAAACACAACATTCAAATAATCATCCAAATAATTACTCAAATAATTTTCATAATAATTTCCAGAGAAATCAAAACAATTTCCATAGACCCCCGAATTTCTCGAACAATTTCCAGAGAAATCACAATCAAAATAATTAAAGCAATTTCCAAAGAAATCCAAATTTTCGAAACAATTCACAACCTTCAACAAGTCAAGGTAATTTTTCAAACACAGGAACAATTCCTAGACCCCAGTCAATGAATTTCAATCAAAGACAACAAAATACAAATACAAATCCAAGAACAAACCATTACAATCAAAACAACTTTGAACAATCTTTTGACTCACCCCAACAAATTGATTACGAAAATCATGAAACGTTTTTAGAAAATGAAAATTTTCACGAGGACTTTATTCCAGAAGCTCCACCTCACATAGAAACTCTAACAGCCCAAATACAAACTCTCAACCATACAGAGAACGGATTTATTTAAAAAATAAATTCCCCCTACTAACAGTAAATGGAGAAAATCTCTATTATATAAAAGATATGACAAACCAATTTAAAATTTTAATTGATACAGGCGCAGGTTTATCGATTTTCAAACCCCAAACTTGCAAAAACTATAAAAAGAGAAACAAAGAAAACATCACTATACAAGGCATAACGAATCAACAAATTTTAATAACGGAATCAGTATTAATTCCCTTCGGAAACGATAGTCATCACAAAATGTACATTTATGACTTAGATATCGAATTTGACGGTATTCTAGGGTCAGATTTTCTACAACAATACCAATGTGTAATTGATTTGAAAAATGAACAATTAATCACAAATTTTAAATCAATACCTCTTTTTAAATTTACCAAAAATCATTTTAACGATCAACCCACAGAAAATATTTCAATAATGACAAAAAAAAATTCAAATCCCAGTTATATTTCAAATGAAATTCAAATAGAACCCCGCTGTGAAAAAATCGTAAAACTAAAATGCAATTTAAAAAACAAACAAGCTGTATTAGTAGCCACAGAAATAAATAAAGTCAGGTTACCAAATGCTTTAATACAAAAAAATGATAAAGGTGAATTTTATACTACGGTAATAAATCCTTATGCAATTAGTCAAACCAGAAATTTTGAGAATTTACAAATCGAACCACTCGAAAGTTATTCAATAAATTATTTCTCAAACTCAAATTTTGAAAACAACTTGTACATTGACCGAGAACACGAAATATTACAACTAAGATTAGATCATCTAAATGACGAAGAAAAGGAAGACATCATCCAAATTTGCACAGAATTTTCAGATATATTTTGTTTAGATGGAGATAACCTCACGTTCACGAATGAAACAAAACATAAAATAAATACAGGTAACGCAAAACCAATTATGACAAAATCATATCGATATCCATACGCACACAAAGAAGAAGTAAAGAACCAAATTTCAAAAATGCTATCACAAGGAATAATCAAACCTTCAATCAGCCCATGGAATTCACCAGTGTGGGTAGTTCCTAAGAAAATAGATGCGTCAGGAAAACAAAAATGGAGGATAGTCATAGAATACAGGAAACTCAACGAAGTGACAATAGACGATCGATATCCCTTATCAAATATTTCAGATTTACTCGATCAGTTAGGAAAATGTCAGTATTTCACATCCCTCGATTTAGCGTCCGGCTTTCACCAAGTAGAAGTCGATCCCAAAGACGTAGAAAAAACAGCATTTTCAGTAGAGAACGGTCACTATGAATTTGTCAGGATGCCGTTTGGATTGAAAAATGCACCAGCGACGTTTCAAAGAGTTATGGATTCAATATTACTAAAAATTCAAAATGAAAGAGCCGCAATTTACATGGACGATATACTCATATACGCACCAACAATACAAGAGCATAATAAAAGGTTAAAAGAAGTTTTCACAAGATTACGAAATTCAAGTTTGAAGATACAACCAGATAAGTGAGAATTTCTGAGAAAAGAAGTAGCTTATCTAGGCCACATTGTTACAAAAGATGGAGTCAAGCCAGACCCTTCAAAAATTGATGCAGTAAAAAATTTTCTAAAACCGAAAACCACCAAAGAAATAGAATCATTCTTAGGTCTAGCAGGGTATTATAGACGATTTATTTCAAATTTTGCAAAGATAGCTAAACCATTAACGAGATTACTACAAAAAGACGTTCCTTTTAATTTCAATTCAGAATGCGAAAAATCATTTGAAGAATTAAAAAATGCTCTTATTTCAGAACCAATTTTAAAATATCCCAACTTTGAAGAACCTTTTTTTCTCACATGTGATGCAAGTGCATACAGTATAGGAGCAGTTTTAAGTCAAGGCCCTATAGGAAAAGACTTACCGATAGCATACGCCTCAAGAACACTTTGTCCAGCAGAAACAAGATATTCAACAATTGAACGCGAACTATTAGCAATAGTTTGGGCAGTCAAGGCATACAGATGTTACTTATATTCGAGAACCTTCCTATTAATCACCGATCATCGCCCTTTAACATGGCTTGTTTCCATAAAAGATCCAGGCAGTCGTCTTGCCAGGTGGCGTCTAAAATTAGAAGAGTACGATTACAAGATAATGTATAAACCAGGACGAATTAATAAAAATGCAGACGCACTTTCACGAATAAAGATCAATCACTTTAAAGAAACTTCAAAATTAGCAACAAAAATGTTAGCCTCAAACAACTCAGAAACCGACAGCGAAAAAACAGACACAGCTGATGAACAAGAAATCGATATTGAAGAAATCGACACAGAATTTCAGAACTTCGTTAAATTATATCAAACAACCTCATTAATCGATTATTCAAAAGTGTAATATTTAAATGATCAATTATTAACTAAACAGCACAAAGATATAATAAGCATATTTTGGCAAAATCAAACAACAGAAGAACTACATGAAAAAATACTAGAAGATATTTTCGAAGAAAATTTAGATATTACCTTTAACAAATTAAATATCTTACACAGTGCGACAGTAAAGAACAGAACTTACTACTTAATATTTTTACCTTATGATCCTGATTCAACAAACGAAAGATTATTTTATACTCTTTACAAATTTAAAAATGGAACTAGATCCTTCAAAAACATATTTTGTTGAAAAGAATGTAGATTTACCAATCTTAGAAATGTTATGCTACATTTACGCAGACACGGAAATAAAATTTAAAATATGCTAGAATGTAACAAAGACACCAGGTCTTGATGAACGACAAATTATTTTAGAAGAAACCACAATGGAAAAAGAAACTTACACCGAGGAATAAACGAAACTATACGCAGGATTAAAGAAAAATACCAATGGAAAGGATTAAATAAAGACGTTGAGAATTTTATAAAAAAATGTGAAACTTGTCAAAAAACCAAAATTTGTAGGAAAAACGTAAATCAACCCCTCGTAATTACAGAAACCCCTCGTACACCTTTTGAAAGAATAAATATAGATATTCTTGAAATTCCCTCAAAGAATTACATCCTAACGACTAACGATGAACTAACAAAATTTATCCAAGCATACCCTCTTAATGACAAAACTTCAAAAAGTATCGTAAATAAACTAATTCTATTTTTTCAACACTATGGTACACCCCTTAGGATCCACTGCGATCAGGGCAAAGAATTTAATAATACTTTAGTGAAAGACTTATGTCAACTCTACAATATCAAACTTACATTTTCAAGCATATCTCACCCTCAATCTAATGGATCAATTGAAAGACTACATGCTACTTTATTAGACATGATCAGAGCCCATCTTTCAGAAAACCCAAATGACAATCCACTAACTTGCATTCCATATGCAGTAATTTGTTACAATAATACTCAAAACAAGACACACGGATTTACTCCCTTCGAGTTAATTTTTGGTCATACATCTTCGAGAGCACCGGAAAATTTATATAATGAAAAAGAAATAATTTCCAAATACATCCGCGATTTAAATAACAGAATTAATTATTTTTATAAATTAGCCAGGGAAAGAACCCAATTATCAAAAGAAAAAGCGAAAGAAAGATTTGATAAAAGAATTTCAGAAAATCCTTATAATAGATAGAGTTTTTATAAAAGAATCTCAAATTTCAGACAAATTGAAAAACAAATTTAATGGTCCATATGAAATAACTGAAATTTTGAAAAACTCAGCTATTGTAATAAATCCAGATACACAAAATACTTATAAAATAAATTTCGACAGAATGAAACCACATCTTGAAAAATAATTTCTTTTCAGATGAATGGAACACATTTAACGCTTATCGGATTCATTACACACCTACTCATCATCTCAAAATGTCAAGTTCAGATCACTCCCGTAAATAACACGGTAGGAATTTATTATAATTATGACACATTAATGAAACTATCAAATAACAGGTGGACATTACTACTTTACAAAGATTTTAAAAATATAAGAAATACCTTAAATGATAACAACAATATTTTGGAACACATAAAAAGTATGATATCAGAATCTACAAATAGAATGAGAAGTTTTAAAACACATGTGCAAACACACATCAATATATTAAGTCAAATATCCAAAGATCTTGAAAATAAATATTCAGAAATATTTGCAGACACTTTAGCGAATAACGAGCGCTATAAAAGAGGTCTAATAGATGGTATAGGAACTGTATGGAAATTCATACCGGGAAACTTCGATGCTTCAGACGGGAAATACTTTTCAGATTGTATTGAAAAATTAAATCATGATGAACATCAAATTGAAAATTTAATGAAAAACCAGAATTCAGTTAGTAATTAAAAATTTTAATAATACAATTCAAAAGCTCAAAATAGATGAGGAAACTTTTAATGAAGATTTAAAGAAAATTGATAAATCAATTTATACTCTTAATGATGATTTAGCATTTTACGAAAGTAAATTAAAAATATTAGACATTTGCGAAACATTATTTGAAAGTTACACATTTCTCGAAAGTTCAATTAATGATATATTAAACTCAATAACCTTTTCACGATTAAAAATAAAACACACTTCAATAATAACTCCAAAAGATTTAGTCAATTCATTGCAAGAAATATCTCAAGCTCTAACAAAGGACAATTTACCAATATCCCCTCAACCAACAAACATTGCTAAATATTTTGAAATAATTGAGTTGCATGCTTTTCAAACAGAGTCAAAAATACTATTTGTTTTAAAGATTCCCTTAGTAGAATCCGAGTATTATACTCTTTTTCAACTATATCCTCTACCAATTGAAGATAGTAGAACAGGATTACATCATTCAATAATATTATCAGAAAAATACATCGCAAAAGATGATGAATCTTTACTATATGTTACATTCCAAAATTTGGACAATTGCAAAAATCTAGATGCAAATTCAAAGATATGTTCTGATGTACTACCAATCGATACAAACTCAATATGTGAAGCCCAACTACTTAAGCAACAATTCCAATTGCCAAAAACTTGTCAAACGTCATTAATTTATGCAAATGGCTACAATGTGAAAGAAATCCAGATCAATACATGGTTGATCACTGTATCTGATCCACTACCAATAACAAGTAAATGTGTAAATCAAGACACAAAAACAATTATAATAAAAAACAATTCAATTATAACACTAACTCCAGAGTGCAACGCCTTTATTGGAACAACAATAATAAGAGCCAGAAATAGCAACGACAGAAATACGAAAATATTATACAATACTGTGTCAGTGCAAATACCATTTGAATGTTGTAATAACATCCCAGAAAAGAAACAATTACCAGAGCTCAAACCCTTAAAACTAAATAAAATTAATGTGGACGATCTGAATATCGGACAACATAAATTGGATCAATACTCTGAACAATTGGATCAAATAATAAATGAACCCTTCGTAAATAAAAATATATCATGGTTTAGTTATTTCACCATTGGACTCATCGTAGCCCTAATAGCCCTTTACACGTTTTGCAAGTGTAGAAGAAAACGACCGACAAGAATAAGCATCATGGGTCCAAATCCGCCTCCTCCACCGAGTCCACATAAAAGAAGACATTTCACATTCGCCAGATTCTTACCAAGGAGAAGACCAAGTGTCCATCCAGAAGAAGACGAAAACGATATCGAACTTGGTTAAACAAAAAATGTGAGTGAAAACAAAAACATTTAATTTTGTGAACTTTTAATTTCAGAATAATATTTATATACTTTTTATTTTTATGATATTTTAACCACTTACATTTTAACATTATATAATCACATTATAATATTCAAGCTTATATTTTGAACGTTATAATTTTATTAACCAAGTAATTGAAAAATCCAAATAAAGTAAAATTTGAATTTTTATACTTTCAAAAGTTGCAGCATTGCCCCAACTTTTTATATATAAGGGGACCTGTTATATGTAAAACTTAACATTGGATTAACCTTCAACAAAGTAACTACATTGTATCAAACAATAGCTTATTGTTACTTGTTTACTCCGCTATTTTGCAGGCTTGCTATTTTTGCCTTGCAGGTGTCCAGAACGGAAATGATGCCTAAGCATTCTTAAACTTATAAATTCATTCAAATATGCTTTCTCGTAGCTCTATTACATTTTGTCCCTCGCCGAGTAAAGTTTTCTAACACAAAGTAAAGTTCTATAACATTTGTTAAACGCGTATTTAAAATCGCTAAAATCCAAAGTTAAGTTATAAATTATTTCAAAGTGTGAATTTTTGTGTTAATAAAATAAAATCTTTTTTAAAACTTTGTTTATGAGAACCCACTCTTAACATAGATATAGATTTATCCAAACATAAACAATAATGCTTATGATGAATTATTAAAATATCATTACAACACTTTCACACCACGTGAAGGGGATTCAATTTCAATAATGGAAATTTTCAATATCTTATTTCATACATGAAACAAATGCACCTGCACGTCGGCATGTGGCAACCTGTCATAGTTTTGTTAGACCCACTAAAAAGCTCAACAACTTTATTGAAATTAAGGATCACTGAATATATTTTGTTGAAGTTTTCTTGATCAATTATCAAATTGTTTTAACTAAACTTGACTTGTGTGAACGCACCTTAATGCCCAAACTACAGATCGAGAATTTCCGCTAACCTTCGTCCACAGCTATCGTGAAAGCCCTATAACACAAGGACGTCATTACAAATAATAAATAAAGGCAAATATAATCATATGATTAGGAATCCATAGTGATCACACACAATAATAATATGTACTCTTGAGATTCCTCTTTCTTAAACGAGTTGTAAATGTTCTTGTGTTTTAAGTTTTATGTTACCTGACTTTATTTATGGCCGTTTTTCTTTCAAATTTAGTTTTTGTTTAGATATTATCCTCTATTAATTATTAATATTTTATTTGTTTATTATAATATACTGTTATTTCGTTTTAAATATGATTTGTTCACAATAGAAACATCAGAAATGTTGCAAAAATGCATGATTTTTTGTCATTCATTCCTAGAAAAAACGATTTTAAATAATATAGTGATTTTCTATTTGATCTAGCAACTTTTTGGCTACATTGCTAGTGATTTTTAATTTTTTAACCTGGCAATACTGATTCTGACAGTTTAATGCGTTAATCCGCATACGCCCACATATAAAGTAAGTGAGATTTCTTACTTGTTTAGCTAATAAATTTACTTACACGGTTCTCTGAACTTTTCGTTGTCTGTGTGTTTTTTAGTTATAAACTTTAAGTCATTTTTTTATCAAAATCGTGTAACTATGGTACAGGGTACACCTGCAAAAGTCTCGTAGAAAACATTTCTAGAAAGAGTATTACCATTTATGGACAAAATATTTGTGGATAAAAATGTGAACTTTGTCGTTTCGAGGACAAATCAAATTTCTTCTAAATATTTAACAAAACGAAAAAAAATTGCACTACGTCGCCTATGCATACAGGCGAGGTAACACAGCATGGATGGCAATAGACGATATGTGCCAAAAATCAAACTATATCAAGAAAACAACCCAAATTTGCCCCCGGCTACTATGTATATAAAAATTAACAAACAAAAAAGATAGTTTTAATTTAAGAGCAATTTTCAAATTATTTAATAGTCTACTAGATGAGATAATCGTTCGACGTAAACTAGCGCTTTCGTCCTTTTTTACACTACTTGATCCGTTGTACGCATCCGCAGTAACAAATCTCTATCTATATACATACAATATGTTCGCAATATATTTAAAGTATAATCTAACTCTCAGGTATGTGCATATGAAGTAGTTATAATAGGAACCAAAGTATGAAAGTTTGCACCGTGACGATTTTGGCTATTTTCAGACTCTGGCAGTATAGTAGTACAGATGTGTGTTGGATGAGCCTCATTAATGTTGAAGTGCACTCACGCACAGAACAGCCCTGTATTGCCCAGTATTTAAATATCTTTATCCGCATTTCATTCTGGTACAAGAAACACCCCGTAATCTTTATTAGATGCGAAGATCAGCATGGCTGATATAGTCTTATGCCACATTAGCCATGCTTTTCCGGTAGGGATTGGAGCAATTAATTTAGTTTACGCTTAGTTGAAGAGCAATCAGTTAGCAATTAATTCTGGTACAATAAATCTTCCGATATCTTTATTAGATCCGGAGTTACGGGTATGGCTAATGTAGCGTAAGTCTTATGCCACATTAGCCAAGGTTATTCGGAAGGGGTAGGAGCAATAAATTTACTTGTTGCGTAGCTGAAGAGCAATTAATTAGCAATTCATTCTGGCGCAAGAAACATCCCCATATCTTTATTAAATCCGGAGTTATGGATATGGCTAATGTAGCATAAGTCTTATGCGACATTAGCCAAGGTTTTTCCGAAGGTGTAGGACCAGTAAATTTACTTGTTACGTAGCTGAAGAGGAATTAATTAGCAATTAATTCTGTTAATTCTGACACAAAAAACATCCCGATATCTTTAATAGTTTCGGAAATATGGGTGTGCCTAATGTAGCATAATTCTTATGCCAAATTAGCCTAAGTTTTTCTGAAGGGGTAGGAGCAATACATTTCCTTTTTACGTACCTGAAAATCAATTATTTAGCAAATTAATTCTGGCACAAGAATCATCCCGATATCTTTATCAGATCCGGAGTTATGGGTATGGCTAGTGTAGCATAAGTCTTATGCCACATTAGCCAAGGTTTTCCGGTAGCAACTGGAACAATAAATTTACTGTTCGTGTAGTAGAAGAGCAATTAATTAGCAACTAAATATGGCACAAGAAACATCCCGATATCTTTACTAGATACGGAGTTACGGGTATGGCTAATGTAGCAAAAGTCTTATGCCACATTAGCCAAGGTTATTCGGAAGGGGTAGGAGCAATAAATTTACTTGTTACTTAGCTGAAGAGCAATTAATTAGCAATTCATTCTGGCATAAGAAACATCCAGATATCTTTATTAGATCCGGAGTTATGGATATGGCTAATGTAGCATAAGTCTTATGCGACATTAGCCAAGATTTTTCCGAAGGGGTAATAGCAATAAATTTACTTGTTACGTAGCTGAAGAGCAATTAATTAGCAACTAATTTTGGCACAAAAAATATCCCGATATCTTTATTAGATCCAGACTTATGGGTGTGGCTAATGTAGTATAAGTCTTATGTCACATTAGCCAAGGTTTTTCGGAAGGGGTAGGAGCAATAAATTCTAGAGAATTTGTGGAGATTTAACCAAGACATAAATAAATTTGACGAATCGAAGCAATAAATAGAGATAATATCGTGAAAGAACATAATGGAATCTGTTAATCTGCTGAGGGGTAGTTTTCCAAACAAATTTAGTGCATGAAGTGTAATTTCTATTAATGCTGTTATCGGTGATCAGAAAGAGCAAGGGGCATACCAGAAATACTTAAGGTTACTGGTGTAATGTGAGAGGATTATCACAACTTGTTGGACTTTAGCTCTAGATAATATCCCAGTTCTAATTTTACCTTAATAAGAGTCTTGATCTTTAAAAAATCCTAAGTGTTAATTTCGGAGTTCAAATATAGTATTCAAATAGATGTGTTTAATTATGTTTAGAAGACCATCAGAAGATATTATGTAGGAAAGTTTATTCCAGATGAGTTTGGTTGTATACTTTCCGGATATCCACCTATATATGTATTTGCTAGAGTATGGCGAAACGTTAAACACTAATGCTGGAATCAAGCAACCAACATACAGGCATATATGCTTAAATTTGTTTTGTTATACTGATTTCGTTTGGTTTCGGTTTATAAATTTTAAATAATATTGTGAGATACTGACCCTTTTGAGTAGAAGGGATTTGCGCTGAACCAGGATGAACTCACAATAGCTCTACGTTTGCAAAATACGTATATATTAAATACTTATTTATTATTATTGGTTGTGCTATTGTGGTGAAGCTACTTATAATAATTTGAATGATTACTTATGAATAAAATCGCTAATCCAGAAATCAAATCATTATTTACTTATTTATTATTATTATTGGTTGTGCCATTTTGTTGAAGCTACTTCTAATAATTTGAATGAAAAGTTATGAATAAAATCGGTAATCCAGAAATCAAATCATAATTTTTTACCGACAGCTTTGATAAGTGCCAATAAATATTTCCTGTATCACAGTACTTTTTAGGTTTCGAAAATATTAGACTATAGCACTATAAAACCTGTTCTTCTCCATCTTGGACTTGGGATAAAGTCACACCAAGCGCGATATTGCTGACCTCGGGTCGAGAATAAATTTTGTAAGGTAGCTCCGATGGCAGCAAATCTTGGTAAAAATCGTCTGTAATAACAGTAAAGATCCAGGAATCTCTGTTGTTCTTGTTTATTTTGGAAAATACTTATATCTTATCAAGAACTCTTATTCCTTCTGGAACAAGAATATGCAGTCTAAATAAATGCCTTTTAAGTTAATCTATTCTAAACAAACTCCATGAAACTTTCAAGTGTGGCAGGAGCAATTCAGAACCTAAAAGGCATGACAGGAAACTAAAACATCGTTTGCTGACTTCTATTCATCATCTTCGTGAAGCCAAGCTTGCTAATATCTATTTTTTAGATCCAAGATTGAGGACCATCCGTATCTCGCTAGATTCGTGAGTGTGTCGTCTATTCATGGAAGCGGATATCTATAATTTTTGGTGACATGTCCGGTAGCCGACCCAAAAATTTCATGGTATCATAAATTTTCTTAACTAGCACTACCGGTGCAGACCAAGAGCTAATGGATGGTTCAACAACTCTATTTAGCAACATGCTATCTACAGATTCCTTAACCAATAGTGTCTTTCCTGTCTTTTCTCAACTATTAATTAAGTTAATTAATCTTGTTCGGTTATCCAGTTCTCATGTAATAATTCATGTTCTTTTTCATTTTCTCATCTAATAATCTCATTAGTTGCTCCGGAAGTTTCAATTTCTAATTTGGTGCTACCCTTCGTCAAAATCTCTTCTGTTAGTGTTTCTGTTTGTTTTCTGCTCTTTTATTCACCATTTACTGAATGACCTTTTATAATCCCAGGCTTCTAACTCCGGTTTTTACGGATTATTCGAGGTTTAAATTACTATGGTCTTCCAATTAGTGAATACTTTAGTTATCGTTGATAACAAATTCAAATTTACCAATGAAACTCAATTATAAACTGAACTCACCAGATACGTTTGGTCCTTTTAGGGTAAGTAAATTTTTGTATATTCCATGTTAGCAACCTAGCAATTTTAGTGGGGGAAGTTCTGTAAAAATTATAAATGCAAAACCACAAGCTCTTCCATTTATAAGACGTACCTATTATTTTGCACTTAATGAAGCGTTTGTCAAATGTATGTACATTTTTCCAGTTATAACGTTTTTTTCCTAAATAAATATTAGTTTAACTTTTTTTAAACTTTTCTAATTGTTTTTATGTGAGATGCAGAGTTTAATTTGTTTTAATTTCAGATAGCACTAGCAAATAACAATTTAACAATGAAAAGAACATTTAATGCCTTAATTACTCATATTTTTTTAATGTTGACAAACCGCGTTGTTAAATTTTAATTATTAAGGGTTTAGAGTTGGATTATAGGGCCGTGGATAAATTATTAATAAAGAAATTGCCTTGATGAGAAATTATCAACGATATATTTATTAATATGTAATTCTTGAATTACAAACAGGAATATTGGAAAAATGTAAAATAAATATTACTCTCCTTAAATTTTAATCTAGATTTTAAAATAGTGTACACCTTAAGATACAGCAGATAACTGTGAACATTAGTAATTTAACGTTTCCTGTTATTCGCAATCCGGGATCTCTTTAGCAAGCGGGATGCGCTTCTGGAACGTGCGCACAAATATTGACGTGACATTTTATGTAAACTGCCGCCGCTGTTTGCAGGAGCTATCCGATTTTTTTGCAGCTTCTTAATATCTGTTTTTAAAATTGCCCGATAGCTAAACACATGAAATATATAGGAATTATATACCGGAGTGTTTTCGCGTAATAAACCGGAAATATTGATTTGTTGCGTGATTTTGTTCAGTGATCGGCATCTTTAAATAATGGGTTGGCTGTCTATTAAACATATGGTGAGTTAATAAGTATCTGTTACGAGTTTTAGTTTTGGTGCATGATGTGTTAGGAAAGTTGCTGAAACTAAGATTAAAATAAAACTGTAACCGAGAAATCATTTTGTTACTTAACTAGTCGTTACATACGCTTAAATGAGCATATTGGGTGCAATAATACATAAGGTTTATAACAAGATAATTAAGTTCTAGTAAATGTGGTAATATTTGCATCCCAAACATTATAAATCAGATTAATGTTACACAATTTCCTAAATCGTAAATCAGTTCTTTGTGTACAAAATGGTTGCAACATATATTGGTGTGAAATTGGTTATTGTTTATTGCCTGACAATTGAAAACACTATTTTTTTGAAGCACCATGTAAAACACAAGGGCAAATTATTTAATTTTGTATTACAACATTTAATTATTTGAAACTTTTGAAAAACTATCACTTGTGTGCATAAAATTTTTAAAAAATCAATCATAATGTATAGCTAAAACAACGTATCTTGCTTTAGTTATTAATTCCAAGTTATTTAGGTATCATTAAGCCAAAGGTATATATTCTGAAATAAAGTGATTATAAATGACACGAAATATCTTATGAATATTTGCTTTGAAGATTTGTTGCTCTTCAGTTTCTTCTATGATTTCTAACGTGGGAACTACTAAATAAATTTTTTGAAACTTCAATTTTCAAATGGGAAATTGATTACCTATATAGAAACAACAATTTTTTTTGTGTTCAATTGATTCCGAAAAGCGGCTGTCTGTGACATTCAAAATAATATATATGGTTTAAAATAATATCTACCAAATTTGAATTTTCTATATACACTAATTAATATCCAAATATGTAATTGTCTAAATCTAAAACGTGTGTATGAGTTTTAAGAAGGTGATATTACGTACATTTTCTCACCTACATTATTGTGTTAACGGTTGATTAGAAGATCAGAAAACGGGTTTGAGAATCAACACTGACCATTGTTTTTATATAAATATCGATATAACTATTTATATAGTTTTCATTTTACTAGCTACAAGTATTATATCCTAAAATTAAATTATTCGTGGAATTTTGATAAAAAATAAAAATTGAAATAACTGACCTATTTTATTATTGTATTTGATATAAATTGAAATGAAATCTTGTGTTTACATTTTGGCTTAATTTTCATTAAAATCATTTGGAATACACCCAAATCCATTCGACAGTATGGTAAAATTTTTCTCCATCATTAATTAACTAACCATAGAGGGTGTGGTATTCTCCCTCAGTTTTTCATTGCAATAAACTCGAATGCACCCACGTTCTTCTCTTTGGTTCATTTTCCTATCTTGGTTTGCTACAATTATCTTCTTCATCAAGAAGGAGAGCTATCTATATATAAATAGGCAAAGACACAACCGTTCGGTACCATTTTTTCCTCGGTCCCTCAACCCATTTGCTTTATTTTTGTTTTGTTTAGTAGCTACGGACGACCTTCAGTGCAGAATGCTAAAATTAATTTATAATATTGGTTCACTTAGTAAATAATAAAATAATAAAAAAAATCATTAATAATTTCATTGCATTGTAAATATTGTTTGTCACCTAAAATCAGAATTATGTTGAACCTGTTCAATTTATTTCTTATAATATCTCATTAATTTGAAGCTTTTACTGGTAATTTAGAGTCTTTTTATTTTGGTCGGATAAATTTCATATAATTTAACTACAGGTTACAAAAAATCGTGAAATTATGCACAAATTCACGATAAATAGTAGATCTGGCAACACTGAATTCATGTCTATTTATAGGAAATTTGATTTAAATTTTGAATTTCATTACTTTTGTAGCGATTAGGTTGAAAGTTTTCAATTCATTCAGAAAAGTTTTCAAAGTATTCGATTTCAATTCAGAGAAAAAAATGTCAAAAAATTGGTGTGGTTCGTATTTGTTTATATTTCCGATATTAAACAGAAATCGTCAAGGGTTACTAGGTAAGTTAGTGTACTTTAATTCACACTATTGAAAATATACTGAATCTTAAGATATTTGAAATTTTTTATATTGAAAATCATACTGAAAATTATGTTTTCTGACAACCTGTTTATCTTATACTTAATTTATTTTACATTACATGGTCCCATTGCTGCAAATTTCTGAATTTTGAAACCAGGTGACTAAGTTTTACTTAACATAAATGTCATTGACATATTAAAGATTTGTTTGAATATAAAAGATGTACCTACCCATTTATTAGGTTAAGTCAGGTACATTTATTCTAGAGTAAAATATATCTTACATGCTGGCTTTGCAACCTAACAATGTTCAAAAAATATAAAATTTAAAACGCTCTAACGCGACAACAGGAACCACTGCGTAATTATATATGCTATTTTCAAAGGATAAACACAGCAGTGACTGGTTAACGCTGTTTCAGACCATGTGATGACCATCTTTTACTGTCCAGTGTTTGGAGTTGCCTTTGGTTCAATATGAAAATATTTACTGTTATAAATTATAGATCAGTATTGATTTTTCGGTCAAGTAGCACTAACTTTCGTAGAAAATAATTTTTGTAAATTTTTGTTGATATAATTCTGTCATTAATATAATAATTATTTTCATAATAGTCCGAAGGTGTTGTGCAACAAATCTTCAATCAGCTCAGCGGACAATAGAAATGACACTACAGATTATAGTTTTCATTTCATTCTTAGTCATTTCTATTTTTGAAATCTTTTGTGGTGTAAATGACGGAAACATCTAAGTTACAAAGAAAAATCCGCAGATATTTACATCGAACATGTTGCATAGACAATGTTACATTTTTGATAATGTTTAGGACATATTAAAAATAATCCTACAATAATATACATAAATAAAACATAATTACGTGAATGGTTTCTACAAATGCAATCCAAATGAAATAATAGGGATAGCAAAGGACTGGCCTACTTTAATAAATTCGCCTCATCTCTATTTCTTATAGAAAACATAATGTTCAACTTCAACTTCAATCGAAAAGTTTATTACATTTTTCGTACTATATTAGAAGTAATAAAATGTTTTCCTTGAGTGTGAGAAGTGAACTGTACATGATACTGACCTGAACTAACTTTTCTCTCTTCTTTAAATGTGGTTTCTGCTTCTAGAGAGTTCAAATCATAGAGAATATAGAATATGTTAGGCCTCAAAAAAAAACCGGAACGCACGGTGAGAGGGAAAGGAAACCTAATAGCGTAGCCACTTGTGTATAAGTTCCCATTTTATTGGTGCTTGATTGTCAAATGACGTATAAGAATTGCTTGCAGCATTAGAGAGAGATGGATACATCCACTCGGTTTCTTTTCTTTTACCCATCGTTACGATTCCATTTGTACAGTGCATCCCATTTTGGTTGAGATTGCCAGGTTACTCGGTTGTTATTGAAGATAGAGTCTTGCGGTTTTTACATACCTGTTCTACTTTTTTGTGAAACTCAGGATGGACATATCAGATTTTGCATAAGTGTTTCCATTTATAAGATACAGGGCGATTTTGATAATTTATAACTTTTTGGACCCCTTCTATATCTACGAAGTTATTAGAAATACTCTTGCGCTAAGAACTACGTCTAATAGAAAATTTTGCATAGAATCCAGTGGAGTACTCAATTTTTTTTCGAGTATGGTTTTGAAGATACTACACAACATTATATATTTTTAAATGAAACACCCTGTATTTTATTATTTCATTGAATTCGTTAATTTTTTCCCTTTAAAATAATGTATAATACAATACACATGGTATTATTAGAAATGCTAAAAAAACACTAAAAAGCTGAGTTTTTTACTAGTAGGCCATGTATTTTCCATTTAAAAGGGGAATCAAACAAATAATTCCATTTGAGATTTTTTAAGGAGTTTATCAGCAAAGAAAAATAATATTAACAATAATTCAATAACACGAAACATGAAATTTAGGTACCTAAAAGCAACTAATAAATAGTTATACATCGTTCATTATGTATAACAAACAGAACAAGTATTACAAATCAAATATCTATCTTAAAATTAATTTTGGACATTATTTATTACCTTATTGATTTAACTGTTCAAATTGTTGTCCATTTTCCCTAACACATAATTGGCAAACCTTTTCAATACGCCTGAGTGCATTTAAAATTATAACAGGTCGCCTTTGTAAATCCCGAAAGCTGCCTCCGTTGCGGCACGAAGTTCTTCGCGACTGTTGTGTCTGTTGGTATATATTTTATTTTTCAAATAACCCCACAATAAAAGTCCAATATAGATAAATCGGGTGATCTTGGAGGCCACCTAATTGGTCCATGTGTTCCTATCCAGTATCTTGTATTCTGCCTGTTAAATATACCGGCACTGCTTATATGAGATTCGTCTGACCAAATAACTTTCCTTACAAAATCATTGTCCCTTCGGGTTTGGTCTAAAAACCAATTGCAAAAATTTAACCGTCTTGCTGCATCACCAGGATATAAGTGCTGGGCAATATTGACTTTGTAAAGTTTAAATTTATATATTTTTTTAAATTCTTTGGACCCGTGATTGAGAAACTCCAGTGTAATTTTCTAATTTCGCACAAGAAGTCTGGGGATAGGCATGAACGCTAGCTAACACATTTATTTAATTCATTTCTCGATTTTCTTTGTTATACACCTTTGATCGAGGTTTAGAATATGCACCAAAACTTAGTAAATTATTCTTTAGTCTAAATATAGTTGCTCGACTAGGTATCTGAAAGTTTTAAACATGTGATTTCATAAAATATCTTATGGTAAAATACTCGTACTTTATACCTGTGGAAACATAATTCTAAAGCTTCTTCAACATTCTCATAACATTGATTTAAACATTGTATCATATCGTATTTTTCGTTATTTTGAAAAACGAATTCTCTTCCAGCCATTGTCAATTATCAACCAGCAAACTAACGAATAATTATTTATATAATGATCTTGTAAACTCAAACACGGTTAAACACAATAGTTACTAACAATGACAGCTCGATCAGATTTGCGTTTTTGTCTCCAGCGCTCACTAGATAAAATATTGTTCCGAAAGGCGCAATTCTATAATAATTTTAAATGGATTCATGGGAGATGGAAAGGTTTGCCAATTATGTGTTAGGAAAAATGGACAACAATTTGAACAGTTAAATCAATAAGGTAATAAATAATGTCCAAAATTAATTTTAAGAATGATATTTGATTTGTAATACTTGTTCTGTTTGTTATACATAATGAACGATGTTTAACTATTTATTAGTTGCTTTTAGGTACCTAAATTTCGTGTTTCATGTTATTGAATTATTGTTAACATTATTTTTCTTTGCTGATAAACACCTATAAAAAATCTCAAATGGAATTATTTGTTTGATTCTCCTTTTAAATGGAAAATACATGGCCTACTAGCAAAAAACTCAGTTTTCTAGTGTTTTTTAGCATTTCTAATAATACCATGTGTATTATATTATACATTATTTTAAAGGGAAAAAAATAACGAATTCAATGAAATAATAAAATACAGGGTGTTCCATTTAAAAATATATAATGTTGTGTAGTATCTTCAAAACCATACTCGGAAAAAAAAATTAGTACTCCACTGGATTCTATGCAAAATTTTCTATTAGACGTAGTTCTTAGCGCAAGAGTATTTCTAATAACCTCGTAGATATATAAGGGGTCCAAAAAGTATAAATTATCAAAATCGCCCTGTATCTTATAAATGGAAACACTTAAGCAAAATCTGATATGGTCATCCTGAGTTTCACAAAAAAGTAGAACAGGTATGTGAAAACCGCAAGACTCTATCTTCAATAACAACCGAGTAACCTGGCAATCTCAACCAAAATGGGATGCACTGTACAGGCGCCCAACTGTCAATTTCCATTTTCAATACCGCAGTGACGACTAGTTTTTATACCCAAGCAATTATACCAGTCCGTAACAAAATTTTATTATTATTTGCAAATATTATTCCAAATGCAATTATACACAAACAACTCCTTTAAATACTCAATCGTTTTGTTACTTATTTATTGTTATTGTTCCTTTCACATCGCAAAAATATATTCCAGTATATCTTATGATGGGTTGTGGCAGCTCTCAGACATGGGCAGATCCCACCAAAGCTGATTCGTACCCCATTTCAAAGTAAATTCCAGATGGTATTTTTAATAAATGTAAATATCCGTAGTGTTTTCTGACTATTCTCTAACATTCTGGGAGGATGAATATAATTAAACAATTTATTCTTTTTTTTTTCGTTCAGTCTAATATTATTTATGAGGTGTTTTCTCGAATCGTCGTCCTATCCACTTCAGGTCGGTAACTTCAAAAGCGTGATTTGATGCAAAGCATGGATTGTCTCCGATCGTTCGCTGGTAGGAAATTTCAGTAATGGTCGGAATGACAGCACTAATATGGCAATAAAAATCTGAAAACGTTGAAAGAAAGAAAACATATCATTACTCCAGTCACTAGAGATTTTAAATATGATAAAATTCAAAAATTAGTTTCAGTAATAGAGAAAACAAAATTTAAACTCGAGTAAGAGGAAATGGGGAAATGTGGTGGTGAATGACTAAATATGACATTCTAGTGCAAAATGTTTTCTACAAAAGTTGTAGATAAAAAAAAATGAAAAACTCGTACTCAGGACGTTTTTCATCATAATCTCGAATTTTAAGAGAATATCGCCTAAACCGATTTTTTATTTTTATTTTTTTCTCTCTCGTGAAACTAGTACAATTTACAGAACGTTTTGTATATCTTTTTAATCCTAAAATATTATGATTTCTTTGGAATCTTAAAAACGACTATTTATTCGACATATTTATAATTTTCCTAAAAGTTTCTAAATTTTCCATCAACAATTTTCTTATATTTAATTTGATTTTACTACTGTGTTGGGGCTCATTCAAACCTTCGGAATCTCCAGTTTAAAATGGCCTATCTAAGTTTATGGTTTATTTGACATTAAAGCGGTTAAAATTGCGTTTTTTCTTCATTTCAAAAACGTATTTCCACCAGCCTATTATATATTGCATTCGATAATGCCCTGAAATTCGCTCTGCAGAATGTATTATTAACGTTGATATCGGTCTGAAATCAAACTTACAAATATTGTTCACAAATATGGAATTATTATTTTTTTGTTACAGAAAGAACTCTTTGCTACTAAACTCGACGGAGAAACTGGTAGTCGCGACAGACGCATATCTCTAGTTTCACAAGGCAGTATGAAGACAAAATGGTTAAAGGCTTTCAAAAGTCTTAAGACACCTCCTGAAGTTGAAAAGTAAGAATCAGCTACAGTTTTACATGATTTAGTTTTTCTGTGTTGTTAATATCAACATTTAATTTCATTAAAACGAAAGCAGACAAAATACTTTATTTGAAAGTTTTTTAAAAGTAACTTGGTTATCCTCTATATCTTAATTAACTTCATTTACTCTGTATTATTTTCTCGGGAGTAATCACCACACTTTATAGAAAAGTTTCTGAATTACAAAGTTTCCGAGTTTCTCAATGGCAAGTACAAGAAAATTTAAAACTCTAAAGTACGATGTTTGACAATACCTTCTAAGTGAGTAAGTCGTTTAATACTACTAACTACTACTAACATAAAAAATGTATTAGCACACCATATTAAGAAAAAGTTAAAAGTTAACATTATACGGTTCTTTCGAGAAGTAAGGAATAAATACATAATTTCTGAAAGTGAGACTTTTTCGAAAAAATCCTCTGAAATGTCGATTTTATTTTAAACACATACACTTTTTGACATACTTCCTTTACTTGTGACGTAATCATTATTCAAGGTATGACCTCAGCTACAATTTGTTTAAATAACGTCGCCCAATGTCGACTATGCAAATTTAGCTCAGGTCATTTACGGAGAAAAAGACCTTTTGGTGACAAAATTAATAGTTGAGGAAAAATTCAAAAAATTGATAATGGGAAGTACCTGTGTAACTATATCCTTGTAATAAATAATCCTAATGCAAATTTTAATTTTAAGCAGACACATTTAAAGGAACCTACTGTTCCTGTGTTAGCACTTTCACCACATTTTATATATTATTATTATATAAAAATGAAACACTGATACAAATTGATAGTAGTTAATAATATTAAAAATGTACCTTTTCTTTAATTAGTTAACAACACAATTTTTATGTTGTTCAGTTCAGATTCCTGTTAGGATTTTTTTTATTAATAAAGACTAATTAATGACTAGCGAAATTTCTTTAGATATATATATATATATATATATATATATATATATATATATATATATATATATATATATTTATATATGCTTTGATCTTTTATTGAAACATTTACAAATGGAAAAATCTCTTGCAACAGCCTTTGCATTTTGCATATTATGATTGCTCCGTCATTGTCATCTGTGGCTAAATGGAGTTTAGGTAAATTTATTACATAAATTTATATTATCCAAAAAATATAAGTATGTGTCTGCTTAAAACTAAAATTTGCATTAAGATTATTTATAAAAGGATATAGTTACACAGATACCACCCCTTTGCAATTTTTCGAACGGACTCGTCAGAAAAATTGATACGGAATGGCCAAATGTTTTCAATACTTATATGTATTTATGCTTTAAATTTTGAACTCTTCTACATTTTCAACGGTGGTTTATTCATAATGATAGGGTCATCCGGTGAGGTAATATGACATTTCAAAATGATATGTCTTCCATAAGATTGACGGGGCTACAGTATTTATTTTTAGAACATGAAGATCTATCGCTTCAGTTAATAAGAATCTTTTAGCTACAAAATAAAAAAATATATAAGCGATTAATTATTTTCTTTTTGGAATTTTGGGTAAAGATTCCATAATTTAAGAAACCAATTAACGAAGTTGAGCTTATAGCAGCTCATTTTGTAGGTCTTTCAATTCTCTTTAACATTGCTCATAGTAGCAAACACGGTTTCATTGGTATATTTAGTGTAAATGATTAAAAACTGAATTGTTACCGATTTTTCGCGGTTTATTTGTCATAAAACAAAAACGCATCCATAAAAAATATAGAATTTTATGATTTTATATCAATTAGTCTTGTTTTATCATTAGAACAAGCTGATGTCGGTTTTGTTCTCCTATTGATTTTGTCACGTATTTTCGTAAATGACCTGGGCTAATTGTAAAAGCGTGTCATTCTACGTACACATTGTCAAAAATATGATTGCATTAGTTAGATTACATAAATAATTTATATTTAAAAAAGAACCGACTTCAGCTGACTTAAAATAAAAACAGTTTAGAAACCGTGTGCAATCGATCAATATTTTCAGACATATCTTTTTTTATCTGATTTAATTAAGGTACAATTCAATTAAAAATTTTAGCGTATTCTTATCTCTCTCTCTCTTTCTCCCTCTCTAATATTTATTCTTTGTCTATATTTTCCAAAATATATTTTAACTTCTTTATTTGTTTTATTTGGACCATTTTCTATAAATGTAACTAATTTTCTGTATATTGCCTCCACACTCTATATGCTTCTGTGTACTGGTCACTCCTATATAACTTATTAGTCTATCATTTTCTGAATCACCCTGTACAACTATAATTCAACTCAACACAATATTACAACGGTTCTGATAGCTTTAAAACCACCCTGTATAAGTACAAATCCTCTCCACGCTATTGACTCTTTCTATTTTTCTATTGTTTAAATTATTTCTGTATACCAATGATTTTACTTCGCCCCATATGTCTAGTATTCCATTTATGCAACTACTCATGATCTACCCTATATTACAAAATTCACCTTTTTGAACCACATTTTATGACTATAAATTTACTCTACCATTTATTTAAATCACCCGGTATATGCAACTGCTTCTAAATTTTTTTTAGTCCATGTCTATAATTATACCCCGCCCTATGTCCTACAATTCAAATATCTTAACTGCTCACATAAGAAATTTTTTGATGCACCCTCAATAACAATAATTTTACCCCACTCTTACTTCAAAGACCTTGTATAAGCAACTAGTTATGTTCCAAACTATATAATTTTTTTAAACCGCCCTGTATAACTGAAATTATACTCCACCTTATATTTCAACCATCCTGTATACCCAACTGCTTCTGACAATTTTTAAAGCCTTTTGTATAACTGTAATTATTCTCCGTTCTATAACGCAAATATCCACTCTGTTAAACTATAGTTTTGCTCCACTCTTATTTCAACCACCTTGTATATGCAACTACATATGTGCTACCCAATACAATATATATTTTTACAATTACCCTGTATAGCTAATTCAATTCCAACTTATATATCAACCATCCTATGTTTACAACTGCTTATAAACCACCTAATACTATATGCACGCACGCACACACCTTCAACCGTATTCCACACAGAAGAGATCGCCGGAATAACAAATTCTCGTTGTAATAAGCTAAAGAAATATTTTCTGCAATTTCACGCGACTGTAACTTAACTTCGTTTCTAAAATAAACTGACTTCAAAAGCATCAAAATGAAAATCATTACAAACTCCATGTACGACATATTTTCATGGCATTTAAACTAGATATTTATTATGAAAATTTGACATTTACCATGTTGTTTACAGTTTTCGTGCATATATTTTTCCGATTTTCAGAAAAACTTCATAGAAAAATGTACGGAATCAAGCTGGAAGATATCTTTGTAATATACAATTTATAATATTCAAATTGCGTGAGCAGTTTTAGAGAAAACAGTGATGATTCATTGAAAATCGCTGAAATCTAGTCCCTTATTTACTTTTTTTTCTGATTTTCTAGAAAACCGTAAATCTCATATTATAGACAATTATATTGGACATTTCTGTAACGTTCCTTAATATAATGCAGTTTAAATCATCAAAATTGCTCAAGCCGTTTTTGAATAATCGCTCGACATACATAAAAAAAAGTTGCATACGAATTGTTAACCTCTTTTTGGAAGTCGGTTAAAAATGAAATATACATGACTTTAAATTTTATTAAATTTAAGGATAATGATTAAAGAAAATGTTGAAAGTGTGCACTGCTGGCTATCTGACAGACGATTAATAAATTCCTGTTGAACATGGACGATAACTTCAGGGGATATACGATGTATCTCACGAATTCTCGCTTATAATTGTTCTAAATTATCCAGTCCAGTAACGACTACTTTGCGTTTAAGTGCCCCCACAAAAACTTATCTAGGTGTGTCAAATCTGGCGATCTAACTGGCCACTTAATTGGCCCCCTCCTTCTATCTAATAATTCGGAAAACCTCATCTAAATAAGCAATAACAACTGCTGCATAATCTTGTTGAAAGAATTTTCCCTTGCATTATGACGCACCACATTCACTTTCTGAGGATGTTGAGAATACTCCGTCAATAAAGTCAGGTTTCATGTAGCTCATGAACAAGGCATCTTTTTTTGTAATCTCAGCGTGTCTGTCGAGCGCTTTTTCAATTCTGCTCGGGCTCTCTTAAAATCTTTTGCATGATCTTTGTCTAAGTTTAAAACCGTTTTCTTCCATTCTTCTAATTTCTCTTGTAATGGAATTATGAGACACTCCATGATTATACTCGTGAAATTTTTCATTCGAGCTTCCACAGCTTTATGCCTTAGACATATTCGAGTAAGTGCTGTTCCGATATCCCTAGTTGCTCCTCGAGTGTTGGTAGCGGAGTCCGCTATTTTTTGGAAAGCATCCAAATAGGCTGTCACTCCCAGGATCGTGACCGTCAGGGAAGAATGAAGCTTAGTTGCTTTGGTGATCAGGTCTTCCCAAAGTGGCATACCGTTCTTCATATCTTGGATAATTTGTTGAAATAATCCACCAAGTGCTCCTGATTCGCGTTCCATTGAGGCTTCCATGATTTACAAACTAACACCGAAGTAATTTAATATAAAAACGTTATTATATTGTATAACTAATGTTTACAGTCACTATGTAGTCTGTCCCTTTGACATCCCAAGAAAATTCTGAATAAAAAAACATTCGATGCAAACAAAGAATCAACTTTGGACATTCAATTTAACTAAAACACCCAAGAACTCGCACTTTTAAATGAGATTTCTCACGTCAGAATAAAAATACACCATTTTCCACTAACTCGTCCTATATTCACACCCGCGACCACCATTACATTATCACTTCGCTGTTTTCTTTCTATCAATTTTGTGAATTGTTTACGCCGCCATATTGAATTTAGAAGCCACTTGGTTAAGTGTTGAGTGACGATTGTCTTGTATTGCAAACAAAACGTTAAGTTGATGTTCTTCTGAGAGTCGACCATATTTAGGTAAATCATGTCTAAACTTACGGTATTTAGACTTAATATTGCTTATCACGGTTTGGCTAATGGCACGTCGATCGGGATGAGTTTAAATGAACAATTCAGATACTTCTTGTTGGAAGCGCCTCCTGTCTCCAAATCCGATACCTTCAAATAATTTTAATTAGTTTTTATTCAGGTAATTTCACATTTCTTTAATG
Organism: Octodonta nipae; assembly: GCA_034190945.1. NCBI lineage: Eukaryota > Metazoa > Arthropoda > Insecta > Coleoptera > Chrysomelidae > Octodonta > Octodonta nipae. Next base: position 58,080,823 of record CM067219.1, read on the forward strand.
ATAAAGTCAATAGGAACTCAATAAACAGTTCAAACACACTGCTTTGCCAAACAAAAGATATGAAATCGGTAAAAAATATGAAACCAAGAACAAACACGAATTAAAGTTTTATCTGATAGTAATAAAAAAAACATTTTCGGTCGCTAAAGCTACTCACAGACAACCATAATTTTTGACGAAGCATTGCGTAGAATGACTCGCTCTTTCAATTAGCATCATCAAAATTGTCGAAATTGGGTGACGCCATTTAAAACAATTGTCAAAGATGTCATACCTCGAAGTGCTTTTGTTTAGAACAGAAACTCTCACTCATCCATTTAACATATGCTGACTGAAATCAATCACTCCTCAGTAGTATAGATATGAGAGTTTTGGACCACTTGGGCCAGTAGGCAGATATATCAGTATTTGAGCTCCCGTAGGCCGCCGGCACTGGGTTGTGTGGGTTGTTGGGTATGTTAGGTGTCTATTGAGTAGTTGTGTGAGTTTCATAAATTTGGTTGCAGTGTTAAGGGAGAAAAATGCGAAAACGTTAATTTTCATTGAATAAAATTTAATAAAGTGTGAAATTTCCATCCGCCCGCCTATGAACAAGGGTCAGTTAGCATTGGTATCCCATCAAGGTCAGTAAAAATACACGTGTAATTGTTGAGATAATTATTATTCAGTTAAAGACTGTTACCAGCGCATCCGGTTGAATTCACGATTTTTGCAAGTAATGGCTTGTAAACGGTTGACGTCACTGTTGGAATCGCGTTTCGCAATTTTTACGAGTACGAGTTTTTGCACAAGATGGGGTCTGCGATGTCAAGGTTTTTATTGCAAAGATGAATAATGTGTGTATTGGTTGGTAATCAAGTAATTAAAAATACACGTGTAATTGTTGAGATAATAATTATTATTTAGTTAAAGACTGGGCGCATATGGACACCTCCACATTTGGTCGCCTATGAAAGGGGTCATTAGCTGGTATCCCATCAAGGTCAGCCGCCTCATTTTGAAGGTCAACTAGTCGGATTCCGACCAGCCATTTGATTTTTTGCAATTTCAGGTGGATTGTTGAAATTAGAAGGAACAAATAAATGAGAGCATTAGAAAGATTATGTTTTATTAGAATTATAAAAAATTTCGTACAATTTTTTAATATCTATTCGAGGTACTATATTAAGAGGAATTATTATGTCAGAAGTATTGCTATTATTTTTGTGAATAAATAAATGGTTTTCTCCGTCCTCTGCCCATATGGTGGTCCGTACATTGTTGTCGTAATCTTCGGAAACCAGTACGTTGTTGTCATCTCTGTACTCACAGATAAAATTTAGAAATTTTTCAAACCCAGCTGGCGTAAAAGTCACAGATGATGTTTCTTCTTTTGGAAATGGATTCGGTTGATTGGACTGGTCTTGAAAAACAGCTGCATGATTATTTGAACGCAGGACTACTTTCTCAGCGGTAAATACTATTTGCAGAAAATTTGCAAATTTGTAGTTGAGCTACTAAGTAGTTGGGTGTAATTCTCTTGGTAGTTTTTCAGTTGGTAAAATTAAAGCGATGGTTGTTGGACATAACGTCACTGTAAGTCATCTTAACTCACTTCAAGAGATACTGCGGGAAACGTGTTTGCGTTCAAATGTACGTTGTTCACTACCACTACCGCGAATGCGGTTGACTCTCCCACCAGAGATAAATTAAATAAGAAATAAAAAAAATTTGCCAGAAATGTTAGCTGAGAGATGGGATCGAACCGAGGACCTGTAATGGGGAATATACTTACCTTTGTAATTAACTCGGCGCTCTTTCTACTCGGCCATTTCTGGGTGAATACAAAACAGGGTGTAAAGATATAAGTGTTGCATTATAAAATTGTTAACTGAAGAATAAAGACGTATACGGCATTTTCAATAATTATATTAGTGAAAGCTAGTATTACTACTGGTTTTGTGATATTGACTTTTATATCACAAAACATGCTATACACAAATATACCACAGGGGGTGGAAAATGTGGTGGTACGATTTTCTAGGAATTGCTCAAATAGATCTGATTTTTCGCTAATGAGGCGGACATTGCGAAATGATGGGCTACTACCAGCATATTTTGCAGAATTTCCTAAAGATGGCACCCCATTACGCTACAATCTTAAAATTTTCTTTTACAATGGCACTGTGGAGGATTTTGATGGATTAACAGCAAATTATGATTGTCAGCAGGAAGCCGAAGCAACAGCAACGACTAGTAGACAACAGCTACCAAATTCGCTTCAGAGAGAACTCAATAACTTATTAATATTGTTATGTTTTGCTGTTATATCTTTGATATTATTGTTGGTAAAACTTATGTTGAAATGTACAAGATCTATACACTCGTTAATAAAATAATTTTGAGAAATAAAAATGCATGTTATACTTCATTCATTTATTAAGGTAAAATCTTATTGATTAACCAATCATAAATATCATTACAATTTTTTATAGCACTTTTGTATTCTGCATATTCTTCATTAGAATCTTCATAATGATAGCCACAGACTATGGGATATTTACTTGTCTCACGGTCCTTCTTAGTCACATCTCTCAACTTTATGGCGTTGATGGTATGGTCCAAATTTATGAACTTTACATGATTGAGCCCAAGCTCATTTTTAACCGACTTCCAAAAAGGAGGAGGTTATCAATTCGTCGTGTATTTTTTCGCTTTTTTTTGTATGTATGTTACCTGATTTCTTCTCCTGTGGTGCACCGTTTTGAATGAATATGGTCTTGTTTAATATAGTATATATCCGAATTGGTGAAACTTCAAATTTTAGAAAAGAATTCTATTGGTAAAGTGATAAAATTTGTGAATGAACACATGCGTGCATGGAAATCGACCAACATGATTTTTCGAACATCTGGAGAGATCTCATATACTTTTCTGCGAAACTTGCAGTTTTGCAAAATCATATTCAAAAAATTTCTGAAATGACATAACAGACATTTCCTCATAAATATTTTAATTCCAACGTAATAGTGCGGTAATTTTAGGCACTGAAAGTTTTAATAGCGAATTTGAAAATTTTCTATGTACATTTCAACCATATAGGTAGTAAAGCATAGTATTTTCGGCTCCTTAAATCAATGAGTACCAAGCTCGTTTTGTTTGTATACCAAGTAAATACCTATTTAAATGCACAATATCTGACGGTTTTTTGTTGTCGTAATAGAAAATTCAGATCTTCTGGAACTTGGTGGCACAGGGTGTTTAGTTATAGCAAACAAAATCACAAAGTTTCAAAGTGGCAGAAGGAGTTGCATTTATATGAAAATTGAAATATAGGACGGACTAGAATGATAGTGGTCTAGGCAGCCGTATATACAGGATGGTTGGAATATAGGGTGGACTAGACGTTTGGTGGTATAAAAATGGTAATGTATGTTACATGATGTGGACATAAGCCGTTGCATGTGTCTTTTATAGCCTTGATAGCCAATAACATAAAATGTTAAAATTAAATAATTTATGGGGTAGCCCACAAGGAATTATATACTATGGTTGAACAAATATAGGATGGATTCTACTCTGTCCTATACTTTACAGAAGACAGCTAACAAATTTATGCTTGTCCGTGGACAGTCGTATGTACAGGATGGTTGGTACATAGGTTGGAGTGGAATTATCAATAGTTATACAGGATTGTCAAAAAAAGTTGAAAAAAGGTTACATGGCACTTATTAAGTCATACTAGTACATTTTGTTCGTAAAGATTTACCTGTCAATTTAAATGAGAAAGTATCATTGTGTAATGTTGAGGCTTTCGATGTTACCTGGTTCTGTCTATTAAGGTTATACATACAAAATAAAGAATGAAAACTACCTGAGTTCAAAAAAACTAAAAAGTTGAAAATAAAACATCCGACTTCTACCTATAACTAAAAAGCTAAAAATAATTATATCAAAATACAACTCTAGCAAATAAATAACACATTCAATGTTGTAAGGTACCTACCCAGGAAGTAACAAATGTAAACATCTCATTCTGTACAAATGTATATTTTTGAAGTCGGTGCCAGAAACTCCAATGAAGCATTTTAGATTTGCTTGGCACAGACTTCGATTGGTAGGTAATTAATTTGTACAGAATGACCACCTTTTAATGTTTACATTTGTTACTTCCTGGGTAGGTACCTTACAATATTGAATGTGTTATTTATTTGCTAGAGTTGTATTTTGATATAATTATTTTTAGCTTTTTAGTTATAGGTAGAAATCGGTTATATTTTTTAAAAAAAATGTTTTATTACACTTTTTAACTAATAAGTCATATTTTTGGTGACCTCTAACGTAGACATGAGAACATCTGGAGAGAAGAAAATTCAAAATCATATTCAACTGGCTTACATCCCAGATTCCACCATTGTAACTGAGTCCATGAAGAAAATTCTCACATTATCTGACGGTTCGTCGATCTTCCTTGCACAGCGTTTCAAAGGGCTGAAGAGGCTTAAACAGGTAATGTATGACACCCGTTGCATGTGTCTTGATAGCGGGAACAAATTCCCCGTTAAGAATGAAGCCTTGGATGTCAACGATTGCGATTTCCATGGTGAACTGAAGTTGTAATGTGCAGATGTGCTCTTTTATGATAGGTTACGAACAATTTCGCTGAGTGGGAGAAACTCCATCAAACAATCGTGGATGATTATACAGAAGGCACGTGTTTTGTCAGGAAAACCTGTTTGAGATTCAATATCCAGGCGTACAACCACAGTGGAGGATTTCATGCTTCATGTCTTCACGTCGGGAACAATCGATTACGAAGAGAGTGTGATTCTTGAAGGTGAGATAGTCTAGGAGCGGGTGCCTTTTGTCAGCAAAACTGGGATAAAAGTCCGTGTAGCCTTTGTAGGCTTCTCCTTATTCGTTCCTGGGGAAATCCAACTGCATTCTTTCGTTCGGCCAAAATTCTCCATTAAGAGTTAGACGAATATTAAATATGTGGATATGATCAAATTCCGTGGGATCAGCCGCTATGTTGCTGTGCTTATTGGTCTGGAAGGCAACGATGACGTATCGAGGACTCTCTATAGCTGCACAAGTTTTCACGCCCAAATTTCTCGTGTGGCGCCTGTTTTCAGAGCAGGCAACTCATGAAGTTCCCATTTACGAAAGGGAATAATAATGCCGGTATCCTGTTTAACGGCTTGCAGCAGTTCAAGTTTCATATCATCGTTGGGGAAAATATGCTGGACTTTGAGTTCAATGCTGTCAATCGTCACGCTTGCTTTTGTAGATTTATCAGTAATAATAAGACAATCATCATCATTTCTTGCTCGCACTAAACGTATTGTTTGCTTTCCACAGGTTACTCGCTGGTAGTAGTTGTAGAGAGAAAACAAATGCTTGAGCGGGATGTACATTCGGAAAGATCTGTCTGCTGCGTTCACAATTGGTTTACCGGGAAAATTCCAGCCAGCAATAGCTAATTCTCTTGAACTGGTAGGATCATAGCACAGATAACCTCGTATGGCACTGACGCGACCGGGATCGCGAACCGATTCCATTTCTTTACCACACTGTTCGTAAACCATATTATCGAAGAAAAATGCTTCTGCATTAGGGGATAGGGAAACTTCACCTGCACCTGCCGTTACATTAATTTGACCCTTAACGGCGATATACGAGTCCGCCATGGATAACCAGGAATCGGCTTGGTTCACAGTAATCTCCACTATGTCGTTGTTCCCAAATGACTTTACATAGGGATAGTAGGTTCTGACTTCCATTCTGCGAATGCTGTCATCGAAACTGGGCTTTCGGAAGATATCGAATGCTTGAGTTGACATGATAGCCTAGCGATTGTAGAAATAGTTTATTGGAGAACGTAAGTGATCTCTTCAAAGGTTTCGTTGATACTGACTTTGGCTGTGGTATGTTTGTACTTTTATGAGGATGCTCAAATATGAGTAAGCGTCCCATTATTGCTGCAATAGCTGTTTCAGTTCCAGTCTCACAATGATTTCCTCCCCTCGGAAATTGACGAGTTCAGATTCCTGATTAAGAATTCTCAAAGTTATGTTGTGTATTTCTCTTCGGTTGATAGGTAAGTAGATAAGATGTTGAGGTGTTTCGTGAATAGCGAAACCAGGATCAACTCCAATGGCAAACTCGTATATGGTATGTGACGGTCTGTCGTTGTAGAATGCTCCCGATGTGATGTTACTATCGAGATGGATTGTTCGCACTTTTATAATATTTACTGGTAAATCAGAGCTGTGCACTTGAAGAGGTGTGAGCAGTCTCTTGGAAAAACCCAGTATGGCACCGATGCTGTTTTCCTTTTGAAAGTCTATTGCGTATTTACTGCTGTATATTTCACATTTAAGTGTATTATTGTTGGGTTTCAATGAGAAAATCTCATCTACATCCTTTGAATGCTGCACACCCAAGACTTTTCTAATGTGCGCTTCAATATCACCAATTTCGTAGCCGCCTTCAGGTAATTCGATGGTGGTTGGTTTCTTTTTCGAGTCGATTAAATGCACTTTGCTACCCTTCTCAATGTTCGGGATGCTATTGTAGGAGTGGAAACTCAGCAAGGCTAGACCGTAATTGTAGTCAGGATGTAGTTGAATAGGTGGTTGATAATAAATGGACAGTATTGAACTGCGTCCTTTCAGCGTTAATATCAAAGACATGACTGAAGATTTCCCTCAATGTTAGGTGTTATTATAGAGAAATTGCAGACACAAATGACCGCAATTAGATTGATTATAATTTTGGTAGGAGTCGTTGTTGTAGAGTATCGATACATTAATTCCTAAATACTCAGCCAATTCACGAGGCGGTTTCAAATTACCAAAACTATCGATAAAATTGCGCAACGTTTCCATTTTTAATGTAAGCTACCCAGTGTGTGCCTTTGTTGCGACTAGAATCCAAGTTGATGATTGCCGACTCGGTTCTTGATGGTTGTTTGTTTTTAGGTAATGCATCACGCATAAATACACCTTTAAAATTTGGTATTTTCAATTTTTTGGCGTATTCAACAAGCTCGCTGGTGTAAAGTGCTCGACTGGGTAGCTTTATCGGGAGTTTTTTTGTTGTTTCTTCAAATAGAGACCGAAGCCTCCTTTGCGGGACTTTTTCAAGTAGAGCCCGGACCCTTTCTTTCCAATCTCCTCCATAGCTTGATTGTGTCGTCTGTCCTCTTCGAGTTTCTTTTTAACATTTTTTGCGTCTATTAGTGTTTTACCCAAAGTTGCAGCTCCTCCAGTAAGGGTTCCAAGAGCTGAGAGTCCTGCAAATAGCGGGAGTAATGGGAGAATTCCACCGACTTTTGACTCGAAAGGTATCACACGAGGAACCCGAATTTTCTTACGACCGCCAGCTTTCTTAATTGCCATCCTAGCCGCTCTCAAAGCCATCAGCGATGACTGTCATAGACTTTGTCCTGCAGGAGAGTTAGCGATAGCTTTATTCGTAGGTAGCATGACATGCTTTCGAAATGGTAAAAGGGTTTTGCGTGTTGAAGATTTTCGCTTACGGAAGATTTTTTCACACCTCTACTCCTTTTTCGCTTTTGAGATTTCATGCCAAGACCTAGTTTCTGTTTGGTTTTCATAGTCGTTGTTATGAGCCAAGCAGCGGCTTTTTCACCGAGTGAAGCGTCCTTAGATTTGAATCTCTCCCAAGCCCTATTCTCCAACTCAAAATCTGCCTTATGACGGTCTGCCAGAGAAATGCTTTTACTGTAAGCAATATCATGATCCCGACAAGCTGCGTCAGTTTTGTTTATACCTCGCTGTCCTAGAGCTAAGCGTTTTTCGAGTTTCGTACCCGGTCCACAAAATTGATAGCCAGGAAGGTGAATTTCAAAGGGTAACTTGTTGATTAGAGTGTTCACTACACTTCCACTACCTTCAGCGGTTAACATAATACTGGCTGACTGACGTTCAGAAAGTAAATGTTATATTTAAACGTCCACCCAAAACACATGTACATCAGTTTACTTTGAGATGCACATAAAGCAGCAAGATATTCAATTGCCTATAGAAAATCTAGATTTTGTGGCGGAAGGGGGTGACAATGATAGTGTGCCATCGAAAAATGGGAAACTATGGCCAAATTCCGTCCGGGCGGCGTTCTGCGGCCCCAGCGGCTGCGGGAAAACCAATGCGCTGCTCTCGCTTTTGTTCAACGAAAACGGATTGAGATTTAAAAATGTCTACGTGTACTCGAAATCTTTGTACCAACCAAAATACCAACTACTACAAGAGGTTCTCAAGAGCGTTAAAGGTGTGTCATATTTCCCTTTCAGCGAAAACGAAAATGTAATTGATCCATCAGACGCCTGTGAGTATTCAATGTTTATTTTTGATGATGTGGCTGGTGATAAACAGAAAAAGATTCAGAATTTCTTTTCCATGTTACGGCACCGACACATCGATTCAATTTATTTGTTGCAGACGTATAGTAAAATGCCCAAGCAACTAATACGTGACAATTGTAATGTGATTGTGCTATTGAAACAAGATGAAATCAATTTAAAGCACGCCTATGATGAACACGTATCTCCGAATATGTCATTTGAACAGTTTAAAGACTTGTGTTCAAAGTGTTGGCAGGATCGCTACGGGTTCCTGGTTATTGTTACAGAATTCAATTTAAGTGAAGGGCGATATCGCCAAGGTTTCGATAAATATATAAGACTACAAAGCGAAAAATAATCAGTCAGTCGACAAAAATGTCTTCAGTGAGCAGCAACAGCATTGCAGAAGCTTTTCGCAAGAAAAAAATCAAACAACTAGCACGGTCCATTCGCAAGAAGTACCTCAGTCTGAAACTGGTAAATCGGAAAACGATGAGACCCTCAATAAGCTCTTTGAACCGGTGGTCGGACCTTTGAAACAAATAGTTTCGACTACATCAAAAGTTCTAACCAAAATACCACCAGCGTCAACAAAATCACCTCCGGTGTTGCCATCTATCAAACGAGAAACAATTGTGAAAAAAGAAAAACTAGAGCCGTTAACACCAAAATCCAGTCTGTTCCTCGAAGAAGAACCAGTCGCAGAGACTAGTTTTTATACCGATGCTGAAGCCGAGGAAACGGAACAAGAGGAAGATGATCCGACTAATTACTCTGACAAAAGTTTTGAGTCGTATATGGACCAGTATCCAGCAATGGTACAAAAGTACGTAACCGAATATTTCCACAAGAGTGATAAAATTGGCAACATTTATGGACCCTCATACAATTCGAAAACCTCCAAGTGGTATCTCGGTAACAAAGAAATCAACTTTGATATGAGGACAGGACGTCTTACTGTTGGAGACGCTGCGTTTCGAGGATCACCTGGTCTTTACCAGCTGATATTCTACAAGGACCCCGCATACACTCCAGATGACAAAATCGTGTACCAAAAAGTTTTGGAGCGGACATTAGTACACCGGAATGTAAAAGGACATTTGAAACCCTCAGGAATATCCAAATACAAGGATGTAATTAAACCTACGTTTATAAAACCAATTAAACCAAGCAGCAGCAGCGAAGGAAGAGGTATGAAGTTGAAATATAATACAAAGCCTATGGAATACGTCTACTGGGACGATCCCAATGAATTGGTAGATCGTTTAAGGTTACTTGTTGCATCAAAAGAGGCCGGCAACACATCCCACGACAACGAAATTGTAGCGATAATAAATGAGCTCAAAGAAGCCAATATTATACGCGACAAATAACCAAAGCAGCCATTAGTAAAATGTCTCTCGATAAATTTGGTCGAAGTGTTGTTCAACAACAGCAACCGAGTGATTATGAGCGCGCAAAAATACCCTTTTCCTTCACAGCCGATGGAAATATCGATGTAGAGAAAGTGATAATTTCAAATGTTGGAGATCCCAAAGTGGATATGGATGCCGCCAATAACCTCTATGTCGATGACAGAGTACGCGACAACTTGTCTCAAATTAAAAAGCACTTTCAAGTGGCATTCAATGATTTCAGCGATAAGGTTTACAGGAGTATGCGAAAACTTGAGAAAAATCAACATACCATTGATAGCAGCTTAAGGGTTAATCAACAGACCTTTCTGGAATTTCAGTCGAATACCAACGTCCAGCTTAACCAACTTACGAAATTGCCACAGCAAATTGAAGAGAATCTAAAACAGACTATAAGTGATGAAATTTCGCAATTGAAAAACGATATTGATGAAGTGAAGGCCATCAAAGAGAAAATGCTAAAAGTTGTACCCGAAGTATATGTGGATATGCAAAAATTGCACGATGAAATGAGTGATAAAGTTAATAAGATGAACTTAGAGATGAAAAAATTATCAGATGGCATCAAGAGCGAACTGCGATCTCACAAAAACGAAGTCTCTTCGCAAATCAACAATCAACTAAAGATGATTAATCCAAAAATTGTAGCCATTCAACAGCAACAGCAGCAGCAACAGAAATCTGCTCTAAAGACTAAATAAAAAGTCATTATCCATGTTAAATTATAGTAGTCATCATGAATTATTCCAAGGAAAAAGTTCAAGTTGTAAAGGAGCCGCATCGACCTGTGAGAAAAAAATGTCCACGACGTCACACCGTCATTAAGGGTTTCGATGATTTATGGCAGTCTGATTTAGGACAATTTGATCTTTATGCGGGAACTAATAGAAATTTTAAGTATATCTTAGTGGTAATTGATTGTTTTTCCAAGTACGTGTGGACGAGGCCGCTGAAATCAAAATCAGGAGAGGAGGTGACAAAAAGGCTTTCGAGAGTATTCTCACTGCTAATGGTGGGCGCCGTCCGAAAAACTTGCAAACAGACCACGGAAAAGAATACTATAATAGTCACTTTACGAAACTAATGCAAAAATATTCGATTAACCACTATAGTACATTTAGTGGGATAAAAGCAGCTATATGTGAGCGCGTGATAAGGACGCTAAAGGAGAAATTATTCAAGTATTTCAGTTTAAATGGCAGTTACAAGTGGATTGACATTTTACCTGATATCGTTCAGTCTTATAACAATCAAAAACATCAGACGACGAAAATGCGCCCTAGCGACGTAACTGCTGCTAATGCTAAAGAGATTAAAGTATTCAATAGATTGAAAATCACCGGACCTAGGAAACTCAAGGTGGGTGATGTGGTGCGAATAAGTAAAGTGAAACACGTCTTTGAAAAAGGACACACCAGGAATTGGACTACAGAGCTATTCAAGGTACGTCAATATCAGCTAACGAATCCCATTACCTACCTGTTGGAAGATATGAGTGGCAGACCAATTCAAGGGGGATTTTATGAGGAAGAATTGCAAAAAACCGCCAACCCTGACGTTTATCTCGTGGAAAAAGTGTTGCAAAAAAAAGGCAATAAAGTCAAAGTTCGATGGTTGGGTTTTGATAAAAGTCACGACAGCTGGATTGATTCCAGCAACAGGCTATATAACTTGTAAAACAGGAGTAGGAGGGAAGACATCGACGGAGACGTTATAAAAACCTTTTGAGTTTCCCATTACCTTCAGTAAGAGCAGTTCAATTTGATGAGCAGCAGTATGAGTGATACTAGTTTTGAAAAAATTGACTACAACGCCGACCTAGATAGAATCTTAAACATGTACGAAGAAGCAGTTAAAACAGAAGCGTTTTACCTGTTACACACCAAATTTCCTCTCATCAATTCTGAGTTGGAAATCCATTGTGCATTAAGTCCAGCTCGAACGTTTGCACCAGTAATTATTCTACAAAAAAATAATGTGAAAATTGTCTTGAACAGCTTCGAATGGGCGGATGTTTTATGCGTTCTGAAGTTGATGAATCAGAATTATTTAGAAACCCCAATTATTGCTAGTCACGAGGTTGCAGCACCAATTTCCTGTGGAGAATTTCTACATATAACCCAAACAAGATCTGAGGATTACGAGAAACTAATCTTGTTGATGCAAAATATTATTGCGTTATATTTCTCTCATAGTGATGTACTGGAACTTTTTAGAATTGAACATATAATTTCTAGTCGAGTAGATGCATATTTAGAAATGAACTTTTGTAAATATTATTTCAAAGTTTTAAATGAAGTTTGTTCATGGAAACATTTAATTTGTTCGCAACCAGTTGAACGACTACTATCATCTTTTTGTTTTGATAATACATCTCAACTGGGTATTGCTTTAAGAGAGTATCTTTATTATTACAGAGAAAAAATTGTAGTCGACATTGTAGCGAGAAAACCTGAATAAAAGGTATAAAATCATCCCGTTTTTAATTTTCCCTCAGTTGATATATTAGAATCATGGAGTGTAGAGATTATTATCAAGTATACGAACACAGATTACGTACCTTTAAAAACTGGCCAACAGAATTCCCAGCTTCCAGACTAGCAAGGGTTGGTTGGCTGTATTTATTTTGGTCAAAATGATGTAGTAAAATGTGCATTTTGTGGGACTGAAGGATTCAACTGGCAAATGACAGACGATCCTGTAGCTGACCATTTAGATTGGAATCCATATTGTTCCTTCTTCGATACAGATAGCGTATACTTAATAAATAGAAAAAAACCTGTTGTTCATAAAGATAAAATAAGTGTTGCCAGCAGATTTTCTACGTTTGGCAATTGGCCTAAAGCTCTAAAGCAGAGACCTAATGATTTAGCAAAACTTGGTTTCTTTTATAGTGGTTCAGGAGATAGAATCATATGTTATTGTTGTGGCATACAGATTTCAAACTTGTTGCCAAACGATGATGTTACTGAACGACACTTGATGATATCTAACAACTGCTTAATGATTCAAAAAACAATAGAAGGTTCAAAAGCCACTAACTTATCTTGCAAAATTTGTTTAACTAATGAAATATCTGTTGTACTTCTTCCATGTAGACATTTAGCCTGCTGCTCAAGTTGTTTTATAGATATTGATAAATGTTGTATAGGCAGATGTGAGACAGTTGGGTATTTAAAGGTCTTTATTTCTTAAAATAAAAATAGTTTCCCATTTTTCGATAGCACACTACCATTGCCACCCCCTTCCGCCACAAAATCTAGATTTTCTATAGGCAATTGAATATCTTGCTGCTTTATGTGCATATCAAAGTAAACTGATGTACATGTGTTTTGGATGGACGTTTAAATATAAAATTTACTTTCTGAACGTCAGTCAGTGTAGTGAACACTCTTATCAACAAGTTACCCTTTGAAATTCACCTTCCTGGCTATCAATTTTGTGGACCGGGTACGAAACTCGAAAAACGCTTAGCTCTAGGACAGCGAGGTATAAACAAAACTGACGCAGCTTGTCGGGATCACGATATGGCTTACAGTAAAATCACTTCTCTGGCAGACCGTCATAAGGCAGATTTTGAGTTTGAGAATAGGGCTTGGGAGAGATTCAAATTTAAGGACGCTTCACTCGGTGAAAAAGCAGCTGCTTGGCTCATAACAACGACTATGAAAACCAAACAGAAACTCGGTCTTGGCATGAAATCTCAAAAGCGAAAGAGGAGTAGAGGTGTGAAAAAATCTTCCCGTAAGCGAAAATCTTCAACACGCAAAACCCTTTTACCATTTCGAAAGCATGTCATGCTACCTACGAATAAAGCTATCGCTAACTCTCCTGCAGGACAAAGTCTATGACAGTCATCGCTGATGGCTTTGAGAGCGGCTAGGATGGCAATTAAGAAAGCTGGCGGTCGTAAGAAAATTCGGGTTCCTCGTGTGATACCTTTCGAGTCAAAAGTCGGTGGAATTCTCCCATTACTCCCGCTATTTGCAGGACTCTCAGCTCTTGGAACCCTTACTGGAGGAGCTGCAACTTTGGGTAAAACACTAATAGACGCAAAAAATGCTAAAAAGAAACTCGAAGAGGACAGACGACACAATCAAGCTATGGAGGAGATTGGAAAGAAAGGGTCCGGGCTCTACTTGAAAAAGTCCCGCAAAGGAGGCTTCGGTCTCTATTTGAAGAAACAACAAAAAAACTCCCGATAAAGCTACCCAATCGAGCACTTTACACCAGCGAGCTTGTTGAATAAGCCAAAAAATTGAAAATACCAAATTTTAAAGGTGTATTTATGCGTGATGCCTCACCTAAAAACAAACAACCATCAAGAACGGTGTCGGCAATCATCAACTTGGATTCTAGTCGCAACAAAGGCAAACACTGGGTAGCTTACATTAAAAATGGAAACGTTGCGCAATATTTCGATAGTTTTCTTAATTTGAAACCGCCTCGTGAATTGGCTGAGTATTTAGGAAGTATTGTATCGATACTCTACAACAACGACTCCTACCAAAATTATAATCAATCTAATTGCGGTCATTTGTGTCTGCAATTTCTCTATAATAACACCTAACATTGAGGGAAATCTTCAGTCATGTCTTTGATATTAACGCTGAAAGGACGCAGTTCAATACTGTCCATTGATTTTCAACCACCTATTCAACTACATCCTGACTACAATTACGGTCTAGCCTTGCTGAGTTTCCACTCCTACAACAGCATCCCGAACATTGAGAAGGGTAGGGTCAGTATCAACGAAACCTTTGAAGAGATCACTTACGTTCTCCAATAAACTATTTCTACAATCGCTAGGCTATCATGTCAACTCAAGCATTCGATATCTTCCGAAAGCCCAGTTTCGATGACAGCATTCGCAGAATGGAAGTCAGAACCTACTATCCCTATGTAAAGTCATTTGGGAACAACGACATAGTGGAGATTACTGTGAACCAAGCCGATTCCTGGTTATCCATGGCGGACTCGTATATCGCCGTTAAGGGTCAAATTAATGTTACGGCAGGTGCAGGTGAAGTTTCCCTATCCCCTAACGCAGAAGCATTTTTCTTCGATAATATGGTTTACGAACAGTGTGGTAAAGAAATGGAATCGGTTCGCGATCTCGTTCGCGTCAGTGCCATACGAGGTTATCTGTGCTATGATCCTACCAGTTCAAGAGAATTAGCTATTGCTGGCTGGAATTTTCCCGGTAAACCAATTGTGAATGCAGCAGACAGATCTTTCCGAATGTACATCCCGCTCAAGCATTTCTTTTCCCTCTTCAACGACTACCAGCGAGTAACCTGTGAAAAGCAAACAATACGTTTAGTGCGAGCAAGAAATGATGATGATTGTCTTATTATTACTGATAAATCTACCAAAACAAGCGTGACGATTGACAGCATTGAACTCAAAGTCCAGCATATTTTCCCCAACGATGATATGAAACTTGAACTGCTGCAAGCCGTTAAACAGGATACCGGCATTATTATTCCCTTTCGTAAATGGGAACTTCATGAGTTGCCTGCTCTGAAGACAGGCGCCACACGAGAAATTTGGGCTGTGAAAACTTGTGCAGTTATAGAGAGTCCTCGATACGTCATCGTTGCCTTCCAGACCAATAAGTACAGCAACATAGCGGCTGATCCCACGGAATTTGATCATATCCACATATTTAATATTCGTCTAACTCTTAATGGAGAATTTTGGCCGAAAGAAAGAATGCAGTTGGATTTCCCCAGGAACGAATACGGAGAAGCCTACAAAGGCTACACGGACTTTTATCCCAGTTTTGCTGACAAAAGGCACCCGCTCCTAGACTATCTCACCTTCAAGAATCACACTCTCTTCGTAATCGATTGTTCCCGACGTGAAGACAGCATGAAATCCTCCACTGTGGATGTACGCCTGGATATTGAATCTCAAACAGTTTTTCCTGACAAAACACGTGCCTTCTGTACAATCATCCACGATTGTTTGATGGAGTTTCTCCCACTCAGCGAAATTGTTCGTAACCTATCATAAAAGAGCACATCTGCACATTACAACTTCAGTTCACCATGGAAATCGCAATAGTTGACATTCAAGGCTTCATTCTTATCGGGGAATTTGTTCCCAAAGAATTGGCTATCAAGACACATGCAACGGGTGTCATACATTACCTGTTTAAGCCTCTTCAGCCCTTTGAAACGCTGTGCAAGGAAGATCGACGAACCGTCAGATATTGTGAGAATTTTCTTCATGGACTCAGTTACAATGGTGGAATCTGGGATGTAAGCCAGTTGAATATGATTTTGAATTTTCTTCTCTCCAGATGTTCTCATGTCTACGTTAGAGGTCACCAAAAATATGACTTATTAGTTAAAAAGTGTAAAAATGAGCTTGGGCTCAATCATGTAAAGTTCATAAATTTGGACCATACCATCAACGCCATAAAGTTGAGAGATGTGACTAAGAAGGACCGTGAGACAAGTAAATATCCCATAGTCTGTGGCTATCATTATGAAGATTCTAATAAAGAATATGCAGAATACAAATGTGCTATAAAAAATTGTAATGATATTTATGATTGGTTAAACAATAAGATTTTACCTTAATAAATGAATGAAGTATAACATGCATTTTTATTTCTCAAAATTATTTTATTAACGAGTGTATAGATCTTGTACATTTCAACATAAGTTTTACCAACAATAATATCAAAGATATAACAGCAAAACATAACAATATTAATGAGTTATTGAGTTCTCTCTGAAGCGAATTTGGTAGCTGTTGTCTACTAGTCGTTGCTGTTGCTTCGGCTTCCTGCTGACAATCATAATTTGCTGTTAATCCATCAAAATCCTCCACAGTGCCATTGTAAAAGAAAATTTTAAGATTGTAGCGTAATGGGGTGCCATCTTTAGGAAATTCTGCAAAATATGCTGGTAGTAGCCCATCATTTCGCAATGTCCGCCTCATTAGCGAAAAATCAGATCTATTTGAGCAATTCCTAGAAAATCGTACCACCACATTTTCCACCCCCTGTGGTATATTTGTGTATAGCATGTTTTGTGATATAAAAGTCAATATCACAAAACCAGTAGTAATACTAGCTTTCACTAATATATTATTGAAAATGCGTATACGTCTTTATTCTTCAGTTAACAATTTTATAATGCAACACTTATATCTTTACACCCTGTTTTGTATTCACTCAGAAATGGCCGAGTAGAAAGAGCGCCTAGTTAATTACAAAGGTAAGTATATTCCCCATTACAGGTCCTCGGTTCGATCCCATCTCTCAGCTAACATTTCTGGCAAATTTTTTTTATTCTTATTTAAGTTATCTCTGGTGGGAGAGTCAACCGCATTCGCGGTAGTGGTAGTGAACAACGTACATTTGAACGCAAACACGTTTCCCGCAGTATCTCTTGAAGTGAGTAAGATGACTTACAGCGACGTTATGTCCAACAACCATCGCTTTAATTTTACCAACTGAAAAACTACCAAGAGAATTACACCCAACTACTTAGTAGCTCAATACAAATTTGCAAATTTTCTGCAAATAGTATTTACCGCTGAGAAAGTAGTCCTGCGTTCAAATAATCATGCAGCTGTTTTTCAAGACCAGTCCAATCAACCGAATCCATTTCCAAAAGAAGAAACATCATCTGTGACTTTTACGCCAGCTGGGTTTGAAAAATTTCTAAATTTTATCTGTGAGTACAGAGATGACAACAACGTACTGGTTTCCGAAGATTACGACAACAATGTACGGACCACCATATGGGCAGAGGACGGAGAAAACCATTTATTTATTCACAAAAATAAAAGCAATACTTCTGACATAATAATTCCTCTTAATATAGTACCTCGAATAGATATTAAAAAATTCTACGAATTTTTTTATAATTTTAATAAAACATAATCTTTCTAATGCTCTCATTTATTTGTTCCTTCTAATTTCAACAATCCACCTGAAATTGCAAAAAATCAAATGGTTGGTCGGAATCCGACTAGTTGACCTTCAAAATGATCGCAGTCTCTTGACCCCATACCCAGCACCTTGATCTTTGCAAAAACAAGTCTGTACTCGTAAAAATTGCGAAACGCGATTCCAACAGTGACGTCAACCGTTTACAAGCCATTACTTGCAAAAATCGTGAATCCAGGCGGCTGACCTTGATGGGATACCAATGCTAATGACCCCTGTTCATAGGCGACCAAATGTGGAGGTGTCGCGTATATTATGGTGGATGCGCTGGTGCCAGTCTTTAACTAAATAATAATAATTATCTCAACAATTACACGTGTATTTTTAATTACACATAGATTACCAACCAATACACACATTATTCATACATATACATGCAATAAATAACCTTGACTATGATCGGAGTCTCTTGACCCCATACCCAGCACCTTGATCTTTGCAAAAACAAGTCTGTACTCGTAAAAATCGCGAAACGCGATTCCAACAGTGGCGTCAACCGTTTACAAGCCATTACTTGCAAAAATCGTGAATCCAACCGGATGCGCTGGTAACAGTCTTTAACTAAATAATAATTATCTCAACAATTACACGTGTATTTTTACTGACCTTGATGGGATACCAATGCTAATGACCCTTGTTCATAGGCGGGCGGATGGAAATTTCACACATTATTAAATTTTATTCAATGAAAATTAACGTTTTCGCATTTTTCTCCCTTAACACTGCAACCAAATTTATGAAACTCACACAACTACTCAATAGACACCTAACATACCCAACAACCCACACAACCAGTGCCGGCGGCCTACGGGGGCTCAAATACTGATATATCTGCCTACTGGCCCAAGTGGTCCAAAACTCTCATATCTATACTACTCTCCTCACCGATATAGGGAACTTTTTTCAAATTAAATCTTTTTGTATAGGACATTTAAAGAATGATCCGTGAACTTAAGTATGTTAAAGTTAATAGCGATTGATGCTTCCACTAAATATTACAACGATGAGTCAACACACATCAGCTGTTCCACTACTCAACTTGTCACCTTGCCGGAGAAAACCTGGTTAAAAAATCCGTAAGTTAAGGTGTTATGCGCCCCGTGCTGAGGGCTGAATTGCCATACGATAGTTGGTTGTGAAAGGAGCCCTAGGAATAGCAGACGACTTTTCTGAGTATGGAGTCTTAGCTCGGTAAGGGCGCACTGCCGAGCTGGACAGTTATATCGACCCTAGTCGTGGGAATCATATGGGATCGAAAAAATAAAAAAAAGAATATGTATGAAAAGTCCGGGACTGAGCGAGGTATTAGGAAAAGCGTTGATGATATTGAGGATGAATTGAATAAAACAAAAGTTTAAAGGGGCGAAACCATTAGAAACAACGTTATTGAAAAGGCGACCGAGATCGGGAGGAGGTTTTCTATTGGGAGCGTCAGGGAACTGGCGGATTCAGATACTAACAAGGCGGTAATAGATTTTACATGGAACGATGATAAGCTCGTATCTGAGAAACCGGGTGCTACGCGCAAACGAAGAAGGGATGGGTCGCGGGAGGAGGACCCTCTATTCCTAGTGGGAAGTATAGCCTCAGTGATGAGCTCTTCTTCACACAAAGGGAGGTGAGTGATAAAATCCGGGTGAAGTCCAAGCGCACATTAGCAAAGTTGGACACGGTGGTAAGGGAGTTGGCGGGGAGAGCCAGGGCGAAAGCAGGTCTCGATGAAGAGATTTGCAAGAGTATTGCGAAGCTACGGAGTATATGTGGCATTCTGATGAATACCAGAGTGTGATGTTTAGTAAAAGTAGGGAGAATCTGGGACTGGGTGAGCATGCTCAGTCTCCGGAGAAGGGAGGGAGGAGCCTTCAGGAGGAGCTGAGAAAAAGACGAATCCGGGATATAAGGGAGAAGTTTGAAGGTGCAGAGAGTCAGGAGGATGTGAACTCAGCCATTTTTGAAGAATGGCCAGAAGAGGTGTTTCAACGGGTCCAGGGAGCAGTCTGTCACTAAGACTACCTTTAGGGTGGTCATGGGTGAAATAGAGAAAAAGAAAGGGGTTTCGGAGGAGCATCTAGACGTCCTCAAAAAACTGCGAGCTGACATCATGAGGAAGAAGCTCCCTGGAGCTATGATAGCTGTGGGTGAGGGGTGTGACGTGAATATGGTGAGGAAGGCCTTGGAGATGGTGTCCTGGGAGAAGGAAAAGGATCTAGTCCTACAGCAACCGGCGAGGAAAGTGGGTGAAGGTGCTAACGAGGGAGGTAAAGACTATAGGCAAGCGTTGGCTGGGAGAAAGAGAGTTAACGAAGATGCGTTATCATTAAAAAAATCTCTTGGAAGACATTTGCTGAGACCGGTAAATATTTGCAGGAATCAGTGAACGTAGAGGAAGTGGGTGTGAAAGCCAAAACAGTAAAACAAACTAAGATGGGAGATTTGATAATGGTAACTGAGAAATGGCAAGCTAATAAGCTAATCCCTAAGCTGGAGGACGCAGTCGGTAGAGGAAATTTTACGAGGGACAGCAGGTGATCGTAAGTGGGCTCGAACAGCTAAGCGGCATATCTATGAGTCAAAGTTTAGGGTGAGTATAGGTGAGAGCTGCTGATGAGGGCGAGTGAAGTGGGCAGAAGTAAAGGGTGAACGAGGAAAGAGTGTAGGATAGAAAGGAAGTGGTAGCAGTGGTCCTGTACAAGGAGAGATGCCATCTGTGCAATGATGTGAGGGATATAGTATGGGTGAAAGAACAGGCGAGAAAGCCTCGGCGCATGATTTGGCGATCCATACTGGACTAACTAAAAAAGTGGGTATGGTGGTGATTGTTGAGCCCAATGTCAGGATGACTACAGGCAGAAGCCTTAGTTCTTCTGTTGTGACCCTGTCGCGTCTCCGTGCTCGTTGATGCAGCCTTCGTGCTTTGAGACACTCTCGTCGGTGTTGTGAGATCGTGTCGTTCCACCAGTAAACTGGTGGGCGGCTGTTGTTCTGCCGTCTCCTTGGCATGGAAGCATCGCAGGACTTGACAAAACGCTTGTCATTACCTCTTTGGCAGTGGCTTCTGCGCTTGTTGCTATTGAAAATGGTTCCTGCTCCATAACCAAGGCGAATGAATCAGCATCGAAAGCATTTTTGTTCCAACCGACTGGCTGTGACCTCGCACGACTGACACACAATCTTCGTTTGGGAGTGGTGGTGGTGTTGATTTCCCATATAATAGCTTGGTGGTCGCTATTAGTAAACTCCTCATCGACCCGCCACTCACAGCCCCCTTTAATTAGGTTGCTGCTAACGAATGTCACATCGATAATGGAGCTGGCTGTGCCTTTGCGATATGTGCTTACGGCTCCTGTGTTGAGGAGTACCAGGTTGAGCGAAGACATGGTCTCAAGGAGAGCTCGTCCTCTCGCGCTCGTTTCCCGGCATCCCCAGTCCATTGCCCAGGCGTTGAAATCTTGGTGGTCGCTACCTGCGATGGCGACCGATTCACGCTTCCGTACATCCTCCGCCAAGGTGTCCAAGAATAACTCGAACTCCTCGAGCTGTGCACTAGGAGGTGCATAGCAGCTATAGAAGTGAACCCCTCCCACTTTGGCTCTCACAAGCCATGGTTCGGGGGTATTTGGGAGTTGTTGGAACGGAAGTTTACCGCAAGCCCATATCGCTGCTCTCTCCGTTGTGTCATTTACCCAGGACAGGGTGTCGAAGTTTTTGTACTGCTCGCAGATTATGGCTACGTCGCAATCCAATTCCCGCACCCGCTGTACCAGTAGGTCTTGGGCTGCTTCGCAATGGTTGAGGTTGAGTTGCAGTACTTTCATTTACGGGCTTGTGCTGCTCTCATCGCCTGTTGGTAGATCGGACATTTCCAACTACCCGCAACGTGCCGGCAGTCTGACCTACTATCTTTCTCTTTGCAGAGTAAGCACTTGGCAGGTTGTTGACAAGCCGAGGCATTGTGACCAGCGCCTCCGCATCTGTGACAACAACTGCTTCGGTCAGTTTTGCCTCTGCACGCCTGGGCGTTGTGCCCAAAGTGCCAGCATTTGAAGCACCGTCGAAGGCTGATCCTCTCGCGAACACGTACTGTGCCCCACGCAAGTTTCAGCTTTCCAAGTGCGATGGCTTTCTTGGCTTGGACCTCTGGGAGACAAACAACTGCAGTTTGAGTTGATCTATATGCCCGTCGAAGTGATTTCACTGCCTCCTCAGTGATCTCTGCCAGCCCGTCGATATTATCTTTGAGCAGGTTTACTACGTCTTCCTTGGTACTGATCTCGTCCAAGTCTTTAATTTCAATCTCGATTTGTGGTATTCGAGATTGTACAGTGACCCCGCTTGGGAGCTTATTCTTGATGGCGTTACAATAGCGCTCCATCTCCTGAGCGTCTGCCTTGGCGAATAACAAAAGTAGATCTCCCTTAGCTGTTCGTCGGATCTTATTGACTTTTTTGCCTATATCCTGCAAGGTGGGATCATTCTTGATACCTCGCAAGATATCTGCATGGGAGCTCTTCTCGCCTTTCTTTATAAGCAGCGTACAATGTGGCGCTGGTTTTTGCTTATTGGTCCTCGGGGCCTTTTTCCTCTTTACCACTTGCCAGTCAGTCGACTGGTTTGCAGGTTGGTTTTTGTTCTGCGGTTTAAACTTATTTTAATCCATTGTTTCTCTCCGCTTCTGAATTACCACCCTACTTGTTGCTCCCTGGGTGGTTTGCCCGATGTTCTGGCGACCTTCCTTATCGGGCTTTAGCTTGCTAGCTAGCACCGGTTTAAGAGTTTTAAGTGGTGGTGCCTTACTTGATGAGGCTACTGAAGGCGAGACCTTCGGTGGCGAGGTCCTTGCTACCGAGTCTCCCGGCAGTGAGGCTACTTTTATTGAAGCCGCCTGCTTTGGGGCCGCCGGTGTTGATGCAGCCGGTTTTGAGTTAGCTGCTTTTGAGGCAGCCGCTTTTGGGACCTCCTTTTGCTTTTCAACTTGTGTCTGAGTGTTTGACACCTTTACTGGCGATGTCTGTGTTGTTGTGTTGTAGCAGGTTTCGCTACAGGAGATGGCTGCGTCGTTGACGTCAGATATTTGTCATATTCTGACTTAATGGCGTGTGCCAGTTTCTTGATCTCATGATGTACATTGTGCCTAGGCCCAATGAACGTCAAGAGCTCATCGATCTTTGCTCCTAATTTGTTTGGAGCGCCACTCTCATCTGTTGCCCTTTGGGGGACGTCAACTCCACTATTCGCCTTTTGGAGGACTTGGCTGAATAGTGTATTGTATTGCTGCCAACTCTAGTTTTAATGGTCGATGTTGTACCATTAACGGTGTTCTTCTTCTTCTTGTCACTATGTGACAGAACCAGTGATAATTCGCTCCCCCCAGAATCCATGGAGCGTGCACCGGCCACCGAGGCTTTCACTCGATCGGAACCGGTGGTGGGATTATCCTCTGCAGAGGTACCCACCTGGGGTATTAAGTTCACCTTATCACCCATATCCATAAATGGTTTATTTTCGGGGTTCCTTCCCCTATCTGATTTTGGTCCGCCCTGAGGAAGTCCTCAGTACTCCCCATTGCTGGAGAGCGTTCCCCTATCCGCCACCTGGGGAGGCGCCCGGTAGTGGACCAACAACCACCCCGGGCAGGAATGATGTGCTGAAGGATGAAAGGGTGGATGTAGCGGTCTGGTTGGCAACTGAGAATGTAGGAGAGGGCGCAAGAGTGCAGCCGGAGACTTGTGGGTTGAGGTTGATGTCATGGCATGTTACATCTCTCCAAACATAAGAACGGCGGAATACATGAGGAAAGTGGATGAAATGATAGAGGAAACGGTGAGGACGGAGGGTGAATAGGTAATACTGGGTGATTTCAATGCCAAATCGGCGTTGTGTTCACAGGGAAGAGTGGATGGCAGGCAAGGACATGCAGGTGGGGAATGTAGAAAATAAACATACCTTTGAAAGAGGGATCACCAGGTCCGTCATAGATTTGACAATCTACTCTATTGGGAGGTGATGGACGAGGAACCCTTAAGCCTCCATAAATATATATATATATATCATATGCATAATTTCGACCATTATTTTATGGTGTAGCCTCTCTTACATATTCGTTCGCAAATCTCTCCATGTTGTTCTGTTGTACGCTTTTTGGGACCAGGTTATGCCTGCTATTTTCTTGATGTCATAGTCCCATCTTACATTGGGGCGTTTTCTTGGTCTTTTAACACCCCTAGGATACCATTGTGTGATTTTGTTGACCACCTATATCTTGTCTTCTTGCCAAATGCCCTGCCCATTGCCACTTCAGAGATTTCACTCTGTCGATAACATCTATTACCTGGGTTTTGTTCCTTATCCACTCTATTCTCTTACGATCTCTTCTCGTTATTCCGATCATGCATCTTTCCATAGACCTTTGTGCTACTTGTAGTTTTCTTGTAAGTTCGGTTTTCAGAATCCAGGTTTCACAACCGTATGTCAGTACTGGTAGAACACACTGATCAAATACTTTCTTCTTAAGGCGGAATGCCATTCGTGACTTGAAGATTATGGAGTTTCTTCCAAACGTCATCCATGCAAGTTTGATCCTTCTGTTTATTTCTGGTAGTAGCGAACCTGATATGTGTATTAATTGACCTAGGTATATATATTGTTCTACTATTTCCAGAACTTTGTTATCTATTGTGATGTCTTGTGAGTCTATTAGTTCGTTGTACATATCTTTGTTTTCCGATATTTATTTTTAGGCCTATTTCCTTGCTTACTCTGCTAAGTTCATTGATTTGATTTTGTAGTTCTCCTGCGTTATTGGCAATTAGGACAATGTCATCGGCGAATCTCAGATGGTTTAGATATTCTCCATCTAGGTTCAGTCCTTTGTGGTCCCATCTAATCGTCGAAAGATACTCTCTAATGCCGCTGGAATAGCTTCGGTGATATTGAAACTTGTTGACTCCTCTGTTAGTAGGAAATTCAGGGCTGCCTTCGAATATTCTGATTTTGGCTTTGGCTTCCTGTATATATTAGCCAAACGTTCTATGTATGGCTTATCTACACCTTGTTCACTCAGGGCGTTGATTACCGCCTTCGGATATATAGTTCGAACGCTTTTTCGAAGTCAATGAAGGCCAAGGCAAGTGGTATTTGATATTCTCTAGTTCGACTGATAACTTCCCTTATAGTGTGTATGTGATCGATTGTGCTGAAGCCACTACGAAATCCGGCTTGTTCTCGGGGTTGAGCGGAATCTAGTGTACTCTGTATTCTGTTTTGTATGATTTTAGTGAATATTTTGTACACTACCGGCAGGAGACTTATCGGTCTGTAGTTCCGAATGTCTTCTTTATTGCCTTTCTTATGGATTAATACTATGAGGGCGCTATTCATTTTTCTGGGATGTGTCTGGTTCTTAGGCAATTCGTATAATTTTGGCTAGGCGTTTCCATGCTTCTCTACCAGCGTATTTTAGTACAGCCGTTACTGCGTCGTTACCTGCTTCTTGCCATTTTCATTTGTTGACCGCTGATTCCACTTCCTCCACAAGTATTTCAGGTATTCTTCTTTCGTCAGCTGTATTTCCAGGGATTCGGGGGCTTTGTATAGATCCGTGTAGAATTTCGTGACATGCTCCATTATTTTGTGTCTATCCGTTTTCTGATATTTTCTTCTGTCATGCGATACTTGTCTTTTCCCAATTATCAATGCTTTCTTAGTGTTTTTATAACTTTTCCGATTTTCAATTGCAGTTTCTACCAATTTTTCGTTGTATTTTTTGATGTCCTCTGCAATTTTCTTTCTTATTGTCTTGCATAGTTCACTGTATTCTATGCGTTGGATGTCTGTTGTCCTTTTCAGTCCTTCTTTTCTGAAGCAACGCCTTTGTTTCCGAACTAAGCTTCTTGTGTCGTTTCGTTGTTGGCTTCCGCCTATTTCTTTAGCACAGTCAGTATTGTATTCATTAGTTGTGTGTTGTCTGTTGTTTCCGGAGCTTCTCTTCTAAGCGTCTGATATTTTTCAGAATTTTCTTTCAGGTTGTTAATGTTATGCTAGTAGCGGGCGTCTTCCTAGTAAGTTTAAATCTCTCCAGTTTCGTATTAGGACAATCCTGCTCTGAAAGTCTGTGATCGCTTCCTGTCCTGAATTTATTTAGCTGCTTAATCTTTGATGGTATTAATCTTGTTTGTCAGGACAAAGTCAATTTCATTTTTGACTGACGCATTTGGAGCTTCCAAGTCCATTTCCTATTAGAATTTTTCTTGAAGAAGGAGTTTGATATGTACATGTTCTGATAGTGTGCGAACTGTACTATCTCTCTCTCTTTCATTTCGTTCACCGAACCCGAAGTTCCCCACTGATCCTTATTGGTCTTGTTTTTCCAATTTCGCGTTGAGTCGCCGATAATGTATTTGAAATGGCTGTTGTTGGTATCTAAGGCCTCTTGATTTCGCTGTATAGTTGTTCGATTTCTTCGTCAGAATGACTAATTGTTGGGGCGTAACTTGTATGATTTGAATAGAGTATCTTTTCGAAAGCGACAATGTTAGACTTGCGACTCTGTCTGATGTTCCGGACACGCTATAATTTTATCGGTCCATCTCTTATGGATGAGGAATCCAACACCACTAGTTCTTCCTGTTGGTGTTCCTCGGTGGTATAGGAGGTTGCCTGATTCAAGGTTATTAGCTCTTCGTTTTTCCTCCTAACTTCACTTATGCCAATGATATCCCACTTGATTTTTACTGCTTCTTGGTTCTAATTCTACAATTCTAGCTTGGTTCGAGAGTGTTCGGCAGTTATATGTTGCTAGATGTAGTGTAGTCGAATGTTTGCTCCCCCAGAATCCTTGAGGCAGACCGGTTCCCGGTGTGGGATTGCTTACCCACCTGGGGTACAATTCCGTGAGTTTTGTAATTCGACATGTTTTGAGGTTCTGAGGCATACCTTACCACGCTGCCTCAATGCGGGTTGGTAAGGAGCAATGATTCTCTTTCTCATGGATTTTGCCAGTTACCAGAGACGACCGTACCCCCGAGATGACGTCACGTCTTTTTATTAATTAAAGCGTGGCATGGCTGGGATTCGAACCCGGGTACGAGACTCGGTTCAGCCTCCGAATTAGTGGAATTTTGGAGGTTCGAGCACATTCCCTCTGCGCTACCGGGGGTCCATAAATATATATATATATATATATATATATATATATATATATATATAGGCTTACGACTATTGACCCAGATTATTACTATGAGATACTATGTAGTCTTGGGATGTAGAGGTCAGGTGCAAATTAAAACAATTTAATCATTAGATTACAACGTTCGGGGTTTAATATTACTTAATAATTTACCCCTTCATCAGGTAATGTGATGTATGCCTTTTCACACCGTGGAGTTTACAGATTATATTACTAATTGTCATTTAAACATCAAACTGCTCTAGAAATTCTTATCTGATTAAAATATAAAATACTATATACTACAAAATACGTTAAAAAATTTTTTCTATCATGTTGACAAATGACAACACAAGTTGACATAAAACATAAACACAGATTATACCATAGAATAACATAAACGTTCTTAGTAGTTTTCATGTATAACGTCAGAGATATTAACCAGAGAAATCTTTAAAACATTTAAACTTTATATACAGATTGATGGATGCAGTAATTAATGCGAAATCGTATAGTTCGCCCTGCAATAGTAAAATTACTTAACAAAATTTTATCTCCATACATATTCCGATATCTACACCATGTATGAACCGTACACTACACTACACTCAAATAGAACACAGACACGTCTAAACACTTTAAAAAGATTAAAAAAAAAAAAAATTTAAATGATAATACATTTGGACTACGTTGCTAGCTTTCAGTGTTCTCCTGCCAATGGTTATGTGGAGTGTAAGGCCTGTCAGGTGTCAGCTACCAGGCCCGGTTTATATCTTCTTTTGTCTATCTGGATCAAATGCGAGTATATGGAACTCAGATTTTGTATATCTGTTCTCGCATTAAGGGCATTATCTTCTTGGGCTATCCTCCACATTTCCAGGAAAGTTCTTTTTTTATGATTTTTTTCTATGTCAACACACTAATATTATCAAAATCTGCTGTGTCCTACTATATTGGAGTGAGCAGCCAAAGCACAGGTGTTGTGGCCTTTCTTAATATTGCTTTTATGTAGGCTGACTCGTGGCTGACTTTAGTTTTCGTAGTTCCAATATAGCTTGCATCACACTCCAGGCATGGAATTCTATACACTACATTAGACTTCTTTATTTCTGGGTCAGTGTCTTTGGTTTTAGTGAAGATTTTCTTTATTGGCTTTACATTTGAGGTTGTTATCTTATTGAGGTCTTTGGTATCACTTCCTTTAGTTTTTTTGTTAGTGATCCTGCATATGGAATTGTAATGAAATTATGAGCCTGTTCTTCTGTTGTTGAGCCACCTGTCTGGGTTGTATTACTGTTGTCAAGGTTCATTAGAGTATTTGGATTATTGTATAGGATTTTGCGTAATAATGCTCTTGGGTATCCATTCTGGACTAACAACTTCTCCAAGATTATTAAATTTTTCTGTTTAAATGTTTCATGTGAGATCTTCCCTACTCTAGTCTTAATATTGTGGATAATGTTCATTTTTACCTTGAATGGGTGATATGACATAAAGTGTATGTATCTACCTGATGCATAGTTTTTTGATGCCAGTCTGTCATAAGTTTCCCCTCTTGGCGTATAACTAACATGTCCAAAAACGCAATCCTGTTATTATGCTCTTTTTCAATTGTGAACTGTAACTTAGGATGGAACTGGTTCAGTAAGTTAAGGCATTGGTCAGCTTCTTCTTCAACTATGGGTAGAAGCAAGTCATCTACAAACTTTTTACAAAAAGGGACTTGACAAGGAAATCTCGACAATGACATGTCCAAGGCATGATCTATACAGAATTGAGCTAATATTGGAGACAGTGTGCTGCCCATTGGGCTACCATCCTTCTGTAAATAGAATGTCTCCTTAAAAGAAAATACTGTTGATTCATACACAAACTTCAATAACATTAGGAATTCATCTTTTGATATAGGGCTATGTGGAGCAATATCAGTCCAATATGTGTTAACACACAAGGATGCTATTTCTAGAGTGATGTTGGTGAATAAGGAAACTGCATCAAAACTCACCAAAATGTAGTTATTGGGAATGGATGTGTTATTGATAAAAGCTGCTAATTCAAATGAGTCTTTAACATAATATTGGTTGTTGAAATTGTAAGCTTTCGTTAGCACATCCTTAAGAAAATTTGCTATTTTGCCATTGGGGACATTAATGCTTGAGACGATCGGTCTAAGATTCAACGGTTCTTTATGAATTTTTGGTGTTGCATACCATTTGCCTGCTGTTCCTTGATACTGCATAAGTGGAGATGCTAGGTCCGATGTGATGATGTTTCTCTGTTTCAGGTTCGTATATATATTGTAGTGGAAAAAATTAAAGGATCAAAAAATAATTCCAAATTTTTTTACGTTTTTCAATTAGCTGTATTTCCCTTGAAAATGGTGGCTCTGGAGTTAAAAAAAAATTTAAAGCTTGAAGTTTCCAGTTTTGAGATCTTATGAGAAAAAAAAATTTCAAGCAACGTGTACCGCTCAATCCTAACGTATACCATAACAAAAAAAATTTCAATTTTTTTTTTGGTTTTCTTTTTTGGTGTACGAACTTGAATTTTTTTATTTTATACAATATTTGTTCATTGAGCTTTAAATTTCTGTTTTGCAAGTTCATACGACCACTTCTCGCTGAGATATCGAACTTTGGTGGAAAAGGATCTTTTTGTCTTTAACCATCAATACCTCAGAACCCCCGATCGCAATGAAAATTAAGAAGGTGTTGTAATCTTGAATAAATTTCCCAAGAAATCAGCTTGGTTTTGAAAGTTTTTATTTTTTTTTTCTTTAAATTTCAGGTAATTTTGATGGCTTTTACAGTAATTTGTAATCTTTTTTTTTAATCCATGAGCCGTGAGCCGTTTTTTGTTTTCTTCGACGAATTTTGAATACCTTGACCTTGAAAATTGATTTTGATTTTAAATGATCATAACTTTAACAAAATGCGAAAAAACTATATTTTTTCTGTTACTTACAATATCATTGTAAAGGTTGGAAAACAAAAGAGAAATTGAAAAAAATTTTTTTGGAAAATTTCCAAATTTGAATCTTTTTTTTAATGACCCAAGGTATGAAGGTTACGCTTCTTTTGTGTGGGTTTGTGTGTTTGAGTGTTTATGTGTGTATGTGTATGTCCCCGTTAGTCAGGTAATAACGGGTATTTATTACCACCCCTGTTCTTAATAACGGCTGCTAAGCGTTCCGTCATATTGATGCAGCGGGCAATCTGAGGTTGCGGGATGGTGTTCCAAATTTGCAGAAGGGCACGCTCTAATGCGGCCAAGTTCTGCACATTTGGATACTCACTGCGCAAACGACGACCCATTAAGCCCCAAACAAGCTCGATGGGATTGAGGTCTGGACTCATTGGTGGATGCCGCAGCAAAGTGATGTCATGTCGTTCCAAAAGGCGTCTGGTGATGTTGGATGTTCCGTCTACAATTTGTCTCAAAATTTGGTCAATGTAGCGCTGAGCTGTTAAGTTTCCGCGCATAATCACCAGAGGTGTTCTCCAATCTCGCGAAACGCCGACCCAGACCATGACTGACCCACCACCGTAGGCGACAATCGGACGAACAAAGTCCGATGTGCGTTAGCATACGCTAAACGTTCTCGGCGATGGCTCGCTGTCAACATGGGTACAAGATTAGGATGTCGTGCATTTAACCCATTTTCGCGAAGACGTTTGATGACTGTACGGGAAGAAATGATTCGTACTTGGTGTCGCTGTCTTTGTTGCTGTTGTACCCGGTTTGCAAAATTTCTCGCCACGATGTTCGCAGTGATGAAAGGCTCACGTCGAATTTGTCGGCCAACTGCCTGATCATCTCGATGGCAACATCACGTTGACTGCAACCTTCTTCCAGCAGAGTAATCAAACAAGCAACCTCTGGCTCTGATAAATGCCGATTAACCATGATCGTGTTAAAAATCGCAAATATACTTCTTTTAAATTTTTTGGAGTCATTAAAAAAAACAAAATTTTTCAATTTTTTTTTATTTTCCAATTTTTTTTTATTCGGCCATAATTTTAGAAAATGAAATTGCATAAAAAAACTGAATTTGTTTTTTTCATTTTGTTAAAGATTATGATCATTTAAAGTCAAAATCGTTATCCTTTAAATTTTTTCAAAAATTCAATTGAAGAAAACAACGAAACTTTGTGCGGTTTTTGTGGGCATATTGAACTGTAAAAGATGTACTTAACATTGCTGGTTTTCTCGATATTTCCAGTTTAGCGTCTGATGATCCCAAAAGCCAACAAAAGTGCTTTTTTTCTTGATTTTTCAAATTAATGTAAAAAATAAAAAAATTATTTTTTTTTAAAAACCGTTGCTGGTTTCTATGGAGTCGTTGTTCAAGATTTCAGAACCTTCCTTAATTTTCTTGTGCGATCAACGGTTGCTGAGATATTGATGGTTAAACACAAAAAGATCCTTTTCCATTCAAAGTTCGATATCTTAGCGACAACTGGTCGTATTGAACTTTTTAAAAAAGCAAGTTAAAGCTGAATAAACAATTTATCCGATCCATATAGTGATTTATTTCAAAAAAATGTTACACGTTCATAGACCAAAAAAGAACATAAAAAAAATTTTGAAACAAAATGTCTTATGATATTCGTTAGGATTGAGCGGTACACGTTTGCTTGAAAAAATTTTTCATCATAAGGTCTCAAAACCAAAAACTTCAAGATTTAAAATACTTTTTTTAAAAGTCCGGTACGACCATTTTCAAGCAAAAAACAGACACTTGAAAAACGTCAAAAAATTTGTAATTATTTTTTGATCCTTTAATTTTTTCCACTAGTGTATATATATTTCGAAATTGATGGTAACAGAGTTATGGTAACGCCTTCAAAGTTTTGAGGAGCTGAACGCTCCTGCTGTGCTGGATAGCTATCAAATGCTCAGAGAGCATAGGGAGTAGCTATAAGGAATTGGACAGGGTCTTGAAATGTGTCCGAAACGCCGGCAAGTATGAGATGATAAGAAATAGAAGGATGAATGCGTACTGGTGGAATGATGAGTTGGGGAATGCAAGGAAAGAATGTGTGGGATGCAGGAGACTGCTAACCGGGAGTAGAGCGAGAGGGGACGCGAATCTCATAGAGCTGAAGAAAAAGGAATATGAGAAGGCAAAAAAAGCTCTGAGCTTGGCAATTAAATGGGCGAAGGAGAAAAGCTGAGAAAAGTTGGTCGAAGAGATTAATAGGGATGTATGGGGGCAGGGGTACAGGATAGCCACCCATGGGATAAAAAGATCCTGTGCTCCATACGATAAGCATGTAGACGTACAGTATAGATTGGTGGATGAGTTACTCCCGGATGTGAGAGGGGAGAGAGATGAGCTCGAAGTAGGAGAAACTGCGGACGTTAGGGATTTCAATGCAGATGAGATGATAACGGAAGTGGCCGAATGTGATTCAGAAACGATGGTTAGAGTGTACAAAGAGCCGCAAAAATGCGTGCAGCTCTGGTTGGGCTACTTCCGAATGTGAATGGGCCTCAAACGGCGAAAAGGAAATTGTTGTATGGGGTGGTGAAGTCTATTTTATTGTATGGGGCCCCTATATGGCACAGAGTGATAAGGTTGAAGACATCGCAAACTTATGGAAAAAACGGTGGCATGTAGATGGGATGCAAATGAGGAGAAAGCTCAGTGGACCAAACAACTGATAAGAAGGATAACGGAATTGAACTATGGGCTGACCCAGTTTCTAACTGGTCATAGGGCGTTCAGATGCTATTTGTTGAGAATGAGAAGGGCGGAGGATGATGTGTTTATATATTGCGCAGAGGTCGACACCCCGCAGCATATGGTGATGGAGTTTGAAAGGTGGGGCGCCGAAAGAGGGGTGATGACAGCAGATCCAGGGAGGGGAGTAATCAAGCCGCAAAAATCAATGGAGATTGTAACCGCCGACCGCATTGGATGGAAGAAATTTAGTGACTGTGTTAAACATCATAACAAGTAAAGAATGGGAGGAACGAATATACTTGACTGTGAGTGAAGTAATGGGTGAATAGTCACTACGCCGCGGTACCTGAAGATATATCTATGATGAGTTCCAGATACTTAGTACAGTACGCAACAGGAAACTCGTGCGGCTGTTCGTTCGGTTAGCGAGTTTCACCTCCCCTGAAAAAAAGGTATATCGAGTAATATCGACTTATGCAATTAAGAATTTTGTTACTTTAAAAAAAATTCTCCGTCATTTTGTTCGGTTATACGAGGGTAAATTTAACGATCCAGCATATACAAATCAAAGATGAGCTATTCACGAACACGCAGTCACCAGACGCTTCTCCGCTGTAAAAACAATTATCAACATTATACTTATTTTTGTTCTAAATTGAATTTTTGCTAAAATACTGAATATTTCAGCACGGAAATTTTAACGTTAATTTAACAAGCTGTTTATTTAAAAAATATTAAGCACTTATTACTTTTCTACCTTATTCTTAGTCGTATTCTCAGGTCAGAGCAATTAAAGAAACTCATAAACGGAAGTAAGAGGAAACGCTGGGAAGAATTATGTAGACAGCTGGAAACAGACGTATGGGGAAGGGCATATGGGATAGCTATCCAAAACATACAACCGACACCATTGTTGACACTTACTACAGAGAAGAAAACATAAATAGCAAATACCCTTTTTATAAAGACAAGAGGTGAGTGGAAAGAGTGAATAAAAATATTAAGGGATTTGATACCCGAAATAATGGAAGAAGAATTTGAAATAGCAATTAAGCATATCAAGATTAAAAAAGCACCTGGACCAGATAATCTACCGCCGGAAGTCATAAAAATAATATTTGTAAAGATGTATTACGAATTAATAAAGAAACAGGAATTCCCTACAATCTGGAAGAAGGCTAAAGTAATATTCCTGAGGAAGGACGGTAAACCTATAAATGACCCAAGATCATATAGACACATTTGCCTGTTGGACTTTATGGGTAAGGTATTAGAAACACTAATAAGAAACAGAATAGACAAAGACAATTTGGGTTTCGGAAAGGGAAATCAACAGTAAAAGCAGCAAACTGGATTCGTGACAATGTAAGGAGCACTAGAGCGGGCTGGGTGATACTCTTCACTGTTGACGTTAGAATTGCATTCAATTCGGCATCATGGAAACGTATTGTTAACGAAATGGAGAAGAAAAGGATTAATGAATATCTAACAAGAATAATAGAGAGTTATTTCTCTAAAAGAAGTATTATACTCGGGAAAGAAAAAACGTTAAAAATGAGCACAGGCCTACCACAAGGATCAGTACTAGGACCGACGCTATGGAATATATTGACGATCTTCTAAATCAGAAGCTGCCAACTGTTGCAAATACGATAGATAGCATTCGCAGACGACCTGGTACTATATGTGGAAGGGCCAAACGCTGACAGACTGGTTGAAACAGCAAATGAGGGAATAAGAATAATAGGAGACTGGATGAAGGAGGCAAAGTTGAAATAGGCACCGGAAAAGAGCGAGGCGGTGCTACTCAAGGATACAAAAATGCAGAAAGTAAAAGAAAATATAAAAATAGAAATAGAGGATCTAAATATAACACCACAAAAGAGCGTAAAGTATCTCGGTATATTTATCGATCAC
Organism: Octodonta nipae; assembly: GCA_034190945.1. Lineage (NCBI taxonomy): Eukaryota > Metazoa > Arthropoda > Insecta > Coleoptera > Chrysomelidae > Octodonta > Octodonta nipae. Next base: position 58,115,323 of record CM067219.1, read on the forward strand.
CAAGGTACATATGGGACACATATTGTAAATGCAGTAAGGCAAAGCGGGTGATAAGTTAGCAAAACTTGGAAAAATTATGAAAAACATAAAGGGACTATATGGAGTGGTACCATCGACACTTTTGTACGCGGCACCAACATGGCACAGAGGTATGAAGCTATAAAAAGATATAAGAACATGATGTTAAAAATACAAAGACAGGCGCTGCTGCGGGTAATAAGCGGATATAGAACGATCTCGTATAGCCGGTATCCCTCCGATCCATCTGACGGTAGAAGAACTTAGAAAAAATTACGAAAATAAAAAATACAGAGAAAACAGGAATAATATGCTAAAAGAATGGCAAAAAGAAATGGATGCGCTAACGAGAAAAGCGGAATGGACAGATACTAATACCAGACCCAACAAAATGGGCGAGCAGCAAATATAGAAGTACAAATTACTTTAGATCACAATTTTTGTCAGGGAATGGTAGTGTCAACACATACCTGGAAAGGATAGGGAAAATGAGGGAGAGTAACTGTGATATATGCCAAATTGAGGAGACAATGGCGCACGTGGTTTTTGACTGCGAAATATATGCAAGGAATAAAACAAGAACAGAAACCATCTAACGTGATAAAACTTATGATAGAAATTAAAGAGAACAAGGAAATTATATATAAATGGATAAGGGAAATTATAGAGGAAAATGAGAAAGAAAATTTAAACAGAATGGTGCGATGAAGGCAAAGAAAGGCAGGAAGGTTTCGACGCAAGTTAGAGATAACAATACCACCTTCGGAAACTGCAGAAACACCAGGGTGGTTTTAGTGGGTGTGAGTCCCACACTTTGTCCATAATGGATTGTTAAAAAAAAAGGTCAGAGTAATCGAGCTCTCATGTTATCAAGTACATCCGTATATTTTAATTTCCCATGTTTGTATAAAGTACCCGATAGATTAACGAAACTAATTTTTGTTGTGAGGGGCAGAGGATAGATTTTGCGATAACCACTATAAACCTTCTTCTAGTATTTGACGAGTAAAAAAATTATGGTTGGTGGAATTAGGTCGGTAGCTGTTTTCCTCTTGAAGTTATAAATTATTCCCCTGGCTTAAACGTTAAGCTATCGGGAAAGGTATTACGGGGGTGGGTTTCGGAGAAAAAAATTTAATAGTGGTAAAAAACTAGTAAAAAATTATGGTATAGTTTTTTTGGATTCCGCTGTTGTTACCCCGCTAGCTTAACGGACCTTTTATATCCTCATAGTTGTTCTCGATGTTTCTTCGTCTGCTTCTGGTTGGTTAACGTGTATAATTTCTAATTCGGGAATGTATTCGAAATTGTTTTTATCATCAATAGTATTTTCGGTAATACCATTTTTATCGGCACTGTTTATTTGTATGATATTTTCAATTTATTTATTCAAAAGATTAATTTTTATTTGAGATCATTAATTGCTCAGTAAAATGTCCTCTCCCCTTTAGTTCTGATCGTCCGAATTAGTATAGTCCTCTCAATGATAGAAAGTCAATCGATGCAATGAACTACCTTCATCTTAGCTCTCGGGTTCCGACGAATAGGGTAGACAACATCATTGATCCTGTTGACCTCTTTGTATGGACTATCCCAAGCTGGTGTGCGCTTAGAAGACATGCATTTAATCCTCTGGGAGTTGTTTAGCGATTCTTCGACTCTCTCTTGGAACCCCACTGAGTTTGGTTGGAGGTCGTAAGGTGTTTTCATCCGATTGCTGGTTGCCAACATCTGCGTCCAGGCTAATTCGTTTTTGGCTAGCATACTTTGTCGAAGTCGGTCGGCATAATAGTTAACTTCTTAGGAGGGTTCTTCTGTTGAGCCAAAGGCAAAATGACATCGTAGTCTGAGCTCATTTCCGAACAGTACCCTAGCAGGATTCAGTCCTATACTCTTTTTTACCATTCCATCTGATTGTGGATGCAAGGGAGTGGTCCTCGTTTTCTTGAGCGGAACATGGTACAGACCTTTTGGAATAAGTTGCATTCAAAGTTACTCCCTTGGCCCGAATCTAACTCCAACGGGACACCTAACCTGCTAAACAGCACCGTCGCCACTGCGGTTGCCTCTTGATTGGGCATAGTATATGCCTCAGTCCATTTGCTAAAGTAATCTATTGCAACCAGAATGTATTTATTCCCCCTCTCGGACTCGGAAAATGAACCAGCGACATCAATGGCAATTTTCTCAAATGGAAGCCCCCCTTTGTATTCTTGCATTATGCTCTTTGGCCGGGTCTTCGGATCCTTACTGACTGCCTAGATGTCACATTTCCAGCACCATGCTCTGAGGTCTTCGAAGTAATTTACACAGTAATATTTTTGGCGAATTTTATCTAGAGTTTTATTCATAATCCGATTATGTACTTTAGTACGGATGACAGGACCTTTTCTTTGGGGCTACATGTTGGGACTTAGTTGCGTGGTCATCACTTCCCAATTTTTTTCAACATTCCAGTCTCTACCTTTAAGGAGTCCTATTGGGCTCACAAGGACTTCAGGACGTCCTCGTCCCATCGTGGATTGTGTGCCCCTCTCTTCTTGAGTGATAGGTTTGGTTCAATGTCTGGATCGGCCTTTTGTTCCTGTACATATTGCTCTCTTGTCCAATCTTCATTCACCTGCACATGAACCTGCCGGATGGGTACTGCCCTAGTGGCCATTGGTGGATTACTCAACGATTACTTCCTTATAATAACTGGTTGACTGTTGCGGGAGGTCATACAGTTGCTTTGGCCAACCCTTGCTGGCAATCTGTCTGGTAACCTCAGTCTGCATTTACGTTGCAAATACCCTGTTTGTTTGCAGCGATAACATATGTCACTGGTTCTTCGTTTCTGCTTTATCTCAATTATTTGGTTAAACGTAGATTGTACTTACTGAAAGAACGACTCTGATTCTTTCTGACTGTCGGAAACTGCTTATACCCTTGCTTATATAGGACAACTTCATGATAAAAATCTCACATCACCAGTCAGTGAATATTGAAATTGTGTTTTTGCAATTTTCAATTCGGTTTCAGTGTGACCAAGAACATACGTCATTTGCCCAAATTTATTGATGGAGGATAGCGATGAAATCAATATATAATTGAAAGTTTTTTGTTATTTGTTATTATAGGATAGTTGGGAACACAAATACATTTACTAAAATCACCTGTGGATGTTAATAAGGTTGCAAAATCAAAAACAAGGCGAAAATATCTTGTAATAAATAACAGCAGATATGTAATTAGGTAAAGACATGTTTTTAATTGGTGGGAAAAACATATGTAATAGCAGTTCAATAAGAATGCTATACAACGAACGGTTTAAAAGTTGCCTCCTAGGCAATTGTACCTTGCAACAGGTACCCCAAATAAATCACCGCGGACTAAAGCAACATAAAAACAACTTAGCTACTAAAACTCTATTTCAGATATTATCGACTTCAACCCATAATGTAGTACACGGTTCATTGCAAGTAAATGTTAATATTGCATACTCTTCTTCATCGAACCGGAGTAACATTTGTATAGTGTTTGCGCTGCCTTCACAGAACAATCGAGACTCGCCGAGATAAATAAAGAAGAATTGAGACCGACAGCAGATGTCTTGCATGAGAATTAGAATTGTAAGATATAAAAGTAAATAAATAAAACATTAATATCATTCGTGGTGGCTGATCAAATCTCGTGTTACCCGTATTTCTCTAGGTAGACACTTTATTAATTACTTTTATCATTTAGGCTACATTATTCATTTCTGATCATTGCTTACAATTCTATTATTGAAAACATTTGATTATTTATAATGGTCAACAGCATACCAAAAACGTTGTGAAGGTTTATATAAAATATAAAAGGGGGTCATTTGCTGTCAAATATAAAAGAAATCTGTATTCTGTCTGCTTTCTAATTCATGTTAATTTCATCCACTGAAATAATTCTCATTTCATATTTCCAAATGCAGAAAAAACCAAATGTATCAAGCTGTATCGACAATAATGTCATTAAGGTAAATATCTGTAATACTTAATAGAACCTGCACTTGGAACAAATATTAAGTGTGTTTTGGCATTTAACACTTGTCCTTACCCTATATATCCTGCCGTATAATGTCTGAAACAATCGCATTACTATTACACATAAGCTTTTCACCAATTAATAGAAATATTGGAAACGTGGCTATACCCTACAAGTATACGTACTTGTATTGCACTATTAGGATCTCCTAAATAATTTAAATATCCGACATCTTGCACAAATTTGCAATAAAAAGCTCATGATGTGAATAATTTTTAAGTAGAACATATAAATGTAAAGGTTTTAGAAAAAAATATGAATTGCAGTTATTTTATTTAAGTAGACTATTAGTCTATCGAGAAGCAATTTTCGCAGCCTTATATTTTAATAAAACTATATATCATTGGAAAGCGGCCAAAAATTATCAAGGTAGGGCAGAATTTGTCAGGAGTAAGTAAGCCCACTTAGTATTTAAAGGTATGTAACAAATATTATATGAATTTCAGTAATTTCTTTTTTAAATAAACCAGTGTTAAATAACATTACTTTATTTAAGGCTAGTTGAAAAGCTGTTTCGAAGTCTTATGCTTCAGTATATTTTCAGGGAATTATTCGCCTGTGAGCTAGAAGTGAATGCGTTAGTGGGCAACCACTTTAACTAAATCTCTAGTTGATCAAATAATTTTATAAGAAATTAAATTTGGGGTACAATGATTTTTTACTTGTCTAGTGGCCCTTTTTCTAAATTGAGCTTTTGAACTAGTGAATCTGGTAGATTGTTTGCTTTTATTTCATCTAAGATAACTGGATGACCATTGATTGTTCTTTCTTATTTTTGTAGATTAACGATGTGGTTTTGATTAAACGCTTTGGAGGAATAATAAACAAAAATGTTTCTTGAAGGACTGCTACATCGCTTTCTTGGCATGCGCTTTGAAGTCTTTATTGAGTCGGGAAAACTCCGATGTAATGAGCTTTATTGACTTGTTCTATTATCTGCTAGGCATTTTTGATTGCAATTTGTTAAAAAGTAAAGTTATACAATTCAGATTTTGAAGAAGCGGTAATAGGAGATTTTTCTTGCACAAATAATTTGATAGATATATAGATATTTAAAATCTTCGTCTTGATATTGGTACTCATCGTTGGTTATGGAAAGATAGGATCATGGTGGGATAACAATTGATTAATTTTCATTTGGTATGGCGCATCGGTGATACTAATCAATTGTGTCAATATGGACTAATAGAAAATCATGAAAAACTATTATTTTAACTTGTGAAATGATTATATTGTTTCAACTACTTCGTAATATTTGAGACAATTACTTACAGAAAACAAAAATTGTGATTAACTGTGTGATTCTTGTAATTACTTAAAATTTTCTGTAATTAATTTGTTGAAATGATACTATGCTGTAAAACTTTTAAGTTAGAAAAGCATACAGCATTTTTCCTTTTCTGAAAAAACATTTAAAACCAATCTGAGTTTAATTTTATATGATTCAAAATTCCTTTCATTTTTAAATAATGAGCATAAATAAAATTTATTTCGTTCAAACCTATCCTTAATTGGTCCATTTTATTTTCAATTGAATTTTGGTTATTTGATATTTTAGTAATTGTTTCATTCATATTTTTTATAACTACGGAAGTTAAAGATATTTATATTTTCTTACAATTTAATTTTGATTACTTTCGAGTTCTGAAATGCTACCATGAACTTCTTGAGCATCTAAGGCATCCGTGTTTCCTGTGCTAGATTTTATTACACACCCTAAGGGGATAACAAATCCTGTTTTATTTCTAGTGTTTGGGAAAAGTGATTTATTTTTAGGGTTATATAATATATAATATCACTCCGGATTTCTGCCCCTGTCACATAAAAGCAATTTTCTACTGGACGGAAGAGGTTGAAATTTGGTATCAATGTATAGTTTGGTGCCCGATCGGGAGTACATATCGTAAAAGAACAAATTTTGATTTTAGGGGTACTTCTGGGGAAAAAAATAAAAAAATCGACCGTTCTCCCTGATCTCCGAAACTGCTATCCTAAAATTTTAAAAAAATAGGAAATATAGAAAGTTGCCCGAACTTTACAGGAAAAATAAGTAGAAACCATTAATATTAATTTTGGGGGGCAAATTATAGAATTAAATGAAAATTTAAAAATAACAATTTTTCAAACGCATCATGTAATACATCAAATGAAAGGTCCCATTCTGAGGAACACTAATATATTTTTTTCATATTTAAAAAAAAATTGTTAAAAAGATATTAATGAAAATATACCAAAATTTACCCATTCCTCCCCCTCTTATCCCGAAACTATGAAACGTAAAGTTTTGAAAAAAATTAGAGGTATAGGGTCTGACCTGTACTTTACTGAAAAAATCAGGAGAAATCTCTACTTTTAATTTTGGGGGGCAAATTACAGAATTAAATGAAAATATAAAATTAAAATTGTTTCTAACCCATCAATTCATATATCAAATGAAAAGGCTCATTATGTCTAAAACAAATATATTTTTTTCATAATTTTAAAATAAATTAATTAAAAGATATTAACAAAAATATAAAAAAATTTACCCATTCCCCCACTTATCTCCGAAACCATAAGCTGTGAGATTTTGAACAAAAATTGACATATAGCCCCTTACTTGAACTTTACTGGAAAAATAAGGAGAAACCCTTAATATTCATTTTGGGGGGCAAATTATAGAATTAATTGGAAAATAAAAAATTATAATTGTTTCTAACGGTTTATGTAATATATCAAATCACAGGGTTCATTATGACGAATACAAATAGGTTTTTTTGTTTTTTAAAATGAATATTTTAAAATATATTTAAAAAAATATTTTAAAAAATTACCCATTTCCCCCCTTTATTCCTCAAACTATAAGACCTAATTTTTTTTGTTTTCAAGACAAATACGAAGAAATCCCTAATATTAATATTGGGGGCCAAATTATAGAATTAAACGGAAAGTAAAAAAATATTTTTTAACGCATCATGCAATTCATCAAATAAAAGGGCTCATCATGAGGAAAACAAATATATATTTTTCATATTTTTAAAATTAATTGTTTACAAGATATTAACAAATATATAAAAAATTCTCATTTCTCGTTTTTTTCTATCTAAAATTTTGAAAATAATTAGGGGTACTGCGGCTCACTTGAAATTTATAAGAAAAATTATTAGAAAACCCCCATAGTAATTTTAGGGACAAATTATACAATTAAATGGAAAATAAAAATTCAATTTTCAAACGCATCATGTAATATATCAAATAAAAGGCTCATTATGTGAATTACAAATATACCATATTTTTAAATCATTTGTTTAATAGATATTAACAAAAATATTAAACATCGACTTAATGCCCACTTTAGAAACAACATTATTTAAATTTTGAAAAATATATTTTATTTGTATTTTTAAATAATTTGAATAACAGATTTAATAATTTATAATTTAAAACTTGACCTATTTTGCCCTTTATCTTCCAATCTACAGAGCCTCAAAATTCAGACAGTAGAATATAGAATGCTTCCCTGAAAGTTTATTAGTAAAATAAAACCCTAATGTTAATTTTTGAGGGCTAAATTAGAAAATTAAATACATATATATTCTAATAAAAATCAAGCAAATCATGAAGCAGATAAATTAAAAAGTCTATGTGTGAAAAATCAAAGTGTATATTTTTTATAAATTTAAAACGCTTCCTTTAAACGATATTTGGGTAAAAATAATGAAATGCACTCATTCCCTGCTTTCCTGAAACTGGAATATTAGAATCTTGAAGGTGGTACGGAACCCTTAGTATGCGAGACCAACTCGCACTTGACCAAATTATTTTAATAAAATAATCTGACTTCATATTCTGTTTATAAGATATAAGAAGTGGTTTCTGTTGAACAGACGTGATGTTACGTATCACATGTCATAACATTGATTGGCTCAATTTGTACATAATGAAGGAAAGTATGAGAGGGAACTTCCAAGTTTAAAGGGAAGGACTCCGGGATTAGTTTTGATATTCCGAATTTGAACTTTCTGACTCATCGTCAGGTGTGTCATCAACCTGTAACAAGTTTTCCTCAATAAATTTTCGACGCCGTTCAAAAATTTGTTTGTGATAAGGTGTGGTTGCGGTTAAAACCGTATTTCGTATAATATGTTCAGGTGTATAGAAAGGTTTAGTTGGTCCTTCTCTGTCTGTAAATTTTCTGTAACCTGAAGTTTCTGGTTGAAGGTAAGCAGGGTCATTCCTTTTCTCATTAATCTTCTGAATTAGGATTGCGTTTAGTTTTTGCATATTATCAGAAACATTTTGATCTAAAGTTTTCATGATTTCTTTATGTTTATCAAGTTCGTGATTAACAACTTGGGATGGGGATCGATTTCATTTGGTCCTTTTAATTCTAATTGACCTAAAATATAGATCAATGGGCTAGATAATATTTTGTGATTAAGTGAAGGGAATTGTTGTAACTTATAACGGCTTAAGAACGTTTTTTAAAAAGGGCTTATAACGGGTTCAGTTAACCTAAGTATTCTTAAATGTTCTCGTTGAGTTGAATGGAATCTCTCCACCATTGAATTACTATTTGGACTTAAGGACAAGGTATAATTCCAATTTATTTTCTATAAATTTGCAAAATTTGTTAGTAGATGTTGGGTGAATTCAGCAGCGTTATCGGAAACAATGTATCCTGGAATTTTAAATGTACGGACACATTGTAAAATTGATTTATAGACATGGACTTCTAAAAAACTGGGAATAATATAAGCTTGTCCAAAACTTGGAAAGCTGTCACATATAGTGAGGGCAATTGAATTTGAAAGTATTTATATGGATTGTTGCAAAGGGTTTTTATGGAGTGGGCACTAGTTAAAATTTTATTAAAGGGGGATGTCCTTCATATTTTACTTGTTGGCGTACATAACAGTTATTTACGATTTTTTTAATATCATTAATTTGGGCTAATAATATTTTTGTTTGAGATCGTTAGAGGTTTCTAAAATTCCTCCATGATTTGTTATAACTTCGTGTTGGGTTTGTTGTCTGTGTGCTCATGTTATATCATAAATTAATTTATTTGATTTCTTGGCAGAATTTTTAAATACTTGGCGAATGAATCTACACATTTCTTCGTAAAAATATTGTCATTTTGGAAGTAAAAAGCGTATTGTCTAGTATTTCCTGCATAGCCTTTTAGAAATTAGATTAGCTATTACCTCAAAGAATTCTTTGTGACATATAAATAGAAGCGTGTTCGAATTGCGGGATTTACAAAAATTTTCTTTATTTGATTTCGGGGATTTCTTTGCCTTCAATAATAATAATTTCATTTAGAAAGTAAATGACTGGTTTGTCTGTTATTTTAATAGAAACTATTGGATCTTCTGCGCTAGTATGAGTAGTATTTTTGTCACTGTTTTTTTCAGGTTCAACTTGACCTATAATATTGATTGGTTAGCGATTTCTCGATAAGTGGAAGGTCGGTTCATTTGTAATTCTGAATTTTCGTTAAATTCTTAAATGCTTTAAAAAATTGGGGAGTTTTTTGTTCAGTTTCTTTAGGGTAAATTTCTACTTGTGTTAAAAATAAAATAGTTCACAAGAAAGGTAAGAAAAACAATAATGTAGATGCCCTGTATCATTGTTATTCTTACCTTTCTTGTGATCTATTTTATTTTTAACACTTTTGGTTTTAACTGGAACTGTGTGTGTTTCGATAGTATGGTGTTCTAATTGGGCAAAATATATATGGTTGTTTTTCATTTCGTAGTGATCCCGATGTATTTTGGAATCTGGAGCTTTTAAAATAGAATTCCTTATATCATTTCAAAGTCTAGGTCATGCAATGTTTCATAGCCTATTAAGCCGTCAAATAAATTGAGGAACTTAATTAAATAGAACTTTATATTTTTCTTAGAATTAAGTTCTGGAAAAGATGGTATTTAGATACCATAATTTGTCTTTGTTTAATTTGTATGGGTCTTCTAGGAAACTGTGGTCGTTGATTTTGAAAATTATTAGGTATAAATTGATTTGGAATTTGTTTTTTATTCAAAGATTGAAATTGATTTTTATTTGGAATTGATTTGGGTTTTGTTTGAAATGTTGGTTGTAGTTATGATGTTTTTGATGTTAAATTTTTTTTTATGATTATTATTACGAAAATTGGAAGGTCTTTATGAGTGTTGAATATTGTTTTCAGCAATAATGTATTGTCGGGCTTCAGCTAATGTGCTGGGCTTCATAGTTATAATAGTAGAGCATAAGGGCCCTTTTAGTCCTGCTAAAACTATTTTCAAAGCGTGCGTATTATAAAATGTTTTTGAACCTTTAATTTTTAAATTTTTTTTCGTTAATATCAACATTGAAATTGTCTTAATTGATTTAAATCAAAAGGTAAACTATTCTCGTCGGGCTGAGCTACTACAGCGTTTTTGCCAGTGTGCCAATATATAGCAATGCAAATACTATAAACTTCTCTTGCCTTACCTATTAATTTAGAGTAAATACCATATATAATTGTTATATTTTGTACGGTATTTAGATTATCTGGATTTGGATCCCAATACTGATTAATGACAGTATTAGCAGTATCATAAAATGATAAAAGTTCTAAGTAAAGGATTTGCATCGAATTGTGGAATTATTTTCAATAACTTAGGTTCAAAAACCTACTTTTCAGTTGGGATTCATTATATTTGAAATATTTGAATCTTCAACTGAACTATTTAAAATATTTAGATCCGAAAATAAAGTTCTCAAATCTAATTCTAAATTTGTTTCCCTTAAAATTAACTTGTTTGCTCTGTTCTCTCTCAATAATCAAGCAAGGTAGAGGAGACCGACTTAAACTGGATAAATAATATACGAATATAAGGAAGTAATATATAAAATAAGGAAACAATGTATAGAATAAGGAAAGCAACTTTTGTTTACTCACAGTACCAGGGAGAGGATCTTTCTTTGGTTTGTAGTGGATTGTTGTGACTTGGATTTTTCTATTCTTTTCTGGAACTCGGCTCACAAAATTTAACAGTTTGAAAACTTACATTTTTCTTAAAGAAATTGGTTCAGCATCCTACTGACTGCGCCAGTAGTAAAATATATGAAAGTTTTTATTTCTACAGAAAAAAATTGTTACAAATTTATTTGAGTTTGAATTACTGAATACAAATATAAGTCTTAACCGATTGCAAAAAACATCGAATCCCGAAAAGATGACTGAAATCTCATCGAAACATCGAACAGCTGTCTTTTCTGAGACAAATAAACGATACACAAGAGAATCCTGAAAACCTCCAATTATATTTCATATATACCTATACACATGTTACTTCGGGTGTTCTTACGGTAAGAAATGTCATATCTTCTTTGGTTGTAGGTTGAGTCTGATAAACGATGTCCTTTAACTGTCCTCATAAATGAAAATCCTGACAAGTTATGTAGATCTGGTGATCCTGGAGGCCATGGAAAAAGACTTCCTCTTCCAATCCACCGCTGCTGAAATGCTGCTGCATAAATATAATCTCGCACTATAATAGCAAAATGTGTTGGGCAACCATCCAACTGCAAAATAAAGGATTGCCTTGTTTCCAGTGGCACATCTTCCAACAACGTCGGTAATTGATTGGTCAAAAAGTCACGAAAGACTTATGGATTGCTAAAAAAATGGCCCAATATTTCTGCCTCCCGGTATACATTTTAACTCCAACGTCCTTGGTGCTGAAGTGCACGCAACCAATGCCGATTTTCTGCAGACCAATATTGCATATTGTGCAGATTGACTCCGTCACTATAAAAGGCTGCTTCATCGGTCCAAAGAATTTAAAATAAAAATTCTCTATTTTAGCATATCATGCCTAACATCCAATGGCAATAAATAGTCCAGCCTCCGACCAAAGTCTTCTTCTTTCAAGGCCTGGTGCATTCTAAAAGTAATTAAAAAAAAATAATTCCCTATATTTTAATGACGATGAAAACCTTCAAAATATTTTGAACCGTTGTTGGATATTTTTTTGCTACTGCGGCATTCTGAAGAAATTCATAATAAACTGCAAGCATATCGAAAACTTCATCGTTCGTGGAACGCCTTTTTTTAAGCACAAAAATTGGTCTATGTAACTCTTGACAATTGGAGGATTATTTTGCCTGATCATTGGGTTTTCTCCCTCGAATTTTTTTCCTGCGAGAGATAAGTATTTGAAAATTGTATATGGAGAGCAAAGTGTTGTAAGGCAATTTCGTTAAATTGGCCAGATTACTAGCTGTCTGTACAGAAATTCTTCCTCACAGTTATTCTGAGAGAAAGATATGTCTACAAAATGGTTAGGTATTCGTTTTCATGACGTACTTCTATGATTTGCTTTTTTACATATGAATATGTTTTTAAACAAAAAATATGCATTTTGTTTTTAGCATTACTTACTTTTCAGTGATATTTTGTAATAATTTCATAAAGGTTGATTTTATTCTGATGATAAAAAATAATCCACAAAAATCAGTTTAAAGAAATAAAAATTTAAGGGATTTCACTATAAAATTTTCTTTGGCCATATATACTTAAAACTGCTATACTGCTATCGCTTTTAAGCGGAACGAGACAGCAGATTATACCGTGTTACTGTAGCTACACAGTTTTGTGCAAGCGTTGCCAAGAATCAAGAAGAGAGAAAATATAACCAAAAACAGAAGAGCCGATTGGGGCGTTTTCGAACATGCGCATAAGACATTATATTTTTATTGAACAAATTTTTTTTTCTATCTTTGCCCTACTTTGACTAGCCAATTTATTTTGGTGTAATTATATATTTTGCATAGTAATCTTTTTATAAACTTTATTATTCACACTTTATTTGATTAATTTATATTCTCAGGATTTTAATTTTTCATTGCATGCATACTCTTACCTCAAGGTGGTTCAACAGGTTCTAAATTTAAAATTGATACTTACATTTATATCTTCCTTATAACAACACTATTGCATCATTTTATTTACTCAAAACCTCTTTTCTTTAAATTTTACTCAATTGAAACTTCTATTTTTCTTGAAAAGAATTTAGATTAAACTCTAAGCATTCAAATGTTATTTTTGGCTCATTTTAAATAAATTAACACAACTTTCAATTTCAATCTTCAATAACATTCTTTATTAAACAACAAGATAAAATTATTAAAACATTAAAACAATAAATCTTTAATCAACAAACGAAATCATTCCTAACTACTAAATATTTATGAGAAATTTCTCTTTTACATACTGTCATATTAAAGTTAAAATTTGTTATTCCTAATATCCTTAACTAGCATAAACATAAATCAATTGTCACTTTATTTACAACATTTTAAAACAACTATTGTTTCACTAACCTTTATTCCTTGTCGTGATTACAGTCCATTAGTTCCAAATATGTTCATTGTTCATTAGAACTTTTATTTTATAAACAAATTTTTATTATTGGTTCCCATTCCATATTTGTTTACAATTATTTCATGTTCACCATCTTGTTTTATTTATTATTTATACAAATTAAATTTAATTATTGTTTACCATTTCATTCTTGTTTACAATAATTCAACAAATACCATCTTTGTTGATGTTTTCAAATTTTTACTTAAAAAAAAACTATACATTTATTGGACCGTACTTATGAATCTTTATACACTGCTAATCTATATGTCATTGGAAATGTTTTTACAATTTGTCTAACCGCACTTTTCACTACTTAACCTCTTTTCTTCAGAGATTAAATCTGTATATTTATTGAGGATTTTTAATACACTTGTTCTTTCCTCTTTTGGACAATATATTTCATCTTCACCCTTTTCTACATTTACCATGAGCTTTTCATCTTCATTTACATTATTTTTATACTTTGTTTTACCATTGGATCTCTTGTCCTTAATGGCATTAATAATAACTTCATTCCCACTTTCTTCCATAACTCCCTTCTCAATGGTAATCCTATTATCCTGCATTATCCCGACTTGACCATACAATGTATGGTATCACACTCCCTCTAAAGGCTAATTCAGACTACGCTAGTAGTTTAGTCGAGTGGCGAGTTATTCCAATGATTACTGCCCCAAAAACGTTCGTACTGCGGTCGAGTGCAGTACACAAGTTTAGTGTATTCTGCAAGTGGAATAACTTGCAACTTAATATTCCATACGCACTCATATTCTAGATATTTGAAAACAGATTTTAAAGTTGTTTCTTCATTCCAAAGAAACGACATTTTTACAATACCTAACCAACAAAACAGTAGCTAATAACTCCACAGCTCAAACAGTAGTTGAACTCGACTTATTGAAACGTTCGGACTTGTTTAGCCGATGAACCAGTGAGCAGTGACGCGTGGTGGGGGACGCTACTCGACCGAAAAATAGAACAAAATGGATCGGCTCGACTAAATTGCTTGCTAAACTACTCGACTAAATTTTCGTTGTTCAGACACGGATAGTTACTAAATTACTCGCCACTTGACTAAATTACTAGCATAGTCAGAATTAGGCTTAAGGCACGCTATGAGTGCCTTTCGGGCAAAATTCACTAAACCCCAGATATCCTAGATATCAAAAGGGTTTAGCTCTGTGGGAGCCCTTGCCAGGTTTTCAGGCCCTTGGTTGGAGTCGTGGCGGCAGTTTCCCATAAATTTCCTGACCGTCCGGGCTGTTCCTAACAGGACGGCTTTTTGCATTTGTTTGTAAAGATGTTCGTCCAGACCAAGGTATTTTAAATTGTTTAATAGATGTTTTGGGACTAGTCCTGTCGTTGACATAACAATTGGTAAAGTTCGTGTGTTATTCATGTCCCACTGAGTCCTTATTTGAAATTCCCAATCTCTATATTTGGTTATTTTCTCAGCTTGCTTGATATTTATATTATTGTTGTTAGGAATTGCTATGTCAATTAAAGTTGTTTTCCGAGAGGCTTTATCTACCAAAACTATATCTGGTCTATTGTGAGCAACTGTCCGATCGGTCAGTATCGTGCGGTCCCAGTACAGCTTGTAGTTGTTATTTTCTAAAACAGATTCTTGTTTGTATTTATAGTATGGTAATCTTGCCGACTGTGATAATTCAAGTTTCAGTGCTAGTTCCTGGTGAAGTATTTTTGCCACAGCATCGTGTCGTTCTTTGTAGTCAGTTGCAGCGAACGCTTGTCAACCTCCTGTGATATGCTGGATAGATTCAGATGTTTGGCAACCGTACCTGCATCTGTCGTTGTTAATAGAAGGATCTTTAACGATGCACTTTAAGAAGTTCTTAATTGGAATTACTTGATCTTGGATTGCCAATATAAAGCCTTCCGTTTCAGGAAACATATGACCAGAGATCAACCAGTAGTTCGACGCTGCACTGTCGACATAATGTTGGTGGACGTCAGTTATATGTCTTCCATGAAGGGGCTTCTCTTTCCATTTCAGCAGTTTTTGATCTGTGGTCTGGTGGTGTAATTGGACATGTTGTTGTGTCAGTCGCAGTGGTGTTGAGTCATCAACCAGGCACATGATTCTGTGTAGATCAGAAAATTCGAGTTTCTGGAAATGACTCCCCAAAATGGAAATTTGTTGATCTAATAGTTTGCTTAGATCTGTCAATCCTCTTCCTCCTTCATACCGTGGCAAAGTTGTACGTTCGACAGAGCTCTTTGGGTGGTGATTTTGAGCTTTTGTTAGCAAAACTCGAACTTTTCGTTGTAATTGTTCAATGTCAGTCTTGCACCAATTAACTATACCGAAAGAGTAACTAAGCACTAAACACGCATAGGTGTTAATAGCCTGAAACAGATTTTTACTGTTCAATTTAGTTTTCAACAGTCGTCTTACCCTTCTATAAAACTCTGCTGTTAGGTCCTTTTTCATAGTCATGTGATCAATACGTTGAGCCTGCTTTATTCCAAGGTATTTATAAGTATGACCTTCCCCCATAGATTCAATTGAGGTGCCATCTCCCATTTCGAAGTGCCCTTGCTGTATTTTGCCTTTAACTATATTAATAATAATAATTCGTCATTTGTCTAAGCCAAATTTCATATGGATGTCACTAGAGAACCCTTCTACTATTTTAAGCATATCATGCAGCTGTTGTTTCGTAGCTGCCATCAACTTTAAGTCGTCCATGTATAACAAACGGTTTATCTTTAATGCTTGTACGTTGTTGTGTTTGAGACTGAACCCAAAATTAGTCGACTTCAGTTTGTTTAAGAGAGGGTTCATGGCAAGGCAGAACCACAGCGGGCTAAGAGAGTCTCCCTGGAATATACCCCTTTTGATTGGAATGGGGTCAGTTTGTATCGAACAGTTGGCTTCATTCAGTGAGATTTTGGTTTGCCAGGTGGACATGGCATATTCTAAAAAGTGAATAATACAATTATTGACTTTATAGAGTTTCAGTACCTTAATGAGCCAATCATGTGGAACTGAATCAAAGACCTTTTTGTAGTCCACATATGCCACGTAGAGATTTCGACGTTTGGCGTGGGCTTGATTGCAGACAACGGAATCAATTATCAGTTGTTCTTTGCAGCCCATCGAATTTTTCGCGCATCCCTTTTGTTGTTGAGTAATTATGTCGTTCAGCTCACAATGTTTGAAAATGCGATGATTAATGCACGATGTTGGAAGGCAAGTGATTGGTCGGTACTTTGCTGGGTCCTGTGCACATAGGTTGTCCTTTGGTAAGAGGTATGTAGCACCATGCGTAAGGAAACTAGGCATCTTGTCTGGGTAGGTAATTACGTCATTTATAAGGGCTGTTAGTGTTTCGTGGGTTGCGTACAGTTTCTTTATCCAGTAATTTTGTACGCCATCTGGTCCTGGTGCTTTCCAGTTATGGAGGTGGTTAATTATGTTGGATGTGTCTTCCGTTGTAAATGATTGGTGTTGCATGACATCACAGTTCTGAAATGCAGCCTCCTCCTCATTAATCCAGCTGGTTCTGGAGTTATAGGAGATTGTTGTGGAAAGTTGTGTTTTCCAGAATTCCTCGATGTCTGTTTTACTGGGGTAACTAGGGGCTTCATTATTATTGGTGTTGTTAAGTTTTCTATAAAACCCTTTTTCTGATTGTCGGAAAAGTGTGTTGTCTAGTTTCCGTTGGTTACTGGTTTTGTACCTTCTCAATCGGCTTGTGTAGGCGGAGAGCTTTTGTCGTAGACTGTCCAGGCACTGCTGAGATGTGATGTTTTCTCCATCCCACTGGGAGTGTATTCGGTTATTGTTCATGATAGTACTGACAAGCCTTTCTATTCTGTTGTTCCTGACTCTTCGTTGGTATTCGGTCAGTCTTCCAACGTCTTTCCGAAGAGAATTGATTTTCCCTTCAAGTCGTCTTTGCCAAGGTGGTATTCGGGGTGTTTGTCTAAATTGGGAAGGGTCTTACTTTGGTCTGACTGCGACCCCAATTGTTCTGCAGATGGAAGTTCCAGCACAGTAGATGATTCTGTGTAGTGACTCTAACGTATTAGCACCTAAAACATAGTTTGGCAAGATAAATTTGTTCATAGCCTGCAAGACGATACCCAATTTCTTAGAAGATCTTAGTTTGGGAAGAGCTGGTGTAGTCATTGGATCTATTCCAGTATACGCTATAAGAGCTCCTTCCATTTCTGCTTGGATCTTCTCAAGCAGATCAGCGTTGGTTGGCTGTTCTTGTTGTAGTTCTTAAGTCCCGTCCGCTCTTTGTGCCAAAGTTGTTTCAGGCTCTGGATCGATTGTATTTCGACCAAATAGTTCGCGCTCCACTTCGCTCTTTATTCTGTCTAGTTGTTCAGGCGAAAATAGGCCATTTCTCAAGATGACACGATATTGATCTGCGACTCTCTGTTCAGTAACTTGAAGCTCTGGGTACTCACGACAGAACTCTTGATAGAGTATTTGGCGATATCCAGTCTTGTCCTGGCCAAGGTTCGTAATTCTGTAAAACGTGCGCATTATAAATTCATTCATGGCGCCAGTCCATGTCATGCGCTGTCTTTTCAGTCCCGCTTGAGTGAGCGCTGGCTGTTGATCCTGCGCAACACTTTCTGCGGGTGGAGTTCTTGTTCTCATTTGTCTCCGTTGGGGATGGTCACGTTGTTGTTGTGACTGTATTGGTTGTGGTTCTTGGGGTTCTTGGGCTGTAGCTCTTTGGACGGCAGGGGCCCGCCTCCTCAGCACCCTGCCACCGACGTCCCGCATGCTGTCATGTCCAGCGCCGGCTCCAGACATGCCCTGGCGATCCCCAGACAGCGGCTCTTTTCCGAGGCATCTACTCCTTAGCTCCATTTTCATGTGTGGTGTCACCAATTGACCCTGGTGACCCAGGAGTTGTGGAGAAGGAAGGAAAGCTAGGTAGTAGGTCAGTGGACAGCTGCCCCTTTAGTGGCCTCATACGACAGGCGGTGGATACCGTGGTGCTATTCTAACCCGGCCACCACACCGTTTGTCGATTTCTGATCTACACAGAGTCATATGTCAAGTTGATGACTCAACACCTCTGCGACTGACAGAACAACAAGTTCAAATATACCACCAGACAACTGATCAGAAACTGCTCAAATGGAAAGAGAAGCCTTATTATTATTATTATTATTTGCATTTTTGCATTTTATCCATTAATAGTGGGTGTTATTAAAGTTCGAAGCGGATAAATATCAAGCATAGACTTTATTCTGAAAGATCTGTGCAGTTGAGGAATTTTCTTGTGAGTGAGCACGTGTCGAGGATAACTGATTTTTGCAGATTTAGGTAAATGTTAGCCGGAAGTTCGAGGACTTTTAATGATTGGTGCAGGACTCTAGATATTACTCCTGTGGTTGACAAGATTATGGGAATTATATTGACTCTATCTTGATGCCACATTTGTTTTATTTCTCCGGCCAGTTGTATGAATTTTTCGATTTTCTCACCTGTTTTCTTTTGTAGATTAGATGTATTTGGGATGGATATTTCTATTAGATATGTTGTCTTGGTGGCCTTATGCATGAAAGTGATATCTGGTTTGTTATATGGGGTTGTTTTATCTGTAATGATATTTCTGTTCCAGCAGAGTTTAACATCTTTGTTTTCTAGAATGTTTTGTGGTTCATATTTATAGTATGGTGTACGTAGTTCAATTAGTTTATAATTCATGGCTAATTCTTGCTGAATGTATTTTGCCACGTTATGATGTCTCTTAATATATTCTGTGTTTGCTAAAATGTTACATCCCCCTGTTATATGGTCTATAGATTCTATGTATTGTTTACACAATCTGCACTTGTCAGTTGGTGTCTTGGGATCCTTGATGATGTGTTTGTTATAGTATCTGGTGTTGATTGTTTGGTCCTGAATTGCTATCATAAATCCCTCTGTTTCACCATATATGTTTCCTGTTCTCAGTCATGAGTTGGATGCTTTTTTATCTATATGGGGTTGGGATAAATAATTAGGATGTTTTCCATGCATAATTTTTTTCTTCCACTTCTCTATTTTTTCTGCTGTCTGTTCTATGTGTTCAAGAGGGTTATAATTTGTGTTTTTAGTTTGAGAGGGGTAGCTGTGGTGTCCATGTGTATAATGGCCTTATGTATCATACTTTCTTCTGCTCGCTCGATGAAATATTTTCTGAGATTGTCTACTTGACTGAAGTTCATATTTTTAATATCAGTTACACCCCTACCGCCATCTTCCCTTTTCAATGTAAACCTTTCGACGTCTGCATGTATGCGATGAATTTTGAATTTGTAGCATTCCATTCTTGTAAGTCTATTTAGCGCATTTAGGTCTGTCTCACTCCATTTTATGATACCAAATGAATATGTTAGGACAGGAATAGCAAATGTATTTATGGCTTTTATCTTGTTATGTGCTGTTAGTTCAGTGCTCAGAATATTCTTTAGTCGTTTCGTGTACTTTTCTTTTAATTCATTTTTTACTATTATGTGGTCTATGCCTAGTTGCTGTTTATATCCTAGATACTCAGTAAACAGTTTAAATCGTGATTAGATCATGCATACAGTTTCAAATCGTCCATGTATAATAGGTGTGTAATTTTAGAGGCATGTTGGCTCTTAATATTGTAACCACATCTAGTGGAATTGAGAATGTTTGATATAGGGTTCATAGCGAGGCAGAACCATATTGCGCTTAATGAATCCCCTTGAAATATACCGCGCTTGATGTTTATGGGGTTTGATGTAACGTTATGTTTATTTGTTCGAAATGAAAGTGTAGTTTTCCAGTTTTTCATTATAGTCTCTAAGAAATTTACTATTTTGGGGTGAACCTTATATATTTGTAGTATATGTGTTAACCATGAATGAGGTAGACGATCAAAATCTTTTTGATAGTCTATATAGGCGTAGTGGAGAATTCTTTGTTTTATTTTAGCTTGGTAGGTTATTTCTGCATCTATTATTAGTTGTTCTTTGCATCCTCTAGTTCCTTTGCGACAACCTTTCTGTTCTTCACCAACTATATTGTATTTTTCTGTGTGTGCCGCTATTCCTTTAGTTTTTATTGATGTAAGTAGTTTATAAATTGTGGATTATTGGGCGATATTTAGCCGGGTTAATTGTGTCATCGTCCTTCGGCTTTAAAAAGGTTATTCCATGGGTGAGGGTAGCTGACGTAGTATTTGGGTTGGAGATGTAATTGTTGAATAGGCGTGCTAGTGTTGCATGTATGGATGTAAACTTTTTTAACCAGAAGTTTGTAATTTTGTCCGGGCCTGGTGCCTTCCAATTATTTGTAGTGGCTATTGTTGCCTTGAGTTCCTCTGCAGTTATTGTTAGTTCTGGCATTTGTTCGGTGTTTGACATTTTGTTAACTTCAGTTTGGATCCATGGTGCATCAATGTTGTGTATTGTTGTTTTTGACCAATTTTTTTCCAGAAAGATTCAATATCTTCTAATGTAGGTGGATCACTTACCGTGTGCTTGGTATTTTCATTTGTTTGATACATTTTTTTTTTGGTTTACGTGGAACATTTGATTTTGCTTTCTTCTTCTCTCACTTTTTTTTGTATCGTCTGAGTCTTTTTGCTAAGGCTTGCAACTTCTGCTTTTTGTTGTCTAGTTCTTCTTTAATTTCTACGAATAATGACTTGTTGATCTTCTTCATTTTCCTTTCTGATAATCTGCCGTGTTGATATTGACTAAGTTGTCCAATTTCTCTCCGTAAAGTTTCAATTCTGTTTTGTAGTCTGTGCTGCCAAGCAGGTATTGCATTTCTTTTGTCTGTTCAAGCTATTTTTTTTTCTTTCTTTTTTGTTGTTATTACTGCTCCTGTATATATAAGTAGTTGTAACTCTTCTAGTGTTGTCTGGGTTGTAATTTTGTTTTGGATTATTTTGTCAAATTCTGGATTCTATCTGTCGAGTCTCTTGAATCCTTGGTACACATGGGGCTCTGTGTCTTGAAACTTTAAGTAGGTTGGTTAAACTGCTCTAGCATTTGCAGCTTTAGCTGATTGTGTTCAATCTGTTGTTCGATTGTTTTTGTTTGTGGTTCTATTTGTGTTCGCGTTTGTGAGTGTTCATGGTTTTCGTTTGTGTCTTCACCTAATCTGTCATTTTGTTGTTCTTGGCCGTCTATGGCATTTTCTATTTCTACTGTTGGCCTTACAGCTTCCGTCTTTTCTCCTATTAGGTTTTGCGCCTCTTGTTTTATCAGTTCTAGTTCCTGTGGTGGTATTTTATTATTTCGTATTAAGACACGTATTTGGTCTGACAGTCGTTGTTCTGTCATAAAATTTAATTCTGGGTATTTCTCAGTGAACAGTTTGTGTAGTGACTGTCTGTATTCAGTGATGTCTGTACCCAGATTTGTTACCTGTAGGTAGCAGAGCATGAGGTGTTTATTTACTTCACTTGTCCATCTCATTCTCTGCCGGTTCCTTCCCGCTAGAGTGGCTGCAGGAAGCATGTCTTGCAGAACATCTCTAATGGGGTTTTGCTCATTGTCCATATGATTCGCTTTATTGTCACCTGTTTGATCGGGCTGTGGATTCTCGCGCCGTTCCCGATCATTACGACGCTCGTACGAGGCTTTTTTCATGTTATTTCGAACCTGCCTTTTCTTACCAGCGGGTGGTTAGCCCGGTTGGCGGTTAGTTCTCCCTCTCGCGTTAGCCCAGATAACGTATCTACTCCTTGGGGATTGGGTACTTGATCTTATATTGACGGTATCGATTTCCAGGGTCTGCCGACGTGGAGGTGCGAGTAAGAATTGATAGGAGAGGCTATAGGAGACGCTTCACTATTCTTTAGACCCCTTATTATTATTATTATATTGAATTTCATCAACTACCTCCACACTTCGGCAGGTTGCCTAGGTGCAGGGTAAATCACCTCCTCTGGGACCTGCGACAGAGGTAAGCTCTGATGCGCGGCGCGGTTGATTTCTTTAAATGGGTTTACGGTAGTTGGTCCTATTTGATAACAGTCCTCGAGTACAAACTATGCACCTTGGAGGTTCCGTTTTATAATGTCTATTGTTTATAATGTAATGTTTTAGAGTTAACTATACACATTATGTACATATTCACTTTTTTGATGCTGTAATCTCAACAACTTGTTAGATCTAAGACAGTACCTTTCTGAGAATGCGGGCTGTTCCAAGTATTGCTGTTTTTTGGAGCTCACACACATTGTGCTTTCCTGGTATGTTCTTTATATGATGTTTCAGACTGTTCGTCACAAATCCAGTTGCGCCGATAACAATTGGTATTAATACAGCTTTGACTCCCCACATTCTTCGCATTTCAATTAAAAGAGACTTGTACTTCAGAATTTTTTCGGCTTCTTTTGTAACAATGTGTCGGTCTGATGGAACGGCCACATCAATGACATAGCATTCTCGACCTTTACGTATTACAAGGTCTGGTCTATTGGCAGGAACTTCTCTATCCGTAATTACAGGCTGATCAAATAAAATGGTAGTTTTGCCATCATTACTTATTATAACATTTCGTGGTTTGTGTTCATACCACCTCTTCGATTCCATTGGGCAGTCATAAAATTTACAAAGTTCGAAGTGAATGGCCGCGCATATTTTATCATGTCTTTCTATATACTCTCTTTCAGCTAAATGAGGGCATCCTGCCACTATGTGTTCTATTGTTTCTTCATATCGCTTGCATATTCTGCATCTATTGTCTGTTCCAGTCTTGTGAATCCTTGTTTCGACTGAACGAGTTGTGAGGGCTTGATCTTGGGCGGCTATAATAAGGCTTTCCGTTTCTCATTTTATATTGGCTATCTGCAACCATTTATATGAATAATGTTTGTCAATATCCAACTGGCCCATTTGTCTGTGGAGTTGTCCGTGCATGGGTTTATCTTTCCATTTCTTTTCGAGCTCTTCTTTTATGCGTTTTTTTTATTTGTACGGGAGATATTTGAAGGGGCCTATGATTGGGTTGGCGTGTCCCATATTTTTCCTCGACGGACATGCCTTTTTGGTAATAGATGAATGAATGCTTCGTTGTTCATCAAAATTCTTGACAATTTCGAGGATATGATTTCCTGTCCTGCTGTGTAAATAATATGCCATTCTGTACATTGCTGCGTGATACGCTGCTTCTATCTGTCGAAGTCCTCTTCCCCCGTTCTTCCTTGGGGTATACATTCTATCTATATCGGCCTTTGGATGAAGCATTCCATAGATGTTTACCATTTTTCTAGTTTTTCTGTCCATCTCTCTGATTTCCTCTGCTTTCCAGTCAATTACTCCAAAGCTGTATTCCAATACTGGAAGAGCTAGGGAGTTAATTGCATCCATTTAATTTTTACGTCCTAGGTCAGACCTTAATATTTTTCGTATTCTAGTTTTATATTCTGTTCTTATTTCTGCTTTTAGATTGTTGTCTTTATACCCTTGTCCTTCTTTAATAAGTATTTGTATGCCTCTCCAGGTTCTAGCGATTTAATGGTTTGCTTTTCGTCTACCTCTATATTATTCATGCTGTGGACCTGGCCTTTTTCAAATCTCGCCACTGCGCATTTTTCCAATCCGAAGGTCATTTTTATATCATTGCTAAATTCCTTTACCCTTTCTGTGAGCTTTCGTAATTGGTTCTGGCTTGTACATATGAGTTTAAGATCGTCCATGTATATAAGGTGGTTTATACTTCTATTTGTGTTTTTGATTATGTAGCCTACAGGTAATTGGTTCAGCACTGCACTTAGGGGAGCCATTGCTATATAAAATAGTATGGGTGAGAAAGAATCGCCTTAGTAGATGCCTCGTTTGATTTGCATTTCTCTTGTTTTAATACTGGTTGCATTTGTGTTTAGTTCTAGAGTAGTCTTCCAAGTTGACATTAGTGCTTTGCAAACGTTTATTACGACTTCTGCCACTCCGATCATTTTCATTGATTGAGTAACCAGCTGTGTGGAACACTATCAAAGGCCTTCCGATAGTCTATCCAGCCCATATACAGCTTCTTTTTTTGTTTAAGGCAGTCTTCGATTACAGCTTTTGAAAGTAGTAGTTGGTCTTTGCATCCGTATGAGTTTTTGCAGCACTCTTTTTGTTCTTGTGGCATTAGATTGTTGAATTCTATATGTTTACTGACTTTCATGGCTAGCATGCCGGTAATGAGCTTATAAATGGTATTAAGGCATGATATGGGGCGGTAATTCTTTTGCTCTGCTGTGAACTCCGATTTTGGTATCAGCAGTGTTTTACCTTGTGCAAGCCATTCTGGAATGTATTCATGATTGTTAATTATTTTGTTTGTTTGTAATCTCAACAACTTGATTAATGTTCTGGCTTTGTGTGATTCTCTTTTTAAGCCACCTTGCTTAATTTGTACTAGTCTCGATAGGTCTTTCCTATAGTATTCTATTTTTCCGTCGAGTCTTCTCTGCCATGGTGGAATCTGGATCTCCTTTTTGGGTTTATTTGTCAGAGCTTGGGGTGGGCGGATTATTTTTCCCGTGACTATCAATGCCGTAGCATATGTGATGCAGTCTATTTTATATATATCTAGTGCAGCTTCTTTCTCTAAAATTGTTCCTAAACAGTCATTTATGAGCCGTATTATGTCTCTTACCTTTTGAGTAAGTGTTATTTTTTTCAGTTTTAGTCTTTTTTCCATGGGGATCGCTAATATTTCTTTATACTTATCTGTTATTTCTTGAACTAGCAGATCTTTCTGCGTATTGCTGCATCTTCCGCCCAGTGGTCGATGTCGTAACTCTTCTTCTGATGTTGTTTTTCGATTGCTATGTTCTTGTGCTACCGTAGGATTGTTTTTCGGTTTGTGTGTTGATCTTTGATGATCATGGGAATCTTGCGATGCTTCTTCCAGTGCTAGTCGACTTTTCGCGTCTTCTTTTATCTGTTCCATTTCATATGGAGTGAGTTTGTTTGTTCTTATTACGTATCTTCTTTGGTTCTGAAGTTTGTTAGGATTCATGTTTTGTCTTACATCTGGGTTCTTATTTCTCCAGAATTCGTACACACTTATATAGTTATGTTGACCTTTGAATTAACAGTATTCAAAGCACCATATCAGCTGTTTTATTTCTTCTGTTGTCCAAGGATTTCTTTGTTTGTTTATCTGTTGCATGATTTCACCTGAACTTGTTTTAGTGGTACAATCTAGTCCGCTTTGATTATTCTCGTTGCGGTGACTACTTTGCATCTCCGCTGGCGCGTTATTTCTGCTTTGGTCGTTTGTGTTTCTTAAATCCATCTCATGTACCATGTTCGTTTGCCTACGTCGTCTTCGCTCCATATTCCCCGCCCGGGGATTCTTTGCACCCTGTCACCATTGAAGGTCTGCCGGGCACTCAGGGCTATTTTCATTTTGACTTTCCATTTTATCTTCACTCTCCTTCGAGGAGGATGGATCTATTGTTTGCCCGGTTCCGCGGAAATCTGTGGAGTTGTTGAATCTAAGGATTTTTTTTGGGAGGGAAGTGATTTCTACTATTGGGCAAGGTAGGGAGTTGGGGATGCAGGACTGCGGACAGCAGCTCCAGTTAGTCGCCTGTTACGACAGGCAGGAGATTCCCCGGGCCTATTCTTTGAAAAAAACCCGGACCTGGACAGGTTTTATTATTATTATTTTATTCATTTATTTTCTCCTATGAAGGGTTACAAAACATTTGGACGGGTTTTTCCAAGTCCAGTGTTTTACTATTTCAGTTGAGGAATGAGCGGGTGATATTACAGGTTTTTAAGATTATAGCTTGCTGGATTTCTGTGTGCACATAGAGAGGCAGATTTAGCTGAGTAAGATACTTTTTGAAGGTGACAGGGGTGATACCAGTAACCGATATAACCATTGGAATTATGAAGATTTTTTGTTGTTTTTAGATTCTTTTTATCTCTTCTGCTAGGGCTGTGTATTTTTCTATTTTTTCCTTGTGTTTTTCTTCTATGTTCGTATCGTTCGGGATTGAAATATCTATGAGGAACGTTGTTTTTTCTTTTTTATCTGTAAATGTGATATCTGGTCTGTTAAATTTTATGGTTTTGTCTGTGTGAATGGTAATATCGTAGTAATGTTTGTAGTTTTCGGTTTTAATTATTGTTGTGGGGGTATATTTATAGAAGTATCAGTTTGTAACTATTGATAATAGCTTTGTGTATGATTTTAGCAGCGGTGTTATGTCTCTCTGTATATTCGGTGCTTGCTAAGAGTTTGCAGCCTCCTGTTATGTGTTCTATGGTCTCAGGAAATAGTTTACATTTTCTACATCGGTCATCTAAAACATTAGGGTCTTTCACGATTATTTTCAAATAGTTTTTAGTTGCAATGACTTTATCCTGTATAGCTATGATAAAGCCCCCTGTTTCAGGGAACATTTTACCTTGTTTGAAACACTTATAAATATCTTCTTTGCTTATCGTTTCTTTGTTAACATTATAAAGGTGTTTACCATGTAGTGGTTTGTGGGCCCATATTTCAATTTTTTGCTTCATGTGTTCAGTTTTGTTATGTGTATCTGCTTCATGGTTTCGTTGCGAGAGATTCAAGGGAGTATATTTTTTATCTGATTGTATGACTGCATTATGAAGATCTGTATTTTTACTATAAAAATATTTGCGAAGACATTGGATTTGTCTTGTTTGTAATGACTCTATGTCTATAAGTCCTCGACCACCATCTCTTCTATATAGTGTATGTCTTTCTTTGCATGTCTTGGGGTGTGATTTTTGAAACTTTGTCATCTGTGTACGATTGAGTCTGGTGATGCTTTCTAGATCAGTTTTTGTCCAATTTAAGATTCCAAATGAGTATGTAAGTATAGGGATTGCGTATGTGTTTATGGCTTTGACTAGATTTTTTGAGTTAAGTTTAGTTTTGAGCAGTGCTGTGAGCCTGTTTTTGTATAGTTCCTGAATGTGTTTTTTTATTTCGCTGTGGTTGATTTGGGTGTTTTGTTGGAATACTAGATATTTATATGTTTCATGTTTATCCAGTTTGTCGAGGATGTTGTTTTGTAATGTTACAGATGTTTCATTTTTGATCCATTTGCCATTTTCTATGTGTACTGTTTTGCATTTCGAGATCCCAAACTCCATTTTAATATCAGAGGTGAAGGTTTCGGTGTTTTGCAGGAGCTGATTTAGTTGAGATTGTTTGGATGCGTATAATTTGATATCATCCATGTACATGAGATGACTTATTGTAAATAATTTTCGAGTGTTGTTCCTTACTTCAAATCCTTGCCCTGTCTGGTTTAGCATATTAGACAGGGGGTTTAAGCACATACAAAACCACAGTGCACTTAGAGAGTCACCTTGAAAGATGCCGTTTTTAATTTTAATTTCATCCGTATGAATGGTGTAGGTGTCCGAAACTTTTAAATGAGTTTGTGTCCTCCATGTTCGCATTACGGTAGTGAGGAATGCCTGAATTTGTGTGTTTATTTTATAGACCTGTAGGATTTTTTGTAGCCATGAATGTGGTACTGTATCAAAAGCTTTTTTGTAATCAATGTAACAAGTATGAATGTTTCTATGTTGTTTCGTTGCTTGTCTCATCACTATACTGTCAATTATCAGCTGCTCCTTACATCCTTGACTTTTCCTTTTGCAACCTTTCTGTTTCTCGCTTATTAGTTGTAGTTTTGTAAGGTGTGTGTCTATTTTATTAGATAGTGTTCCTGTAATGATTTTATATAGGGTTGGAAGACATGTAATTGGTCTATAATATGAGGGATCTCGAGTATGGTTGTTTTTTGGTTTAATATAAGTGATTCCTTGTGTTAGAAAGTCTGGGAATGTTTTTGGGTTTTCGATGACTAAGTTTATTCGATTAGATAGATAGGGATGAGTTGTGGTAAATATTTTGTACCAGAAGTTCTGGATTTGGTCTATTCCTGGACATTTCCAGTTATGTGTATATGCTATTGTTTGTGAGAGTTCCTCTGGCGTGATTGTGATATCATTTTGTTCAAGTATGTGTTGGTATTTCTCTTCTTCTTTTTGTATCCATGATGCATCTTGATTGTGTTGTGTGGGTTGTGACCAGGTAGTTGTCCAAAACTGGGTGATTTCTTCTTTGGATGGGGGGTCTATTTGGAATTCCTTTTCTTTTTGAAGTTTTTGGTAGAACATTTTTTCATTTTTGCTAAATAATGTGTTTTCATCTTTCCTTCTATTTGATTCATTATATCGTTTTAGCCTAGCCGAGTATAGTGAGAGCTTTTGTTTACAGGTATCAAGCTTTCCTGGAACGACTGTTTGTTTTGCATGAGTTTATTTACATGTTGTTTTAGTTTTTGAGATGTATTGCCCTTTGTTGCTTGTATCAGCCTCCCTATATTTTTTCTAAGTGTTTCAATTTTCGATTCTAGTCTCATTTTCCATTTCAGTTTGCATTCGTTCGTGCGCGGTCCAATTATCTCATTATTTTGCATCTTCTGTTTGTTGAGCTGTATCGTAGTAATTGCTGCTGCATATATGACTGTATGTATGGTTTCAAGGGAGGATTCCTTAGTTATAAATTTTTCTGGGAGGATCTTATTAACGGTTTCTAAAATGATTTGTGTTGTCTCTTTATAATATACTTTTGGGATTCTATGCCTTTTTGTTGGATCAGTTCCACTCCATATTGCAATATTTTCTTCTAGTGTCTTAATTATGTTACTTTGAAGGTTATCGGCTTGAAGTAGTTGTATTTTTTTATATTGTTGTTCGGTTGATTCTTGTGTTACTTCTAATATGGTTCAGGTTCTGCCGCATTTAGTATGGTGTTTGAAGTTTCTTCGTTCGAGTGTGCTTGTGTTTCTACGGGTTGTGCATTGTTTTCATTTAATTCTGTTGCGACCAGTTCTTTTATGTTCTGCAGTTGTCGTTCGGATAGTCTTTTATTCTTTATGATTACTCTTTTTTGATCCATTAGTCTTTGTTCAGAGACAATATTTAATAGGTAAGGGTATTTTGTTAGGAACAGATCTAGTAGCTGAGGTCGATATCCAGAAGCTATCGTTTCAAGTTTGGTTGCAGTGTAGTAACAGCGCATTACATCTGTGTTTAAATCATCTGTCCACTGTAAGCGCTGCCTTTGTTTACCAGCTTTGGTGGTTGCCTGTAATCCAGGCAAAACATCCATGGCTGGGTTCTGGTTGTTCACCTCGGGTTTAGGTATACTGTTCAACTGAGAGCCACTGACGATTCGCATGCTGCCACGTCCAGCGTCAGCTCTAAACGTGCCTTGACGATCCTCAGGTAGCGGCTTTTTCCGTTTATTCCTTTTATTTTCCTCCATCATTATAGGTGGGGTGTTTGGCGCTGGGGTTGCCAGCTCGGCCTCCAAACTTGCCCTGAATCTTCTTCTATGGATGTTTTAGAAATCCCGGGATCCAGGCGGGATAAGGAAAGCATTTACTCTCTCCTTATATTGGTTGGGGTTATACCACCCATGGCGGCTAAGGGAGAGGATAAGTGGAGTAGGACCGTAGTGGGAAAGGGGTGGTTAATTTATATGGGACAACGGACAGCTGCTCCAGTTAGTCGCCTCTTACGACAGGCAGGAGATTCCGAAGTTCAATTCTTTTTACAACCCGGTAACCACACGGGGTTATTATTATTATTATCCCGACTTATTATTATTATTTGGCCATATTATTATTTTTATTAATTCTTTTCACATAAATAGCTTTATGGTAATTATTAATTCAAGAATAGATTCACCGAGTGCACACCGTGCTCTTAGGGTGATTTCTGTTAAATAGATGTTTTCTTCTCAAATTCCGCTGTTTCTAGGTATTATAGCACCTTCCGCACAACGTGGGCTGTTTTCAGCAGGACAGTTTTCTGGAGACTTAGGAGGTAGTGTCTTCCTGGAATATTTTGTTCTAACCATTGGGTTTGTTTCAAATAATTTTCTATTATTAGCAGATATTATATTTACTTTCTTTATTTTCATTTTATCCTCTTCTTTTATCTTTATTTTCTCAGCTATTTCCTCACTTTCTATGCTCGCCTCTGAACCCGTGTCAATTAACAATTTAACCTCATTTCCATTAATTATTCCTTTTATAAATATTAACTCATTTTCTTCACCTCTTAGCTCATGTTGTTCTTTTGGCTTTATAAATTCACGATGATGTTGATATATACAAACTTGGTTGTTCCCTTGCCTTTTAACTTATAACTACTATTTACATCGTTGGTTTCAGTATCCTGCCTTATTAAAAATTTATGTGGGAGTTTTCTTGAGAAGTTCCTGGGTTTTCTTCTCTATGTCTTGCATTTCTATCACAACTTTGACTTCGTTGTGCATTTACATTTGTACTTCTTTCTCTTCTGTTCTCTATATCCTCTTTCACTTCTTCTTCTCCTTAAATTATTCATTCTTCTATTTTGATTTTATGAATTATTCCTTTCATTTTGATTTGTATTCTCTTCCCTTGACCATTCTCTGCCATTATATCTATTTCTGTCTGTCCATCCTTGCCTTGTATTTCCATTACTTCTATTATTATTAAATCTGGTATAATTTTCCTGGTTTCTGTATTCCCTATTGTTATTAAATAAATTAAAACTTCCATTATTGTTATAATTATTATTGTGTTGTTTGAATTGTTGTTTCTTTGTGCATTTCTTTCCCTTTCTGGTCTTCTGTGGTTTTCTTGATTTCCACCATTTCTTCTTGTTCTTTGGATCCTATTTAAATAGTTTATAAATTGGGTAACTGTCCTGATGTTTTGTACAGTGATTGTCTCTGATACCCCTTCCTCAAAATGTCTGGGAATTTTTAATACTATCTCCTCTTCTTTCATCGGTGGTGTTAAATATTTGGCTGATGTTACTAATTTGAGTGCGTATTCAACCATATTACTCTTCCTTGGATCATATTTGCCAAAGTATAATTTTTCTCTGAAGATTGCTTGTTGATTTTCTCCCCAGAAATACTCAATAAACATTCTTTCAAAATCCTCGAATGTTTCCATGTAGCTTTCTACAGATGCATACCATATTCCCGCTCTTTCCACAAAATATGCTCTTATCCTCATCTTTGTTTCGTCGAAACTTCCACAATTCCTGAATTGGCTCTTCATAGTTTTCAAAAATACACTTGGGTGTAATGTTGAATTTCTTCCATTGAATTTATTTCCTATCTTCTGAATTATATTTGAATTACAAGTATTGTAATTGTAATTGTAATTTTTTAAATTATAAACTGCATTTTTCATTTAATTGTTTTTCATTTTGTAACAATTTATTTTCTATTACCTCACCATAACTTGTTATAGCTTCTTCCCACTTCACTCCAATCTCATTAACCTGTTGTTCATTTTCTTGTAATCTATTTTCTACATCTTGGAATTTTCTATCTACATTGTTTTCTAAGTTTTCTATTTGCGATTGCCGTTCAGCTCTTTCTACTTCTATTTTATTGTTCATTCTGTCTTCTACTTCTTGTGTTTTCTTTGTTAATCTTATCTCCAATTTCTGCATTTCATTCTTATTCTCTTCAAATTTCTTTGCTAACTCTCTCCTCATTTCTTATTTGTTCTCTTCCAATCTCTTGGTATTTTCATCCAATTTCTTGGTAGTTTCTTGAAACTTTTTATTTATATTATCTTCTATGCTAATTAGAATATTTCTCAAATCAACCTCCGATTATTGTTGAGAACTTCCTATCTGTTCCTGTACTTCAGTTACTTCTTGTTGATTTTCTTGTACAGTTTCCTCTTCACCTGTTCTTTGTCCTGTTTCTACCATATCATCTTCCTGATGGATTTGTACCTTTTCTATTTCCTGTCTTTCCATTTCGTCAACTTCTCTATGTTCCATAATTTCTTCAGATTCTTCCTTTTGTGTCCTTGTCTTCTTTTATTTGGCATATTTTTAATTATTTACACATTTATTCCCTTTTCCAAAGTCCAGAGAGCTTTATTTCTTATTGCTCCTTTTTGCTGACTCGTAGGTATGGCATGTTTATCGAAATTCAAAAGTTGTGCTGGCTTTTTATTCAGTAAATGGTTTTGCTAAGCTTTTTATATTATAACACCTGAATCTCAGTTGATTCTTTTCAACCCTTATCATAAATATTTCAAGTATAATTGCTTTATCAGTGCAACATTTTCTTATTCATTAAATGTTACTGATCGTTAGGCAACCAACATGTTCATTTCTAATATATTTTTAATATACAGTCTACTTTTTGAATATATTTTATAGATTGCATTTCATTTTGATTTAATTTATTTGTTTTTAAGTTTTCGCGGGCACTAAATGTTTTAGGTGGTTTCCGGGAATTCATTCGCGTAGTTGATAACCGATCCCTGCCGGGATCGATGGTAAAATGATGACGGTACGGCAGAGTCACATCTGCCCTCTTCAGGTCGGTTCGCATAATTCTCGTAGCCTTCTGCTTTCGCTTCTAGTTACTCGAATACTAAGATTTTCAGAAGCGCTCGCGCTGTTATATAGTCGCGGCTCGGCGCCTATTGGTTCGCACTGTGAACGGCTACGTGTGATTGGCCCTGGGCGCTCAGTGGGCACGCCTCCCGCCTGCTGATTTATTATTTCCAGTTGAGTTGTTATTGGACGGGTCCGGGCCGGTACGGTGTTTAATAGAATTTTCCAACAATTCGATAAGTTCTGAATTTCATTGCGTGCGTTTAGACTGTGAGGCCTCTTCGCTAATTCAATTGCCTCTCTTACGAGTCTTGATTTCGGGTGTTCTATATTTGCCAGTACTCTGGTGTTCTCAAAGTCTATTCGGTGTGACATCGTGGTGGCGTGTTCCGCAATGGATGTTGTTTTTTCCTGCTTTCTTACATTCTGGTGTTCATCACGTCTAGCGTGAATTCTTCTATTAGTTTTCCCCACAAAGGTTTTATGACAGTCTGCACATGGAATCTCGTACACTCCCTGTTGTTCTAAAGGGATCCTCGTCTTCGGAGTCCTCAACACCGTGCTTATTTTTCTGTCTGTATTGAAAATAGTATCGATATAGTGTCTCTATAGAATTCTTGCAATACTGTCCGTGGTCCCCTTGACATACGGTAAATAAGCCTTGGTTATTGGTGTCTCATGCTTCTTGTCTGTTTGTCTTGGTTTTGACTTTAGGGCTCTTTGTATATTTCGGTCTGTAAATCCGTTTTGTCTTAGAGCTGTTTTTAAACTGTCCATTTCCTGTTTGATGTTATCCTGGTCAGCTGGTCTTTGTGATCTGGTTACTAAAGTCTTGACGACGGCTTGTAGTTGGGCTGGGTGGTGATGAGAATTAGCATGAAGGTATCTGTTGGTGTGAGTTGCTTTCCTATATACTGTATGGTCAAGGGTTCCATCTTCCTTCCTATTTATAAGAACGTCAAGGAACGGCAGTTGATAGTTGGCTTCAAGCTCCATGGTAAATTTTATGTTGTGATGGATGCCATTAAGGTGGTCTAAAAAAGTATTGAGGTGTTCCCTTCTATGAGGCCAAATCACAAATGTATCATCCACATATCGCAACCACAAACTGGGTTTAAGAGTTGTTGTTCTTAGTGCCAACTCCTCAAAGTTCTCCATAAAAAGGTTCGCTGTAACTGGTGAGAGTGGCGATCCCATTGGAGCTCCTTCCACTTGTTTGTATCGTTGGTTCTCGTAAACAAAATAGGTGTTCATCAGACAGTGCCTTGTTAAGTCTACAAGGTGTTGAGGTGGTTAGTATTTTTCTATTGTGATATCCAAGGCTTCGTCGATAGGGATGTTGGTGAAAAGGGACACCACGTCAAAACTTACAAGAAGGCACTCTGGTTGTAAGACCGTTTTTCTAAGTATTTCGATGAAATGTGTCGTATTTTTCACATATGAGTCTGCCTCCTCTGCAAACGGTTGAAGTTGTTGGGCTAGGTATTTGGCTAGGTGTTGTGTTGGAGATCCAATTGAGCTTACTATTGGCCTCAAAGGTGCACCTTCTTTATGTACTTTTGGCAACCCATAGAATTTCGGACATCTCGATGACTTTTCACGCGGAATGAGTTGCAGTTGGAGATTTTTGTCGATCCTACTTGCTTGGATTTTAGCCTTGGTTGTTTTCTCCAAATAAGTTGTTGGGTCAGTAGTAATTTGTTTATAGGCTGGATCTTGTAGCAATGTTTGAATTTTGTTTGAATAATCCGCTGTATCTAAAATTACAGTCGCATTTCCTTTATCAGCAGGTAGAATGACAATGTCCTTGTTGAGGCGAAGTTGTTTCAAGGCCTCATTTTCTTCTATAGATAGGTTCCTTTTGGGTGGTTTAGACTTTCTTAGAACATGTGACACATCTTGTCTAATTATTTCAGCGGTGTTCGCATCTAATTTTGAAACTGCTGTTTCCACGCCACATATTATGCTCTCTGTTGGTATGTGAGAGGGAGCAATAGCGTACATAAAGAATGTGCACCTTTGAGGCCAATAGTAAGCTCAATTGGATCTCCAACATAACACCTAGCCCAACAACTTCAACCGTTTGCAGAGGAGGCAGACTCATATGTGAAAAATTCGACACATTTCATCGAACTACTTAGAAAAACGGTCTTACAACCAGAGTTCATTCCTGTAAGTTTTGACGTGGTGTCCCTTTTCACCAACATCCCTATCGACTAAGCCTTGAATATCATAATAGAAAAATACAAACCACCTCAACACCTTGTAGACTTAACAAGGCACTGTCTGATGAACACCTATTTTGTTTACGAGAACCAACGATATAAACAAGTGGAAGGAGCACCAATGGGATCGCCACTCTCACCAGTTATAGCGAACCTTTTTATGGAGAACTTTGAGAAGTTGGCATTAAGAACAACAACTCTTAAACCCAGTTTATGGTTGCGATATGTGGATGATACATTTGTGATTTGGCCTCATGGAAGGGAACACCTCAGTACTTTTTTAGACCATCTCAATGGCATCCATTACAAAATAAAATTTACCATGGAGGTTGAAGCCAACAATCAATTGCCGTTCCTTGACGTTCTCATAAATAGGAAGGAAGATGGAACCCTTGGCCATACAGTATATAGGAAAGCAACTCACACCAACAGATACCTTCATGCTAATTCTCATCACCACCCAGCCCAACTACAAGCCGTCATCAAGACTTTAGTAACCAGATCACAAAGACTAGCTGACCAGTGTTGAGGACTCCGAAGACGAGGATCCCTTTAGAACAACAGGGAGTGTACGAGATTCCATGTGCAGACTGTCATAAAACCTATGTGGGGCAAACTAATAGAAGAATTCAAGCTAGACGTGATGAACACCAGAACGCTGTAAGAAAGCAGGAAAAAACAACATCCATTGCGGAACACGCCATCACGATGTCACACCGAATAGACTTTGAGAACACCAGAGTACTGGCAAATATAGAACACCCGAAATCAAGACTAGTAAGAGAGTCAATTGAAATAGCGAAAGGCCTCACAGTCTAAACGCACGCAATGAAATTCAGAACTTATCGAATTGTTGGAAAATTCTATTAAACACCGTACCGGCCCGGACCCGTCTAATAACAACTCAACCGGAAATAATAAATCAGCAGGCGCGAGGCGTGCCCACTGAGCGCCCAGGGCCAATCACACGCAGTCGTTTACGGTGCCAACCAATAGGCGCCGAGCCGCGACTATATAACAGCGCGAGCGCTTCTGAAAATCTTAGTATTCGAGTAACTAGAAGCGAAAGCAGAAGGCTACGAGAATTAAGCGAACCGACCTGAATGTTTTCGCCTAAAGTTTAGGTTAGGTATAAGATATTGAGATGCAGTTTATGCGAACTTGTTAAGGCATAATTTAGATACTTTTTAACGAAAAAAAAAATTCATTTCGTATGAGAAGCCACATCGATATATATATATATATATATGAAAGTTAGAACACAAAAAGTAAGACCAATAAAAGTCAAACATATATAAAAACAGACTTATCAATAGATAAAATACAGAATCTGTTAATAACAGTAGCAAAAACTTATATGAGTCTGGGTGTAGTTCACACCATGACTGATAGATCTTGTAGCAACTGTATAGCTGCTGGGGAAAGCTTGTTTAGTTGCTCTAAACCTCCAGGAAAACTTGTAAGGAGGCATTCATTCAGAATGTGATCCATAGTTTGTTTTTGGGCTCCGCAACTGCACGCCGGACCTTGCTTGATTTTCCATTTATGCGTCATGTCACCTCACCATCCGTGGCCAGTACGGAAGCGTTTCAGATGACAACAACGGTGCCTAGGAAGATCGTAACCTGTCAACGGCGTTTCGAAGGCTGTAGTGCTGAACTCATGTTGGCTACTTCTAGTTGGGTCTCAATATGTAACTTCCATCTCAGATTAATGTTCAGTAGCTCCCGCAAGTTTTTGTCCAGTCATATGGGGCGCCTAGTTTCCAGGCACGTTTAGTTTCCAGGCGCGTTCGAGGGATGTCATTAAGATCAGCCTGAATGTTCATTTGATGTGCTTTGTCCCATTCTCGTTTGCAGCAGACAGTCTCCGTAGCTCAGCGGGAGGGATATTTGACAAAAAAGGCAGTCACGTGATAGACGTTGTGCCTGAGACTATTCTCATAGCTTCATTCAGTTGTGTGGCAACTTCGGTACCATTCTGGACCACAATATTCTGCAGCTGAATAAACAAGAGTCAGCTGAGCGAAGAGTTCTTGCTTGTGCCCCTCAAGA
Organism: Octodonta nipae; assembly: GCA_034190945.1. NCBI lineage: Eukaryota > Metazoa > Arthropoda > Insecta > Coleoptera > Chrysomelidae > Octodonta > Octodonta nipae. The sequence goes on from CM067219.1 coordinate 58,152,447, forward strand.
TGTCCCAGCAAGTTTATGAATCATGTTGTTACGGGTTTTTAAGTTTTAGGCACATTTACTAAGGTGTCTAATTGTCTTCTAAATGTTGTTTGTGGCATATTCTTGATAACTTGTATGTTTCTTTGGGGAATAACACCACAATAGAAATAAAACTACGTATATTGCAGGAATACCAAACGTTTCAAAGTCTATTCTGACTTCGTTGTCAATGGCTTTATATTTATTGATGTGATTGCAAAATGAAAATTTGATTTGACATTTAAAATTGACATTAGAAAATTTTCTAATACATACAAGTTATTTACTAAGGTGTTTCTTATAAGTAAGAGACCTATCAAGCTTTACTCCCAGATAGGTCGGGTTAAAGATGTGCTTGAGCATATTACCATCAAAATTAACCACCAGCTCTTCAGAAGCGTGCCTATTTGACAAAGCGAAGGCACACACCCTAGATTTAGAAGGGATTGGTAACAACCTCCACCTTTTATAGTAATTCTACAGGATATCTAAATTTAATGTATGGTGTTCGATACATTCCTCTAAATCCCTCTTTTGCACCGCAAGTGCCAGATCATCGGCGTATAGAAGCATTCTGCCAGAGGTGTGGAGTATGTCGTTGGTATAAATATTAAAAAGAAGCGGGGCAAACCCAGATCCCCGTGGAAGATCATTCTTGGTTGTTACTTCTTTGCTGTTCTTGCCATTTAGCTTAACCAATATTCTACGATTACTCTGCATGCTTTGAAATAGATATGTTGTGTTAGCACATAGTATAATTTGTTGTAATTTATAGATCATTCCTTTCTTCCACACAGAATCGTATGCGTAAGAGAGATCTACAAAGGCGATTTTTAAACCTTTCTGGAATCCTGGTTCGATATGTGTTGTAAGTGCCAACACTTGATCACAGCCAGCCAGCTAGCTTGTTCAATATTTAGAATCTCTTGTGCTGTTGGAATCATTCGGTTATATAGAAGGCATTCTAAAAGTTTGTAAACCATACTGAGCAAGGCAATTGGTCGGTAACTGGACGAATCTTCTGGTGATTTTCCCCGTTTAAGAATGGCTGAAATCTTCGATTTTCTGAAGATATTAGGTATGTCACCGGTGTCTAGAAAAGAGCTAGTGAGCCAAATCCTTGCTTTTATGCCCAGATTTTTAAGAAGTTCAGGAAAAAAGTTATCAACTTCGCTGTTTCATTTTCTTTAAGGCTTCATTCCATTCTTCAATGGAAAAGGGCCGAGACCAGATCGATTGTTTGGGTAACCATCTAAAATTATTTTTCACCTCACTTTTGATGTGTAATGCAAATTGTTTATCCAGGGGAACATTCTTCGTGATGTTTTGGAGTCGATGGGCAATAAGCTTGGGGTCAGTATTAATGGTTCTCTCTAATGGGGTAGCAGCACCTCCAAGTTTTCTGAGGATAGCCCAACTTTGCCTACTGGGGTGGGTGACATCTAAGTTCTCAGTTGTCTCCTTCCATTTTTCCTTCCTAGCTTTGTCAAGTAAATCAATGACTTCGCTAGCAGTTTCAGTTTCTGTACTACCTGTATCTTGAAATACAGCATATTTCTCCTCGACTTACTTGGACCAACATGGAATTTATTCCCTACGGAATCCTCGAGGGATGTGAAGTTTAGCGGTTCGATATACAAAATCCACGAATTTACGGTAATTGTGTATCCTAGGTTCCAATTAATAATAATAATAATTTGCTTTTTTGAAGTTCCACCTAGGTATCCGGGCTGTCCGCACAATTAGTTATTTCTATGACAATGTGCACGCAGATAGGCCCGTGTTGACTATGGGGAAAATGAGCTGTTGGCGGTAAGAAGTCTACTGAGATGGTCCTTAGAGATGAAACATAGGGACGAATGGAAGGTTTTTGGGTTTTTCCCATCGAACAGTATTTCCCTATGCTGGAATACCCCCATTACAAATGTTGGCTGTTAAAATTCCCTATATAAATACATGGGTGGGGAATAAGAGGGAGGACTTCGTCAGGCCACTCCAGATCGGGTGAAACAGAGTTAAATTGTAGCGATAGGATCTCTAGACCGGGGGGAGAAACCTGCAAAGGAGAAGCAATATATGCGCTAGTGTAATTTTTGACAAGTAGCAGAGATTCGTGGATGGGCGAAAGGATGTAGGCGGCCATCTTATATCCTTGAAAATTTGCTCGAAGTTGTAGCTGGCTGGTGTCTTCTAAATGTATTTCCTGTAGACATATATCGATGAAGTTTTCTGCAGCTATTCGACCAATGAACTCACACTTTGGTCTAGGCAAACCTTCTACATTGAGTTGCAGTAATCGCACTGATGGTCCGATTACTTTAGACTGATAGCCTTTAGAGTTGCTTTGCATCTTGGCTCGAAATTCCATTATAAAATTTTGGAAAGATGTGTAGTGACTATCACTGATTGTTTGTTGTTTCTTTCTTTGTGTGGACTTTTTGCCGGCGAGAAAAAAACATCGTTGTCCAGGGTATAACACAGGGGGTAGACCACACAAACCCCCACACTCACTTACAATATATAATATATAAAAATAGAAATATTTATCCAACAAGTGTGAAAGTAAAAACTATAACAGTAAAAAAGAAAAATTAAGGTAAAAGAAAGTTCTAAATCTGGACCATTTAAGTTAACCTTAGTTTACCTTAATACAGAAGAGATATTAGGTTTATCCGTTAAACGAATATTTTTTATTTATTGAAGAGAAACCAGGGATCTACTACGTGCATTAAAACTGATTCATAAACAGCCCGGAAAGAGAGAATTTACACTAATCAGTTTACCTGGTGTTGATTCTATCCAGTGAGCGCTGGCTGAGGAATCTTCCACTACATTAGCGGTGAGTGTATTGTGTGCCCATAACCTAGTGCTGGAATCGCGCTTGTCGATGCGGCTCTGGGCCGAATTTCGCCTAGTTTTGATGGTTAAATTATTCGCAACGGTTTCCGATATGTAAATGGTGATGTATTAGGCTAGGCGCAAGACATGACACAGCACAGCGCGAACTTTTGTAACCTATAGTACTGAATGGAACAGCGCAAATTGGCAACAAACTGCTGCGAGGTACGACTCCCGTCTACTGGCTGTCGCGTCGCGCTATAGTTTCTCGTGTCGCGCGTGTAAACAAATTGTTAAGAGTTTTGAAAAATGGTAAGATAAGACCTTAATGGAGGCGGTAAGATATCAAATAGGGTACTATGATACAAAAGATATTAATTATATAAAGACAAAATTGAAATATCAAATTTATTAGTTCGTAAATCATAGGTTTTCTGACGCAATTGGCTACGAACTGCGTCTCAATATGCGGATCATCACGCGACGTGTGTGACACGTTCGGGTCGCGCCACTCGTGTCATGTCACCTCTCACGCGCTCTACGAGTCTCAATTTGCGCCTTGCCTTAAAGGTGTGTCACGTGCATAGTAAATGGTTGTAATGGAAAAAACACTTGGAATATAATTTAATGGTTTATATTACGGTGGCTTGATATTTCTTAGGCTTTTGTCGTAGGTCGTTGTAATGTTGTTGTTTTGTTAGTACAGGTAAATTTAAATTATTTTTACCTTCGTGATTAGAACTACTTCTGGTCTTCCTCAAGGGATGCCCAAAATAGGGGGTGGCCGTGCTGGAATGTTGAGTTTTTACAGTCACAATTTTAGATTGACTAAAGACCTAGTTTATTCTATATAAAAAAATCAAATAAAAGCATTTAATTTTTTGGGGAAATCAAGCATTTCTGTCGGATTGTCGAAAAAACTCCTGTGAGGGCGACATGGAAAATTAACAAAACTTCAAACAATATAGTTTGTTGTCGAAGAATAGCTCTTTTCAACTTGCCGAACTTTGTTATAATCGGATCAGCTGTTTCGAAGATACCAGGTGTTTTTTACGAAAACATTTGAAATTCAAGTTCAATTTTTTAAACCCTCCATCACGTTATTTTTACAGATACAGGAAAAATTGTCCGACAAAAAATGTTCACATGATCCTCGACTTTGAACATAGGTATTTTGTTGTTAGGTTAATAAAGCGGATTTCACAGACACGTCACTTTTTTGGGATCAAGATTGCAGTTACGCCCTTTAGCGGGCATTTCAGAAACTTGAAAATGTTTTCCGGCTTTTCCCTTGTCCCATTTTTTTGGCTCGAGTTTCTACAACGAATAGTTTCCTGGTAACAGTATCTCGCATTCCTAGTTGGCCACCTTGTTCAGGAGCCCATAACTCACGCACTCTTATATTTAAGTATTACCGCTATCCTGTGTACACCTAATATTAGATATTGAGAAATTTACTAAAATACTCATTTTTGTTAGGCAAATAGAAACTGTATGTTTTGGTTGTACAATTATTAATGCTAGTCTATAAATATACTGACAAATTTGTAATTTTAATCAAGAATGGAAGCCTTCTTGAATAATAGCATGACACGCGTATATATTCCTTCTTATTTTAAGGAGATTCTAATGGTGCAAGGTAGATTATTACACGCATGTACTAGGTACACTAGCTTGTATAGCTTTTTGCCATATTAGTTAACCATACAAATGAATTAGAGGTTAAAGAAATAATAACGCAGTTTGCTCAAGGCGTTTCCTAACAATATTAGCTATTTATATGTGCATATAAGTAATTAGTATATAATGATAAAAAAATATTTAAATATATTTACTTTCGAGACAGAATTTGTTTTGCCGTATGGCAGATTTTTAGATAAATCGCAATAAATTAATCTTTAACAAAACAATGGCAATATAACCATGAAGTCTATGAGATTTGTTTTCATTTTCTAATGTCTAAAATAACTGATATCCACAAATTAAAACATATAAAGAATGCAATAAACTAGAATAAATAAAATGAATACAATGATTTAAACTTTTTTTCGCCTATGTAAAATAAAACTATTGATTCATAAATAAATGTCTTATTTGCTATATGATTTGTATAATTCTTGCTTGCTTGTAATCTACGTCGACTTCTTATGCACCAACTCCTTGAAAGAAATCGTAACAACTTGTTGGTGTACGATTGGTAGTCACTTGTTGACTAATGTATCACAGTGTATCATGACTGTCAGTGGTCAAATATATTTTTTTATGTTATCTGTCAGTGTCTTTAGTTTACAAATTACATGAGACCAGTCTTCAAACACCCTTACAAGTTAATAAAAAGAAATCTAAAACCTATAGTCTAGGTAAAACTACTACGTGTATTATTTAATTTATCATACTGTAATTATTTTGACATGGCACGTTAATGTGAACAATACTTTGCCAAGTTGATCATAGAAATTTGTGTTAATGCTTTATGATCAAAATTTTCTTAATTGAGAGAATAGAAATTATTTTTTATTACTTATATCTCAGCAATTTAGGGACTTTGATAAAGGCTGGATGATGATTTATTCTTGTGGTCGCCGACAATAAACTTTAGATACTGAAGATATTTTTAAAATTATGACTTATGTGACTGGGCCATATTCACTGATCCGTAGGATCAGCTGTTTATACAAAAATTAGGTTATATTCGGATTATACCGTTTATTACCTCCTGTTTTCGAACCAGGCATAGCTTGTACTTTCTCACACTTCTGAGTTTTTTTTAGACGAGTGATCTGGGGTCTATAGAGACGATGTTTGTACATAAGTCACAATTTCTCTTTATCTGAATAGGACGTAATTATTATAATTATAATTATTATGTATAGCTAGAGTAAATTTGGCTAACTTGAGCATAGATAAATTATTTTGTAAATTGGCTTCTCTAAGGTAAACCAGAGACTATGGTAGCCTTTTTTCATGACAACTCTAAGGAATGTCATTTAGTAGTCAAGCTATTATTAAATTTGTCACACAATATAGGGTAGTAATGGCAATAACTGCTTAAAAAAATTAATTATCTGACATTTTAGTTTTAACATCAGTGGTAGTACAAAAAAAAATTATACATTATAGTTTACTTTCAGTTATAATCTATAGGATGCCATTTCATTTGTACCATAAAGTTTTAGAAGTTTTACTATAAAACAAATCGACCAACATTTTCGACGTTAGGGATCTGCATTTCCAGACTTCTTAATGCCAGTTAAATACATACAGTATTTAATTTGTATATTTTGGAAACAAGTTTAATAGTCTTATGATTTAACTATTCCGTACAAAATGTGTCTTGATACTTAATCTTCTTGCTCCTAATTAACATTTTATGGACTTAAAATTGTTTGCTGTTGTAAGTTTAAGTTTTTTGGTAACATGGTATACTAACTTAACTTTCATTTATTAATGTATTTTCGTTAGATTTTCAGAAGAGAAAATAACATTTTCTGGTATTGAGGTATAACATGTCTTAGTCCTGGATTTATATATATATATATATATATATATATATATATATATATATGTACAGCTGTAATTAGGCATTTCCAAGTTATTACCGTTTGCTAACTGATCTTACCTTATCAATTTGTTATGGCGTGGAAATGTACAATCATTAATTTCGTAAAATATGCATACATAGTCGAAGACAGAACACTTCAGTACTTTTTTGTGCCCTATTTGTCGACCGATATTCTTTTTGTTGTTGTTTAGTGTTAATTTATGAGTTTTAGTCTTACCAATAACTATATCTGTAAAAAATTTGGGGAACATTTAATATTAATGAATGTAATATTAAGAGTGTTTTACATCTGACTCTGACATTGCTGGTTTAATAACTCAATTACCTGTGTTAAATTTCCGCTTACCATAGGGCACCATTCTTCCATATGCTCTAACAATAAGGACCTTAATTACATTCAAACTAATTAACTATTGGGTGCAACTCATGGGCTTCATCTTGCGCATTTAGATTTTCAGTTCGGTTCGCGTCACTCGCGTGCTCTTTTTAGCTCTTCAGGGTGACATAGTCGTGGTGTGTTGCGTAAGTAGCGACATGTTTGTTCTAGTAGCCTTCTGGTGCTGATCTTGTCCTGTTTTATGCTCCTGATATTTTATCTTACGTACCTTCTTTGGCAGCCATCCCATAGAGTCATTGATCTTCTAAAAAGACTACTACTCCAAAAACATTTAAGAGTTGTCTTCTAAACGTTGTTTGTGGCATATTCTTGATTACTTTTATATTTTTTTGGCAATAACACCACAATCGAAATAAAACAACGTATATTGAAGGAAAACCAAACGTTTCAAAGTCTATTCTGACTTCGTTGTCAATGGCTTTATATTTATAAATATAAAGCCGTTGTCTTGGCTTTAATTTAAGAGGTCGTACTTTTCAAAAAATGTATTTGTGGTGGATGTGAGGCACGACAAAATAACAGATCCTCGATTGTCTTAGCCCACAGTTCCTGTTTAACACAAATCATAAAAGACAAATTCATTTAATCAGAGAAAATAAGGTTTATTTTCTTATATAAAATTTATAGAATAGCTACTTTTTAAAGTGATCCGTCACTCAGAATCTTAATCACCCTAATATTTTAAATACCATAAAGTAAATTATTCCACATGAAAACATTAAAAATGTTAAAATACCTAATTAAACATTAATTGCCGATTACATTTAGTCATTTGCCTATAAGTTCATAATAAATCCCATTCCATGTAAATAACCCCATTTAGAGGTTATTAGTCTATTTCAATAATGAGGTAAGAAAATTTACCTGAAATATATCATCTGCAATAATTTTATATCAGAAAATGACATTACTAATACATTCATGTTTTCTTCTTTAAGGAAAAATGGTTCTGCTGTCACTAAAGAGTTGCTGAAAGGAGATCCCGATGCTCATAACTTCCAAGAAAATACGTATAAGAAAATTACTCCGTGCGACGTATGTTCTCAGGTTTTAAGAGGTAACTATTTTGCTTATTTATTTAAAATATCCAGAATTAAATATACAATTGTTCGATATTTTGGTGTTCTAGCAACTGCTGAAGGCCCAGGCTACAAAAAATATATCAGAATATCGTTTAGAACCTGTAAAGTCTACCTTGGCTAACAAAATCTTGAGATAAATTCAGTTGTTTTATAAATATATTTTATATTATTTTTGTCAATAGGCCCTTTCTTAGATTCGATGTTATCAAAAAGTTGTTTATTAATAGCATTGTGTGGGAGAGTGGAATATATTAAGGTTGCCGCAGTGAACTATATTGATAATACCGTTACGTACCTTGCCTTGAATATAATGTGACGAGTATTTCCAAAACTGGAACATTTTAAATTCCACATATCACTAAATGAGAATACTTCATTACTGGCAATTTAACCAACTTCCGAAAATAATTCAAGACTATCCCTTACTAGACTGCTTGTTTCTTTCTCGCTGGAACATTTATATAATTTTCCCGCATGGGTAATCGGCACCATTAGCTTGCTTTGTTTGTTTAAGATAAATCCATCACATTTTAGGGTATTAAATGTTATGAAATTGCATTACCAAACAATATATATATATATATATATATATATATATATATATATATATATATATTATGCTTTATGAGAAATCGAGTGCTGCAATAAAGTTAGTTAACACAGCTTGGGCCTTTTTTTAAGTGGCGGTATGAATCGGAAACATCCTCCCTTGATAGAGAGCCAGACGGCCTAAATGTACCACATTCATTGTGCACTTTGGATTCCAGCGAATACGGTAGACGACAGCGTTAGTATGAGTCATTCAAATCTCATTTTTGAAAATTATCGTTATCTCTCTGGGGTTTGTATAACCAGACTTGGTCCCCTTGTTAAAACCTAGCCGAATTCGCCCATTTTTTTAGCGGTAGTCTGCATCTCCCTTGGCGCTGGTACGTCTGTACCTATAATGTTTGCCTAACTTAGTTCTCAGAAATGTTATAATGTTGGGAAGCAGTAGTCTGACAGGAGCCAGTCTATGCTATTGTGCAGTGTTGAACGATGGGTTCATAGGAACGAAGGTATGTGCTCTCCCCAGTCATGCTGGATGTTTCTAATGTTCTTCGATAAGTACTGTTCTAAAATTCCGTTAAATCTTTACACCATGCCGACCGATTGTTGATGTAAGGACGTGATTCACTTAATACCCAACATAACACAGATCTCATGAAATACATTACGCTCGAAGTTTAGACCTTTTTCCTGGCCTTGAAAACTCGGCGCCGTATTCGATCACCTTCACCTTTTCTTCGTCATCATAAACTTGGGAAAGTGGGGGCCCTCGAAGTAGCTAACGTCGGTGACTAGGATCAATTTGCTACACTTAGTAGAACACGATAGAATTGGGCTTGACTGTAATGCAGATTTCGGTATTCGGAATGTCGTTAAATTTTTTTTATTCCAAAAAAAATTTTCTGTTTCAGTCTCCTGCCTGTATAAAAGCAATGCGGCAATACTGGCAAAGTTGTCAATGGACCGTATATAGTATGAACAAATACCCGTAAAACTTCGATGTTCTTTTTAGCTCTAGGAACTGACCAATCACGAATGGTTTTTATCTTTTTCTCATTACTCTACTAAATTCTACTTTTTTTGAAACATTGTGAACACAGCTGGGGATTGAGTCTCAAGTTCTCAGTCTTGATTATGGAGAGTACTTCGCCGGTTTTTTTTTAAATAATCATCAAATGTCATCGACGTGGACTAAGTTCATCTTTCATGTCACCTGTACATATTCCATTAACCTCTAAGGCGTTACGGGAGCATTACGTAACCTAAACGGCATGATGGTTTATTGGAACAACAACAACAAATATATTTTTTTTTACAAAAAGAGCTGAAAGTTCTTGCTATATTAGTCAGTGGACATTGAGCATTTTATTCCAGAAGTAGATGACAATACTTATCAACATTACAATTGAATTTTGGCGGCACAGTGTAAACTCTAATTATACTATCTGGATATGGGTGCATTATAATGGTGTATGGTAATATCTATTTAAAAAAACACATCTAGTAGTTAGTGGTTCAGTGCAATCCTTACATTGCTTTGGAATCTGATGATCGATAAGAACGTAACTCCTGGCATCAACGTTTTCAGTTATTCTAATTTAAATATAACGTAAGTTGCCTACCAGTCTATTCAAATTCTAATCAATATATTCCGGATCAGGTGAAGTAGTAAATGCACAAATAAAAAGTTAAATAAATAATAGTAAAATATGTACGTGACATCGGTTTCTGACGTTATTAAAAGTTTAGAATGTTTGTCAATTATCAATATGGTAAGCCGTTTTTACTGTTTAGTTAGAAAAAATTGTTAGGATACAGGAGGAGACACTTCGACGTCTGTTATTTCTGATTTTCTTCATTAAATTCATCGTTACCCCGATAAGATACCTGATGATCTAGGTGGACAACTTTCTTTTTTGTCCTTAGGCTACGCTGGATGCGATACACAATTTCGTGGGTTCAAAATCAAATTATCACAGATATTCACGTTCACTTTCGATTTTTTTATTTACACCTAAAATAATACACCATTTATTCATTACAGCTGATAGATACAATTCACCCGGAATATAAACTGAACTAACTAACTCAACATTTTCAAAATTTCCTATTTCCTATTATCGCCGGCGAACAGACTAGAATTTCAGGATTATTCCAAAAGCCAGCCTAAAAGGTAATCTCAGGTCCTTCCCGAATAGTACCCTTGCTGGAGTCAGTCCGGTGCTGTTACGGCTGTTATGACTGGCTGAGCGATAGGCCAACAGGAAAAGGGGGATGTGCTCATCCCAATCATGCAGGTTTTTGCTGACGATCTTGGACAGATTTTGTTCCACGGTCCTGTTGAATCTTTCCACCATGCCGTCTGACTGGGGATGCAAAGGTGTGGTCCTCGTTTTCTTGATACCCAGGATCGTAGAGACGTTCTGAAATACATTGGGCTCCAAGTTACGCCCTTGGTCTGAATGTTACTCCAACGGGACACCAAACCTGCTGAATAATTGTTCTATCAGCACTGTTACCACAGTATTTGCCTCCTGGTTGAATATAGCGTATGCCTCAGACCATTTGCTGAAATAATTATTATTAAATGGACCGGCGACATCAATGGCAATTCGCTGAAATGTGACATTGTATTGCTGCATTCTGCTCTTGGTCCGGGACTTTGGGTCCTTATTGGCTGCACAGGTGTCACATTTCCGGCACCAAGCTCTTACGTCTTCGAAGTAATTCACCCAATAGTACAGTTGACGAATTTTATGCAAGGTTTTATTCATACCCAGATGACATCCGGTAATTCGATAATATACTTCGGTCAGGATGGCTGGTACCTTTTCTTAGGGACTACCAGTTGGGACGCGGTTTCTCGGCCCTCAGGGCTTTCCCAAATTCTCTTTAACATTCCATTCTCTACTCTTAGAGAATCCCATTGGTTCCGAGTATATAGCTACCTCATCCAATCGTGGCCTGGGTTTCCCTCTCTTTTTGAGTCACAGGATAGGTTTCAATGTCTGGATCAGCCATTTGGCCCTGGATGCACTGTTCCGTTGTCCAGTCTTCATTGGCCTGCACTCGGATCTGTCGGATGGAGATAACCTCTCGCTGTTCCGTCTTCAGACCATGTCCGCATTCTACCCTACAGGATCTTCTTGACAAGGCATCGGCATTATTATGCAAACGGCTTCACCCTTGAAGTCGTATTGCTGTAATTTCTCCATCCACCTGGCCAGTTGTCCTCCCGGTGTCTTCATGTCCGGCAACCATTAGATGGCGGCATGATCTGTTCTGATTAGGAAATAACTACCATAGAGATATTTGTGGAAATGGTCCCTTATTATTGCAAGAAGTTCTTTTCTGGTGGCACAATAATTTCTTTCCGGTTTCGAGAATCTACGGCGGTAGTACTCAATCACTCTCTCTTCACCATCTTGCACCTGGGATAGGACAGCCCCCAAAACTGTGTTGCTGGAGTCGGTGTCTAAGATGAACTTGCCGGACTGTGTAGGAAATGCTAGGATTGGGCTGGAACATAGTGCCGCGTTCAGTCGTCTGCGCAATCCTGAGTCCAACGGAAGGTTTCTTTCTGACTGGTCTGCCGATGTAGAGGCTCGGCAATAGTGGCAAATCCTCAGCAAATAGTCTGTAGTACGAACAGAGCCCCAAAAAGCCATGTAGTTCATGTTTGTCTCTCGGGACCTGCCAGTCACGGATGGATGCTATATTGTCTTCGTTTGTGCGGATTCCAGACTCGGAAAAGATGTGGCCCAAAAACTCTACTTTTTTTTAAACACTTTTCGGGTTGAGTTTCAGGCTGGTATTCTTAATTTTTTAATTCTGGAAAATACTTAGCCCAGGTTATTCAAATGGTCGCCGAATGTGTGACCGTGCCGTCGAGGTATACTAAGCATGGTCTCCTTGTCAAACCGGTCAATACATACTCCATTAGCCTCTAAAATGTAGCGGGGGTATTACGTAACCCAAAGAGCATGACCGTGAACTGAAACAGCCCTTTACTGGTGAAGAACGCTGTCTCCTTTCTGTGGTTTTCGCGTAGTCCACCCTGCCAATATCCACTCTTTAGGTGTAGTGTGGAGAACCAACGGGACCTTGCTAGTGTGGTCGGAGTGTCATCAATTCGGGGGAGTGGATAGCTGTCTTGTTACTTCAAATTTCGTTTGCGTTTTTCATCAAAAGATTTCACTAACATTTGTTGGATTTCCTCTTGATGTTGTTCTTTTTGTCACGTTTTTCCAGAATCTGAGTTATTTTTTCGTCTAGTTTATCAGTAATCTGTTTGAATATTTTTTTGCTACTCTCTTCCATTTCTGCCATACTTCGAGTTGTAGCCATATATTAAATTACGGTGTTAACTGCATTATCGCTGGCGAACAGACTAGAATTTCAGTATTATTCCACTGTTGGCGCAGCGTTCACTAGCAAATTTCTCGACGTCGATGATTTTTGCCCTCATCGAATATTCAGCGTAGCCGCTTGTTTGTTTGTGCTTTACTTTTTCTCGGAATAATTATTTTAGAAGGCGACTTACTCTTGGTCTTTCGAAGATTCTACAACCAGATTTTATCACCTTGCTAAAATTTCTCGAATATTTGCTTTTAATTCATACCCAGTTTTCCTTCTGGCACTTGTAGCTAGCATGCTGGTTTGTGGCATTCGTGAGTGGTCAATGATCTTTCCATTAATTGACCTGCATATTAATTAATTTCTGTAAGATCTTTTTCTAATAAAATGTGTTAGCTCGGTGCCATCTGTACAGCGAATCTTAATGCAAGCAGCTAGTGTCGACCATTTTGGACAGATCATTTCGGACTACTTGTTGAAGTGATCAACAGTAACAGGAATACATCCGTTACCCCTCTTGTTTTCTGATAATGATCTGGCAACGTCAATGGCAATTATTTCAAAATGAATACCCGTGTTGTATAAAAGCATTCTCGTACTTTGTCAAGGGTTCTATTCATGCCTAGGAGACCGCCAGAAATGCCATTATGTAGCTCTTTCAAGATAGTGTATACATTTTTCTTTGGTAGGGAAGAAGTAGAGCCGTATATACTACCTTACCTTGAGAGAGTCATAGCGACTCGGATTCTAGTACCAGCTTAAACTTGGTTGAAGTCGCTGGCCCGACACCTGAAACGACGACCTCAGATCTTGGTCACCGCTATGTTTGTCTCGGTTGTCCGACGAGTCTATCCTCAAATCTCGAGTGCACACACCACAGTGATAGCCACTGTTACGGCATTTTCTAAATACACCGCAATAAACCTTACGTAGTCTGCGAAAGGCGCCTGGTTTAGCGTACACCTCGCCTCTCGCCTCGTGAACCAACTCGAAAACCATTCCTCTAATGTGTAGACGATGTTTTCGGTCTGCTAGTGGATCTGCTCAACTCATCAAGCCTTAATGGTCTCCAATCGGCAACCTCACAAGCAGAAGCGATACAATCGTCTTCATTCAAAATAATTAAGACAGACTTTTTATTTTTCGTTTTGTGTTATGTAGTTCTTTGTGAAGTATAGTTGAACTGTCAAATTGTATTTTATGGCCTAGGTCCCAAGCATGTTCACAAATTCTACTTCTGTAGAATTTAATCGTATCTGGTTACCGACAATTAAGGAAGAAATTATTAATGGTAACCTCCTTCTGAACAACCCAGTATCGGGATAGTTCATAAGATTTTTCCTAGGTTTTGCCTTATGACGTTAATGGGATCACTGAAACAATAGAAATATTTGATCGCATTTTTGACGATCAAATACAAAGTCGTACCTAGGAACGCCACTTATAAATTCTAAAGAATACTCTTTCAAATTCTTCTAATTTAAAAGCTGTTTAACTATAATACGTGATCTTTAGAATGTTTTGTGCTACCTCTATATCTAAAAACACCAAATTTTCTAATGTCAATTTAAATGTCATAACTCAAATTTTCATTTTGCAATTTACATCAATAAATATAAAACCATTGACAAACAAGTCAGAAAGATTTTGAAATGTTTGGTTTTCCTTCAATATACGTCGTTTTATTTTGATGGTGGTGTTATTGCCCCAAAAAACATAAAAGTAATCAAGAATATGCCACAAACAACGTTTAGAAGACACTTAGATATTTATATCGTGCTAGTATACGCTTTATTTTGAATTACGTTCTATAGATACAAACTTTTGTATCCTAATTTTTACAGTGTAAATTATTCATCTAACGCCATTAATGCCAACAGTAAACTTTAAGTTCATAAACACAAAATTTATTTTTCATTTTTTCATTGAAAAAGCATATAGGTTTGCTACGCTCGTAAGTTAAAATCCACGGGTATAATTCACAAATATATTTTTAGCTGTACAATAATATAGGAAAATTAATAATAGAATGCACTATTTACTGTATACATAATTATACAGTTTTATAACAAACAAGGGTAAAAATCAGTAATGCAAAATCTCCATTTTCAATAGTGATATGTCACCTTTTTTATTTTATTAACTCCTTAGTAACTACCTGAGAAACGAAGTCATTCAACATTTAAATAAATCCACGAAATAACAACAAATATAATCATTGCGAGTGCCAACTGAAGGCTAATATTTATTTATATATTGTGCAAAATACATAAGTTCACTCAGTGAAATTTCGAGATATTTATTTGATTATTTTTCACAATTTTAGGACATACTCGTCAAGGACTGAAATGCAGGATTTGCAAAATGAATATTCACTTTGACTGTCAAGAGAAAGCATCAAAATGTCAAACGAAAGCGCGCTTACTTCGAAGACAAAAATCTACATCAGAAATTGAAACCAGGACTCCCGAATTACCCGTCGAAGATGAAAGTAAGAACATTTTATTTTCACATTTTAATATACAACATCCGTTTTTAACCAATACAAATTTATTCAAAATATTGAACTTTACACTTATCCACCTATGTTTTATAATATAAGATCTTTCGTTGAATTTTAAGAATACAAGGGATTTCCGTAACTGTGAATATAGTATTAAAGTCCTTAACTGAAAACATATATGTAAGTTTTTGAACATTAATTAGTAGCAACCAACCAAATTCCTCTCTTAATATAAAAACCCAGTTTTGGAACGTTTAACAAAATATATTTCAATGATAATTCTGATATTTTGTATCTACATCTAACACTCAGTTTTTAATTACTTGCGAAGGTGTGATACATTTTCATATCCAGTAATGTAGTAATGTGACTCTTGGCTAATGAACTAATGTGAGATACACATATATTTTTTCAACATTTCTGAAAATGTTGTTAAATGAAATTTTATATAGACTCTGCTATCTGTGCGCATTCTCATGTGATTTCTTCGCTTGCATATTTGTAGTCAGGTAATAAATGCATAATTAACTTCTGTTCTGTTTTGTATCATCATAGAACAGTATAGCCAGAAAAAATATTCAATTAATAGTGATTCTATTAATCTTAGTATAATATAGGTAGTTATAATTGTAACATATAAGAGAGGAAGCAAGATGGTGTGGTTAAAATTCGAAACTTAATAACAGGCTTATAAAGTTTTGATTTTGTATTTATTCAAAACATTATCTTTGGTAATAAATTTAAAGAAATTTGTTTCATCAGAGAATCGCAACATTTCAGATATGTTGTTTGGGAACAGGTTTTCAATCGCCATTTTGACGCTATAGAAACTGTAGTCAAAACTCTCGCGGAGCAAGTGCTCACATTTTCTAAAAGAAGTATTACCTATTCAGATCGTGTATTTCAGGCCAATGGTTACTTGGCCCACCAGATAAGTAAGTCCTTAAAATCAACACAGAAACCTGTAATAAGGTGGCGTTTAATTGTGGCAGTCTACCATGTTATTGTAGCATCAAAGTGGCCTCAGTAGTCGATGTTACATCTGTTGTTAGTTAAGCAGGATATTCCACATAGGTATAAAGTATCTGCGTTATCAGTGTTGTTCAGAAAGTGCAAAGTTGACCTCAGACTATAATCGGTAATGGCAACATCGACGACAGTATGCAGTAAGGTAGATTTTGATTTAAAATCATTTATAATAATTCAATATTTTGCATATGTGTGCTGTACCTATTCGGAAGTAACAATATCGGTCGATCAACTGATGTTTCACTAAATATGGCAAATCCCATAAAGCCTTCCTCTGCCGTTATGAAACCAATATCTCCATAAACCTTCACGTTTTAGGGGAATCTTCGCCAGCAATTAGAGTTCATCTTTTACGGCTTTGCCTCTCACCACCAATTTATGAAACCCAGCAGTTCGTTCGAGAAAGGGTTTTACAACTTCTGTTTGACAATTCGGAATTTCCTGATGAAACGCTTGTTAGCCGTTAGCTCCCATTTGCAGCTTTATTAGTGTAGACTTCTAGCTTTTTAAAACTTGTTAATAAAACAAAGTCTTGACATTTTAAGTCTTAAGGCGCTAAAGCATACTCTCCATATCCAATAATTATACTTCACTACTTTGTTTTCTTGATGCGCACACAACATAGATAACGAAATAGGCAAATTCTGCTTGATATGTTTCGGTTCTTTAGCTTTTCTAACAAACTGTTTCACTTTTCTTTCTAAGATTGTTCATGTTTTTCTACGTTATATGACCTTTGTCCCCTTCTTTCTCTGTTTATTTAATAATAATAATAGAGAAGCAACTATCAGTTGTGCTGAACTCCCTTCAACTTCTAGTATAACATTGTGCCTACAAATGAAGTTAACCGTAATGCACTAATTTATATCACATTTTTTTAAATTTACAATCAGACAAAGTTTACGTAATATAAAAGTCAATACCCCTTATTATAGTTCACTCCTCGTTTTTTTTGTCACCATGATTTTCCCTGGTCTCGCTTCTTTTTACAAGTGAGACAAAATAAATATTTAATTTAAATTTTCATCCACAAGCTATTTCTTGATGAACACAGAATATTCAAAACCCGTGAATTTCCTCTACTTTAAATTATAAAAATATATGTATGCGGGAAGAGTTCCAGACTTATTCGAAACTCATAACAAATCACCATCAACCATTTGACGTTAGAATAAAAACCAAGATAAATACTTTTGAAAACCTATTTATTAATTTTGTAAGCACCTACTAATAACCAAAAAATCTTATTTCTGCAGAAACAAAATTATATATGTTAAATTCAGGCCTAAACGCTCTCTAGTGGCATAGTATAGCGTCACTAGTGACAACAAGTCTGTGTTTTCCAACAGTAATTTATTTCTCACTTTGATGTGAGTTTTACTCTAGCCCGTAGATTCTAGAATACAGTGTGCATAATTATCTTTTAATGACACATACAGTCCTTTTTGAGGTTAAGGTTGGCCTGTTGAATCTAAAACCGTTTATATTATTAAAATAGAATCGGTTTGCCTATTTATTAATGATACTGTATTAAACGCTCCATATTTCTTAATTAATATTGAAACTAGTTTAGCTGTTTTTATTCGCACATAATAATATGGTCACCAAACGATTCTTATTGATGACAAATTCTATTGCAAGTAGGTAGTTGATAGTTTTTAATGAGTATTTATTTGGGTAGCTATAAGATTGAGTTTAAGGTTTAAATGGAAAAATCAAGGGCACAATGTCTCCAAAATATCTGCAGAGCATCTTCCAATTCAGAGGGCAATTTTCTTTCAAACCTTAGTATAACATAAGATTTGAGATATTCGATCAGTATTGTAAATCACTTTATTTCACAGATATTTCTGTATATAGAGTTATAATATTCATTTTGCGCCGCCACAAATTAAGAAATCTTCTAGAAGTTAATCATTCTAATAAAAAGACGGCGAATACGATAAATAAAAAAAGGGAGTATTAAAACAAAGAAACGTAAGAATGATAGCCCAGAAAAACTAAATTAATGTGTTTCCGAAACCGAATATCGTCTAGACTGTCAGACCAGAGACGACTCGAATAGTCCTTCACCAAATGAAAGGTACGACAGGAATGCTTCACGCGTGGCAAATTTGAGTTGAATGCAGCATGTATCTTAATGACTGTATTGTATGAGTCTTGTTGTTTTGTAAAGAAGTAATTTATTCTGGTAAAAATAAAGACGATTGAACTGAGTGTGAATATTTGTGAAATTCAACTCACTCAATCTATTACATTTGCTGTCAGAAAAAGTGGAACTTAGTGTAAATATAAATCTCAATTGATTTGTGGCCACAAAGAAAAATGTGGCAGAAATGGATGATAGAAGCATAAAAATATTCAAACAAATTACCGATAAGATAGACAAGAAAATAAGTCAGACCATGGAAAAACATGACAAAAATGAGAATCAAAATCAAGAAGAAATCCGATAAAGGTTAGCGAAATCTTTTGATAAAAACGTAAAATTGGATCAGGAGATCTTGTCACTAACACCGATGAAAAGCAACAAAACATTGTCATGACCCTGAAAGACGAACACCAAAACCTTCTCTCGACCATGAAAAGTGAACAGATTCTAATTTCATGGATATAGCTAATGGATGAGATAGCCAAAAAAATTTTACGTTTTTGTAATTCCCCAAAGGATTCCTGGAGAAGAACACAAGATATTTCGACATGATCGTAGCAATCCTTGAGTCAAGTATACCAACTGCAATGGAGTCGGAAAATACAAAAATCTGGAGAAATACTACAAGAATTCGAAGCAGAGATTAGACGTTTAGTATACTTGTCCTATCCAGATCTATCAGAAAAAACAGAAAATCAATTAGGCACACAGATTTTTATAAATGGCATCACAGATTTCGAAATGCAAAGAAGAGTAATGAAGCCTTGCTCAGGGCTTTGGAGTTAGAAGACATTAACATAACATGTCCAAGCCGAGGGTACAAGGAGTTTTCTTCTGTCAGGAAGCACTAAAACCATCCCTTCAGACAGTGTCGATCGGAATATACAAATTAGTGGAATGGTCACAAAGAGCATGTTACCGTTGTGGAAGCATAGGGCCAACGTTACTATAGAGTAAGGCTATCGGAACGATCAACAGCCAAGGGTAGCCAACAAAACGCCCTCATGTCTTGGAACCGTCACCCAGTCAGCATACCTAGGCGAATGCTGACTAACCAGCCTCCAAGTGCACTTTCAACGGCCGAGCAATCACCATAACCCCTGAAACCGGCCGCTGTGTCCATTGCCAGAGTTTTGAGGAAGTCCAGCCAGCTAAGAACAACATCCAGTTAAGAACAGTCACCGGCGAGCCCATGTCAATACAGCGTGAAGCAGATGTAGTGCTATAGATACGGGACAACAGAATCGGGAATAGGGTCCTAGTAGCAGAGATTGAGGACAATTTTATACCGGGCATGGACCTAATTAGCCAACATGGGTTCATATTCGACCCCAGATGTGATATTCTTCGATTCATAAATGAGGAATTTGTACTGATTCGCGCCGTCAATAGTTTAGCGAATTGTAACGAATTTCCATTCCAACGGAACAAATTGTTCATGGGCAGCTAGAAAGAAATCCTAGGAGCTGCGTTGGATTGATGGAGCCCGAACATTTAGCTCATGACTATTTGGTTGGACGAGCTTTGTTGAGCGATATGCCGCACGACAACGGCAGACCACTGAAAACGAGACCTGTTGGAATCAGGATTGTGAAACATTAATTAGACGACTGAATGCGGCACTATGTTTCAGGTAATCCTAGCGTTTTCTACACAGTCCGGCAACTTCATCTTAGACATAGACGCTAGCCACAAAGGTTTGGGGAGCGCCCTATCCCAGGTGCAATATCGAGTAGTACAGTCGTGGATTCTCGATACCGAACAGGAATTATTGTGTCACCAGAATAGAACTTCGTGCAATAATCAGGGTTTAGACTATTTCTACAAATATCTCTATTGTCGTCATTTCCTAATCAGAAACGATCAGACAACTGGCCAGGTGGATGGAGGAATAACCGCAATACGATTCAGGGTTGAATACCGTGCCTGTCGTTTACCTAATAATGCAGATGCCTCGTCAAGAAGACGCTGTAACGCAGAATGCGTATATTGTCTGAAGACTGAACAGCGGCAGTATGTCCATCAGACAGGTTCACATACATATGAACGAAGATTGAACAACGGAACAATGTATGCAAGACTAAATGGCTGACCCAGACATTGAACCAATCCTTACACTCAAGATGATAGGGGCATCCAGACCGCGATGGGACGAGATAGCTAGATACTAGGGCATCGTGAAATCGTTATGGGCCCAATAGGACTCTCTAAGAGTAGAGAATGGAATATAAAAAAATTGGCAAGCACTGATGGCAGAGAAACCCAGTCCCAACTGGTAGTCGTTACCACCGTCCTGACCGAAGTACATAATGGCATTACCGGAAGTCACCTGGTCCTGAATAAAACTTTGGATAAAATTCGCCAAAGGTACTACTGGGTAAATTACTTCGAAGACGTCAGAGCTTTGTGCCGGAAATGTGAAACCTGTGCAGCCAGTAAGCGCCCGAAGACCCGGACCAAGGGCAGAACGTAGCATTAAAATGTGGGCGTCCCAATTGAGAGAATTGCCATTGATGTCGCCAGTTCATTTCCCGAATCTGAGAAGGGGAACAAATACATTCTGGTCGCAATGGATTACTTCAGCAAATAACTTGAGGCATATGCTGTACCCAATCAAGGGGCACCCACATTGGCGACGTTGTTGGTGAAACAGCTATTCAACAGGTTTTGGGTCCCGTTATAATTACATTCATACTAAGGGCGTAATTTTGAATACAAAGTATTCCAGAAGGTCTGTAAGATGTTGGGTATCAAGAAAACCACACCTTTGCATCCACAGTCAGATGGAATGGTGAATAGATTCAGCAGGAACTTGGATCAACATCTGCCCAAGGTCATTAGCCTGAATTGGGATGAGCATATTCTTCTAATCCTGTTTGCCTATCGCTTAGCCGTACATAACAGAACAAGACTGAATTCAGCCAGGGTACTATTCGGAAATGAGCTAAAATTACCTAAAGTTTATTAGTATATAAGACAAGACAATGGTCGGAATAGGACAATCAAATTAAAATGCTTTTCGCTTTAATGGATTAAAAGTTCATAAGTGCTACAAAACATCAAGTAACATGTGTATAAAGTAATATAAATAATACAAAATTGTAAAAACTATGTATAAGCCATTAATAAGTGAAATAATTAAGGTTACATATTGATTAGTTGGATAAAAAGTACAAACAAAAAATGATTTAACAAAATAATGAAAAATTAGTATATGGCATAATCAATACAATAATTAATTCGTTGTGATACTAGCTAGGTTGGACAAGGACATACTTCTTAAGACTTTCAGCGCAACAAAGTGCTACTAAAAAACAACAAAAATATGTGAACATTATCTTGCATTTATTCATTGCTTGCTGAGTTGAAAAAATAAAATATCACAGTAGTTCATTAAGATACATAAGCAACGCATATAGGAAATCTTGAATATATTTAGCGACTAAACTTTATCAAATGCAATAATTTCCTTTTCTTGTGTTAAAAATACGTTAAAACCATTTCGGTTAGGTTTCAAATGTTCAGGCGATGTTTCCGGTCTGCTAGCGGACCTGCTCAACCCACCGCGACAAGCACGGTTTTGAGGGTGCAAGTGTGGACTAAGGTACGATTTGCCTCGGATGGTAGACTGGTCATTCCGCCAGGACACCGGAAACAGCCGTCTTCTACCTTCCAACGCTGCAAGGCTGAATGCATCGTACGACCGATCAACACCATCCACCCGGGGGGGTACAATCTAGCTAAAGCCATTTCCCGTGCGAGGCCAAACCAGAATGGAGAGCCACCGGTAACCTCACCCAATGGGGACTTTTCTCCAGCGACACTTTCCATTTTGGAATCTTACGAACACCCCCGTTCGTTTAAGATGTCCACGCCGATGAGTGACACGTTCGACTTTCTGGAAGTCTACCCCATTTACTTTTCTGGAGGAGACTGACATCCGGTTTCGAGGTGTAGATGTCTCTACTTGCGGGACGCTTTGGCCCAGTTTTAGGAGTAACAGGCAAAGGTCGGCAAAGGGTTCTTATCTCGAATACTAGGTCGCGCACCATTCAGGGCGATGTCCCGACATCTCAAGCGACGGTCCCACTGTTACCCGCCAGGTCGTTTCATCGCCACAATCTTGTAGGAAAGCAGGTCTGACGACTACTTGTATTAAAGGCTTAACAAGTCGGCCTCATCCCTTGCGCTCAATTCCGAAGGAAAGTGTTTCCGGCAGAACTACTTGTGTAAAGTTTTGTCACACTCTCCTTCCCTAGTTACCAGCGGGCACCATCTGGTCGCCAGAAACGACTGCCATGACTCCGAACTACCCCGTTTCGGTTAGGTTTCTATTACATAGGTTAAATATAAATAACAGAATATAACTCATTACAACAAATCAACAACAGATGACCAATTTATTCATCTGTCAAATTCTTCTTAACACAAGATAACGAAAGTATTGCATTTGATAAAGTTTAGTCGCTAAATATATTCAAGATTTCCTATATGCGTTGCTTATGTGTATTAATAAATTCTTGTGATGTTTTTTTTTTCAACTTGGCAAGCAGTGAATAAATGCAAGGTAATATTCACATATTTTTGTTGCTTTTTAGCTTGTTACGTTGAATGTCTTAAGAAATATGTCCTTGTCGAACCTAGCTTGTACCTCAATGAATTAATTATTATGTTAATCATGCCACATTATTTTATTAAATCATGTTTTGTTTGTACTTTTTATCCAATTAATCAACATATAATTTTTATTATTTCACTTAAAAATGGCTTATACATAGTTTTTAAAAGTTTTATTTTTTTTATTTTATTTATATTATTTTATGCACATGTTACTTGATATTTTTAGCCCTGATGAAGCTTTTAATCCATTAAGGCGAAACCTTGGCAAGCATTTAATAGACTTTTAATTTGATTGTCCTTTTCCGACTATTCTCTTGTCTTACTGATATTAAGAACACTAAGGACTTCTGAAATTTTATTAGTATGTACGAGTATATGTACCCACAATTACTGTACTAAAAATGTTTTATTCACAACACAAAGCTGCCTGCACCTAAAAACATGCCCTCAGCCTTTAAAGTTTCCCATAAATTTGCTGATTGCTCCCCCTAGACCAAATAATTATCTGATTTGTTCCTCTCTCTGAGACCTTTTTTCCCTGATTTGCCTCTCTCTAGGACATTTTCTTCTGATTTGGGTACGCCCTTGAACACAAATAATGCTAAAAGTGTTTGTTAGAAAAATAAACTACTTATTAGCTTTCGATTATAAATATTTCATGCCCTATTGTTACAAAAAAATCCATTTTGAAGATACATCGACTGTTTGTGATATTTAGCAACATAATAAAAAGTTTTAATATTTTTCAAATATCAAATTGGTTAATTAGTTAGTGAATTATTTGCTAAAAATAAAAAGGTGCATTTTTCAATAGTTCATAGCTGTTGTCTAGAAAATGTTACATTAGAAATGTGGCCGAACATTTCATTTTTATTACATAAATTTCAAACTCATGCCTGTGATGGTTTGCTGCCACACTTTTTTAATCACATATAATATATACATTTTTTTATAAATGGTTATTGAGCATATTATTAATTATTAAAATAAGAATAATGACAAATATTAGTAATTTCTTATTTAATTGATATTCATGTAATATAATAACAGGTGAACTAAATTCAAAAATCAAATATCTTTTCAGGTTTTAGAAAATTCATATAAATTATTTACAATTTCTCTGGTCAAGCTAAGATCGCAATGAACAACTTCCACTGACCGTTCAGACATGATTTTTAAAACTGATAATATATTTTCGAGGTCTTTGATTTCTAATTGTGGGTACAAATGGGTAATATTTATATCATTTTGTTATAAATTTGGAGCTATACAAATAAATATTAGTTTTTTAACTCCAGTGTCAGAAAATAATTTGTTAGTCTTTTTTTTTCTGAACACCAAACTTAGTATTACTACTTAAATTGCGGTTTCTTATCACAAAATCAATGTTGTTTGTACTTAAAGGTGGAAACTGACTCACGTACTATTACGGCATGTCACGGCACGCTCGAAATATCTGCAACGCAATTTAGGCATGCTTTTAAATATACTAGAAGCACACTATGGTCAGCTCATGCAGCTCACGGCAAGTTATACGTGACAGAGCGAGTTCGTTTCTGCAAATTTACATTTTCGGCACGAGTGATAAAGATAAGCTAGTGTCGCCTCATTCAGTAATTTTGTAAGAGAAGTATTTTTGAATTATTATAATTGAAAAAAAATTATATTAAAAATTAACTGCGTCATATGTTATGTTGCAGTTATATTAAAATTAAGAAATAAATGACACATTAGGATTAATACTTCAGTCGTAACAAAACGGTGGCATTTAATTCGCTTGAAATGTGTATATTCAATACTAAGAATAGTATAACGAAAGGAAACAGAGACAAGGACATAACGAGAGAAGGAAAGTATATTTCAGAAGAAGCTTTCGTTTTCATCGTTCAGCCTCAAATGATTGTCTCTCTTTTGCTTTATAATATTTACAAATTTAATGCATAAACATTAAAGTAAACATTAAAATAACAACTTTTTAAGTGATAATGACTATAAACAAAATTAAAAAGTTAAAAACAGGTCTTATACCATAGATATCATAGAAATACCAGATTGAGCGCAGTTTAGTAAAAGCCGGACATAGCATACCCATCAGATTACTAAACCTGTCAACTCACGATATTCATATAACCAGAGAAGAAGAAATCGCTTGTTTTGAACCAACTAACACTGTCGTCAACCGTGAAGAAGCGCATCAGATATCGATAGCCAAATTCAGAAGTTAGATGAAGATCTGCAGAGGGTTGGAAACACCTTAGGACATCCGAACACAAAAAACCAAAGCAAGCATTTGACGAGAATATTGGCACTATGCTACAAAATGGAATTATTGAACCGTTCATTAGCCCTTGGTCTTCACTGGCAGTGATAGTTGGGGAAAAGGATGTTACCAACAGATTTTGTGTCGACTGCAGGAAACTGAATGATGTTACCAAGAAAGAAAGTTATCCGCTTCCCAGCTTAGACAACACATTCAGATCTCTATCGAGATCCAGTTGGTTCGCAATCATAGACCAAAAAAGTGGATATTGGCAACTTGGACTTCATGAAGTCGATAATGAGATGACAGCATTTTCCCCAGCAACGAACTATTTCAGTTCACTTTCATACCTTGTGGATTATGCAATATTCCTGCCACATTTGTAAAGCTCGTGGAATTTGTTTTGCGTGGATTAACCTGTAACATATGCGTTGTTTATTTAGACGACATACTACTTATAGGCAACACATATGACGGTCATCTCAAAAAACTAAGAGAAGTATTCGTCAGAATTAAAAATGCTAAACTTTGGCTTAATCCTAAGACATGTTTCTTATTCCAGAAGAAGGTAGAGTTTTTAGAACACATCTTAGACAGGTATACGGAAAACTGACGACACGGTGAAAGCTATTTGTGACTGGCCTGTTCCCAAAGATAATAAAGAACTACGTAGCTTCTTGGGACTTTGCTCTTATTACAGACGATTTGTAGAAGGATTTGCTACCATCGCCGCGCCATTACAAAAGCACACAGTAGAAAAAGATAGATTAAAAAAAATTGATTAAAAGTTTATTCTCGACAACGATGCCAGGAATAACGCGATTAATAGAATAATACACTCTAAGATTTTCTAAATTGGAAAAAACTACTGCGCTACTAGAAAAGAATTATTGGCAATAATTCGAACTGTTGATTGTTTCCACAAATATTTTGACGGTCGTGAAATGCTGATAAGAACTGAACATGCGGCTCTCAAATAGCTCCTGAACATGAGGACACCAAAAGGACAGTTTGCAATGTGGATGGAAAAACTACAGCAGTATCAGTTTAAGATCCAGTATCGTTCCGGCCGAATTTATAACAATGAGGACGCTTTGTCGAGAAGACCCTGCCATGAAGACTGTAGGCAAGGTAGAAAAAATGAGCAAAGTGAAGGCATGTCCATCGTTCAGATTAAAGCCACAGTAACTAATAACTGAACTACAGAGCAGTGCCGAACAGACCAGTTAGAAGATCCAGTCATCGAAATGATTTTGACAAAGAAGAAAGAAGGAGCGGACAGACCTCGATGGGAAGAAACATCTTGGTCGAAAACAAAGTTTTCTCTTGAAAGGGTTAAAGAACTTCGAGTACCAAAAGAGAGATGCGTAGTGGCGCACTCTAACGGTTCGTTTGGTAACAGCGTAACCTGGTAATTTAATTATTAGTCAGTTGGTAGCGCACAGTTGGCAGCGATAACGTAGCAAGGAAACGTGTGTGCGCAGTAGGAGTAGCGCGATAGTAATGTAGGAGAAGAGAAGAAATTGTCGTTGTAAATCATAGTTGTAGATAATTATTGTAGTTTTAATGGTAGTATCTTAGTTATTGAGGTTCAACCAGGTCATAAAGCATATTGGAAATGTAGACCGTTGAACAAAACAGTATTAGTTAGTAATACATCGAAGTAAATTGCACAAAATTCATAAAGCTTGTGAAGTAGAATTTCCTTGGATTACAAAACAATGGCGTTAATCAGCCATTTGAGCCATTGCAGTTTTTGAACATTGTTGAAGAGTGATCTGTTGCAGAAAATTGTACGACTCAATCAACATATTGTCATTGTTCTAACCACAATTACGTAGAGAAAAAACATATTGTCCCGTCTTCAAGGTTCAGATTATAGCTGACCTAAACGGGCCCCTACTCTTCTAAAAATGGTCCGTTAACGAGCCGGATTGAACGGGTAACCTCTGCGTAAACACATTTAGTCAAGGAATGACCCTAAAATGATTGTGGACTCAGTGGGTTTCTCTAAAGTAGAAAATGGAGTTTTAACAGAAACTGGGACAGTACCCACAGGACAGAGACCAAATCCCAGTTGGTCGTCCCAAGAAAGAAGTACCCGCCATTTTGATAGAGTTACACAACGATATTTCTGTATCATGGAGCCAGTACGGGACATAAAAATACATCAGTAGGGAAAATAAAACAATACAACGTGGGCATTCATTTTGACAGAATTGCGAGTGACATAGCCAGACCAAATGTTTGCTATTCACTGTAGAGCGGCTGTTTAGCTGATCAAGTAACTTTTATAAAAGAGAATAAACCTTTAGTTGTGTCGACGACATATTCAGTATTTGGAAACACTCTCTTACATGAATTATTAAACGACGTCAATGACAAACAACGAACTATACAATTAACCTTAGAGCACACTACCTTTCTTAGATATCTTAATAACAAAAACACAATCGTCATTTGAAACAGAAAGTCGATTCACACTAACAGATATTTCAGCTCTAACTCCAAATACCTTAAAAAACTGCATCATCAAATCTTCATATGATGCACCAAAACCCAATTTTTCTGATATCAATAAATTGAATAATGAAAAAACTTTCATAAAAAATCTACTATCTGCTAACAATTATCCTAAAAAGTTCAACAATAAAGGTTTAGATAAAACTGAACACAAAACAATCACTAACATTCAACACAAAGACTGAAAAGAGCTGGCAACAGATTTTTTATTAAAACAACATTCAAAACAAGAAATACACTGAAATCAATTGTATCAAAAACTAAACAAAATAACACAAAACTCAAGAAATTGTATTTATAAAATTTATTGCGAATGTTGAAGGAAATGTAATTCAGAAAGTCTGCTACTTGTTGGGCATTAAAAAAACCAGAAGCACGCCGTGATATCCACAATCAGACGGATGTTAGAGAGATTTAATAGATTCCTGTGCTCTGCTGGCATACAGATCCGCTGTACATAACAGCACACGCTTGACACCAGCTAATACTTTGTTTGGAACGGAAATAAGACGTCCATGTGAAGTGGCTTTTGGAACGCCATATGATTCGCTTATGAAAATTAATGATTATGCAGATCAATAATCGGTAAGATTACTGACCTCCCAAGAATTGACAAAAAGCGCATACTATATGATTCCCAAGAAAGTTCGACCAGATTTCGGCAAGGCAATAAGATCTGCTTTTACAATCGACAAAGGACGATGGACGTGGGCCCTACTAGGATAACTGATAATTGTCTTCGAGGTGTCATTCTTTTGTACGCAAGACAATATATTGTTTCTGGTCAAGGAACCTTCATCAGTTGCGCTTCCCATAAGAGAATCTTCTCTCGAACATTTATTTATGTATTTGATACGGCATCTAGGATTTTCAGAAAAACTAGCACACAGAGGTTCCGAATCTGGAGCCGTTCCATGTAATTATTGTCATCTGGCAACTCCTAGGTTGAATGCCAGCAATTACATGGACCGGCTTCATATTCGGAACCTCTGTGTGCTAGTTTTTCCGAAAATTCTAGATGTCGTCTTTACATCTTGCGTCTACAAAGGATAAATGATGTTGTGTACTGCATCCAAGGGAGCCCAAGCACAAAGATGAAGGTTGTCCACCTGATCGTCTGGCCCCTTATCGAGGGGATGCATCTAATCGGGACGATCAGAACTAAAGGGATAGGGCAGGGTTATAACCGAGGCCGAGGTCTACATCACTGACAGAGCAATCTCTCAAACTCTTGAACGTCAAATAATATACAGTTAAGTGTTTTCTGAGAGTGAAGAAAGTTCAGTTGAGTAGCGTGTTTAGTTCAGTTTTATGGTTGACAGTAAACGTCAGACTGTAATTTGAAATTATTAGTTGTTTCTTGTGTTGTATTTTGAAGTTAAAAATTGTCATTGTGTAATAAAGTTGTATTTAATCGAAAGACCAGTGTCCCGTTGAAACCTACAGTAATCCCGAACTAGTAAAATCTAATTTGAATATTCCCATTTATATTGCTTTATACGGATTATTATTGACAATAAAAGAAACCCAAATGAGCGTAAACTACGACGCCTTGTACTGTCAGGATTTGTAATTTCTATCTTTCTTTGAAAAAATATTTTGTCTCAAAACGGGAATAGTATAAACATTTATGTAAGATAAAATGCTCTCATAATAAAATTAAATTTGAGGGAAAACAACCAAAGCTATGAAATTTTGGTCAGTTATTTTTGTCATAAAAATGAAACTTCCTGCCAAATATCAAACCTTTTCAATACAATTCCTATGACTGGTTGAAAAATACTCATTTTTAAGTATTGCACAAATAAATACCTAGCGAATTAACCAAGTGTGTTAGTCATCATCTAATTAATTATATTAGAAAAATTGCTGAAATTATGCAACTTTATAGCCCGTATAATTTATTAAGAAATAAATTTATTTTTTAAGAACGATACTTTCTATGTGTTATGTTCTTCAAGAAAAACCAATAAAACACCTGTGCGATTTTCTTGCAATTGAAAATATTAATTTCCCTAGAGTATCTGTCTATCGTGAAGGATTCATTATTCTAAAACGACCAAAAAAACCTCCTGCTGGTGAATCCCAAAGTTTAACTTGCCAGTAAATGATTGATTGCCTGAATTTCTAGTGGCCTTTTGAACTGAATAATAACAAATCAAGCAAAAATATCAAAACCCCATCGAGTGGAGTATTAAAATCTAGACATCTATATCAATCGCATTTTTTTTTAGTTGAATTACGAAAATCTGTTGACGTCAGTTTTACGAAACACCTTTCGTGCAACTGTATGACCAATACGATTATAAATTCGATGTTTATGTAGTTTTAGTTCATTTATTTTCAGAAGAAATTACGATATATATCAACAATAAATAATCAGAAAAAAAAATTTAATGGGCATCAATAACAATAATAACAGATCATAATAATATAGCGGACTCAAGAACTTCATCAAGAACAGCCAGCCAACAATGACCTGCTTGAGAAAATCCAAGCAGAAATGGAAATAGATCTTCTAAGAAACTGGGTATCATCTTGCAGGCCATGAACAAATTTATCTGGCCAAACTATGTTTTAGGTGTTAATACGTTAGAGTCGCTACACACAATCATCTACTGTGCTGCAATTTCCATCTGCAGAACAATTGGGGTGGCATTAAGACCAAAGCAAGACCCTCCTCAATTTAGACAAACACCTCGAATACCACCTTGGCAAAGAAGGCTAGAAGGGAAAATTAATTCTCTTCGGAAAGACATTGAAAGGCTGACCGAGTACCAACGAGGGGTCAGGAACAACAGAATAGAAAGACTTGTCAAAACTATCATGGACAATAACCAAATACACTCCCAGTGGGATGGAGAAAACATCACATCTCAAGAGTATCTGGACAGTCTACGACACAAAACTTTCAGTCTACACAAGTAGATTGAGAAAGTACAAAACTAGTAACCAACGGAAACTAGACAACACACTGTTCCGAAAATCAGAAAAAGAGTTTTATAGAAAACTCAACAACATCAATAATAATGAAACTCCTAGTTATCCCAGTAAAACAGACATCGAGGAATTCTGGAAAACACAGCTTTCTACAACAATCTCCTATCACTCCAAAGCCAGCTGGATTAATGAGGAGGAGGCTGCATTTCAGAACTGTGATGGCATGCAACACCTACAGCTATTAAACAATTTAAAATACCTAGGTCTGGACGAACATCTTTACAAACAAATGCAAATAGCCGCCCTGTTAGGAACAGCCCGGACGGTCAGGAAATTCATGGGAAACTGCCGCCACGACTCCAACCACGGGCCTGAAAATCTGGCAAGGGCTCCCACAGAGCTAAACCCTTTTGATATCTAGGATATCTGGGATTTAGTGAATTTTCCCCTAAAGGCACTCTTAGCGTGCCTTAGAGGGAGTGTGATGCCGTACATTGTATGGTCAAGTCGGATAATATATAAAAATAAACAAAATTTTAAAATTGTTATTAATGTCACTTATTCTCTTTTAAATGGCGTTTTCAATATTTTTAAACTGATTTTAAAATACGTTATTAAAAGTCAATTTTTAATCAGCTGGTGAATTTACGTATTGTTAGTTCTAAAATGAAGATATTTGAAAAATGTTACTTCTTTATATAGTTGAAGCTATAACATTTTTATATAATTTGAATAATGCTTCTTAAATTAAAGAAAACTCGGACAGATCAATCTGCTTGTATTATAAAATAAAACTCAGTTAACGACTAATAAATATTATATTTAAAATAAAAATTTTATTTACTTTACAAATACACTTGTAATTCGCAGGAACAACTGAAGTATATTCCATGCCAACAATTAATAGACGACTATCTACTCGAATAGATAATAAACCACCCCCTTACCTAAATTATGGTTCAACTATAGGTAAAATTAAATAAGTTATTTAAATTAACATGAATACTAGAGCTTGGTCAGTTAATCCTGCTGGTTTACTTAAACTGAGCATATTTAATAACTTTAAAATTATATGAAACTTCAGGGTTTTTATTAGGTACATTTTACGCCTATTGAATTTTAAAATAACATTTTATTTAAGACTATTTTTAAAGATGTGAAGAAATATCTGCTTGTTTAAATCAAATATCGGCATAACCGAATACACCTAGAATTCCAGTTAATTTTCTATTCAAAACTCATCACTAACAAGGGTAAGTATTATTTAAGTACATTTATAAGGAAATGTACAAGGCAAATAGTTAGATTAAACTCATCTTATTGTTTCTTTCGTTCCACTTTTCTAGTCTCAGAATTCTATTCAACGTAATTACCGGGTACAGGGTGTACTATTTAAAAAATCAATCAGAATTACTTAAAAACAATTTTGAAATTAAGTCCCAGCATATGTCCGATGGTAACTATGACCTTGACTTTGATGATGATCATCAAACTAATTTTAAGTACTTGTAGTTTAAGAATCAACAGTCGGCGAAAAATTTTACACCTTAGAGTTAAGTTTTTCGTTTGACCTCTAAAGGACCTTGACCCCCGAGGTCAGTGTTAGGGACTTATTAGGACATACTTTTATTTCATTATTCCACTTCCGAGATTCAGAAATATGGTTTGCTATTTAAACACAACGTGACTTTCAAATGGCTTTATAAACGTTAAACAGATTTCTTCAACTTTTCATACGAACACTAAAAGTCATTACCTACACACTGTCAGTACCACAAATTGATCCTAACGCTATTGGATACATAAATGAATCTCTTTCCTGATATACTGGTGTACTAATTTACAATACCATATTGAGTAACGAATATAGCTTCATTCTAAATAGTTAAGTACATGAGCAATATATTATGAAGTTATATAACATTTGGTGAATACAAAATTATTTTACTACTGTCTGTTATGGATTTAGAGTTTAGTTGGTAAAATTATAAATTAAAGTTAAACAAGTATTTGAAACCAGTTTAAGTAAACTAGTGTTATTAATTTACTGTTATTTTAATTAATGTGGCACAGCCCTTACTTAATCTTATCTAACAACTTAATATAATTTATTAATATATCAGTTGGTGTTTTATTACTAACATTAAGCTTTCAATCGAAAAAAACTATAATTTCTAAGAATATTATGAAGAAATACATTATCCTAAACGGTTGCTGAAGAATATCGCAAAATTGCAGTACACGCATTCGGGTATAAAGTACCTAGAATATGTAATAATAGTCCAGGCAATAGAGATTTTTAAGTGACAAACTTCAACAGCAAACGGCTTATTACACCACTTTATAGAGCAAAATTTAACTCATTTTCGGGAATAAAATTCAACAGCAATTCGCTTATACCATCACGTCAGTAACAGTTTATATATAATATATTTTAACAGCAAACTCGTAGAAGTAAACGATTTAAATAATAAAATTCCACAAAAGACGAATTACTTTTGTTTTTTGCTTATATAATGAAAAGTAATGGAGTAATCGTAATGCCGCCTACAGAAAAGTTGTAGAGAATCAGAAAACCTTCTTAATGAGCGTTTACCGAGTAAACTGAGAAAAACTGGTCAAAATTGGATTCTTTTCAAAAATTTATAACTTTCTGGTCACTAATACTGAAATATTAGTCATCCTCAAAACGATAGTTTGAGATATTAAGTTTATACGGGCTCACGATGGATACTATTGAATAAGTAGTTTTTGAACAATTCGAATTTAAATAATTTACAGAGCTATTATGCACATTCCACCGTATTAACGCGATCAGTGTGACCGGGATATACCAAAGATATTTTGAAAGTTCATAAATTCCACTTCAATTTGTCTATCTTGGGTTTTCTGTATAATGCCTAGAAGTTGGTTTAAAATAATAGTAAACATTGCATTAAATGTACGAATATGTGAAAGCAAGCCAGCGGTGCACTGACAATGACAATTTTCTTATGGTGGGGGCTCGAGATGAAAATTATGGTAAATTGTATTATTATATGTTTTTTCTCAGCCCTTTTTTACGTTTTTATTTACATAACTATTGTCTCCCATATTGGTCTTTTTTCCATACATTGTTAATGGTTATCTGTATACAGTTTACTGATATTAATTAAATTACCGTCGATTAAGCCAAATTTCAAAAGCAGTATTGATACATTTAACGGTACTATGACAAAGATATATGAAGTGAAGTGCATTTTATAGGCTTTCAAAATATATTTTGCATATCGCTATCGAACTTGTGGGGTTAATGTGATACGTTCTCCAAATATTTCTACAAATTATTGAAATTGCATTTCTGCAAGATCTACTTAACATACAATATCGATCTTTAGCGTAATTAATCTCAACTTTATAAGCCTTCACTAGAAGGCTCCATCTGTTAGTATTACCAAGTTATGAATTTTTTAAAATCACCCACTTTACATCGTTTTTTACAGCTTTTCTTTATGAAAAATGCTGCGATCAAATTTTATAAATATTCATTTTGAAGATTTTCTGATTCTTTACATTTTTTCTTTGGACGGCATTATGAACAGATCACTACTTTTTACACTATAAGCAAAAAACAAAAATGACACATATTTTTTGAAGCTCAAATAATTTACTTCTACGAGTTTGTTGTTAAAATTATGTCACTTATGACTTATAAGCAATTATTTATGTGATGGCTTATGCGGTTTGCTGTTGAAGTTTATGTCACCTAAAAATCTCTATTGACTGCTGTATATTCCTTCACAATAGTAATACATAGTTAATAGACAATAACTGATCTGATTTAAGAGCAAATTCGAAGAAGTAAATTATTTAAACAAAAAAAAAACATAAATATAAGTTTTTTGCTTGTATTATGAAAACTAATGAAGAAATCATAATACTGTCAGTAGAAAAGTTGTTAGGAATCGGAAAACCTTTGAAAAGAACCTGTACAAGTCCTGATCGGAGGATTTTTTTTAATTCTAACTTGTTTGTAACAAAAACGGTAAAGTTAATTTCTCACACCATGATAGATTAAGCTCAACACGGATTTTGTCGGATAAGTAGTTTTTATAGAATTGCAATTTAAACAATTAAGAAAGATATTTTGCGAACAATAACCGTATTAACGGCGTCCCTCTAATATGGATATACCAAATACATTTTTGAAAGTTCGTATCATGTAATTCAATTTATATATCTTGAATTTTCGTTTAAATGCTGGTGAATATTGCATTTTAAGTGAGATTTCGTGCCAGGCTAGGTAGAAGAAAACCCCAAGCTAATTAAGGGGAGGTGAATTTTTTGCTCGACGTGTTGCTGACTACTGAGTGCAAGTGAATTTATGTGGACTAGTGAAATTCGACCCTATTTCATGGAATTGTGAACATTATTGAGGTTTATCAAAAGTATATGTCTATCAGAAATAAAGTGGAGGAGAAACCGGAGAAGAAGACATCATGAAATCCTCCCCCCCCAAATCATGCATGTCATATTGACAAATCCATTGAAATAAAAAAAATATATAAGAATTTAATCAAATATAAGTATTCCAAATAATTTTGGAAAATGGGTTACCCCCAGTTTTTGGTGAGATTGCACTTTGTAGCCTAAAAGTTTTCGTCATTTGTAATTTCAATCGAGTTCATAAAATAATCCGTAATGCATTGAATTTCTTTATATTTTAAATAGAGATCATTAAAATGTCAATGACATGTTTATTTTAGCTAAAAGTCTGGTAATAAAACCAGAATTTTGCAGGAATGGAACTAAATTGTTTATTAGATAAAACTGATTCCCGATCTAAAAATAATTGAAAGATTCGGCCTTTAAATATATTCAAATATGTAGTTATAAATCCCTTTAAAAATATTAACATTATGTTAAATAATAAATTAATATTAAACATAATATTTAAAACATTAATTAATACTTATATTTTTGAAAAATATTTTTTGATTTGAGATTTCAATAGCCTTAAGTAAGTAAGAAATAAAACGAAATAAAAACCTTCATTCTGGCATTTCATAGCTAAAGATGTCAAATCGTAAGCAGAAATTGAAATCAACCAACTAAAAAGGTAGCATGAAGGTATTATACCTACATACCTACAAAACATAAGTACTTATTAATAAACCTTCAACCAAAAAAAAGATTCAATATACTTTCATTAACTTAAATTAAGCACATAGTAAGCAATGACTATTTCTGTTTTGTATGGAAAATATAATGAAATATAAGCACGTTCTGTTAATTAATGATAAACAATACTCACATTTGTTAAAAACTTTTGGCACTGAATGAAGTTGAAATATTGAACTTACACATTGAATTTACAACTTATCTTTACCATGGTGCTATAATAATCTTACACCAAATAATATTCTGAAATGTCTAAATCAAATCGAGGTTCCACATCAAAGATAGTCATGCGTTCAGGGCTCCCAGATCTAACTATTTGTCTTCAATATTACAATCAGTGCATTAATTCACATTTTTTATAATCTTATTCCAATTATATGAAATTTATAAGGTAAAAATTTAAAAAATCATTAAATTGAAAGTATAACATTAGAATTAATAAAATATTATAAGAAATAAATTCACTAATTGCAATATAATTCTAGTTGACAAACCATATATAGAAAGCAATGAAAGTTGCAAACTTGTGAGAGCCCAATGAATGGCCATTATTATATAATATAAATTTTCTTTCAATAGCATGACTAGGTAGAATAACTTTAGAAACGGGTCAAAATTTGTCACTTTTTAGTTTAATTTAATTCGTCTTTCACATTCAAGTCAACCCATCATACGATTTTCTCTCCAAGCAATCTGGGGACACTGTTACTGTTAGCTGTTTGGCGTTGACAGTATGGAAGTAAAATTTTTTTTATTATATTTTATTTAATGAATGAACCAATATTATAAATAAACTTTAGCATTGTGCACTGAAGGTCGCCAATTTCTATTAAACAAAACAAAAATAAAGAAAATCGGTTGACAGACACAGGAGAAAATGGTACCTAACCGTTTTGTCTTTGCCTATTTATATATAGATCTTTGCATAAAAAGATGACCACTGTTTAGTTGTCCGAGATGGTTGATGCAAATGGAGGACTCAGCTTTTCCGGTTTCAGTGGCGTAACGTATTTCAAAGTTGTGGCACAGATAACACAATTATCATTCTGTAGTTCTTGTTTATCTACAATAAAAATATAAATTTAGGTGGAATAGCCAGATAGAAATATATGTCCTCTCCTCGGAAATAGTTGCACTTTATTCGAAAAAATAATTACAAATTAATTTTAAAATTTAGAATTAATTGCAGACTTTAAAAATTCAAGATGGAGTAAATTTTATAAACCAACAAGTAACTTTTTTTCAAAATCACGGATACATTTCTCGAAGTTTGAGTTGATACTTCAAAACCCTTTGGTAATTTTGTTTCTTGCACAGACCATAAAATTTGTAACATAGTATAGGTACCTGCTTTGTAGAGTGGAAACCTTCAAACATCCTTTCGAATTGATATACTTTTTTATTATTAGTCTTCATTTGCATAAAACATAAAACTATAGGTGTCTACTAATTAAATTTGGTATAAAATAAGAATATTAAGGAGCAAGGAGAAAAAAATAAATACTATTTTACTATGTTCAAAACCTTTTACAAATATAATTAGTAGTCCAATGTCACAGTGTGTATTTACATTGTTTTAATAAAAATAAATATTCTATAAAATATACACCTACATTAATTTTCATACTTAAATACAGATATGTAATATAAATTCAATCCAACATAGTAAAATTAATGTTGAACAATATGTTTAATATATTGTAACGAAATTTCCTTAAGCTGGCCGTGGTTTCATTCCAGTACGACACCGATCGCTTTTAGTTAAAAAAATTGTTCTCGAAAAGGCTCGGCAGCTGTAGAATTGATGACTGATTGTACAAGAATTTTCGATTCGGGTTTTAAAAAGGAGCGATCCATAATCGGGGAGTCAGTTAGACAGCGACGGCGAGCGTATATTGTAATGTTATTGTGATCAGCTCTTCTGTATAATTTGATGTAAATAAAAGTTCTAGAAATGTGAAAGTGAATAGTTAGTTTTTATTTTTAAATTTTAATTGAACCCACGAAATTTATAACAATTTGGTGATCAGAAGTGCAGGATTAAGTGCAGTTAAAATCGTAATTTGATTTATGGAAACAAGTAACATGGAAAAAAAGGACGAAACTACCAGAAAAATAGTCAAGCAGGTTACGGAGGGACTAGACGAAAAAATAGCCCAGATTCTAGAAAAACGTGACAAGAAGGAGAAACAACATCAAGAAGAAATTCAACAAAGGTTAGTAAAATCTTTTAATGATAAACGTAAAATAGAATTAGAAAATCTAGTTTCCACGATGAAAAGTGAACAACATAATGTAATTGAAGGATTATTCTAGAAATCTGAAGAGAAACGAAAAAATGAATTTAAATTGTTAAATGAACATGGACAAAATGATTTTAAAGTATTTGAAGAGAAACAAGAAATTGAATTAAAACGCCACGAAACTGAAGAGAAAATACAACTGCAAATTGAACAATTAAGCAAATAGTAGCACAAGTTAATGAAACAGTTAATGACAGAATGCTTGAGAATAGTTGAGTCAGACAAAAAAGAAATAAATGATAACATTAACACCATAAAAAATACCGGGGATACTCTAGAAACCAAAATATATGACCCCGATTCCATCCAAAGCCAGGTAAAGTTTGAAATAAGTTCTATTCAAAACACAGTTCAAGATAAAATCAGTGTCATCCAAAAATCCAAAAAAAGGTAGAATCAGAAATTAAAAAAATTCAGCAGGACTTACAGTGAGGAAAATACCAGCAGACCTGGAGTACCAAAGGTTCCGTTAGCAAACCAGCCACATTTGATGGCAGTTCATCTTGGCCCATGTATAAACGGCAATTTGAAGCCGTGGCTACAGCTAATGGATGGGATAATCAAGAAAAATCTATTTCTCTGGTAATTTCGTTAAAAGGTCCGGCCTTAGAACTCCTCCAAAGCATTCCAGTCGATGAACAAGGAAATTCCGACAAGATCATCGCCATTCTGGACAAGATATACGACAATCAATCCTTGAGACAGGTATACCAAGTCCAACTCAGTGGGAAAACGCAAAAATCTGGTGAAAGCCTCCAAGAATTCGAAACAGAGATTAGACAGTTAGTACACTCGTCTTAGCCAGACCTGCCAGAGAAAACCAAAGATCAATTGGCCACCCAGAGTTTCATAAACGGTATCAGAGATGTGGAAGTACAACGAAATCTAAGACTAAGTGGCGTCAAGAAAAGTAATGAAGCTTTACTTCGGGCGTTAGAAGTAGAGGCCGTCATGAACATCTCAAAGCCGAGGGTCCGAGCAGTTTCCTTTAACCAGGAAGAGCCAGAGTCACCATTTATAGCTCTCCTGGCTGGTCTGAACAAGCTATTAGAACGGTCACAAAGAACTGGGACCAGAGGAGCATGTTACCGCTGTGGACGTACAGGACACTTTCAACGTGACTGCAGAGTAAGGCTACCTGAACGATCACCGATCAGGGGTAACCAACAGAATAGCCACATGTCCAGGTACCGGCTGCCGGTCAGCATAAGGGGGCGAATGCGGACTAACCTTCCACCAGCCCCCAAAACGTTATCCATCCGAGGATTTTGCCGAGATAGCAGCAGCCTAGTCATCAGAGGCACCATCAATGGCAGAGCAATTACCATCACCATCGACACCGGTGCCGCTGTGTCCATCGCCAGGTCCAGGGTCTTGAGGGCTTCGGAGATCCGGCCAGCTAACAACAACATCCAGCTCAGGATAGTCACCGACGAGTCCATGTCAATACAGGGTGAGGCAGGTGTCGTGCTATAAATAGGGGACAACATGATCAGGCATAGAGTCCTGGTAGCGGATATTGAGGACGATTTTATACTTGGTATGGACCTAATCAGTCAACATGGATTTATGTTCGATCCGAGATACGATGTTCTTCGGTTGCTGTGAAATTTGTATTAACACGGCCCGTTAACAGTTCAGCTACCTCCATAAAAATTTTAGCAAAATCCTCAGCCAGAATCCCCAGTCGAACGGAACAGATTATTCATGGGCAGCTAGACAGCAATCCTGGGATGCGTTGGAATGGTGGAGCCCGTAGATTCAGCTCATAACTACTTAGTTGGACGGGCTATAGTTAAAACCGGACGAGAAATACCAATTAGAGTCCTTAATTTGTTCAAAACCGACATCAGAATTGACAATGGTCAAGAGATAGCTTGTTTCGAGCCAGTCTAGACCATCATTAATTGCGACGAAGGGTACCAGACATCAGTGAAGGAGACAGGGCCCCGTAAAGAGTTCCTACAACAGTTTGCTGACCACTTGATACACCTGACATCAGACGAACAGAAGAAAGCTAAGCAGTTTATCACAAAGCACTGGCAAATTTTTAACAGTCAAGATGGAACTACCGGTCATACCAACATCATCCAACATCGAATAGATATCGGAAAAGCTCAACCCAGACGACTACCATTGGGGCAACAACAGGCAGTCGAGCAAAACATCGAGTCCATGTTACAAATTGGAGTTATTGAGCCATCCATCAGCCCATGGTCTGCTCCCGTCGTGCTAGTTAAAAAGAAGGCTGGAATCACCCGATTTTGCGTGGATTACAGAAAGCTGAATGACGTCACGAAGAAAGACAGCTATCTACTACCCGGAAGACACTCTGACCACACTAGCAAGCTCCCGTTGGTTCTCCACACTAGACCTAAAAAGTGGATATTGGCAGGTTGGTCTACACGCAAACGACAGAGAGAAGACAGCGTCCTCCACCAGTAAAGGGCTGTTTCAGTTCACGGTCATGCCCTTTGGGTTATGTGATGCACCCACTACATTTGAGAGGAGGCTAATGAAGTATGTACTGAGCGGGTTAACATGGAGGACGTGCCTAGTATACCTCGACGACATTCTAGTTATGGGTCAAACATTCGACGACCATCTGAAGAACCTGGACGAAGTATTCTCCACAATTAATAATGCCAACCTGAGACTCAACCCGAAGAAGTGTTCCATGTTCCAAAAAGAAGTAGAGTTTTTGGGCCACGTCGTTTCCGAGTCAGGAATCCTCACCAACGAAGACAAGATAGAAGCCACCCGTGATTGGCCAATCCCAAGTGACAAGCATGAGCTTTGAAGCTCATTGGGCCTTTGTTCCTACTACAGGCGATTTGTTGAGGGATTTGCCACCATTGCCGCGCCTCTACAACAACAGACCACTGAGAAAGAGACCTCCCGTTGGAATCAGGATTGCGAAACATCATTCAGACGACTGAAAGCACCACTATATTCCAGCCCAATCCTAGCCTTTCCTTCACAGTCCGGCAAGTTCATTTTAGACACCGACGCCAACAAGACAGGTTTGGGGGCTGTCCTATCCCAGGTGCAAGATGGTGAAGAGAGGGTGATCGAGTACTACAGCCGTGGATTCTCGAAATCGGAAAGAAATTATTGCGTCATCAGAAAAGAACTTCTTGCAATAATAAGGGCTGTACACCATTTCCACAAATACCTCTATGGTCGTCATTTCTTAATCCGAACAGATCATGCCGCCCTCAAATGGCTGCTGGACATGAGGACACCGGAACGACAACTGGCCAGGTGGATGGAGAAACTACAGCAATACGATTTCAAGGTGGAACACCGTGTCGGCCGT
Source organism: Octodonta nipae (assembly GCA_034190945.1). Classification (NCBI taxonomy): domain Eukaryota; kingdom Metazoa; phylum Arthropoda; class Insecta; order Coleoptera; family Chrysomelidae; genus Octodonta; species Octodonta nipae. Next base: position 58,194,058 of record CM067219.1, read on the forward strand.
TTGCACAATAATGCCGATGCCCTATCTTGAAGACCCTGTAGAACAGAATGCGGACATTGTCTGAAGACGGATCCGAGTGCAGGCCAATGAAGACTGAACAACGGAACAGTGCATCCAGGACCAAATGGCTGATCCAGACATCAAACCAATTTTGTCACTTAAAACGTGAGGGGCACCCAGGCTACGATGGAACGAGGTAGCTAGATACTCGGGCGTGCTGAAATCGTTATGGGCCCAATGAGACTCTCTCAGAGTAGAGAATGGAATGCTCAGGCGAGTTTGGGAGAGCACTGATGGCCGAGAAACCAAGTCCCAACTGGTAGTTTCTAAGAAAAAGGTACCAGACATCCTGACCGAAGTACATGATGGGATTACCGGGGGTCATCTGGGCATGAATAAATTCCTAGACAAAGTGCGCCAACGATACTACTGGGTATATTATTGTGAAGACGTCAGAGCTTGGTGCCGGAAATGTGACACCTGTGCAGCCAGTAAGGGCCTGAAGACCCGGACAAAGGGCAGAATGCAGCAGTACAATGTGGGCGTCTCATTTGAGAGAATTGCCATCGATGTCTCCGGTCCGTTTCCCGAGTCTGAGAGGGGGAACAAATACATTCTGGTCGCAATGGATTAGTTCAGCAAATGGCCTGAGGCATATGCGACGGTACTAGTAGAACAACTATTTAGTAGGTTTGGCGTCCCGATGGAACTACATTCAGACCAGGGGCGTAACTTCGAATCGAATATATTCCAGAAGGTCTGCACGATGTTGGGGATCAGGAAAACGAGAACAACACCATTGCACCCACAGTCAAACGGAATGGTGGAAAGATTCGACAGGACCTTGGAACAACACCTATCCAAGGTCGACAGCAATAACCAGCGTGATTGGGATGAGCATATTCCCCTATTCCTGTTGGCATATCGCTCAGCCGTACATAATAGTACAGGCCTGACTCCAGCCAGTGTCCTATTCGGAAAGGAGCTGCGATTACCCTGCGATTTGGCTTTTGGCTCCCCCGAAGAACCTTCCCAAGACATCGACGATTATGCCGACCAGCTCCGACATAACATGCTGCCAATACACGAATTAGCCCGATGTTGGCCACCAGTGACCGGATGAAGACGCGATACTATCTCAAGGCAAATTCAGTCGGGTTGCAAGAGAGGGAAAAAGTCTGGCTGTAAAACCCCCAACGGAGCAAGGGTAAATCCCCAAAGCTTACACCCGCCTGGGATGGTCCATACGAAGTGGTCAAGAGACTTAATGACGTCGTCTACCGGATCCGTCGAAACCCCAGGGCTAAGTTGAAGGTGGTCCATTTAGATCGACTCGTTCCCTACCATGGAGAGGATGTTTCTGACCGGGACGATCAGAATTAAAGGGGGGGGGTGTAACGAAATTTCCTTAAGCCGGCCCTGGTTTCATTCCAGTACGACACTGATCGCTTTAAGGAAAAAAATTGTTCTCGCAATGGCTCGGCAGCTGTAGAATTGATGATTAATTGTACGAGAGTTTTCGATGCAGGTTTTAAAAAGGAGCGATCCATAATCTGGGAGTCAGTTAGACAGCGACGACGAGCGTATATTGTAATGTTACTGTGATCAGCTGTTCTGTATAATTTGATGTAAATAAGAGTTCAAGAAAAGTGAAAGTGAATAATTAGTTTTTATTTTTAAATTTTAATTGAACCCACGAAATATATAACAATATTTTTAGAAAATTTCTTCCTTAACTTGTTTCTAATCATTTTATCTTTTATTTATTTTTGAGCATTTGTTCAATTTTTTCCTTCAAGTAATGAAACATGCCCTGATAAAAAGTCAACAAAAAATGCTTTTGTAAAAGAAAAACTGCTCTCAAAAGCAAATAAATAAGGTTGTAATATTCTAAAGTTATTTTGCAATATGAGGAAATATTTCCAACAAGTCTTATTGTGAGATATTTTATAACTCTGACAATATTTACAAAAACAAGTTCCAGTTTATATGTGAGTGTCACTACTTTCATAAAATTCTGCACAAAAATCTTCTAAGAGCCTATTAAAATTGCAGCTATCTAGAGTAGGTTGCAAGATTTTATTAATATCTGAATCTTTTGCTGTTAATACGACACTCAAATTATTTTGATATTTGAGAATAAGAAATTGTTTATGAAATGATTTGTCCTATTTCTAGCCTTTTTTTCACAGCCAATGCTACAGCTCAAGCTTCTATATTTATTGGTAGTTGAAACAACAAAAAAACTGCAAACAATGTTAAAATTTAGCCTTAACTTGTCATAAATTCCAGGTTTGGGCAGAACCATAAAAATTTAAAGAATTTCTCTTGGCCACAATTTTTACTACGGAGTCTACTTTAAAATTAAGAACATTTCAAAGATTTAAGGATGTTATTTTGTACTAAAAGCACATTAATGATTTTAAGAGTCTGAAGACACCATGAATAAAACTTCAAATCAACATAGTAATTTATTTAAACAATATACATATAGTGCACTAGAATTGTACTTTTACAACTTGGTAACTGTGAGCTGGCACGTTTTGTAGTGTTGCTTACCCCATAAAATAGTTGTATCTGAAACAATTAAAAAAACAATACAAAAGCATTGTGGGATTGCCTTAATTACTTACATATTTTATTCTAATCATTTAAATCAATCTGCACAAACATGTTGTGTACACAGCACACTAGTCTTTTGCAAAAACAATTTCCTTTCCACACAATCTTGGACCATATTTTCTGTTGCTTACCATGAAGAAAACTGCAAATATAGAATTGTTTTAGAATTTTTTAAACAAACATAGAGAATTAAATGTAAAATTATTGAAATTTTGAAAAATATATGAAGCATAGTATAGTGTTCAAAATTGTAGTCCAAAGACGTATATAGACGAATTTCTTACGCCTATGGATTAATTTCAAAACATTACGCCATAACCTATAAAATAGATAATTTACTTTTTAAATATTTTGAACACATACTGCTCAATATAAAACAAAATGAATTACCGATGGCATGTAATACCTAAAGATTTAGTATTTGGTGTATGAGAACATACAAATGCCGCACAACTAACCATTTCGACATCTACCTATAGTTTTTCCGTGAACACTGCTAAATTATGAGTTGAATTTCATCTCTCAGCGAATAAACTTAATGTAGTAAGATGCACAATGTAATATCTAATAGAATTTGTGCCACTAACTCTCAAAACGATCCAAAATTAGGGATAATTAACCACAAGTAACTAACAGCAACAACGAATACACCAAGAATGAGTCATACTTGGTTGATGGAGATGGCCTACTTCAGTCTGCAATTATTGTATTAGTTCAGTAGTAAACCTTCCTTCCTGTCAATTTTTATGTTCTAAAGTAATCTCTATACGGTTGCTTACTCCGAATTAGCCAATGAAATGTTAGCCCGCGAATACGTCACCAATGTCTCAGTTCAAAATATTATGAAGTGAAAATCATATGATGCAGCCACTATATTATTTAATTAACTCCAAAGAGATAATTCAAATCTAAACCCAAAATATTATTTTATATTTCTACGAAGAGGACGAAGACATTATAAACATAAATATTATAAAACTAGAAACCTTGCATCTTAATTAAAATTAGTTCGAAATCATTCAAAGTAAACATTTGAAAATAAGTTATAGATATCAAAAAATTAACTAAGGTTCTTTATATCTTTATTTTGTTTAATAATTCAATACATAATTTATATTATTTACTGTTGCTGTTAAATCACCATAAAATTAAAAAAAACTGTCATGTTTATTTCAGTAATATTAAAAAGCATTTTAGCATTCAATAATAAAAACTATTAATACATTTCGAATTTCTGAGTACAAAATAGAGCTGAAACGATCAAAAAAAAATCAGAAACTAGGAATAATATAAAGTAGGCAATCATTAATACATAAAGAAATTTAAGATACTGGTGACGTAAGCTAGTGTGACGGAGTAGGCAACCGTATAAATTTTACGAACAGGCATATACTTAATACTAATATACTGCTAGCAGAGTCTAAAGAAAGGCGCAAACATCAAGGTACAAAAATATATATGTTTATATCGTTTTATTCACGATACACTTACAATTTTATTGGACATCTATGGTTGAGGTTATGTCCGCTTTCTGTTTGATTTGTGGTTAGTGGGGCGGTAGCAGTTTATTACTATTAAGTATATGGCCGTATGTAAAACTAAAAACTAAAAGTTTTTCGATGCAGTAATGGAAAATTCTTATGCTATATTTTATTCTCAGATATATGTATATTATACATTTAATTATATTATCGCTAAGATATTAACTTCTAGTGTCATGAATGATATGTCCAAATCAGTAGAGTTAGGTAAGTGGATGTTAATGTCATTAAGTCATTATAAATTATCGAGTATTTACCTAGTGAAATATGAAACTTATGTAATTGCTTTTAAAATATCCCTATTTAATTCTTTTAATTAACAAAAAGATTGTTTAGTTCAAAAGTATTGTACATCTTGATTCAATAAATAAAATGTTAAAAAGCATATACGGTATGTAGGTACCTTTTAACATACCTACCTACATAACGTTACAAAATATTTGCTCCCCTTTACTTACCAAAATGCACATTAATTGAATTAATTGTATTTTCATCTAAAAAATCTTATAATCCTCCATATTCCGTTATTTGTTAAAACATCTAAAAAGTTTATTTCCGTGTTTTTTGGAATACTCGACTATAACTTACAGAATGAGCAAAACAATTAGCCGTCATAATATTAACAGTAATATTATTAAATGAGTAGATTATGTAAAATAAAATTTTGTATAACACAAAAATGTTAAAATATAAAATGAGATTTATTCTTGTGCTTATAAAGCAATATTCACAAGGGTGTTAAACCACTTTTACGGAATTTTAAGTCTAAGATAGACAAATTGAAATTAATTTTATGGACTTTCAAAAGATCCAAGTAACATTCCAATGGAAAGAGCGTACCTACTTAATATGGATGGAGATGCTGTGGAACCTTACACCAAACCTTTATTTGAAACACTCAACACTGTTTGATAATGATAATGACAACTTGTTGAAACGGCGTTGAGTGTTTAAAATAAAGGTTTGGTGTTAGGGTGCAAAACTGTGTTTTTACAGTTGTACTTAATATGGTAAAGTTTGCAAGATATCTCGCTTATTTGTTTAAACTGCAATCCTGCAAAAACTGTTTATTTCACAAACTGTCATTTTGCGGAAGATTAATTTTTTACTTTTTAATATAAGAAACATGAATTTGTGAATATAAGTGAATTTTTCCATCAGGACCTATATACACTCATCTTGAAGGTATTCCAATTCTCTAAAACTTTTCCATTGTCAAGATCACTACTCCTTCATTGCTTTTTCCAATGCAAACCAAAAACAAAAAAATCCATATTTTTACCAATTTTTATTGTCTAAATTATATTTGTTCAAATTTGCTGTTAAAATCATGTAAAATATCACATGTGAACTACAACTGACGAGATGACATCGGCGGTTTGCTGTTGAATTTTGTTCCCCAAAATGCCTTCAATGTTGCTCTATTGACTGATGTATAATTTTCTGAAGAATAGATTACTGTAGGTAACTAGGAAAATTGTACCCCATCACATTCATTAAAGAGCTTATGAGAATAAAATCTAAGCTGCGGAAATATCGATTTGAAGCATAAGTTGTTCTCTGTAGTAACTTCTCGTAGCTTCTTCGAACTTTACTTTACTTCACAAGTCTTATTTTATTTGTTTAAAATAACATTGTCTGTTATGGTATAATCTGGATCGCTGTCGATGACAAAATTATATACAATTTGGAAAAATATTCAAAAGGTCTTTAAAATGAATTGTGTCCTTTCTCACTATTGTTTTTCTAGATATTGCAATTAAGAATAAAGTAAATAATAAAATAAGTAATTGTCTTTAAATAATTCAGGAAGAGAGTAAATTTTTTTTAAATAAAAATACTAGATTGCTATTAACTAGACTAGTCCCTTTTGTTAAATTTTTCCTAAAACTAAATAAGTAATCATGTAGTTTACTAATGTGGTATCTGTGTTTCATATATTTTCATATTTTATGAAATTATAAATTTAATAACAAGTACTTAATAAAGCATTTTTCGTACAAAAATTAGGTTTTATGATATAAACAATCATTTGAATAAAAAAAAAACAAAAATTGGTGGATTTACGTTTTTCTTGGATGTGTCATTCTTTTGTAAGCAATACTATATATAGTAGTCCTAGTGGGAAAGTCCTTTAGCTCACACAATTTTATAAAAATTGGAGCTTGATAAAGAGCTCCTTGGATTGAATCCCAGCCAAGTCAACATTTTTTTCAATTAATTAAAAATTGTGACACAATTCCGGTGGTATAGTTGTCTCCGACGTAAATGTCAAAAATCAGGAAAATAGACATTTGCCCCTTACCAACTCGCACTGAGGCAGCGTGGTAAGATTTTACCTCATATCCCCTGTAAAATTCTAAGTACATTCTTTGTCTTCTCAATCCTTCGAGACAATTCTTCATACAAATCTTCTCTCTTCACCCGTTCAAGTTAGTTAGTTATTCAAAGGCCAATTCCTCAACCTCTAGCCTTGAGTTTCCAATAAAAACTACCAAAATATATTCTTCTTATCAGTTCTTTGAGCCAGTTCTTTACTTTGTCAGTTCTACACTTCTTCGTCTTCTTCATTTCAGTTAGTCAAAAAGACCATTTGTCCACCTATCTTCAATTATCTTCCATACAGTCTTTCAGTCCTTCTCACAGATTTTAAGCTCTTTTTCTTCGTCTTTTCTCAAGACTTTATGTTCTCCATTTCCACAGCTGTTCAAGTTCTTCAATCTTCAATTCTTCTAGCTGCTTATGTTTATATATATGCCTAATCGTAGGCTTTCACGGATGGAACAATATGAAACTTTATCCGGGAATACATCCATTCGTTATTTTTATTCATGTTTGATTATTGTAGACGTTTCGCCAAGGTCTCACTTGGTATTCTCAATACGGTGAATTGTAACAACGCATTGAATTATTATCTGAATTCATTAGTTTATTATTTTTATAAATCATAATGTTTTCGTAAGAGTCCAGTTCCCTATAATTATTTACTTGTTTAACTAATTTTAAAGAAGATAAATCTACAGAGTGGTTGTGTTCTAAAACATGATGTGCAACACTAGATTTGTCCGCTCTTCCGTATTTCAAATGGGCAATATGCTCTTTGAAACGGGTACTGATAGATCTGCGTGTCTGTCCATAATACTTTAAATCACGATCATTACATTTGATTTCATAAATACCGGACTTCTCGAAATCAGCAAGTTTATCTTTAGGATTGCCCAACAGTTTCTGTAGTGTTGTAGTTGTTCTATAGACCACCTTCATACCAAGTTCTTTAAAAACGGAACCGAGACAAACTTTTGTTCTTGTGACTCATTTCGAAAAGTTGACACTTCTTTCATTTGTAACCGAAGCCGTTTCTTCCTTATTAATGTATCTATAATATCTGTTGGATAACCATTACATGCAGCTATTTCTCTAATAGTTTTCTTTTCATTTTCAAACCTCTCTTTATTGAGAGGGATTGTCAACAACCGATGTACGAGGAAATTAATCCCCGCCATTTTATGTTGTTGACAGTGAAAAGACGTATTAGGTCTGACAAAGATGAATCAAAATAACGAACGGATGTATTCCCGGATAAATATTTCTTCATATACATGTATGTATATATATATATATATATATATATATATATATATATATATATTTGTTTTTAAGTTTTCGCGGGCACTAAATGTTTTAGGTGGTTTCCGGGAATTCATCCGCGTAGTTGATAACTGATCCCTGCCGGGATCGATGGTAAAATGACGACGTTTCGGCAGAGTTACATCTGCCCTCTTCAGGTCGGTTCGCATAATTCTCGTAGCCTTCTGCTTTCGCTTCTAGTTACTCGAATACTAAGATTTTCCGAAGCGAGCGCGCTGTTATATAGTCGCGGCTCGGCGCCTATCGGTTGACACCGTGAACGGCTGCGTGTGATTGGCCCTTGGCGCTCAGTGGGCACGGCTCCATCCTGCTGATTTGTTGTTATTTCTGGTTGAGTTGTTATTGGACAGGTCCGGGCCGGTACGGTGTTTAATAGGATTTTCCAACAATTCGATAAGTTCTGAATTTCATTGCGTGCGTTTAGACTGTGAGGTCTCTTCGCTATTTCAATTGCCTCTCTTACGAGTCTTGATTTCGGGTGTTCTATATTTGCCAGTACTCTGGTGTTCTCAAAGTCTATTCGGTGTGACATCGTGGTGGCGTGTTCCGCAATGGATGTTGTTTTTTCCTGCTTTCTTACAGCGTTCTGGTGTTCATCACGTCTAGCTTGAATTCTTCTATTAGTTTGCCCCACATAGGTTTTATGACAGTCTGCACATGGAATCTCGTACTCTCCCTGTTGTTCTAAAGGGATCCTCGTCTTCGGAGTCCTCAACATCGTGCTTATTTTTCTGTCTGTATTGAAAATAGTATCGATATTGTGTCTCCATATATATTATATATATAAATATATATATATATATATATATATATATATATATATATATATATATGAACGTATGTATTTGATACATACCATTGAAAATGTTGACAAGAGATGTGATGTTCAGAACCTCTGTGTGCTCATTTCACCGAAAGTCCTAGAAGTCGCCCAATACATATCAGGTCAACAGATACCTAGGTGTTTAATATTTCCAAATCAAAGAATCTTAGCAGTCTTTTAGTGAAGTCCTTTTGTACAGAAGAACACAATGGTATCTAATTTGATTTAAATTTTATACTTTACTAATTAAGTAATCACCGTCTATTTGTCAATATACTTTTAACTTTTCCTGTCAATTTTGTCAGAATTTAGTTTCTATCAATATATCAGTATGTTCTTCATAGAAAAGATCAATATAAATTAAATAATGCAAAAAGAAAATCAACTTAATTTTTTAGGCGATTAATTGGATCTATGTCAAATATGGATTTGGAATTAGTTTAAGCTGTATTAAAATGAAATATTACGGACTCCTTAGCTATCCTAGTTATCGTTAAAAATATGACTCAATAAAAATGAGTTACTAACCTTCTAACTATACTATATATACTAACATAAATCACATTATTCTATACTATATTTTACTAATAGATACTGTGAAATTTGCATTATGAATTAAACATTGCAAACAGACAGAAACTCAGATGTGTATATTTCTGATTGTTGTTTATTATTTTTATACATGTAGGTATGTGTTAATCGAACAAGCTCTTCCGTCTCAAAAGCATATTTTATAATTTTAATGTTTTGAAGCTCATTTCTATGGTAATTTTCATTGTTTATTTTGTTTTAAGAAACCGATTTTTTAATATTGCAATGCTCTATATTTCTAAGTGATTTTATTTAGTCTTATACATGATTGCATTTTATTGGCAGACTGAAAACTAGGACATATTTAATCATAACTTGTATTTTTTTCATGACGAACTTTTTTCTTCCTATCGCGTTAGACCATACTTTTTGTAATTACAGTTTTACCTACTCCTGTTATCACCCCGACGCTTGAACATTTGTTTTCTATTATATACCTACAATCATTTCTTCTCTCTATGAGAACATAGTTATGTCAATTAAGAATAAATATCCAATCACCGTCAGAAATCACATTTAAGATATTTAACAGAGCCAGTTGAAGTTGACAAAATCTACCAAGTCCTGAAGCAAGCAACCGAAATATCCAACACTAAACCGCGCATTGAAATTATTGAACCGTCAACTAGTGCAACCACGGCAAGTGGAGAAATAGCTAAACGTAACATTAGCTATAAAAGTATACCTACTAAATCTAATGCGGAGTCTTTGTTAGCTGCTATATCTGCACCTTGTCCACCGAACTCAGGTTTGTAGGAGGACGATTTTGGATCACTTTTTAAATAAATACAAGCTTTTTCAGTTGGTGAAAATTGACAGAAATTTCAGTACAATTATACAAAGAATCATACACAACAATATCTAATACAATTAAGTAGCTTAGTAAAGTGCATCCTAAAATATACACCAGTTCTTCCAAATTCCTTTAGTTCATAGGCATTTATATATATAGAATTACAACTAACATAAACTGACCATTTGCGCCAAGTTACACAAAAAGATTGATATATCGATTTTCAACAACTGAAAATACAATCTCAAACTTCTAAGAAAAAATGCATGCTAGATATACCTTTCATCTTATGGTTTGTTCCTTCAAACTTTTCCTAAGTTACAACAAATCGATAAAGATAGTAAAACTAATATTGAGTAAAATTTAATAAATGCACATTTACTTAGAATCAGTGAATACACATTGCATGAAATTCGCTTATTGATAGTGCCTCGCAAGTTTCTGCGAACATTATAGCTGTTGAATTTAAACTATTCATTTGATATTATTTTATATTAATATTTCACAATTTTTACGCACGATTTGAAGAAAGGCAACAAAAACTAAATTGCACTCACTGTGATTAATTTATGTTTAGACGCAAACAAATATTTTAGTTTGATAGTATGGATCAAAATTCTACTTTTGCCAAAAATGTTTACATTCAGTGGTAAAGATATGGCGATGAGTTTAGAGCATCTTGAGTTCGGCATTGTCTACCCAAATATGAGAAATTCTTTAGAGCATAAAGTTTAATTCTCTTATTCACATAATTACGATATATAGCAGTAAGTTTTAAACCTGACTAAATCTTTTAATTTATTTCACTTTTTATGGATTTAAGGGTTAAACAGATATAAACTGAAACATCCTCTTGTGTCTGTGAGTTGCTGTAACATTAAATATAACAAATTTGTTTAAAGAAAGTAAGTATCCAACCATTATACTTATAACTATAAAAATATATAAAATGAGGAGAAATAATTCCAATAAGCAAACACAATAATAATAATGTATAGTTATGTAGCGTAATGTATTTAAATCATAAACAAATGTAGTCAAATATGTGTCTTCATTTTTTAGTGGATATTACAGAGTCTATTATTATTATTATTGACCATTGTTAAGCGTTAACATTGAAACTACGAATCTCTTAACAAATTTTATTCACTTATACAAAAAGTTGAAGCACCAAAATGTGCTTGTATAAAATATATACGTTTCTGATACATTAATTTCGAAAAAACGACACTTCGGTATTGACATCTTTCAGCCACCCTGTGAGCACGAATTCTCTTTATACTAATCAATAATTCTCCTTTCGTACGAAAAAACGCCATGGAATTTTCAGGATATTAAATGAAAAGAATCTCCAGATTTTGAACACCATGTGAATATCTGTTTAATTGCTAACAAGTACATGGATAATACAAACCACCTGCGTTCTAATTTAACTTCTTATGTAATCCCTAGGCAAACACTGTAAATACTAAAAGAGACTAAGACTAGTCCGATCAAATCGAACTGATTGGTTCATTATTTCTTATAGTGGCAAACAGCAGACATAATTACTCGTATGGTACGTCTGCAGACAAATCTGAATATTCATTCCAGTTTCCACCGCTGTTTAATAGTTCTTTAGATATATACAACAATTTTGACCATATTAATATTATTTTGTAATAACGTAATATTCTAAAGATCGTTTTGATATAACTATATTCCATCTGGAAGAATTAATAATAATAGTTTTCTAATAATTCCTAAATTAACAATTGCTGTTACATTAACACAAATATCATTAATAAAGATTTTCAAAAAAACTATGCAATAGGTGTGGGATCACTATCAGTAACATTGAACTCACAATGTTAATATTAATCTCAGAGAATTATTTTCAACGTTTTTCATTAAAATATGATTTAAGTGAACCTACACTTTTCCTACTGATCTGCTAATTTAATAAACAAAATCTAACACATTAAAAATATACAAACAACTGCAAATATTTTAGATGTGCTTAATCTGAATTGGATTTCCTTTCATAGTTAATTCTGTAGAACATAAGCGCGGACCCCCAATGAACAACGTTACCGACTCATCGTCAATGAGGCGAAGACTTTTTGCTGGAATGAGAAACCTGACAAGTTTCGGATCTAGATCAAGACATGGATCGCCAGGACATCGTTCCATCTCACTACCAGAAAGTACGATTCTTCTATATGTATATTTATGTGTACTTCTATTAACCTGTGTTGTGACAAACAGAGTAATCAGAAAGCTTGCATTAATAGGAGTGTAAACCTATATCCAAGATGATATGTTGTAATACATTTTTTGAACTCAGTTATTGATTGATTCGTGAGAGTAGTTTCTAAATGATCTTAATCTCAAACTTTACCATGCACCATACAAAACTGTAATACAATTTATATTATAAAATCTTTATGTTCAATATAATGAATATATTAGTTAGTAAGGGGCAACATCTCTAACGCTTCTATCCATCATTAGACTGTTCAGTTTTAAATAAGTTCGGCATTTTAAACTTCATTGCTAATAACATTCAGATGGTACTGACAAATAATGGTAAGCTTAATCTTGCAAGCAGAAGAAACTGTAGTTCTTACCAAAGATATAAATTATAACTTGATTAGAAAGTCTTAAGTTTTCATTATTAATCATATTTTAATTTAAAATTAATTTTCACCTGATTACTCCATCAAAATAGGCGGACAGCAATTTAGTTCACGAATTCCTTGTTATTCTTATAAGATTTATTATATTTACCTACACTTAATTGACTTAATACTTAGACATTGTAAACAGTCTTAATTCTAGTAATTGTTCATAGAAATATTAATCTGACAAACATTTTTTTTTCCAAAAAATGTTCCCTTAAGACAATGTACGTGAAATCGTTCTAAAGTATTGTAAATGAGCTTGGTTTGCACTGTTTCATAAAAAAAACTATTTGAAGGTTAATTAACATTTCTGGTGAAAATACCGACACTGTAAAAAATCTGTGTTTTAGAATCGTGAGTAAAAGTTTGCAGGAATAGTTGACGTCTAAAAATATAAGGACATGTGAATTGTATACATTGAATTATCACGTTTGTGCTTTATAATCTAGGTTAAATTTTTTGAATCGTATATTTGAGGCATTGGAAATTTTAAATTAGTTTTAACTATATAAAACTTCATGAAATGATACTGATCTCTACTGTGTAACCAACTTGCAAACTAATATACGTGAGATCATCTTGTTTGAATTATTGAAGGATACTTTGATGAGCATTTTGGTTGTAAATGAATCTAAGTAAAAGATTCAACGCTCCTTAATCATTTCATGTTAAATAAAAACACTTTGTATACAACGACACCAATTTATAAAGATTAAAACACTTCGGGCTTTATAGGGTTCAATGCTCATCTCTAATAGTTTCTAATGGTCTGAGATCCCACCATATTCATTGTTTTTAACAAAATTGCATTTTGAATTGAATACTGTTTATAGAAAAATATGTTTCCCATAGTTTGCCAAAACAACTAATATATTAAATGTAAATAAATGTAAAATATTTTTCTCTGTGCAGTAAAATAGATCTGCCGATTTAAAACTGATCGCAAACAGGAGTTAGCTACGGTATAAGGAACTTAGTGTAGGGGTAGTAGGACGACTGTCCATTCGTCGGGGGAAATTACTGGACGTCACTGCAAGTTGGAGTCGTATTAATCGGACCTGTCACAGCTATAGCTACAGTTATTGGCATTATTAGAAATGGATTAATAGTCCAGTAATGATAGAAAATACAGGTTTTTCGACCAAAAACGCTTTTTCACAAATAACTCCAAAACCATACATTTTACTCAACATATTGTCATGACCACAACGTTGGTTTATAAAACATAAATTCCCATACAATTAATCTGATCAATAGGTACTTGTTTTGTAAGGTTTATTTACCCTAAAATTTACACAAGCCAAATAATTAACTAATTGAATTTATTTTATTGAGCATTAGTTTTCCAATTTTTTAGACTGCTGAGATCCTATAACATTTTTGGAGTTTGTTTTTATACTTACAGTTTTCACTACTTTGCACTTCAGAAACCCAATCCATTGTTTCTTATTCAGTTATTTCATGCCTTTAGGCAAAATAACTAACTGTTTATTAAAAAACACTACTTGAACACTTGTAGTCAATAATATGTAGCAACAATTAGTTTTTACTGCTATCATTTAAGAGTATCATATTATGTAACACTTAATAATGTTAATAACCAACTATTGGACATTTAACAACTATTTAATAGAAACTATAATATCATTATAAATATTTAAATCATAAATAAATCATAATACACTTTAGTGTTTACTAATAATCAATTTTGGAGATGCAAATTTTAGTATACTATCATTTATCACTTGTCGTGAATTGCATATATATAATTGTGGAAGATATAACAGTTCAAAATACAGATTAAGTTAAGAAACTAAACATAACCCTTTCCAAAACTTGTTCAAATGACCTATTGCTGTTTTAGTGTTAAAAACTATTCGGAATTCTATTATTATATGCCCTCTGAGAATTTTTCTCTAAAACCTAACAAACGAGGTTTTGTTCGCAATATATACGTTATTCTTTCAACCTACCCTTTATTATAAAATTTTACTTCATCTCAGAGTAAAACGTTTTTTTAATAAATGTCACTAGCAAGAATATGTGCTAAACCTATTGTTGTTTCGTTTATGTTCGTTGGCAGGCCGCACATCAAGAAAACATAAAATGTGAAATATAAATTGTGAATTAATAAATCACGAAAAGCGAAACCGTGTCTTTCTAACATACTAGTCTAAGAAACAAAAATAAAGTTGGATAGCGGTTGTGGTATTAGTTAGTTGAGACAATGGAAACCAATAACGCCAAGTTGTTATTGCTGTCGTGGCAACTCCTTTATTAAGGTCAAAAAGCACAAAAGTACACAGATTTTCAAAAATATTACCTGTTTGGTATGTCATGTCAAATTTAATTCATTTTATACAAACATAGAAACAATTACAGCATTACAACTCTTTCTAAATATTTCATTTTTTATTTAATTTGATACTGAAATTTTTAAATTATTTGTTCATTTAAAACAAATCAAATAAAACATTTAACATTCACAATTCACCATCACCAGAGAAAGCCTTAAAATTTGCATTCATCATTCTGCATATAATTATTAACTACTCAGGTATTATTTAACATTCTGCTAGAAAATTTGGCAAAGAGATGTTTTAAATAACTGAGAATATTGTTGTAAACTCCGTGGGTTCAATTTAGAATTATAAAACTAATATTCACTTTCACTTTTCTAGAAACTTTTATTTACATCGAATATACAACAGCTGATTCAAATATCACAATAACAATTTTACATATAAGCTCTTCGTACAACCAACTGAACTCGCGATCGTGGCCTGCTTACTTTATAAAACCAGCATAGAAAATTCTCCCAAAAATCATCTTCACTCCTACAGGTGTCGAGTCTTTTCGAGAACCATTTTTTATCTCAAAGCGATTGTCGTCGTACTGAAATGAAACAGGGTCGGCTTTGGGTAAATTTCGTAACAATATAATGATTTAATCAGATTTTGTATAAAATAAATCCCATCCTACTTTTTAAAATTTTACATTATAAAACTTTTTTTTAAGAATCTCCTTTATTAATATCCAAAAACAAAAACCTATTTGGTTGTAAAAGAATTTAACAAAGATTACGCTAAATTTCAAGTTGGCCAAACAATGAAACTGAAACAGAAAAATAGATGGTGATCTATGTCATGAAACTTGTTTCAATTCGGTTGCAAGCAACAAAAATGTTTACGCGTATGAAACACACTAGAGGTGATCAAAACTGCTATTTATAAATAACAGTTGCTATTATTATTGTTCTTTACATATAACCGAAAATAACAAATAACAGTTATATTTTTTACGATCAAAATTGCTGTCTCAACCTCTTGGAAAGAAACTAAAATGCAAAATTCATATTTGTTGGCTGGCTACTAATAAGAATTGGTTATCTACTGATAAAGTACAAAGAAATATGTTTTTGCAGATTATGAAATAACTTACTTCTTACCTACCACACATTTTTAAATAAAGATTGGTACACATTTTATTTTCATACCGTAATCAATATAAAAAATATAGTTATTTATAGCTTATATTAATATTCGTGTTTTGTTGATATATTTTTGAATTCAAACTCATTATCTATAATGATTGATGTATTACTAATAAATACTAATTATTAATGTTATAACCAATTCACTATATGTTAGTATTGTAGAAACAATTTTAGTATATATTTTTTAAGAACAATCCCGTTATAATATATATATATATATATATATATATATATATATATATATACACACCCATAATAGAGTTTCTATTTCATATCAGTTATTATCTATTAGCAATTCCCTCATTTATAATTAAATTGTCAAAATTTTAACAATGAAAACGACGAACGAAAGTATATCTGAACGCCAACATAACGTATATTATTTGCAAATTCAAACAAACTACTCTTAAATTTTTCAATAATTCTTATCTGCTTGGCTCTTTAGCTCGTTCAGTCCGATTCAGTTAACAGCTTTTGCTATTTAGCCTACGTTTTGTTTTACAACCGCAACCCTGAACAGAAACCATGTGTATGAAAATCACTGTTATCTACTATTTGTTTTATCCCTCGAAACAGAACAACTGTTTTGTCAGTCGTTTAGTTTTGGGCACGGTTGTTATTGCTATTAGCAGACACAGTTGAGGTTAGTTGCTTGGTTAAGCCCGGACTGTTTACCTTATTGTTCGATAACCGCTTTGCAGTAGTAAACGTATATCTGTTATCTGGTATTTTCAAGGGACAAGAACAATTGTTATTGTTGTCGAGTAAATAATAGTTGTTAAAAAAGCTATGTCAATAACACCACATTACTAAAACAAACCTTCATTGGTATGCGCACTGCTATTTGTTACGCCGTATTGTAGTTACAGAAAAGGTGTTTTAAGTTTAATGTTTTACGTCTCATTTTTCTTTGATGTGCCTTAGAGTACTGGTCTTACTTTATGTTTATTGAGTTTCAGATTGAGTTTGGCCCCGGTTTACATTATCAATGTCAATGTGGGTTCATAAATAAGGCTAACACTACAAAATTCGTTGAAGATTTATTGTTTCATTTAACTGATTTACCTACTTTTTTTATGTTTCTGGCTTTTTCTCTTTCTAATCTTTAATTTTATTTCTGACTACCTGACCCGCTCCGCTTCTCAGACGGTTGGCAAATTGGCGTGTTTGTCATTTGCATTAATATTTAAGAAATCAGTGATATATTTGTCATTTGTTTCCATGTTTAAATAGTTTTCGAGAATTTAGTGAATTTTCACTTTGTTGTAATTTTTCGAATTTTTAACTTTTGACACTTTACATTTTACAAACACACAAATAAACAAACGAGTTTTACCACCGCTTTAGTAGTACAGAGAGTCGTATATAAGTTGCCAAATCTACGAAATAATACTTATATATACATAAAAGCCATTAACCAAATATACTATAAAATTCTTTAACTATAGATATTTATTCCAAAAATTATTTACAAATTTTGATATCTCTTTTCAATCCCTTTCATACCCTAGAAGGTTCAATGTTTAAAAAGTAGACGCCAATGTCAATTCCTGAAGTTAAAATTATCTCCATATGATTATTTTTTGTAAAATCAAAAGCTTATTATCAAAATCTAAAGATGCAGATGCTCCCAATTCCCTTGGTTTGGGAGACAGAACATCGAGGATTAGTTGCTGGAAGAGACACTATGGTATCAATAAAGGTTTTTGCTTCCGAAATTTTTCAACCTTCATCAATTTGCGTAAAATTTTTGAAAAATTTACTATATGCCTCAAATATCAAAAGTGACATGGTGTCAACATGCGCTTTTATCTTGGAGGTGGATGCCACCCCATCTCGGGGGTTGATTTTTTTCTGGACAAAATAACTCCCGGAGTCGATAGAGAATCTAATTCTAAGCAAAAATGTTATATGAACTTTTTTTGAAACTCCATACTTTTTAAGTCATTCGCGATTAAAAACTCGCCATTTTCATTAAAAATGACACTTTTTGAATAAAGTCCTTGTTTATTATGACCTGTAAAAATTTGATGCTGCATTGTATCTGGAATATTTCTTTAGCTTTTATCTTTATCGCAGCGGCAATTATGACAGTTTTTTATTAAGTTTGCTAGATTGTAGGAAGAAATACTACAGGCCACAGGCAAATATTTGTGTTAATTCTTGCATTTGGAAATTGACTATTCAACATTCTGGTAAAATACATTTTAAAATAAATAAAATTTGTTGAAATTTAAAAAACTATTCCGATATTACATTAGCAAGTTTATACTGATATATCAGTTGGAAAATAGCTCTGTTACCAACCAATATTTAGATGGATAAATTAAATTGCATCTTTGGTATCACATTTATCGTCAATGTTTAACATTGTTTTAACATTTTTTTGGTATCGCAAAATATAATATGAAGAAATAAATAACAAGTACTATTTCTTAAAATGTTTTCCTAGAAGTTTCTAAATATATCGTTTCGGTCAATTATGGTATGCGAAAATTTTGCGTCAGAATTCATTATGTTTGGACTTATTGGGCAATTTTTGAGACAGCTCAAACGAATAACGATTACAATTTTCAAGGTTTCAAGTATTTTTTAAGTATGCTATATTACTGATACTTAAACGCGATAGTTTGCTAATTGAAGTCCATTAATTTTTTTGTTTGAACAAGGGTTATTTCTTAAGATACTAATTAAGTTTACATCTAGAATTTTTCGTTTAGATAATCCTTTGATATAGGTTAAAAATTGACTATTGATTTGACAATTAATACTCAAATATTTATGTCAACTTTCTGATCACCCTGCGCTGGTTAACTGGAATGAATTTTCAAAGAAAAATAGGGAATATTACAGAAAATTTTTGTGAATATAGAACTCAGCTCACGTCACAGTCCCAACATTGAATTCTCTATTGTTCTTTGAAAGAGTGTTATTATAAAGCTTTTTGTCCCAAGTTTACAACTTATTTATAAATTTATACATGAATATCACTCGTCCTGGTCTATACTATTTAGCAGTTAACTGAACATATATTAACTAAGGTCTTACTATAAGTAATACTTACATCTGAGAATTCATGTAATGAAACTTATTGACCTTCAACATGATTTTGAAGTAAATTTCAAGGTCAGCCAAATTTTTCTTAATGGACACTGAAATTCGAAAGAGCAGGCAACCTTGCTACGGAACCGTCGTTGATTTTGGAAAGACTATAAGTGGTGAAATCTGTGAAGGTCATTGCCAAGAAAATAACATATTCAGACATAACATTTGTACTATTTGTGTTTCCGGTGCCAGCATTAGGTGTGTCCTTTAAGAAAAATTAACTGGATATAAAAATAACCTTGAACTTCTTGGTTACGAACAAGATCGAAATTTGACCCCTTCATAAGTTTTCTTGAAATAACGCAATCAAAAATAATATTACGTTGCCTCAATATAAAAGACCAAATCTATCAGTTGAATCGATGTAGAATTCAAATTGTTAAAGAACTATGACACATAATATCACCTCATTTTATGTGCTTTTTTAAATATCAATTAAAGCTACTTCAGTTAAATGTTCGCATAGGTAGCAATTTACTTTCCAACAAAAATTAGCTTTCAAAATAGTTTTCAGCCAATTACTAACGACTTGCAAATGAAAAAACGGTATATTTTTTTGCACAATAAAATTAAATTCAAACTCGCCCAGAAAATCAACTGTGAATTTTCTGAGTAAAGATAGGTGGAGCACTGTGTTCATGAAACCAAGTTCCTAGGTGCGACTCCATCTCAAATTAGAACTTTGAATTGCACAACCCTAAACACTCACATCTATGGATTTAATAAACAAACACAAGGCAATTTTATTAATCTAATCATTCAAATTTAAATACTAGCACAAAATGTCATCAAAACACATGTGTTGTATCTGTAAAATATATTTTGGCGTTAGTTTTTATACCATATGAACATTATAAATGTGTACGTGGCTCATAAAATAAAGGAGAAACCCAAATAGACAAAGGGGCTGATTACAATGCTAAGGTATATACATTTTAAAATGAGGAAGAAACATCAGCGGGGAAATAATATTTTGTATTATGAATTATATTTAAAAAATATTTCCAACCATTATAATGTTTAAGTCATATATATTGATAAAGAATTTGCAAAAGATGGTAGATGCTCTAAGATTAAGTCAGAGTAGTATTAAATTATATTAGGTATAAAGTTTTGCGGGTTCTTAAATAAAAATTTTTGATAAGGAATTTTAAAACGTTTAGCAACAACATAATGGATATTGTCAGAGTTTTAACTTTAAATGTTCTCTAATATAAAGCCAAAGAGCAGGATACTCCAGGTTTTTTGTAATATTATGACGAACTCTTTAGTCAAACAACGGAAACTAGACTTGAATGTATGTCGATTATACCTTAATTACTTTAGTTTAAAATTGCTTCCAAAGGAAGCCAGAGCTCATTGAAGATCACTCTGTCAGATCAATATTTTAAAAATATCTCAAAAACCCTTCCTAAAAGTTAATTCGTTTGTACTAATGAATAAGCTGCTAATGACAAATCGTCTACTGTAAATTGATTTCTTTATTCCCATTAGGAGCGGCCCCTTAGTGGGAGGAAGCCAAGAAACAAACTTCTGCTAATGAAGATTCTAATTCCTAACGTTGTTCTACGTTAATTTTTCATCATGTTCACAACAAAATTTTTAATAATCTTATACTACTTGAAATAGTATCTATTTTTTTATGTAGAACATCCAGAGTTATATGATTCAAGCTCTTCCTGAAAGTATGAAAAAGATAACTTGCATCATTTGTGGGGTTGACAAAATTCAATACGTCTTAGAAACTAGTATTTAAATATGTGATCAAATATGTGGTAACATTCTAGATTCCTAATTTATTTACTGGGTTATTCCTTAACCTGTTCACAGATGACTTTACATTTTACTTGCCTTCAACCAATATCCAGTTTTCTGTATGAATTGGATATGTTTGAAAGAAGAAGAAGTCACAGAACACGTTTTATTAACTCCTAACAATACAATACAGAAACTTCGAACAATTTAACAAAATATGGAATCAATATGTTCAAAGTGTTTCAACTCAGATTTTATGATAAAACTTACATTGCAGAAGTGTAGAGCTATGAAAAAAGTAAGCTAAACCGCACTATAATCGCAAAAATTTTTTTCAAGAGTATAAACTTAAATGTATTGTTCAGACTGCACAACTGCACCTGTACAAGTAACTTTTTAAAGTTGTTCTAAAGATAAAACAATTATGGTCCTAACACAATCGGTATTATGCTTTCTTAAAATAAAATAATTCCTAGCAATGATATTGTACCAAAACGAAAGTATTATATTTAGATATAACTATAAAAAAAAGAAGTAAATATGAAACGTAAATTAAATTAATTAGAACTACAATATATCTACAATAAACACTACGGAAACTGTTCAGTTTTATATTCTCACACAATAACAACTAATAATTTTCTTGTTTTAATTTAAGTTAACTTTAAACATAAAAAGATGACATGTAGAAACAGATCAAAATCATTTTACATACTTAATTATTTTATGATGAATTAATCACAGTATTACTGAATTCCACTTTATTTAGACGCACTTGTAACAATTGTTTCGCTACTTTAATTGTGTTTAAGTGTGTTTAAATAAAGTGGAATTCAGTAAAACTGTGTATTAATTCATCATGAGTCCACGAAATAACGGCCAACTCCATTCAGTGTAATTATGTTATTTTGGTATTAATATATATTATGCACCAAAAATCATGAATGCTCTTAACATTTTATATTTTTATTTGTAGCAATTTACTGTTAAGAAACCTAGTCAAATATTTACACAAATATTATATGGAAATTTTTGTCCTCTTTTTTTTGTAGCCACAATCGCAAGCCTAGAAAAACGTTTATTTTTTGTTAAAAATTTGTTTGTTCGGTTATTATTACGATGATTAATTTCGAGAGAATCTCTCTATCAGTAATGTCAAACGAAACGTTATAACACTGCCCCGCCCCCCCGTTTAATGCTGATCGTCCCGATCGCACTTGTCTTTTACATGATACGAAGCCAATCGATTCAAATGGATCTCTTTTATCTTGGCCCTCGCTTTCCGTCATTGATCCTTTTAGCTACTTCATATGGACCTTCCCAAGCTGGTGTGAGCTTTGGAGACTTGCCCTTACTCCTCTGGGTGTTGCTCTCTTTTGAAACCCGACTGAATTGGCCTTGAGTCTTCATTCGATCGCTGATTGCCAACATCTGCGTCTGGGCGTGGCCAGCATGCTTTGTCGGAGTTGGTCGGGTTAATCGAGAGGACGAAGCGCATGGTAGTCTCAGCTTCTTACCGATTAGTACTATGACTGGGATCAGTTCCGTGCTGTTGTAAACGGCAAAACGGTACGCTAACAGATAATAGAGGAATATGATTATCCCAATCGCGCTGATGATTTTATCGACATTGGAGAGATATTGTCCCTAGGTCCAGTTGAATCTTTCCACCATTCCCTCCGACTGTGGATGCAAGGATATTGTACTCGTTTTCTTTATGCCCAATATCGTAGAGACTGTTTGGAATAAGTTGGACCCAAAGTCCTGTTCTTGGTCCAAATATAACTCCTGATTGGGTGTGCCATAGGCTTCAGGCCATATACTAAAATAATTCATAGCGATCAGGATGTACTTGTTACCCTTCTTAGATTCGGGGAATGGATCGGGGACAGCAATGGCAATTGTCTAAATTGAGACGTTCACATTGTATTGCTGCATTCTGCTCTTGGTCCGGCACCAAGTTCTTCGGAGTAGTTTACCCAATAATATCGTTGAAGAATTTTATCCAGTGTTTTATTCATGCCTAGATGAAATCTGGTACTCCCATTGTGTATTCCGGTCAGGACGGCGGCTACCTTTTTCTTTGGACTACCAGTTGGAACGTAGCATCTTTCCCGATATTACTTTCCCAAATTCTCTTTAATATTTCATTCTCTAACTTTAAGTAGTCCCATTGGGCCCCCAGTGACTTCAAGACGCCTTAATACTTCGCTTCGTCCCATCATGGCCTCTATTCTTGAGTGATTGATTCATTGTCTGGATCAGTCATTTGTTCCTGTAAATATTGCTCTGTTCGCTAATCTTCATACTCCTACACCTGAACCTGTAAAATGAGTACTGTTTCAGGGGCTGGTGGTGAATTATTCAAATGTTGACCTCTTATGGTGATTGGCTGATTGTTCCTTGTAGTTATCCGTACGTTTACGGTGATAAAATACACCACTGGTTCTTCATTTCACTTTATCATTATTTTGAACAGTACTTGCTTTAGGAAGGTTTCGAATTATTTGTGACTATCGGAAACTGCTTGTACCCTTGGCCTGGATGTGGTCGTGATAGCCTCTAGTATCATATAATGCCGAAGAGCTGCAATACTACACTTTAACCCACTAAATTTTATAAAAATAAATGGCTAATACTTTTATGGATTAACTCGTTGAGTAAAGTTGCAAAATAACCTATCAGATGTAAATATTCTATAGAAATATCAAGTAATTTATGTCAGATTCAAATATGCAATGCGGATTTATAATTGTCACAAAAAATTATGCCCAACTAGAAAAGTAACCTTAAGCTTTTTTTGGTGGCGACCGGCATACAAAATTTATTTTAATATTTTAATAAACTTATGATTTGTTTCCGCATTCAATCCGGATGTCCGATCACTTGCGCTTTACTTAGTAAAGTCATAGTCTAATCGTACACAGAGCAATGAACTGATTATACGTACTAAATCCGGCTGTAAGAATTGCTTAAAATTTGAGGGTGGTGACTATGAAGTATATTTTGGGGGTGAAAGAGTAGTTTTGATAGTATAATACCACCTATTTGCAGGCATATGGCCATGTGGGATTGGGCATAAGTATGAATAAAAAGACTTTTTTTATTTCAAATGTTAATGCGACTAATAAAAGCAATTTAAAATACCAGCTACAATAAAACTTTTGGTACATTAAAGATATTTCAAATCAAAGCGTACAAAGAAAACTAAAAAAAATATATGTAAGTGACAAAATTTTCGAAAAGTGATCTAGAAATTCATTAGAGAAATTAATTTGATTTGTATTTTTTAATGCTAGACTTCATAAAAATCGTATACAAAGTTCAACAGTTGAACAGTAAAAATGATTATTCACCGTTGAGCAATTTAGTAATCCATGTAAAAAACCTCTAATTCTAAACTTTATTAACATTTTAGCTAATGTATCAATATACCTGAACACATTTATATCGTATTCTTTAATATGAAATACTATTAGTAAAGAATATTTGGTTGTCTAAAGGCTAACTAATACCTACTTTAAGATTTCTGAATTTCACTAACATATTATAATTAAATTTACAACCAAGTTAATTCTCCGACATTCACTTTTCAGAAAGGAATTCACAGGACGCTTCAGGAACCCGTCCTTTTGGTCAACCCCTATATATAGGTCCGCAAATTGATAACGGGAATGGTCTCGATATGATAAAATCATCTTCACTTCATTCGAGAGGAAAACTTTCCTCCAGAGTATCTCCAACTCCAAAGAAAGATACAAAGTCCAAAATTAAAAATTAAATATCTATAATAAACATATTTCTCTCACCACTGTGATAAAACAATTAGACAATAAACCGTTATAAATTTTTGAGATTTTTATTTTGATAAAGCAAATAATTGAGTAAGTGTTTGATTTTTGGCTTTCTTAAATATAACGCAGTGTGAATTGTCTAACAGTTCGATATTTATTAACACGTTTTATTGTTGTGGGAATTACCAGTTAAATTGTTTTTGTTGCTTAACCAAAACAAAATTAGAGAAAATTCAATTCTGGCTTTTGTGGCCTGTGTTTAGTAATTCAAAACTAATTTAACAATTTTTTTATTTGCGATTTCAATTAAACCGCTTTAACAAAATATTACATTAAATTTTAAACAAGAATACCCACTGCCACATTTATTAGTTGCTCAGTAAAACAGAACATTAATTAAAAAGATACCGTTGAGGACTGATAAATATAAACAACTGTTATATTAAGACTAGAGTTATAACTTTTTCAAAATAAAGAAACACTCAGTAAGTACAGGTGTTTACGTTTTTGTTAACTATCATGACATCTAACAGGACTGCTGTAGTTCCAAATATCTACTCAACAACGTCCAATGGCAGAGTTTACGAAAACTGGGCTTACCATCGAGTTCATACCTTCTAGGACCCAAATAATCAAATCCATGTCGTACTTAGTTTGCAATTCTGTTGTCGTTTAAATTGAACTAAAATAAGTTATTGGTAGATCCGCCAAGTTGCATTCGTCGTTTAATCCCTACTGTCCTAGTATTCTAGTAAAATTATTGTTTCGTGTAGATCATAATTATGTACATACCAAAGCCACAACAAGGGTTGAAAAAATACAACATTTGAACTTTACATATCATTAAACTAACCATAAATAATCAAGAATTCCTAATTCTCTAAAAAAATCTCAAATGTGTGCCCATTAGAATGCTGTTCCGCATACATTACTAATATTTTATTAAACTAGAAATTCCTTAAATTTATGGTAAATAAATTACTGTGATTACAATGCCCGTAGCAGGTAAAAAAATGTTGTCCCACTCGTACCCCGTTGATAAGTCCTTCCCTAGTTTTCTTTTTCTGTTGTCTTCCCATTTTGGTCCCAGCATTTGTCTTATATACAAATTTCTAGGAAATAGAAATTCTTTACTAAATTAAAGTTTTTCGAGAATTTGTTTTAGAAAATGTATTTTCCCCTCACTGAAGTTCTACAATATTCCTATCAATATGGAAATGAATGTTATTTCACTATACCGGTGTTTATGAGAATGGCATGCGCCACTATTGGTACACATATTTTAATGAAAATACGGATATATCAAACTTTTTCTGAGAGATTGCTTTTTATGTAAAATATGAGGTTCTATTAGTATCCTGTGTGATTAGTGAAATTCAGACTCGATGGTAACTTTTGTCTAGTGGTTGGTTAGTTGTTTGATTAAAATTCAATTACCAAGTTCTTCTTTTAGCACAATGACTTTTACAGTGCTCCTATGCATGAAGGAAGTATTTTTTAGTGAATATGTGAACAAAGAATTGTTATCTTCCATTGTCTCATAAATACGTAAAATTTAGGAAGAAAATTATGATAACTTTTCATTTGATAATCATTTAGTAATAGAACGCTTGTCAAACTGTTGCTCACTTTATAATGTTCTAACTGAAATGGGAAAAATTCATGATATATTTTACGCGCAAAGCGCAAATATATTCGTTACAGCAGAAAAAATAGATATTGGTGCAACATATTCATCTTCAAATTAATAGTTTGTTTGTCGTTTATAGCAACGTATATTTGACGCTTGTGATGATGACCCCTTTACTCTTTACTTTTTTAGAAAACGCTTACTCCAGAATGATTACTGGTGTCGTACTCTATTATTGTCCAGGAAACAGAAACTTCCACAGAGTTGAACATGACATCAATTGAGGAAACCCAAGGGTGTACCTAACAATTGTTTTGTAGTTTTATTATACTCCATGCCTTAGATTTACTTTTTGTTACAAGAAGATTTTAATAAGTTTTAACTACATTCTTAGGCGCTTTTATAGTATTCAGGCTAACTTCTAAAATATTGAGCACTCAAGTAAAATAAAATTTAACATTATTCGAAAGTCCCTAGTATGAAAGCAGTACAGTAAATAATATTAAAATAAACATAAAAACAAGTTTATAGCGGGTTTCTCACTGTTTTGTGGATAAATGGTTTTTTTTTCTGTCACAATACAATTAACCAGATTACAATATCCACCAGTAGTTTATAGAAATTAGCTTGGTACCAAAATATATATCATATATTACAACCTTCTGGCATTAAAGAGGGTTTATGATCTTACCTGACATCATCTCATGGTATCTAACAATCTGTTGATTAAATGATTTTACATAAGATGCTCAAAACAACTACATGTAAAATATATCTTGTTTCCGAAAAAATCGTTTTACATGAGTGTGACATTATTAAATTTCCTGTGGTTGTTATTTTCAAGACATATAAATATATAAAATAACTTTATCAACTAGTGCGCTCTATATTCCATTTTCATTTAGAAAAATAGTTGATAGAGGTTAGAAATGTACTTCTGAGATCCAAGATATTTTTTGACTGGCATGTATGTGAATCTGAGTTTAACTATAATAATAATAATTAGCAAACCTCAATAGACATGTGATAACTTTTCTTAAAGGTCTTTATACAGTGAAATATATCCACTCGTGATTACAAAAGTTTTTTAAAATTTTCGTAAATATTGACAGTAACAGCATAAATACAAATTCATACTTATACTTTCGAAGATTTCTTTTCACTTAAGAATAGTACTGAAGGACAAACTAGCAAATTCCGTAGATTGTAGAATGTAGTCTTATACGTTTAGTTCAATCGTTGTTTTTTTATGCATTTGGGAAACATCAATGTTTTGAATACTTTAACGACTTCACCGTTATCTCTTGTAAACTGCAGTATACAATGATGTATCTCGCTGTGTTAATATAGTTTATGTTTAGTTTATTTTTTAGTTTCTTACTTGTTCATGTTTTGAATGTTGTTAGGAACAAGTTTGAAGTCTCCCACAAGTGCTGTGAACGTTTGTCCAAAGTTTGGAAATAACTTCGTCGGTCTGTATTAGTGACCTCTTTAGACATGATTCCAACATTTTTTATTGATTTATATAATTTTGTTTAGTTTTTTCCTTAGAATACGTAGAAAATGGGTTTGTGAGAAACTTCGTTTTGAAGAAACTTGGTGCTTTAACTACCATCACTATCCAATATATATTTATGAATTTTACGTTATTACTATGTAAATAGCAAGCAAACAGGATTACAATAAGATGAGAGGTTTGAAAACCCTGATATCTTAGATGTTAATTTTTTATGCATGATTTGTCATCCAGGCTTAATAGGCTAAGTTGAAGTTATCACACACCCAAATTGACAATCAACAAGTAGTTTTTGGAGACCTGATCATTTTAATTGTGCCAGTCAAATGTGCATGGCTTATCATATTTGAAATACACCATGACTTATCATGTGTCATTTTACTTGAATTAGCTCCACACTCTCCTCGGCGCCAGAAGCTGAATTTGCGAATGAAAAGCCTGTCTCTAGATTCTCCGGAAAGCAGCGAACACATGAGAAGAGGAAAACATCACGGTTCGAATGCAGCAAGTGATCCACATTCAAGCCAGGGTTCTTCGTCGAAATTACAATGTACGTATTATTTAAAATTTATTTAAAAATTATGTAAGGTTGGCGTTTGGTTATCAAATCAGTTCTTAAACAGCGGTATTAAAGATGTTAATAGAGAACTTTAACTACCTACTAACCAAACACATCGTTTTCTAATATTTCTTGGCAAGCTGCCATTTACTGTCTTTGACTGTATCAGTTCGTGTCATCTTGTTAATATTTAGTATTTTGTAAAGCCTTATAAAATTCAGAATTTGTGATTACATAACAGATGTAACCAAACTCAAGAATTTACCTCCCCATATAACAGAACTTGCCAACCATCGCCTTAAAAACACATATTTCTCTTTTGGTGGCCATTACTATAAACAAGTTCACGATCCTCCTATCTCCAGTAGTCGCCAATTTGTTCATGGTATACTTCGAAGAAGCTGCCATTGCGCGATATCTTTATTACGCACAAACAAAAGAAAAAGAACTAGCTTTCATGAAATTTGTATCATTGCTACTCGTCATTACATACTTTCAACCCTCATCCAATACTGTGGGACAATTTTGATGGCATTTCGAGTGATAAAGCGGCACACTTGGCTCAAAAGAAAACAGTGACTCAAAAACATAAACTAACAGGACTTATTACAAAACAAAAACCTGCTGTCACCTCACTCCCTCAAACGAGAGCTGAAGTCTGATCTTCTTTGCGCCTCAACCATCGAGTATATGAACATTCTATGTCAGTTCGCAAAGAAGATCCGACTTCAGCTCTCGCGCATCATCATATTCAAACGGACACTCTATCAACTTCGAGGACAGTAGGACTATCGTATCTCTTAATTCCCTTACTATTCGCGAAGCTATAGAAATAGAAAAAAGACCCCTCTGTCTAAACCGACGCTTTGACAGCTCTCGCCTTCCCACAGTATGGACCTCCGTAATTGCCAGATTAAACAAAGCAGACACGCCCACTAACACCCAACCAATCACAAGACCGCCCCTTCATCACGTGACATGTCTTTCTAACCCACCGCTGACTATAAATAGAAGAAGCAGAGCAGACACAAATTCAGTTTAGTTACCTAGTGACTCTTGGGGAGTAGGCAGATTGAGGCCCCGAGTTCGTCTAGACTCTGAAACTCTTTTTCTTCACTTGATAATGGCTCCAAAGCAGGAGTCGAAACGTCGAGTATATAATAAATTGAGACGCGGAAGCCTCTCAGAACATATATATATATATATATATATATATATATATATATATATATATATATATATATATATATGCTTACCAAATAATAATAATAAAAGAAGAGCTTAAAAACTAGATTTTGCAAACTATAGATTAAAGGGTAGATACAGATATATAATGCACTCAATAATTTATATAACTTTATACTTTGAGGAGTGCTATCAATAGAAATAAACTATATCATTTTGTTATGTAATTACATGTTTAATTTTAAGAGTTAGAATTTAAGGGCCAGTCCCACGAACAGGTTACTGTGATAACCTCTGTGGGGTATATAGAATTGGATTTGTACTAAACTATGTATCTAACTGGATAAAATAAATAAATAAATAAAATATTGTCTGCTACAAAAAGCTTCGTAATCAAATTTGTTTCCTTCTCAACAGTGCAAAAATTGCAATTTATGATAGTATAACATTCGAAAAGCTTTTAACTGAAAATCATGCGTACATTTATAAATTTAGTGTTTAAAGAAACTTAGATACAATGTTCTTTTATATATGTATCAACATATATTATTTTCAGCACCCTCAAGCCCCGTTCACAATCGCCGTTTATTGTCCACTAAAAATATCAGGATGTCTTCAGTGGAGCTTCCTAATGAAACCGAAGCGAAAAGCCCTTCCTCAGCTAGTACATCTCCTTGTCCTAGTCCAGTAGGAAATAAAGTACGTAGTTTTCGGTTATTAATATCAGTAAGTTGTTTTATTTTACTTCACATTTACGAGTTTTTATTAATCATTACGAATTAGATTATGAACACTTGAGAGCTCTAAAGAAAATGCAAGAACGGAAATAATCACCAGCTCTAGTGATTATTATAATTGCAAAAACCAAGGCAATCGAAAATGGAAACTTAAACGTAAATACGAGTATAAGTAGATATATATCAACACAATGTATACAGTGTCTCAAAATTATGGAAACCACTAAATAATTCGACAGGTATGCAATTTTTTGAAAAATGTTGAAATCAAGAGGATCAGGATTTTCCACTAGCTATTTAATGGGCACCCTGGATTTGACATTAACCGTCATGAATATTTAAGCTATGGGAGTTCTAGGCCATAATCGACCAAAAATACATGTAATTTCCCATAAGAAATTCTAAGGTTAAATTCCCCGAAAATTTACCTGGATGACCTTGAAATCGCCAATGTGAGCGGGGTGAGATACGCTGTAATTAGTGTCATTTTGGCTTAACGTGGGGGTGTAAACGGTATATTTGTGTGTTCACCATATTTAAGGCCCTTTTGGCAATTGGAGGGGGTGAAATTCAATCGAGGGTGTCATTTGTTCAGTGAACGTTTTGAAGACAGTTGAATAGGGCTTCGATGAGGGCTGCTATGAAGGATGGGGGCCGCGTAGAGGTTAGGATGCTGATGACAGACTACGATGTAATGGATGTTATGGACTATTTATTGGGTACGGCTGTTGTGACGTGGATGGATAGGGGGCCGCGTTGAGGTTAGGTTATGTTGCTATTAGAGGTTAGGGTTCACGGAGTGAGCTTGACATATAGGTTAGACAGGGGAGCTGCTCTGAACGGAAATCTTGGCAGGAAGCTTAAAATTATATAGGAAAACGGCATTTAGATGTAGATTATCAGAGTGGTGCAGTACGTTCAACAGAGAACGGTTGAAAAAGAGTTGATATCTTATAGAAGAAATGTAAGTATATAAATATACTAGAAATGAGATAGTGGAAAACGCGATTGCAGGCAACGAGATATCTGGAAGAGGATAGCGGAAACGGGCATGCTTGGAATATGTTTGAAGTTGGTTGGCAGAACGCAAGAAACGGAAATAGTGGGAACGATATAGGGGAGCGGGATGTTTGAAGTCGGTTACCTGAACGCTGGAAACAGGAATAGGAACGACATATCGGGAACGGGGAACACAGGAAACGGGAATGCTGGGAACGGGAATGCTGAGTACGGGAATGATGGAAACTGAAACGCTGAAAAGAGGAATGCTAGAAACGGGAATGATGGAAACGTGGAGCCTAAAACTTTGCTACAATGAATACTTTCACGTTGAAAATAGAACAAGGATGTTTCGTTAAGAAATAGAACAGATAGCGATAAATTCTAAACAACCGGCAGCGAGAACGTACCGAATCCGTCGAACGAATCAAGGCCATGGGGTCCCCCAGTCCGGGCCCGAAATCTCTTAATATAGAGAATTTGGCAATTTTAAGCAAAAAAAAATGTTTGAAAATGCATCCCTATACAGTATCCCTAACTATTAAGGAACACAAAATATAGTTAAAATCATAAAGATATTTCTTTATTCAACAATGACAATAACAATGATAAGGAAACTAAGCCGCAATTGCATGACGTTCACATGTAGATAAAAATTTGTGTTGTTGCATTGAATGAATACAACAGAAAGGGACAAGGTGATATAAAAATTAAATAAATTGTAGGAATTGTTTGGATTATTCAGATAAGTAGATGTGGTTGCATTGAAAATATAATGAGTGTTGGTAGCTAATAATGTAAAAAATAATAAATATATAGATGAGGAATCATAATTAATAGCGACCGGTTTGGAATCGTTGGATTTTCATAGGATTTTGTAAGTAATTGGGAAATATATAAAAATGACTAGTACAGGGAGGTTAACAAATGGTAGAAACTTTATAACAGGAACAAGAATGTTAGAAATGGTAGAAATGACGGGAGTCAATACAAATGGTAGGAAAATGCCTGGAGCTGCTACAAATGGCTGGTACAGAACCGATATAAAGGGTAGAAATGCAACAAATGCTAGAAATGGTAGAAATGGTTGGAGCTACTAGAAACGGTTGAAATGATTGGTACAGGAACATTACAAATGACTGGAAACGGTGCAAATCCTAGAAATAGCTGGAAAGGGCTGTTAGTAATGTTAGGAGCCATTACAAACGGTTGAAATGATTGGTACAGGAACGTTGCAAATGACTAAAAACGGTATAAATGCTAGAAATGGCTAGAAAGGGCTGTTAGAAATTCCAGAAATGGCTGGAGCCACTACAAACGCTTGAAATGATTGGTACAGGAACGTTGCAAATGACTAAAAACGGCACAAAAGCTAAAAATGGCTGGAAAGGGCAGTTAGAAATGGTAGAAATGATTGGAGCCACTACAAATGGTAGAATAGACTGGAACTGCTAGAAATGGCTGGAAACGGTTGCTAGTAAGGGCTTGAGCCGCTGCAAATGCTAGAAATGGCTGGAACGATCTGTTAGAAATGACTGGAGTCACTAGAAATACTAGAAATGGTTGAATAGTTGAAACAAAGTACTACAAATGCTAGAAATGGTACGATGTTTGATGTAGGACCGTTACAAATGGTAAAAGCGTTATAACAGGAACAAGAAATGGTAGGTACAGGAACGTTGCAAATGGCTGGAAACGTTACAAATTGTAGAAACAGCAGAAAACGGTACAAATGCTAGAAATGACTAGAACTGCTACATATAGCTGGTAGAAATGGCTGGAAACGGTACAAATGGTAGAAACAGCAAAAAACGGTACAAATGTTGGAAATGACAGGAAGTTAGATGGTTGGAACAGGGTCCTTAGAAATGACATAGCAGTAAGTTGGATGGTTGAAACAGGGAAATGGTAGGTTAGTTGGACACAGGAACATAACAAATGCTAGAAACGGTATGAAGGTTAAAGCAGGGACATTAGAAATGCTAGAAACACCATAATGAGAATTAGTACTCAACCACAGCTAAAAATGTATTATTCAATTGCCACCAGTTTTGTCACCGAGTATTTGTCACTGGAAAAGGTTACTAGACACAAACGCAACTGTCGCGAACCAAACCACAATCAAATAAGTGCTATCAAAATTACATAGAAAAAAATTGACACATAGGGTTCATAATGATGAAGAGCACCCGGGCTCGGAAGAAGGAAGAACTTGATTGGTAGAATCAAAGATTACAATTTCGGAATGGCTGAATTCTAGTAGATAGGTTCGGGTAGGTTGTGATATTCTAAAGTTTACTTGAAACGCATTATTTCAAAACATAAATATCTCAGAAATTGACGCTGATATATCATAACATATTTGATTAAAATATAATAACATTAGTATGCTTTGTTTGAAAATGAATTCTTAAAATAAATTTGATGATTCTTGTACTAATTTTTTATCAACTTAAGTGCTTCAAGAGCACCTTAATATTATAATATTAGTATTAGCTTTCATAACGAACTAGAGCAAATAAAAGGAACTTATGTACGTTTTCAGAGATTTAGGGAAATATGGCAATATTGCATAAAATGCTCCATAACTTTAATCATTTGAATAAAATGACGCATTTTCCAAGATCTAGGGAATATGGCAATTTGACAACGCTGGCCCCTTAAACAGGGCATTCCGGTCCTCCTGTATGACGTTATCTGATCTTTTCTTACATATTTATTAGTGGGACAGAATGAGACATATAATTTTCCTTATATAGGTTATGTATCTTGTTCTTTAATGAAAACGTACGGCTTTTCTGGGCGCCATAAGCTGCACTCTCATTGGCTGGTTTATCAGCAGACTACCTGCTAATCATCAGTATGTTTACCTTATATGTTTATAATAGTCTTTATGATAGTTAACATAATGAACCAAAGTAGATAAAAGGAACAACTCACCCAAGTAGAAATTTTCAGAAATTTGTCAATGACCACTTAAACAGGACCTGATCCACCTTTTCCATGTCATCATAAGCTGCACTCTCATAGGCTGGTATATCAGTATCTGTAACTTATATTTATGTAAAAAATAAAGCGAAAATAATATCTTACATTTGATCAATTAGATGTTCTTTAAAAAGCAACTATGGTGGTTGCGGAAGAAAATCACTCGACCTATGAGAAAACAATTAATGTGTGTGATTAACATTTTATAATACTAACTTTAAAGAGTTCTATTCCACCCCTCCCAGGAGGCTGAACTCAAGGGGTGTTTGTTTTTTATAGTGGGACATCCCCTATAGGCCTAATATACCCACTGGTTGGCTTCAAGAATAATGACATTGAACATAAAAAACGTTGTAATTTTTTAAATTTTACTATATAGATTTCCTGAAAATTAATATTTTATATTTGTGTGGTGACTTAATCTATATTTCATATATGTGATGACTTAATCCATACTTCATATGTGAGGTGACAAAATCTATATTTCATATGTGTATTTTCTGTTGCACTATCGAATGAACTAGATGACTGGATTATTTTATTAGGTTCTGCTGTACAAGACATTCTTCAAAGTCATGAAAATTGATTTTTGTTTTCACAACAGATTTCTTGATGCCTTTAGCCTTCTTACTTATACCAAAATTTTTAATAATCATGTCAATTTCGATCAAAATTATATACCTTCAAACTATTTCATAAAGATAGAGAGATTGCTGAGAGACGTCGAAGATGTGTGGAGGGGGATATGATTATGACAAAATTGATTGATATGATTCTTTCCAACTAATAAATATGTAAGAAGAGTACAGATGATGTCATACAGAAGGACCGGAAGGCCCTCTTTAAGGGGCCAGCGTTGTCAGATTGCCATATTCCCTAGATCTTGGAAAATGCATCATTTTATCCAAATGATTAAAGTTATGGAGCATTTTAAGCAACATTGCCATATTTCCCTAAATCTCTGAAAACGTACACAAATTCCCTTTATCTGCTTTGGTTCGTTATGAAAGCTAATACTAATAATATTATAACATTAAGGTGCTGTTGAAGCACTTAAATCGATAAAAATTAGTACAAGAACAAAATTTATTTTAAGAATTCATTTTTAAACAAAGCATACCAATATTATTATATTTTAATCAAACATATTATCATATATCAGCGTCAATTTACAAGGCATTTATGTTTAGAAATAATGCGTTTCAAGTAAAATTTAGAATACCGCAACCTCCCTGAACCTATTTACTAGAATTCAGCTATCCTGAATCTGTAATCTTTGATTCTACCAATCAGGTTCTTCCTTCTTCCTAGCCCGGGGCTCTCTTCATCACAGAAGAGATCCCTATGTGTCATTTCGATAGCACTGATTTGATTATGGTTTGGTTCGCGACAGTTGCGTCTGTGTCTAGTAACCTTTTCCAGTGACAAATACTCGTTGAGAAAACTGGTGGCAATTGAATAATACATTTTTAGCTGCGGTTGACAAGTAACTCTCTCCATGCAGTCTTCTAATCACCCAATACGAATCCTGTCAATTCTAGCAATTTTCACAACATTCCAAGTTTTTATCATTCCAACAATCCGGTAACAGTTGCTGCTGACTATCCTTCAGTCTGTTTATTTCAGCTATTTTCATTCATACATCCTGCATTCACGTTTCTAGCATTCCCATTTCAACCATCCTGTTTCTGGCATTTCCATCACAACTCTACAACGCCTGTTCCAACCATCCAACTTCCCGCTATCCGCCCATCCAACTTTATGCCTTTTCCAACATTCCTGTTCCAACCACCCCGTCATTTCCTACTTTCTATTACGTCGTTCCCAGAATTCTCATTATAGTGTTTCTAGCATTTCTAACGTTCCTGCTTCAACCATCCTTTTTCTGGCATTTCCATCACAACTCTACAACGCCTGTTCCAACCATCCAACTTCCCGCTATCCGCCCATCCAACTTTATGCCTTTTCCAACATTCCTGTTCCAACCACCCCGTCATTTCCTACTTTCTATTACGTCGTTCCCAGAATTCTCATTATAGTATTTCTAGCATTTCTAACGTCCCTGCTTCAACCTTCCTACCGTTTCTAGCATTTGTAATGTTCTCGTTTTTAACTATCCTACCATTTCTAACATTTATAACGTCCCTGTTTCAACCATCCAACTTGCTGCTATGTCATATCTAAGGACCCTGTTCCAACCATCCAACTTCATGTCATTTCGAACATTTGTACCGTTTCCTGCTGTTTCTACCATTTCAAGCATTTGTTGCATTTCTACCGTTTATATCTGTATCAGCCATTTGTAGCAGTTCCAGTCATTTCTAGCATTTCTAACATTTCTAACATTCTTGTTCCTGTTATGACGTTTCTTCCATTTGTAACGTCACTGTACCAGTCATTTTTACATTTTTCCCAATTACACCCCCTTTTTTTTCAATACATATTTTTGTATTACAAAATCCTATGAAAATCCAACGATTCTAAATCAGTCGCAATTAATTATCATTCCTCATCTACGTATTTATTTTTTACATTATTCGCTACCCACACCCATTATATTTTCAATGCAACTACACATCTACTTATCGGAATAATCC
This sequence comes from Octodonta nipae, assembly GCA_034190945.1. Lineage (NCBI taxonomy): Eukaryota > Metazoa > Arthropoda > Insecta > Coleoptera > Chrysomelidae > Octodonta > Octodonta nipae. The sequence continues at coordinate 58,231,100 of CM067219.1, forward strand.
AAACCAATTCCTACAAATTATTTAATTTTTATATCACCTTGTCCTTTTCTGCTTTATTCATTCAATGCAACAACACAAATTTTTATCTACATGTGAACGTCATGCAGTTGCGGTTTATGGTTTTAATTATATTTTGTGCTCCTAAATATTTGTGGATATTATATTGGGATGCATTTTCAAACATTTTTTTTGCTTAAAATTGCCGAATTCTCTATATTAAGAGATTTAAGGCCCGGACTGGGGGATCGCATGGCCTTGATTCATACGACGGATTCGGTACGTGCATCACTACGTTCTCGCTGCCGGTTGTTTAGAATTTATCGCTATATGTTCTATTTCTTAACGAAACATCCTTGTTCTATTTTCAACATGAGAGCCTGTCATCAGCATCCTAACTTCTACGCGGCCCTCATCCATCCACGTCACAGCAGCCGTACCCAATAGTCCATAACCCCCTAACTAATAGTCCATAACCTCCATTACATCCCAGCCTGTCATCCGCATCCTAACCTCTACGCGGCCCCCATCCATCCACGTCACAGCAGTCGTACCCAATATAGTCCATAACCTCCATTACATCACAGCCTATCGTTCGCATCCTAACCTCTACGCGGCCCCAATCCATCATAGCAGCCCTGGGGCCCTCATCGGAGTCCTAGTCAACTGTCTTCAACACGTCACAGCAGCCGGGGCCCCCGCAGTCCGCCACGGTCCGAGAACGCGGCCCTCTTGTACACTGAACCTATGACACCCTCGATTGAATTTCACCCCCGCCACTTCCTCACCCTGCTCACGTAAGCTATGGCTTATATACTGTCATGGTCAAATTATTTTTTAATTTTGGGGCATTGGTGTGGCTAAACAGTACTTATGTTGGCAAGGTGGATGCCGTTCTCAACCAAACAATGAGAATCATTACAGGATCTATCAAATCCACACCCATCGAATGGTTACGCTTATTATGCCATATAAAACTACCAAAAATCTGCAAATATTATTCAGAGAGTTTGAAAAGATCTGCAAAAACCTGAACTTGCCGATCCATCAAAACAGAAGTCAAAACAGTCCAACAGAGCCCTACTGATAACTCTAACGGATATACCGAATGAATATCAAACTGGCAGAACAAAGCTTGACAGTCAACATGCTCCTTAAAACCTGGGTCCAATTAAACAAGATTCTTATTGCACATGGTAGAAGTAAGATGTAAGCAAGCGTACATCAATGGAGAAATGACGAAAGCATGTGTATGAAGCGACGCTACGTGGACAGTAGGCCTAAAGATGACATTTGTAACAGTTTTCGAGACTGCGATTTTTAAGATTTTCGAGAAAATTGGCCACTCAAAAGTTGACATTCTAAGATTCCTGTCCACAAATTTACTACTAGGTATTTGCTAGTTTCTACAGCATTATATGGTAAATTTGGAAACTTTTTGCGAAGTTTTTTGGGGTTATATATATATATATATATATATATATATATATATATATATGTTTTTAAGTTTTCGCGGGCACTAAATGTTTTAGGTGGTTTCCGGGAATTCATCCGCGTAGTTGATAACTGATCCCTGCCGGGATCGATGGTAAAATGACGACGTTTCGGCAGAGTCACATCTGCCCTCTTCAGGTCGGTTCGCATAATTCTCGTAGCCTTCTGCTTTCGCTTCTAGTTACTCGAATACTAAGATTTTCTGAAACGAGCGCGTTGTTATATAGTCGCGGCTCGGCGCCTATCGGTTGACACCGTGAACGGCGTCGTGTGATTGGGCCTTGGCGCTCAGTGGGCACGGCTCCATCCTGCTGATTTGTTATTTCCGGTTGAGTTGTTATTGGACGGGTCCGGGCCGGTACGGTGTTTAATAGGATTTTCCAACAATTCGATAAGTTCTGAATTTCATTGCGTGCGTTTAGACTGTGAGGTCTCTTCGCTATTTCAATTGCCTCTCTTACGAGTCTTGATTTTGGGTGTTCTATATTTGCCAGTACTCTGGTGTTCTCAAAGTCTATTCGGTGTGACATCGTTGTGACGTGTTCCGCAATGGATGTTGTTTTTTCCTGCTTTCTTACAGCGTTCTGGTGTTCATCACGTCTAGATTGAATTCTTCTATTAGTTTGCCCCACATAGGTTTTATGACAGTCTGCACATGGAATCTCGTACACTCCCTGTTGTTCTAAAGGGATCCTCGTCTTCGGAGTCCTCAACACCGTGCTTATTTTTCTGTCTGTATTGAAAATAGTATCGATATTGTGTCTCCGTAGAATTCTTGCAATACTGTCTGTGGTCCCTTTGACATACGGTAAATAAGCCTTGGTTATTGGTGTCTCATGCTCCTCCTCTGTTTGTCTCGGTTTTGACTTTAGGGCTCTTTGTATATTTCGGTCTGTAAATCCGTTTTGTCTCAGAGCTGTTTTTAAACTGTCCATTTCCTGTTTGATGTTATCCTGGTCAGCTAGCCTTTGTGATCTGGTTACTAAAGTCTTGACAACGGCTTGTAGTTGGGCTGGGTGGTGATGAGAATTAGCATGAAGGTATCTGTTTGTGTGAGTTTCTTTCCTATATACTGTATGGCCAAGGGTTCCATCTTGCTTCCTATTTATGAGAACATCAAGGAATGGCAGTTGATTGTTGGCTTCAACCTCCATGGTAAATTTTATTTTGTGATGGATGCCATTAAGGTGATCTAAAATAGTATTGAATTGTTCCCTCCCATGAGGCCAAATCACAAATGTATCATCCACATATCGCAACCACAAACTAGGTTTAATAAGAGTTGTTGTTCTTAGTGCCAACTCCTCAAAGTTCTCCATAAAAAGGTTCGCTATAACTGGTGAAAGTGGCGATCCCATTGGAGCTCCTTCCACTTGTTTGTATCGTTGGTTCTCGTAAACAAAATAGGTGTTCATCAGACAGTGCCTTGTTAAGTCTACAAGGTGTTGAGGTGGTTTGTATTTGTCTATTATGATATCCAAGGCTTCGTCGATAGGGATGTTGGTGAAAAGGGACACTACGTCAAAACTTACAAGAAGACACTCTGGTTGTAAGACCGTTTTTCTAAGAATTTCGATGAAATGTGTCGAGTTTTTTACATATGAGTCTGCCCCCTCTGCAAACGGTTGAAGTTGTTGGGCTAGGTATTTGGCTAGGTGTTGTGTTGGGGATCCAATTGAGCTTACTATTGGCCTCAAAGGTGCACCTTCTTTATGTACTTTTGGCAACCCATAGAATTTCGGACATCTCGATGACTTTTCATGCGGAATGAGTTGCAGTTGGAGATTTTTGTCGATCCTACTTGCTTGGATTTTGGCCTTGGTTGTTTTCTCTAGATAAGTTGTTGGGTCAGTAGTAATTTGTTTACATGCTGGATCTTGTAGCAATATTTGAATTTTGTTTGAATAATCCGCTGTATCTAAAATTACAGTCGCATTTCCTTTATCAGCAGGTAGAATGACAATGTCCTTGTTGAGGCGCAGTTGTTTCAAGACCTCATTTTCTTCTATAGATAGGTTCCTTTTGGGTGGTTTAGACTTTCTTAGAACATGTGACACATCTTGTCTAATTATTTCAGCGGTGTTCGCATCTAATTTTGAAACTGCTGTTTCCACGCCACATATTATGCTCTCTGTTGGTATGTGAGAGGGAGCAATAGCGTAATTGAATCCCTTAGCCAACACGCCAATCGAGGAAGTGTTCAATTGGACCGAAGATAAGTTATAAACGGTTTTATTCGTTTCCAGTTGCCGTGAGGTTAGACTGTGACAGTTATTTTCCGAGACAAATTCGTTTTTGGGCTTCTGTTGAAGCTTCAATATGTTAAATTTTGCCTGTTGTTGCATTGTTGTTAACTCTGCTTTCGTTTCGGTCCTAAATTCGCTAATCTCATCGAATTTATCCCATATTATCGGGTGGAGTGTATTGCTTACCTGTAGGTGGATATCTAGGAGTTTAGTACTAAACTCCTAGAGAAGCAAGTAAACTCCTAGATATTACGGGTAAGGCGATGAGATTAGCGGTGCAGAGTGCGACAACTCTTTGAAAATAACACAGTCTAACCTCACGGCAAATGTAAAACCGTTGGTCCAACACTTCCTCGATTGGCAAGGGATTCAATTACGCTATTGCTTGAGAGCATCCAGCAGTTTCAAAATTAGATGCGAACACCGCTGGACCATAAGATGGAACCTATCTATAGCTTGAAGATTGGTGATACGACTGGATACAGCCGATTATTCTTGCTACAAGATCCAGCATACAGTTATCTAGAGAAAACAACCAAGGCCAAAATCCAAGCAAGTAGGATCGACAAAAATCTCCAACTGCAACTCATTCCGCGTGAAAAGTCATCGAGATGTCCGAAATTCTATGGGTTGCCAAAAGTACATAAAGAAGGCGCACCTTTGAGGCCAATAGTAAGCTCAATTGGATCTAGCCAAATACCTAGCCAACAACTTCAACCGTTTGCAGAGGGGGCAGACTCATATGTAAAAAAGTCGACACATTTCATCGAAATTCTTAGAAAAACGGTCTTACAACCATAGTGTCTTCTTGTAAGTTTTGACGTAGTGTCCCTTTTCACCAACATCCCTATCGACGAAGCCTTGGATATCATAATAGACAAATACAAACCACCTCAACACCTTGTAGACTTAACAAGGCACTGTCTGATGAACACCTATTTTGTTTACGAGAACCAACGATAAAACAAGTGGAAGGGGCTCCAATGGGATCGCCACTTTCACCAGTTATAGCGAACCTTTTTATGGAGAACTTTGAGGAGTTGTCACTAAGAACAACAACTCTTAAACCCAGTTTGTGGTTGCGATATGTGGATGATACATTTGTGATTTGGCCAACAATCAACTGCCATTCCTTGATGTTCTCATAAATAGGAAGCAAGATGGAACCCTTGGCCATACAGTATATAGGAAAGAAACTCACACCAACAGATACCTTCATGCTAATTCTCATCATCACCCAGCCCAACTACAAGCCGTCGTCAAGACTTTAGTAACCAGATCACAAAGGCTAGCTGACCAGGATAACATCAAACAGGAAATGGACAGTTTAAAAACAGCTCTGAGACAAAACGGATTTACAGACCGAAATATACAATGAGCCCTAAAGTCAAAACCGAGACAAACAGAGGAGGAGCATGAGACACCAATAACCAAGGCTTATTTACCGTATGTCAAAGGGACCACAGACAGTATTGCAAGAATTCTACGGAGACACAATATCGATACTATTTTCAATACAGACAGAAAAATAAGCACGGTGTTGAGGACTCCGAAGACGAGGATCCCTTTAGAACAACAGGGAGTGTACGAGATTCCATGTACAGACTGTCATAAAACCTATGTGGGGCAAACTAATAGAAGAATTCAAGCTAGACGTGATGAACACCAGAACGCTGTAAGAAATCAGGAAAAAACAACATCCATTGCGGAACACGCCACAACGATGTCACACCGAATAGACTTTGAGAACACCAGAGTACTGGCAAATATAGAACACCCAAAATCAAGTCTCGTAAGAGAGGCAATTGAAATAGCGAAGAGACCTCACAGTCTAAACGCACGCAATGAAATTCAGAACTTATCGAATTGTTGGAAAATCCTATTAAACACCGTACCGGCCCGGACCCGTCCAATAACAACTCAACCGGAAATAACAAATCAGCAGGATGGAGCCGTGCCCACTGAGCGCCAAGGCCCAATCACACGCAGCCGTTCACGGTGTCAACCGATAGGCGCCGAGCCGCCACTATATAACAACGCGCTCGCTTCAGAAAATCTTAGTATTCGAGTAACTAGAAGCGAAAGCAGAAGGCTACGAGCATTATGCCAACCGACCTGAAGAGGGCAGATGTGACTCTGCCGAAACGTCGTCATTTTACCATCGATCCCGGCAGGGATCAGTTATCAACTACGCGGATGAATTCCCGGAAACCACCTAAAACATATATATATATATATATATATATATATATATATATATATATATATATATACTATATTATATTATATTTATGTTATATTTGGAACAATTAACTTCATGCATGTGTTAATTCACATTTATATTACAGAAGTCGAGTAGACTACTTCCGACATCCCTTTACGTGGTTTTATACAATTTTAAATCACGACATCAGGATGAATTAGACCTCAAAGCGGGATTTAAAGTGACCGTTATTGATTCCTCTGATCCAGACTGGTGGAAAGGCAAATGTTTGGGACGATCAGGTTTTTTCCCTTCCAAATATGTAACGAAACTCTCTCCTGGTGAAAAACCATTACAAGTAAGTAATTTATATAAAATTATTATTTTTTAAAGATAACTTACGCAATTATGTAATTAATATAGTACTTCGGCAATGGCTTGTTCGATCCAAAATAAATAAAATGTAAAATTTATTTATATGTACATTGTATAATATGGAAAAATAATTATCAAATATAATCCACAGTAATGATAAGTGTAACCTAAACCAATAATTTCTTGTTGTTGAAATAGAAATAGAAAAATCACCAGTATCTCAAATTACAATATACATTCATTTTAGACAGTATTGTTTGCATTTTTTCCAAAATTTGGTCAGATTTCGGAAATAGTTAATAATTACAGAACTTATAAATATCAAAAAAGGCGAACATTTTACATGAGACTAAATTTTGTTAATTATAAATAAGATGACTGAATTAAATGTAACATACATGATAATTCATGTTAAATTAATTTCAAAAGCATTTTTTAACTATATTAATGTGGGTTTTATTACACAGTTGTCATCCAATTAATTAACTTTAGTCAATGATGATATCAACTTTTAAATTCAAATTACAACACAAACTATAAACAAATTACCATCTGACGTTTAGTGTCAAACTAAAACTAAGCTGAAGGCAATATTCAACTGAACTAACTCTTTTGTCTCGGAACACTTCTTTATGTACTATTTGAGGTTCTAGAGTTTTTCAAAGTGCTCTATTTCACTAACCTAGGAATCAGTATATTTTATCTGAACTGTCAGTTACCAGTTGTTGTTGTCAACGTGATAGGGACAACTATTTGGAATATACAAGATCTCTCCTCGGACTCAGTTATAAATTCTCGTGCCCACCGTTCTGATCCTCCTGATTAAATGAACCTCTATAAGGAGCCAGACGATCTAAATGGACATGCAACACCATTTATCCTTTTTAATCAAACCTGGTTTTCATTCCTTGGTAATTAATGGGTAGCCAGTAAACTTTCCTATAATTGATCTACATATCTTTGATTTACATAGGGCATTCAACTGGTGTCTCAAAGGCAAGGTCAAACCTGAGTCTTAATTTCTTAAGGAACAACACATAAGCTGGTTTTAACCCGGTTTTCTCCTTTATAGCGAATCTGTAGGTGGGAAGGAACATAGGTATGGGCTCATCCCAGTCTCGTTGGTTACTATATACCAATTTAGAAAGATCGGTTTCTAGAGTCTGGTTAAATCTCTCAACCATGCCATCTGATTGTGGGTGTTAAGGCGTAGTTCTGGTTTCGTTAATGCCTATCAAGTCGCAGGCATTCCGGACTAAATTTGATTTAAAGCGTCTGCTTTGGTCAAAATGAAGTTCCATTGGTAGTCCTCTAATCTAATAACTTCTTTACAATTGTGTACTTCTGGAATCCCAGTATGTTCGATGCCAATACTCGTTCTGTCACGAATTTTTTCGACAAACTAATACAATTTCCTGTATATATAACTGCGACAGTTGGTATCTATTAGGATACAAGGTCTATCTTTTGGAGCAATGGTAACATTTCGTCACTGTATAATAAATAGTGCTCTAATATATTTTTTGGAAAAACCAACATCGCTCTTTTACGTTCTATCCCTTATGCATAAAATCAACTTCCAGTGCTGACCGAAAGCGGGGCTATTAGTAATGTGTAATTTGTATCAGTGATTTGGATTATTTGTAGTTGTTTGTCACCGCGACAACGCATTGAGAATGCCAAGTGAAACCTTGGCGAAACGTTTGCGAGTTTCAAACTCGATTCATACTGTAATGTTTTTATTTTCACACTCGGGTTCAGTTCTTGGATTTATTTAAAAACACAGTCCAAGTCACTCTAATTTATTTCCACTACTTTAACACAATTTATATTCACCGAACTATTTAAAATTTACCTCTACTTAAATGTACGGCTGTCGAATACTGAATGATTCCCATAGCCAGCTGTCTTTATTTATATATTTCTCTCGGAATTCTCTGGCAAGTCAACGAACCATCGGGAAACTTCTTTCATCTGTTCTGGAAGCTTCAAGGGAATTCCTAGTAACGGCAGCGGTCGGCCTTGGGTCGATAGACAAACAATATTTCGGCTTCCCAGTAAAATCGGAGGTATGTTGCTTCCACGAATTGGATGATGGCCGATTGCACCTGTTACCGGCTGAATTCTCGTAACAATACTAACGAACGCATGTATTCCCGGATAAATTTCTTCATATATATATATATATATATATATATATATATATATATATATATATATATATTTCGTGGTTATGATGGACTTTTATTTATTTTAAACTTGTCCACTCCGTAAAAACTCCACACAATTTTCGTTTTCTTCAACAAAACTGCTCCGACTCTTGAATTTTATTTAAATGTTATTTAGGCGCCAATTGACCCTTTGTCAATAATAAAACAAATCAATTTCTTTATTAAATATATTATCAAACCTTTTAAATAAACTTGAAAATTATCAACCTTTTAAAATCAATTTCAAAATTCAAAACACAATATAATAAACCAAATCAAGAAATAAATTTCAAATAAATATCAAAACACCTTATAAATATCAATGACTAATCTAAAAAGATTTGCTGTATCGAAATGATTCTAAAATTCCTTTTAACAAAATAATTTCAAGATCAATGAACCTTCAAATGCGATGTTTTCAAACTTTACACCGTTGCTAAAATGATTATTTCGTTCTTTAAAAAATCTAATAGTTAAATGAAAATCAAAAAAATATATAAATGTTTAAATACATCCAATAGTAAATACCTTTTTACTTTAACTTTTTTAAAGTGCTTTCACTTTTTTACTGTGGAACTAGTTCTAATCAGGTTACTCTCTCACCTCGTATGAGGTACTGTGCTGCCTAACGTTGTGATATTTCTGCTACCATCAATGTTTTATTATAATACTTTGTTACCAATATAAACTGCTTCACTGTTTGCTACCAAATAATTCTGCTACCATGAAAAGTTTACTATTTGTTCAATTATCAAACTGACTTCTTTGCTTTTGATTGCTGTTATTGTTTTCTGATACTTGATTTCAGTACATTTCCATTTAAACTTGTACTGTATTGTGACTATTTTACTCAGCTTTCATCACTTAAAAATTCTTTGACCCAATTATTTTTTTTAAGGTTAACAACAACTGTCACTTTGTACTCTTGAACGAGGTTTACTGTTACACTTATAAATTTCGACTCTCTCTAACCGCTGTCAGTTCTTGCTTTTTATAGTTTTTGATTTGACATAGGACTGAACATTTTAAACTTTTTAGATCCGCATATTTGAAAGTCCATTTTTACACAAAATAATCTACTCCCTGATATTTAATTTCCTATTTAAATACCTTTCCAAAATACCCTCTACTTTTCTTTAAAATTGAACTTTTAACTCTCTTGTTCTATGTCATCCAGTACCTGTTGGTTTAATTGTTGACCTGTTATTTAATTTTATTACAAATTTTTATTGTTGCCACAAAACAATACTACCACTGGACTCAGCGTTCCGTACTTGCTTTGTCGTATGAATTTCAGTCTAATCCGATCTTTAAATCTGTCAATATTTCGCTCCAAAGTTATGTTTGACATTAGAATTTAGATTGGTTATTTTTGTTGGAAACAGTGCATTTTCAATCTTTAATTAATCAAAAATTATTTAATAAGATTCTAAAGTTTCTAATTAGTTACCCAAATATACTGAAACTATGAAATTACAATAAAATTTTGACTATGAAATTTGTCTCCTGTCAGATTGAAATTTGATGTCTCGAAATAAAGGTACGTTTTATATTTTCATTTCATTAAATGATGTTACTGTAACATAACAAGTCAATAGAATACTTTTATATCATCATTTGATTACCTACTCTCTTTTTAATAAATTTAGTTTAAACTGTCACATTTGCTAATTTTCTAAAAATGCACTTACTGTTTGAACTTGTTGTTGTGTGAATCATGACACATGACAAGTTTACAGTCTAGTTTTATATTACAATCATTTCTATTCACGTTTTGATCTTTAAATTGCATTTGATGTTTTCATATCCCTTTTACATGTTTTTTACAATCATTTTACAAAATTCTCATTGTTCTCTAATACTGGCATTTTTGTTTCAATTCAGCATTTATTATTTATATACTATTCATTTATTAATCAGAACTTATTATTGATGTGATTCCCATTATTTGGATATGTTTCTTTCGATTTCAATATATATATTTGATTTTAAGTTTTCGCGGGCACTAAATGTTTTAGGTGGTTTCCGGGAATTGATACGCGTAGTTGATAACTGATCCGTGCCGGGATCGATGGTAAAATGACGACGTTTCGGCAGAGTCACATCTGCCCTCTTCAGGTCGGTTCGCATAATTCTCGTAGCCTTCTGCTTTCGCTTGTAGTTACTCGAATACTAAGATTTTCTGAAGCGAGCGCGCTGTTATATAGTCGCGGCTCGGCGCCTATCGGTTGACACCGTGAACGGCTGCGTGTGATTGGCCCTTGGCGCTCAGTGGGCACGGCTCCATCCTGCTGATTTGTTATTTCCGGTTGAGTTGTTATTGGACGGGTCCGGGTCGGTACGGTGTTTAATAGGATTTTCCAACAATTCGATAAGTTCTGAATTTCATTGCGTGCGTTTGTCTTGATTTCGGGTGTTCTATATTTGCCAGTAATCTGGTGTTCTCAAAGTCTATTCGGTGTGACATCGTGGTGGCGTGTTCCGCAATGGATGTTGTTTTTTCCTGCTTTCTTACAGCGTTCTGGTGTTCATCACGTCTAGCTTGAATTCTTCTATTAGTTTGCCCCACATAGGTTTTATGACAGTCTGCACATGAAATCTCGTACACTCTCTGTTGTTCTAAAGGGATCCTCGTTTTCGGAGTCCTCAACACAGTGCTTATTTTTCTGTCTGTATTAAAAATAGTATCGATATTGTGTCTCCGTAGAATTCTTGCAATACTGTCCGTGGTCCCCTTGACATACGGTAAATAAGCCTTGGTTATTGGTGTCTCATGTCCTCGTCTGTTTGTCTCGGTTTTGACTTTAGGGCTCTTTGTACATTTCGGTCTGTAAATCCGTTTTGTCTCAGAGCTGTTTTTAAACTGTCCATTTCCTGTTTGATGTTATCCTGGTCAGCTAGCCTTTGTGATCTGGTTACTAAAGTCTTGACGACGGCTTGTAGTTGGGCTGGGTGTGATGAGAATTAGCATGAAGGTATCTGTTGGTGTGAGTTGCTTTTCTATATAATGTATGGCCAAGGGTTCCATCTTGCTTCCTATTTATGAGAACATCAAGGAATGGCAGTTGATTGTTGGCTTCAACCTCCATGGTAAATTTTATTTTGTGATGGATGCCATTAAGGTGATCTAAAAAAGTATTGAGGTGTTCCCTCCCATGAGGCCAAATCACAAATGTTTCATCCACATATCGCAACCACAAACTGGGTTTAAGAGTTGTTGTTCTTAGTGCCAACTCCTCAAAGTTCTCCATAAAAAGGTTCGCTATAACTGGTGAGAGTGGCGATCCCATTGGAGCTCCTTCCACTTGTTTGTATCGTTGGTTCTCGTAAACAAAATAGGTGTTCATCAGACAGTGCCTTGTTAAGTCTACAAGGTGTTGAGGTGGTTTGTATTTTTCTATTATGAAATCCAAGGCTTCGTCGATAAGGATGTTGGTGAAAAGGGACACTACGTCAAAACTTACAAGAAGATACTCTGGTTGTAAGACCGTTTTCTAAGAATTTCGATGAAATGTGTCGAATTTTTAACATATGAGTCTGCCCCATCTGCAAACGGTTGAAGTTGTTGGGCTAGGTATTTGGCTAGGTGTTGTGTTGGGGATCCAATTGAGCTTACTATTGGCCTCAAAGGTGCACCTTCTTTATGTACTTTTGGCAACCCATAGAATTTCGGACATCTCCATGACTTTTCACGCGGAATGAGTTGCAGTTGGAGATTTTTGTAGATCCTACTTGCTTGGATTTTGACCTTGGTTGTTTTCTCTAGATAAGTTGTTGGGTCAGTAGTAATTTGTTTATATGCTGGATCTTGTAGCAATATTTGAATTTTGTTTGAATAATCCGCTGTATCTAAAATTACAGTCGCATTTCCTTTATCAGCAGGAAGAATGACAATGTCCTTGTTGAGGCGCAGTTGTTTCAAGGCCTCATTTTCTTCTATAGAGAGGTCCTTGTTGGAAAATCCTATTAAACACCGTATCGGCCCGGACCCGTCCAATAACAACTCAACCACAAATAACAAATAAGCAGGATGGAGCCGTGCCCACTGAGCGCCAAGGGCCAATCACACGCAGCCGTTCACGGTGTCAACCGATAGGCGCCGAGCCGCGACTATATAACAGCGCGCTCGCTTCAGACAATCTTAGTATTCGAGTAACTAGAAGCGAAAGCAGAAGGCTACGAGAATTATGCGAACAGACCTGAAGAGGGCAGATGTGACTCTGCCGAAACGTCGTCATTTTACCATCGATCCCGGCAAGGATTAGTTATCAACTACGCGGATGAATTCCCGGAAACCACCTAAAACATTTAGTGCCCGCGAAAACTTAAAAACAAATATAGTGAATCTCTACGGGGAGAATACTTTTCATTTGTGTAAAACATTTGAGAAATTACGCGCGAAAAGAAGCAAACCTTTGTGCGATCTACATTTTTTACAACGAAGCCGCGATGAAGGAGTTATTCCGAAAAACATGACGGTAAAGTTCTGGAAGAACAACAGAAAAACACAGAATATCTTATGGAAAGCTAGTTGTGCCCTACTTAGGGAAGCCATACGAGATGTCAGAAGAGATTTGGATGTTCTTAATACTAAACTCCTAGATATCCACCTACAGGTAAGCAATACACTCCACCCGATAATATGGGATAAATTCGATGAGATTGGCGAATTTAGGCCCGAAACGAATGCAGAGTTAACAACAATGCAACAACAGGCAAAATTTAACAAATTGAAGCTCCAACAGAAGCCCAAAAACGAATTTGTCTCGGAAAATAACAGTCACAGTCTAACCTCACGGCAATTGGAAACGAATAAAACCGTTTATAACTTATCTTCGGTCCAATTGAACACTTCCTCGAATGGCGTGTTGGCTAAGGGTTTCAATTACGCTATTGCTCCCTCTCACATACCAACAGAGAGCATAATATGTAGCGTGGAAATAGCAGTTTCAAAATTAGATGCGAACACCGCTGAAATAATTAGACAAGATGTGTCACATGTTCTAAGAAAGTCTAAACCACCCAAAAGGAACCTATCTATAGAAGAAAATGAGGCCTTGAAACAACTGCGCCTTAACAAGGACATTGTCAGTCTACCTGCTGATAAAGGAAATGCGACTGTAATTTTAGATACTGCAACTCATTCCGCGTGAAAAGTCATCGAGATGACCGAAATTCGATGGGTTGCCAAAAGTACATAAAGAAGGTACACCTTTGAGGCTAATAGTAAGCTCAATTGGATCCCCAACACAACACCTAGCCAAATACCTAGCCCAACAACCTCAACCGTTTGCAGAGGGGGCAGACTCATATGTAAAAAATTCGACACATTTCACCGAAATTCTTAGAAAAACGGTCTTACAACCAGAGTGTCTTCTTGTAAGTTTTGACGTAGAGTCCCTTTTCACCAACATCCCTATCGACGAAGCCTTGGATATCATAATAGAAAAATACAAACCACCTCAACACCTTGTAGACTTAACAAGGCACTGTCTGATGAACACCTATTTTGTTTACGAGAACCAACGATACAAACAAGTGGAAGGAGCTCCAATGGGATCGCCACTCTCACCAGTTATAGCGAACCTTTTTATGGAGAACTTTGAGGAGTTGGCACTAAGAACAATAACTCTTAAATCCAGTTTGTGGTTGCGATATGTGGATGATACATTTGTGATTTGGCCTCATGGGAGGGAACACCTCAATACTTTTTTAGATCACCTTAATGGCATCCATCACAAAATAAAATTTACCATGGAGGTTGAAGCCAACAATCAACTGCCATTCCTTGATGTTCTCATAAATAGGAAGCAAGATGGAACCCTTGGCCATACAGTATATAGAAAAGCAACTCACACCAACAGATACCTTCATGCTAATTCTCATCACCACCCAGCCCAACTACAAGCCGTCGTCAAGACTTTAGTAACCAGATCACAAAGGCTAGCTGACCAGGATAACATCAAACAGGAAATGGACAGTTTAAAAACAGCTCTGAGACAAAACGGATTTACAGACCGAAATATACAAAGAGCCCTAAAGTCAAAACCGAGACAAACAGACGAGGAGCATGAGACACCAATAACCAAGGCTTATTTACCGTATGTCAAGGGGACCACGGACAGTATTGCAAGAATTCTACGGAGACTCAATATCGATACTATTTTCAATACAGACAGAAAAATAAGCACTGTGTTGAGGACTCCGAAGACGAGGATCCCTTTAGAACAACAGGGAGTGTACGAAATTTCATGTGCAGACTGTCATAAAACCTATGTGGGGCAAACTAATAGAAGAATTCAAGCTAGACGTGATGAACACCAGAACGCTGTAAGAAAGCAGGAAAAAACAACATCCATTGCGGAACACGCCACCACGATGTCACACCGAATAGACTTTGAGAACACCAGATTACTGGCAAATATAGAACACCCGAAATCAAGACTCGTAAGAGAGGCAATTGAAATAGCGAAGAGACCTCACAGTCTAAACGCACGCAATGAAATTCAGAACTTATCGAATTGTTGGAAAATCCTATTAAACACCGTACCGGCCCGGACCCGTCCAATAACAACTCAACCGGAAATAAATCAGCAGGATGGAGCCGTGCCCACTGAGCGCCAAGGGCCAATCACACGCAGCCGTTCACGGTGTCAACCGATAGGCGCCGAGCCGCGACTATATAACAGCGCGCTCGCTTCAGAAAATCTTAGTATTCGAGTAACTAGAAGCGAAAGCAGAAGGCAGAGAATTATGCGAACCGACCTGAAGAGGGCAGATGTGACTCTGCCGAAACGTCGTCATTTTACCATCGATCCCGGCAGGGATCAGTTATCAACTACGCGGATGAATTCCCGGAAACCACCTAAAACATATATATATATATATATATATATATATATATATATATATATATATTTAAAAGAGGTGAAGAGAAAGGAATACTGTTAGTCGATTTATGTGCTATTCCTATATATGAACACAATGCAAGTTTTTATTGATTCATTTTCTTGCACTTATATATCACCCATTAATTGACTGCCAAAGGTTGTCTATTTTTTCAAAAGTATAGTTTTGTTCAATTTATTATTCAGTACTCTTACTATGTATTCTCTATTTTCTTGCTGTCAAATTTTTCCAAGTGACATTTTATCTGCTTTCTTATACCGACATTCTTTGGTTTCATATGAAGTTTTCTGAATACAATACGCTGGTTTGAAATCTGATCGAGAATAAGTTCTTACACTTTTAATTCCGTTTCTATATCGTTATTATTTAGTCTATCTGATGTCCATTAAGTCCTTTCTTGTTTATCACCTTGTCTTTTCCGTGTATATAACCGTTTTTCTGAAAGCTGCAACCAAGGATTTGGTAGCATTAAGTTTTCTTCATTGCAGAACTGTACAAGCATATCAGTCTCATTTCATTTGCGAAGACAGAAGCCTTCAATAATTTCTTCGAATATTCCTCTTTGGTCACATTTAAGATTAAGCAGAAACTAATTGATATGTAAATTATATGGTTGATTTATAATCCGGAAAAAAAACTAATTTTATGTTATACATTTTTATCAATATAATAAATTGCTTCAAAAATTGTACTTTTTCAATAAAATTGGAGAGATTTGTTCCTAGTAATCATTGAATTGAATTTTTAAATAAGTTTGATAAACTGAAACTTATTATGTTGTTTGTAATTTTAGGTTACACATAACCTACAAGTATCAGACGGAGATAATGGACTGATGCTACTTAGGGACCAAATAGTAATACAGATTGGAGAAGAAATCGATGGAATGGTGATGATAAGATCTGCTGATGATCGTCAAGGAATTTGCCCAGTCAAATTTCTTCAAGACGTGTGACAACATAATGTAGTAGCTCCTCAATCAGCTACTCCCGGTAATTGCCCAATAAAATTGCAAAACATACCTCAGCCTCCCATTCTCAAAAAAATTTATTATCATTATCCAACAACAATTATCCAAAATAACATTTCAAGTAAACAAAATAATAAAAAAAACATAAGTTCCAGCAATTTTCTTCAATATTACTACAACAATTTTACAAAAAAAAGTAAAAATACAAACGTATATAATAACGTTTTAAATCGCAGAAGAACGGAATTGGCTTTTTTGCACGGCAAAGCTCCATTTTCCTCTACAAAACGGCCTCTTTCCATTCGGCTTTCAACTCCAAAACATGTTGTCAGTTTCTTTCAGAAGTCGTTCAAAACAGACTCGCAAAAAAGGCCTCTAATACTGCAAGAATATAATACCTCAACTTTAAGAATGCCTGATTTTCAGATAATACCAAATAAAAATGGGCTAAAAATTTCCTCCATTTATACAATCAGTGAAAATGTTGACAAGTTAAGCTTATATAGAAAGAATTTATATATTTCGTCAAATAGCCGGCCTCTATTTGTTAGACTGTAGTCAAATTAAGAAGAGAATTCCACTATTTTTGTAAATATAATTTTAAATGTACTGAATATTGTCAATAATAGAGAGAATGTAAATAATTATTTACGATATCCGTTACATATTGTATAAAGTATTTTTTTATTATACTTCACAGCTACCCACATAAATAAAACAATAAACTGTTTTCACTATTCAATAATCCACAGTTATTTCATCACTGATAACAACGTTAAAATGTTTCCTAAATGATTGTTGGGGCATTCACACTTTTAAATTTAACATTTTAATTGTTTCTTTATTGCCATTGACAAAAGGGTCCTAGACCCCGAAACGTTTGGAATCGATGAAATAAACAGAATTTGTTACAAGTGTGGTGTTATTCCCAAAAATTCCATTATCACAAAAAGTTTGACATGTTTTCACACAGTTCAGTTTAAAATTTTCCATTTTATTACAATTTCTCATGAAGTCTGAAGTGAACCTTAAAATATTCTGTTCTTATAACATATAAACACTTTTCTATTAACTGTATAAAGTTCCAAATTGTGACAATTATTGCTGACGACCTTTTCCGAAACACAATGAACTTGTTTTTATTAAGAAGCCACTCTTTTATTGTATAATCCCTTTTAATTATGGATGTTTAACCATAATTAAATAGAAATTTTAAAAACTTAGATCTTGGGTTAAATATAAATTGACATTCTTATTTGAAATAGTAATTTACATTAAAAAGTATAGCTTTTTATTGCGTTTTATTGTATTAGGTTCAAAGAAAAATTTTAAAATCCGCAATGGGTAATTTTCGGTAGGTTCAAAGAAAAATTTTAAAATCCGCAATGGGTAATTTTCGGAGTCTATAATTGGTTATAATAATCACTAATACTGTGAAAATGAAATTTCAAGAACAAAATGATTGTATCATATTATAATATGGGGAGGCTGGACTGTGACAGCTCTTTTCTTATTTATTTGAATACAATTATACAGAATAAAAACAAGTTTTAAGTGAACGTTATATACATTCTCTCTTACGACATCTGCATGATATATAATTCTAAGTTTGATACCAATATTACTCTATACCTATTTAATTACTCCCAAATAATTACTTTGCTCAATAATTGTTGATCTTTGTACATCATTCCAAGCAAATATCAGCAAAAAAGATTACAGGGAGGACAAATAATAATTTTATGTAAACATTTAATAGTCCCAAAATAACATTTTTCTTGATATTTTCAAGAGATTCATTGTACCTGTAAATTACTGGAACATTGCTATTACTCTGATTTGATCTGCTCTCCATAAAACAGGGTTATAAATTGTCTGAACAATGAACAAATATTCACTGAAAGTTTATTAGATTTTATTAACAAAATGTAATTAATATATTAGTTTCATTGTAAACTACACCTAATAAATTGTAATTTAAATGACAATAACAGACTTTCCGCACTTACTGGTAATTTGTAATTAGGAATATTGATTGAAATTCCCTTGCTTCACAAGTGTTTCGGACAATTATAACTAAAAACGGGATGACTATGACTTTAATAAGGAAGGTCTGTTACTCTCAATATACGTTAGCAACTCAACTCCTCTAGTTAAATTAGTAAAGAGTCGAACAAATATTATACAAATTTGTTTATCTAAAACAAGTATTCGCTACTTCCCCATTAGTTAATTTAATAGGAAATTTTATTCATTCAGTTATTTATTATAACTGAAACTATTAAGACAAAACTTGCAAACTATCAAAAGTATGAGCTTATTGGTATACAATTTTAAAAGATTGTTTTTTTTTGGCAAACAGTTAAATGAAAAACGTATGTTTTCAAACAAGTGTTTTAACCTCTACACTGATCTTCACTTGAAGGTTAGTTTAAGGTTAGTTTATTAAAGGTTTTATTTTTTGTACTCTACCGATACAAATACGGTTATCGACATGGCCGTGACGACTCATCATTTACAATGACGTTGTCATGTTGTCATGCACATTATTACCGTTTTTGATGACAGGAGTAAAAATAAAGTAAAGTATCAGGTCAAACTGAATGAGTGACTTTTATGGGTTTTTAATGAGTTTCTAAGACCATTCGTTCGCCGGGTCAAGAATAGCAGGAAATTTAGAATAGACAAAGGGAGGTTAAACGGCTTTGGCTTCGGTTATTTTAAGGTTAAGTTTGTTTGTTGCAGTCATATTCTTACCATTATATGATTACAGCATATCATTAACTGAGGTTGATTTCCTTTTCCACCAGGTTTAATTTTTGCACAATGACTTTTATTAAACACAAAAGTTAATTCAAGGGAACGATTAAATTTCAACTTAAAATTATCAGAAATGGTGTACCTAAGAAATCTCAGAGTAAACTAAGAGACGTTTCAGATTTTTGTTAATTAGTTGTTCTACGTATTTAATACACTGGTATGTTGCAAAATTCTTATAACCGGGGCGTTACATTTTGACTTATAGTCTGGATTTTTAACTAGTTTTTGGTCTCTCTAATGAAACGCTTCAATGGAAAATTGAAAAATTGCTCTTTTTTCGTGTTTTATGTTTATAAATTTCTTCTGCTGCTTACTGTATCCTGGATGATACTCCAACTAATATTTCATTAACAATTTCTTTAACATATACGATGTATCATCGTAACTCCTAGGTTAGAATGTCACGATGAAATTTGCAGGTTAACTTCACCTGCCAGAGATATTGAATATTCTCTTCGAAGTGTCATTCTTTCGTAAGTAAAATAATATTTATAACAAATATTGGTTCTGGTCGGGAACGTTCAGTTACGTTTCCCAGAAAACAATCACTAGTATTAATTTAACCGAAAGTCCTAAATGTCGAACATTCTATCTCACGTCAACATATTTAACGTGATGTATCAAATACATAAATAATTATGATGAAATGAAACTAATTACTTTGTTTACTATCACTAACACATATGATAGTAAACAAAGTAATTAGTTTTCATTTCATCATCATGATTGACTATCACAAAGTAACGGCTTCCACAATCGATTTTTACATAAATAATTCTTCGAGATGACATTCTCTTGTAGGCAGCACAACTGATGAAGGTTCCCGACCAGAAACAATATACAAGATGCAATATGTACAGTACAGATATTTTGGCAGGTGAAATAAAAAGCCTTAACAATGATGTTTCTATTTTATATAGTTAAAGAACTAATTTCACTACATCTGGTAACCTTATACTTGTACGGTACGACAATATTACTCCAAAAAGTGACATTTTTCTAAATGGATGATGAAAAATTATTGTAAAACAACCGTTTTGCAATAAAACGAAAAGCCTAATATGCATGTGCACGTGAAAAATCGTGATATGAAACTGGATTTACATATGTTAAAAGTTTATCCTAGAATTCTTGATTTGTGAATAATTTCATCAATTAAACATATTATCACTTCACAAAAAACACCACCAGAACATTGTTCGATTTAATATCAACAGAAAATGGTTGGATTTAATATTGAAATGAAACTTTTTTTTTTCGCTAAGCGAAACCACATCAAAATATTACATTATTATAAATTCTAATTTATTAACTCTGTTGGAAATTATTAAATAACCATGGCTTAAACGTGCATTTTTGAAATAGGAATGGTGTATAGTTTTATGCTCTTTTACAAATAAGCGGTTAAATACTCATTTAAGTGCTTACTTTATGCTAGTTGACAACTTTGAACATTTTTTTCTCATAAATCATAAACTCTTAAAATGTTGTTTATAACTAGCCGATACTCGCGGATTCATCCGCGTATGCAGTGTACAATTATTTCCAAAAAGAAATAGCTTATACATCATATAACAATTACTTTATATAACACAGTTTTCTAATGTCGTTGAACCTACATAACTGCACTACAAATCCGCCAATCCCGAATGTATACCACCCAAATTGCAACTGTTTAAGGGCCACCCTATAATTTAATTAATTTTAATCAAAATTTTTTGACCCACATTGTAACTCTACTTCACCCTATAGTGCAACCATCCTGCATATGTCGCTGTTTATTTGTAGCCCAATATAACATTTTTTAAATACTCAACTATAGCTATACTCCACCCTAACTTTCAGCTACGAAACTGCTACGCAACATAAAAAATATTTATGAAAATGTTTGATCTGCATTCTATCTTGTAAAGCACAATTTTCTTTCACCCTAGATTTTAACCACCCTTTATATATTACTTTTTCTAACATTCTGTTAAATACTGTAACTGATCATGGTCTACCCTATATCACAAGTTTACATTTTTTACAATACAACATTCAACTTTTATTTGAACCTCATTGTATAACTATAAACTTATTTCTAACTATATTTAAACCATCTTGTATATGCTACTGCCAATTAGTCAATCATTAAAATCTGTCTATCAGTTTTTGAACTATCCTATATTACCATAATTTTATAACACAAGATATTGCAACCACCCTATGTTTTCACTATCTTATCTATACTACTGCTTATGGACTGTGCTATATTGCCTTTTTTCAGATATTTTCTAAACCACAGTGGAAGGTAATTTCTTCACCTTATATTTCAACAACACATTATATGCAACTAACATTATTTTATTCACCCTGAATAGCTATAATTCATCCTACATAACAAAACGTAGCGTTTTTTGATCCACTCTGTTTAACTATAATTCTACTCCACCCTTTATTTCAACCACCCTGTAAGTGCGGTTACTTATGGGCCAGCCAATATAACATATTTTATATCACCATCACCAATCCTCAATATATTTCACCTACACTACAGCTTCTTGTGAGCCACCCTATATAACAATTTTATTCATTATTTCTTGAATAACTTAGCATAACTCTACTTCAGCCTATATTACAAATATCCAGTATTTACTGTAATTTTTTAAACCAGACTACAATGTAAAGTGTAATTCTTAAAATTAATCACATTGTATATAACTATAATTTTACTTCGCCCCACTTTTCAGGTATTCCGTATATGCAACGCTCATGTTCCATCCTATATAACAATATTTTTCTCCCGTTTTTAATCCACCCTGTTATTCTATTCCACCTTTTATATGCAACTATTTATTCGCCACCCAATATTACATTTTGTTCCACTCTGTATACTTATAATTCTATTGCAACATATATTTCAACCATTCTGCATAAATAACTATTTCTAACATTTTTCAACTCATTTTATACCTGTAATAATTATACTACAGCCTAGAATTTTAAGTGCCTATGGGCTACCCTACCCTTTTTATTATCTACTCTGTATAAATATAATTTCACGCTACCTGTTTTTCAGCCACATCGTATATGCAACTATTTATGGCCAAACGCAATATAACTTTTTTGAACCACCCCATATAACTAATTCCACTACCCCTTATTTCAACCACATTGTATATATGCAGCTGCTAATCGGCCACGTAATATATAAATTTTTTAACCTATGTAATTGTACTTGACTCTATGTCTCACCTACCCTATATATGGAATAACCTGTAAAATTACTCTTGCTATATCAGTTGATTTTTTTTAATCGAAACATGTTGGCATATTTCGAATTTTCAATAAAGGTATTCTAGTAGAAGTTACTAATATTTGGTGCGTGCGGTAGAACCAATAGAGTTTTTTTTGTTGTCCAACATAGTATAAGTTTGATCGCTATATCTACTGTTTCTGTCAATGTAGGGAGATAAAATGTATACCACATTTTAAGTCAAACTATTATTATTTCCTGTCAACAAATTATATTTACTGGTTAATGAGTTATAAAATATCTATCGTGGTTGGGTCCTTTTCGACAATTTCAAAATTTCTTCCCTCCTCCTCACCAGTTGGCATGGAAAATATCTTCGACAATAGCCACCTCGTTGTTCCCTTAAATACCGTGTGTTGTGTGAAGGATTGTAACTAAATTTACAAATATCCGCAGACCGGATAAAATCCCAAATTAAATTCTTCCGCGTACAAACGGCATGTTAGTTAATACTATGTCGTTTTTCTAATGAACGGTTGTCCTTTTCTCACTCTCAGATATAAAAAAGATTTAAGGCTTCTGGCATACAATTCTTATTTTTTTAAAACAGTGGTCAAAAATTAGTAAATAGCTATTTTATTAATATACTATTAACACTTAGGGAGTATGCAGATTGGGGTCACCCGTCGAACTTCCTTTTTTATTCTTGATAATGTGTCCAAAGAAGAGCCGAAACGTCGACTAGTTCACAAATTTAAAAGCAGTTAGGATAGTACTTACGCATATGTAAATTGTAAATATCACATCCGTCAATAATGAACAGAAAACATACTGTTTATATAAGGGTACCATAGAAACAAATAATTTAAAAATATGTGACGAATAAATTGGAATTGTGTGCATGCTCGTATACGGCTCAATGTACTTTTTATATTTGCAATCTAAGTGCAATTTATATAAAAGGGGAAGGAGTGAAAAATATTAAAATTAAAAAAAGACTTTCGATATTTTAACTTACAAATGCACTTGAATAGGAATTGTCCCTTTATATATTTAGAGATAATTGGTTCAACGTCTGTGCGCTGTGATTCTGCTTTAATTATCAATAGATGTAATATTTTGTTAAGTAAATTGATCACAAAAAAGTGCATTTAACCAGATATACTTAGATTTGAATCTCCGTCAAATACTTTATTAAATTTTAATTATATTCCTTTCAATGTATCAGATTTATTTATCTTCAGAGTAAATAAATTATCAACTTAGAAAAATATTTACATGGCTGTAATTGATTATTAATGTCTTAGACTTGAGTTGAAAGACAAAATAACATATTTTTTGTGTAAGGCAAGTGTGACATAATATACCAAAATATTGATATTATTGTGTAACTTGTTTTGCCTATTGCAAGACTCTTCTGATGTTTATTAGTCTTGTGGTTTTGTTTGTAAAATGGCAAAAAATCAAGTTGTCATAAATCACATGTACTGCGCCTAAGACATATTTAACGATTGAGTTTTTAAGTTGAACCTGATTTGATAAATTGAACATAAACTTAAATTAAAAACTAAACACTATTAAAATTGAAAAAAAATGAAGCAAACATTACCTGGAACGACAACTTTAGTTACAATAATTTCACTATAATTAAAAGCATTTCAAATAAGTTTTTTTAACTGATTAAATATTTCCCAAGGAATATATTATTTGCGTGCGGAACCTTAAAATATATAAACTAAACCTTTTCTGAAGTATTTTTAAATGTAACTTGTAACTATTTCAATGACATCCTATCCTTAACAACCGAATGGACATAAGCGTGCGTCTGACTGTGCTGACTGAAAAGCTTGACGAAAGTCGGAAGGTAATTTAGTTCAGACCTACCAGTAATAGCCCGTAGGTGCCAATATGTTTCAAAATCAGTTTCACTCCGAATCTGCGAGTCAGTTAACGATTTTGTTTGCAGCGCTCCGTCCCGGACTATAATACCACATTATCTCAATCAATTCTTGTAAACCCAGAATTCTGTATTCACACCGACAGTTGTTTGAACTTTCAAGTTGCACAGACATAAAACTGTGTTAACGCACTCTAAGTGAATGTCTGTATCAAACATGTAGTGTCACATATTTCACACATCTCTGCAACTCAGTGACCAAAAAGTTTTAAGTAGCGAGCGGTCTGGTGGTCAAGATTGGCTATCACATAATAACCGGTTCCACACCTTCAAGTGAAATCATCACCATGAAATGTTTTATATTTAATAATTTACACTATTTAATATATAAATGATATAAAAAAATATTAATCAAAATCATTTTCCGTACAAAACACATAACTGTCAGATGTATTTCCAGCGATGGTACTCATTTTTTTCATAAATCGTCTTCCAGCTTTTATTTTGAACAGTCCTTCCTGTTTAGTATCCCAAATAATTGTTGAAAGTTCTTTAAAGAGATTAGTTTAAAAACAAAAAAAAAAACAAGATCAACTGGTAACGAAATTATTCGACGATTCTAGGAATATTTGTAATGATTACTGTTAAAATTCATTGTGAGAAAGGACAATTCTAAATATAATTCGATATTTTAAAGAAAGTAGTTATTCTTTAAAGACTCCAATGGAAAAACATTTGACTTTGCTTAAAATCGTTTGAGTGTGGATCTCTCGAGTGAATGTCATTTGATTCACTGACCATTCATTTTTTTTAAGGCATCTAAGGGTATAGTTCTAAAACTAGGTTCATTCCTGCATTGTTCGGACAAAGTTAACAAAAATTAAAATGTTGTCATCATTGGTGACTGTTTCTTTGTTTTCAGGCTATCGTACGAGTGGTACCAGAATAATACTTATCAACATTTAATTGACTGTTCACTAACTTCATTAACTTTTTTTATAACTCGTATACCTAGTCGTAGATTCAATTTACATCCTAGTAGGTGAGCTCACTAGCCTTAGATTAATACCCAGTTATTATAATTACTACAAATACTTCGCTGTCAATAACAGGTGAGCTCGTAAGGGTTCGTAATGTTCTTATTCAATAGTTTGCTATTCTTTGGATGTAAGGCTCTTTCATATTTTGCCGTGTTGTCCAATTCTAAACTCCATGTACCTAGTGGGTTTTTTATTATTATGACATTACTGAATTACAAGTCAGTTCTTGACGTCTCGTTATTTCAAGATCCCGTATTTCAGTTAGTGCAATTATTTGTAGCAGGTATATTGACTTCTTTGCTACGACAATGGCTTACCGCTGATAGCTACTGCATTCGTGGGTGTCGCTTGGTTAGACCTGACATTGTTTTTTTATGTTTATTATTAGTCAGACTTTTCTGCTTCGGTCCATTAACATTTTTTTCAGCTGTTGTTCTTCATGTGAAGATGTCTTTGGTCGATTTTGACATTTTTCATTGCGATTATCACAGCCCAGGTCTCTAGTAAACCAAATGGCATTTATAGTCTAAAAATGCTAATAATATTTGTTTGTCATATTCTTTGGTTTCTTGTATTAATTGTCTAATAATGTGTATGTGTTCGGTGGTGCTACATTGTTTTCCAAATTTCGAGATCGGTAGAATCTACCTTCTGTTACCACAACTTCTGCTAGCATACCACCTTTTAAGCATCTCAGATGATTATAAATTTCTTATATCTGTGCTCGTACAACCTTACCTCGGTGCAACAAAACAATGTAATATTAGTAATTTCTATATGGTAATGAAGTTATTATATTTAGATAAAATTGAGAAAAATTACAATTAATTTTCGTGCATAAATGATGCTGCTAGCTCTAAGACGTGTGTACATGTGCGAAATGGACCGGTAATAATCATTTCATAGCTTTCTCTTTATCAGAAATGACAATGTTGTAAATATAGGTAATAGTTTGTATAAAGATCCCATATTTCCTTGGACTTCCATCGTCTTGAAGTGGTTGATCTCACAACGTTTCAATAGCTGTGTATCTGATATCGTCATCAGGTGAATGATGGGAAATTCAGAGTATGGGTCGTATTTATATTATACCCTTAACCGGTCATGCGTCGCCGGTCATGGTCATTGGGTCTTATCTGGTCCAATCAGCTCGTCGTACTTGGATGTTGGTTGCCGGTGATGCGTAGCGGCAGAGAAGAGCTCTCCAAATATTTTTAATTTGGACGCTGGGCTCGCTAATTATGTTTTCGTTCGAGATTATATATGCTGTCTCTATAAATTTTCTTTTGTACCAGTGCTCCTCCTTGTTAATTGCTCTAGCCTGGTCCCAGTTGATATTATGGTGTGTCCATGCGTGATTAGCTAGCCCAGATTTCGTTACCTCTGTCCTTTGAGTAGCTGTGCGGTGTTCCTTAATCTTGGTGTCCAGCGGTCGCTTTGTCTCTCCAATGGAAAGATTGCCACATTCACACGGTATACTGTATATACAGTTATTTGGTATTCTTGGTGCGTCGGGCCTCGTTCTTGTTATCATGCTCCTCAAGGTATCTTTGCTTTTGAAGATCATTCTGATTCCATAGCTTTGTGCAATTCTTCTAAGTTTCTCCGACAAGCCTTTAGTATAAGGTAATAGTAGAGTTGCTACCGTAGTGTCCTCTTCCTGCCTAGGTGGTTTGTCCAGCTCTTCAAACGCCTTGGTAATGATCGTTTCCGGATATCCATTCGCCAAAAGGTTTTCTCTAAGTTTCACTTGTTCTTCTTTGAGGGCCTCTGGTGTGCTGCATATATTTTGGCTCTATGGATTAGTGTTTTGATGATGCCGGTGTTCGTTGCTGATGGGTGGTTGGAATTGTAGTGAAGGTATAATCCTGTATGCGTAGCCTTCCTGTAGACTGTTGTTTGGATTCCGGTACTATTCCTTTGGCACATCAAGGAATGGTAGGGACCACTCTCTTCCCTCTCCATGGTGAATCTAATGGATGGTTGGGATTGGTTCAGGTGCTCCAGAAATGCCTGTAGTTCTGTCTCTCCATATTGCCAAATAATAAAGGTGTCATCGACATACCTCAACCATAGCTTAGGCTGCTTCTCGAAACTCCTCAGTGCATGTTCTTCGAACCATTCCATGTAGATGTTGGCGATGGTTGGTGATAACGGGGAACCCATAGGCAATCCATCTTCTTGCATGAAGAACCGGTCCTTCTCCTGAAAGTAGCAGTTCTTGAGGCAATATTCAAGCAAGTCCATGATTTAGTCTATTGGCAGCTCCTTCCTCTCCATCAGGATTTCGTCTTCAGTAAGTTTCTTTCTCACTATGTTGAGAGATTCGTCTAGTGGTATGTTCGTGAAAAGGTTTTCAACGTCGAAAATAACTAAGCGATGAAATTCATAGAGACAGCATATATAATCTCGAACGAAAACATAATTAGCGAGCCCAGCGTCCAAATTAAAAATATTTGGAAAGTTCTTCTTCGGCCTCTGCCGCTACGCATCACCGGCAACCAACATCCAGGTACGACGACGCTGACTGGACCAGATAAGACCCAATGACCCAATGACCATGACCGGCGACGCATGACCGGTTAAGGGTATAATATAAATACAACCGATACTCTGAATTTCCCATCATTCATCTGATGACGATAGCAGATACACAGCTATTGAAACGTTGTGAGATCAACCACTTCAAGACGATGGAAGTCCAAGGAAACTTCGAGGAACGAGTTACATTGTCTACCAACTTCAGACTAACATCCCAAATGTAATGTAGTGATATAATTTTTATGTTATTTTTAGTGCATGTTTTTTTAATACCAAGTCACTGCCTAATGAACACCTATTTTGTTTTCGAGAACCAAAGATACAAACAAGTGGAAGGAGCTCCAATGAGATCGCCACTCTCACCAGTTATAGCGAACCTTTTTATGGAGAACCTTGAGGAGTTGGCACTAAGACCAGCAACTCTTAAACCCAGTTTATGGTTGCGATATGTGGATGATACTTTTGTGATTTGGCCTCATGGGAGGGAACACCTCAACACATTTTTAGACCACCTTAATGGCATCCATCACAAAATAAAATTCTCCATGGAGGTTGAAGCTAATAATCAACTGCCATTCCTTGATGTTCTCATAAATAGGAAGGAACCCTTGGCCATACAGTATATAGGAAAGCAACTCACACCAACAGATACCTTCATGCTAATTCTCATCATCACCCAGCCCAACTACAAGCCGTCGTCAAAACTTTAGTAACTAGATCACAAAGACTAGCTAACCAGGACAACATCAAACAGGAAATGGACAGTTTAAAAACAGCTCTCAGACAAAACGGATTTACAGACCGAAATATTCAAAGAGCCCTAAAGTCAAAACCGAGACGAACAGACGAGGAGCATGAGACACCAATAATCAAGGCTTATTTACCGTATGTCAAGGGTACCACGGACAGTATTGCAAGAATTCTACGGAGACACAATATCGATACTATTTTCAATACAGACAGAAAAATAAGCACGGTGTTGAGGACTCCGAAGACGAGGATCCCTTTAGAATAACAGGGAGTGTACGACATTCCATGTGCAGACTGTCATAAAACCTATGTGGGGCAAACTAACAGAAGAATTCAAGCTAGACGTGTTGAATAGACTTTGAGAACACCAGAGTACTGGCAAATATAGAACACCCGAAATCAAGACTCGTAAGAGAGGCAATTGAATAGCGAAGAGGCCTCGCAGTCTAAACGCACGCAATGAAACCCAGAACTTATCGAATTGTTGGAAAATTCTATTAAACACCGTACCGTCCAGGACCCGTCCAATAACAACTCAACCGGAAATAACAAATCAGCAGGCGGGAGGCGTGCCCACTGAGCGCCCAGGGCCAATCACACGCAGCCGTTCACGGTGCCAATCAATAGGCGCCGAGCCGCGACTATATAACACCGTGCGCGCTCCTGAAAATATCAGTATTCGAGTAACTAGAAGCGAAAGCAGAAGGCTACGAGAATTATACGAACCGACCTGAAGAGGGCAGATGTGACTCTGCCGAAACGTCGTCATTTTACCATAGATCCCGGCAGGGATCAGTTATCAACTACGCGGATGAATTCCCGGAAACCATCTAATACATTTAGTGCCCGCGAAAACTTAAAAACAAATATATATATATATATATATATATATATATATATATATATATGTTTTAGGTGGTTTCCGAGAATTCATCCGCGTAAGCAGAAGGCTACGAGAATTATGCGAACCGACCTGAGAGGGCAGATGTGACTCTGCCGAAACGTCGTCATTTTACCATCGATCGATTAAAATAATAAATTCTAATATTATATTGTATAACATTGTAATTCATAACACCTTTTTTTTCGCATAATGTAATATTATACTTTTCTTTCAATTTGTCACGTACTATATCTCATTTCATATTTTAATCTTTCATATTAAATTACTTTCGTCTCGTATAGATAAAATATTCTCATCTGCTGTTTTGACTTCACAGAATTTCTTTCCTTTGCATTATTTAAGTTTATATAGAGTCAGCACATTATTTATTATAAATTGTTATTCAAGACCTTCAGTCCAGCAGATGATTTCCTTTACTCCTAGTGTTAATATTATTGTACTCAAGTTTTAAAGTTTGTTATTTAATAAATACTTTTTTTTAAAAAGTCATTTTGAAAAGAAGTGATATAAAAAGTGGCGCAGCCAGTAGGATTCCAGAACGTTACTAGAACCGGCGAACGAGCTTAACTGGTAGCAGCGGATACTAATCCCTTAAAGGAAGAAAGCACCTCTCGAGACGTCCCAACTGTAACCGTAGAACAAGGCAACTAACTACAACTGCAGAACACGGCAGCATCGATGTTCCATTTAATGTGAGTACAAACAGGAATCATTTCGCAATTTTTAATTTTAAAAATAATTTTTGATTTTATTTTCTGTTCGGACGACCAAAAAACCCGAACCATATTTTTAACCATACCAATTTTATTTGTGTACCTTATATTTTCAATTTCTTGATTTATTTTAATTTATTCTTTTACCATACTTTGTTTGCAAATATTTATTTTCCTCCATTATACGTTTTGTTGTTTTCGTAACAATTTATTGCACTTTAGCCGATTTATACTTTTATTTTGAAAAAAAATTTTTGCTTAATTTTTCAAACAATTTTTCAAATTCTCCCATTTAATAATTTTAAAAATGGCACAACAATCTCCCAGAGACGGCTCTGAACCTGAGCCCTATCGGCTATCCGAAATATTCTCCATCGTCCCAGAGTTCGAAGGAGATCAGATCTCCTTGGGAACATTTATTAATGCGTGCGACTGTGCTTACAACATGTCGACGGGCGATCAAAGATACCATTTACTTATCCACATCAAAAATAAATTAAAAGGCAGAGCGGCCCAACTAATAAATTCGCGTAGCCCCGCGTCTTATTTAGAATTAAAACAACTCTTGAATCTTCATTTCGGAGATTCCAGGGATTTGACGTCCCTGATACAAGATCTACAACGCCTTCAGCAACTATCCAACGAGTCACCACTCACTTTCTATAATCGACTACAAGTCCTAACAGCAAAAATGCACGCCAATATTCAAAAGGCATCCAATTTAAACGCAGACCAAAATGTAGCACAAACGAGTCTTATAGACACTATGGCGCTTAACACCCTTCTAACCGGGTTAGAACCACGTCTCGGACAAATCATCCGTGCCGGTAACCCTAAAGACCTTTTAGAAGCCAATGTAAAAATCAGACGCGAACTACAGTTGTCGTACTTTGAGAACCAGAAAACTACGAAACAAATTACCTCGAGGCCCAACCAATCTTCACGAAGACCTAATCCTCCAAATAATAAGTGCTTATCTTGCGGTAGATTCGGACACATCGCCTCCGAATGTCGTTCCCAAAATTACCAAGCACCTGTTTACAATAACAATAACGGTAACAACAACTATATGAGACCAAACCCTTTCGCTAATAATGGTTCCCAAAATCAACCTCCACAATTTCGGCAAAATCAACCCTCATAATTTCGGCAGAATCAGCCAACCTTCAGGCAAAATCAGTCACCTTTTAGACAAAATCAATATCCTAATCAGCCAAGACAATTCCAACAAAATATGCAACAACCTCGTCAGTCAGTGATTCAAAAGAACCCTAATTTCCACCAGAATCCAAACAGGGCACATCATTTAAGTTGCACGAATTCTTTCGATGATTACAACGATTATTATACAGCTAATAATCACCCATATGAGGATTATCATACAGCTGATAATCAAAGAAATTACGACTATTATACAGATAATAGTTATTCATACGACACAGGAAATAATAGTTATCATACTGCTGATAACTTCGGCGAACAAACTGATGATTTGGACCCACTAGAAAATCAAAACTACCAGGATTTTCTTTCTCTCCCAAATCCAGTTCATCCACCGGACATAACAACCAACATCACATCACAAATAAAAACAATGAATTTAGACGACATGAATCCGAACGCAAACTTCCCGGAACAAACGTTCCTGTAACTAACCTTCACACTGTCAACCCCAAAAACTTATACTAATACTACATAAACGACGCTACTGGTCAATACAAATTGCTTATAGATACAGGCGCAGGAATTTCAATTTTCAAAGAGCAAACTGTCAAAAACTTTCCTCAAAGATTCCAAGAACATGTAATTATTCAGGGCATCACTGATCAAAAAATTTCAATTTCCCAGTCAACCCTTGTACCATTTGCTCCTGGTAACCCCCACAAGGTTTTTATTTGTAATCTCGACATCGACTTTGACGGCATTTTAGGTTTAGATTATTTGGAACATTACGAATGCGTAATAGACTTAAAATCTAAGCAACTTAGAACAAATTTTAAAGATATCACTCTTCACAAGGTCCCTACCTTGCCTTCTTCAGATATCGCATCTCCAACAATTCCCAACACACAAAAACCCAATAATTTCCCGAACTATATTTCTATAGAACCCCGCACCGAAAAAGTATGTAAACTGCGATGTCACCTTGCTAATACCGACGCTGTTCTACATACTATCGAAAAAGAAAAAGTCAGATTACCCAATTCCTTGGTATATGTAAACCAAAATGGCGAATTCCTCACTTCAGTTATAAACGCCAACGCCACCCCAAAAACAATTAATTTCGACAACTTCACTATAGAACCCTTTACTCAAATACAACCCTGCTTCAATTTTAACAACTCTTATGACTCTGAACCAGTTGACAGACATTTATTAATACGACAACAACTCAGAACAGATCACTTAAACGTTGAAGAAGAAGATATGATTACGAGCCTTTGTCTAGACTTTCAAGACATATTTTTCTTAGAAGGCGACGCATTATGTTTTACGAACGAAATCAAACATTCGATCGAGACAAATAACTCCAGACCCATCTATACCAAATCTTATCGGTACCCGCAGGTCCATAAAGAAGAGGTTAAAGAACAAGTCAGTAAAATGCTTGATCAAGGCATCATTCGTCATTCTATTTCCCCTTGGTCTTCCCCAGTTTGGGTTGTTCCCAAAAAATTAGACGCCTCAGGCAAACAAAAATAGCGTGTCGTCATTGACTACAGGAAACTGAATGAAGTCACAGTCGACGACAAATACCCCTTGCCAAACATCTCCGATCTTTTAGATCAACTTGGCAAATGCCAATATTTTTCCACATTAGATCTCGCCTCCGGTTTTCATCAGATAGAGATCGATTCTAAAGACATCCCCAAGACAGCATTTTCAGTCGAAAACGGCCATTACGAGTTTGTTCGTATGCCGTTCGGGTTAAAGAACCCCCGTCCACATTCCAACGTGTCATGGACAATATCCTCCTTGGAATACAAAATGAACGTTGTCTAGTATACATGGACGATATCATTATATACTCCCCAACAATTCACGAACACATTTCCCGGTTGACCGAAGTCTTCAAACGTCTTCGCACATCAAATCTTAAGATTCAACCCGACAAATGTGAGTTCTTAAGAAAAGAGGTAGCGTATCTTGGTCATCTAATTACGCAACAAGGTGTAAAACCGAACCCCGAAAAAATCAGTTGTATCCAAAACTTCCCAGAGCCAAAGAACCCGAAAGATATCAAATCTTTCTTAGGAGTGGCCGGATACTATAGAAGATTTATTCCCAATTTCGCTAAAGTGTCCAAACCTTTAACAAAACTGCTTCAAAAGGACACTAAATTCTTCTTTGATTCCGATTGTAAAGCAGCATTCAACGATTTAAAGAAAGCTCTCATCTCAGACCCCATCCTTATCTACCCAAATTTTGAAGAACGTTTTCTTCTCAGCACAGACGCCAGCGCTTTCGCGATTGGTGCAGTCCTTTCACAAGGCCCAGTTGGAAAAGACCTTCCGATTGCTTATGCCTCCCGCACTTTGTGTGCCGCCGAAACCAG
Organism: Octodonta nipae; assembly: GCA_034190945.1. NCBI lineage: Eukaryota > Metazoa > Arthropoda > Insecta > Coleoptera > Chrysomelidae > Octodonta > Octodonta nipae. The sequence continues at coordinate 58,264,963 of CM067219.1, forward strand.
ATATTCCACCATTGAAAGGGAATTGCTTGCCATTGTGTGGGCAGTCAAAGCCTTCCGTCCTTATTTATTTGGTCGTAAGTTTACTTTAATCACCGATCACCGCCCGCTTACGTGGCTTTTCTCGATCAATGATCCAGGCAGTAGACGTGCCAGATGGCGACTGAAGCTGGAAGAGTACAATTATAAAATTGAACATAAACCAGGCAAGATAAACAGAAACGCCGATGCTCTCTCGCGAATTAAAGTCAACCACTTCCAACAAATCGCGAATTTTCAGTCAAAAATCCATGCCTTCAATGACACCGACTCAGAAGACGAACCCGAACCAGAACCTGAACTTACTGACGAACACCTTACTAACGAATTTAATAAATTTGTTGACTTATATAAAACAAGGTCAATAACTGACTATTCAAAGATCGAAACTACTAATTCACAACTTCTGGACAAATCCCATAAACAAATTATTTCATTTTTCTGGCAAAACAAGTTAACTCATCTACACGAACGAATCATGGACGATATTTTCGAAGAAGATATCAGATTCGAAACAATTCCATCAACACCTTCGCAAGTAAATCAGTTAAAGACCGCAAATACTTTATAATCCCCTTGCCATTTGACCCTGAAATAGTCGTACAATTTCTGTTCTACGTTATTTACAAATCACAAGATAAATTCGATCTTGAAACCACATATTACGTCGAAAACAACTTAGAACTCCCAATCCTTGAAACTTTTTCTTATGTCTTTGCAGACAAAGACATTAAATTAAAAATATGCCAAAACGTCATAACTACACCCTCAGAGGATGAAATACCTCAGATTTTGGAACACTACCATGAAGGCAAAAACAATTTGCATCGCGGAATTAATGAAACAGTAAGGCGAATAAAAGAGAAGTATAACTGGACCGGTTTGACAAAAAAGGTTGAAAATTTCATCAAGTCATGCGAAATTTGGCAAAAAGTCAAAATATGCCGAAAAAACTTGAGTTCCCCTCTAGTCATCACAGAAACGCCGAAAACACCTTTCGAGCGAGTCAATATCGATATCTTTGAATATCCCACTCGAAATTATGCTCTAACAATCAGGGACGAGTTAACGAAATTTACATAGGCGTATCCTATAAAGGATAAAACGGGAAAAACTGTTGTTAACACGCTCATCCTTTATTTTCAACACTACGGCACCCCGTTGAGAATTCACTGTGACTACGGTCGTGAGTTCGATAACGTATTAGTAAAAGACCTCTGTGAACTCTACGAAATAAAGTTAACCTTCTCTAGTGTAAGTCACCCACAATCAAATGGTTCCCTCGAACGCTTCCACGCGACATTATCGCAAATGATCCGGGCAAATATCTTCCGAAAATCCAAACGAACATCCGTTTAATGTTCTGCCATACGCAGTCATATGCTATAACAACACCAAAAATAGGACTCATGGTTTCACTCCTTATGAGTTGATTTTTGGTCACACGTCGAGTAGACCACCGGAAACGCTTTACAACCAAAAGAACCTCATTTCCAAGTACGTAAGAGATCTTAATAACCGTATGGAATATTTTGACAAATTAGCGCGAGCCAAAACCGAACAACAAAAAGAAAAAGCCAAAGCACGTTTCGACCAACACGTACCCGAAAATCGACCCACTTATAACATAGGCGATAAGGTATATTTAAAAGTATCCCAAATTTCAAGTAAGTCACAAAACAAATTTAATGGTCCTTTCCAGATAACTGAACTTTTCCAAAGTTCTGCAACTCTTTTAAACGCCGAAACGAATCAATCTACAAAAGTAAATTTTGACAGATTGAAACCGTATTTTGAATAGAAATTACTTTATTTCAGACTACTTGGACTCTTCACAATCGTGACGTCCCAATTTTCAATAACTCCCATAAACAACACAGTAGGACTCTTCTTTCATGAAGAAGGAACTGTCAAAATATCAAACGATAAATGGACCCTACTTGTCTACAAAGATCTTCACCCTTTCGTTGACGCAATTGCCAACAATGACAACATTTTGAGTACTTTAATCGATACTATCCACTCAAACTTAACTACCCGTATGACAGTATTTAAACCTCAAGTACAAACTCATATTAGCCTCCTAAAACAAATATCTGACACAGTAAATTTAAAATATCAAGAGATATTCGCAGACACTAAACTTTACAACTCCAAGAGGCAGAAACGAGGACTTATTAATGGTATAGGAACAAATTGGAAATCAATAACTGGAACTTTAGACGCTAGTGATAGTGAATACTTTAATGACTGTATCAACAAGATAACACATGACGAACAGCAAATCGAAAATCTACTAAAGAACCAAATTTCAGTAACGACTTCCGTAATCAAAAACTTCAATGCAACAGTTCAGAAACTTCAAATAGACGAAGAAACGTTTAACAGGGACATTGCCAAAATGAAACAATCTATCATGTACATTTCACACGATCTTGCATTTTTCGAAGCACTAGTCAAAACATTAGATCTATGCGAATCATTAATGGAAAGCTATGTCTTTATCCAAGACGCCCTAAATGATGTATTGTCAGCAATATCTTTCGCTCGTATTAAAATCTTACACAGTTCAATAATAAACCCCGCCGATTTAGTCGAATCTGTTTCTCAATCTTTGCATAAAAATAATTTACCTTTATCAATTTACGCCCATAATATTGCACAATATATTGACATTATAGAGTTAGAAGCATTCCAGTTAGATACAAAAATAATTTTCGTTTTGAAAATCCCTTTAGTGAATCCTGAAACTTTTATCCTTTATCGTCTATACCCAATCCCCATTCTGGACGACCGAACAGGATTCCATCTTATTTTACCAACCATAACTAAATATATCGCGAAGAATGATGATTCATTGTTGTATACCACATTTCGGAACCTGGACAACTGCAAGCCCTTAAGCCGAGTTCAATGGATATGTTCAGACGTTCTCCCGTATCCTATTGACAGTGATTCCATCTGTGAGGCCCAGCTTTTGAAACAGTCCACCTTCCTTCCAAAAGTTTGTCAAACTTCGATACTGTATGCCAAAGACTACAATGTTTACGAAATCAGTTCAAATGTATGGCTAATTTCTGTTTCCGATCTTCTACCAATCACCATAAAGTGTAGCGGCAACAACGTTGTAACCAAAACCTTTGCAACCAATTCAATCCTCCAATTGCAATCAGACTGCAATGCATTCATCGGCAATACTCGAATCCATTCAAAAAGGTTAATTGAAGATTCCCAAAATATTACATACAAGATCCATCCAGTTCAAATACCCTACAACTGCTGTGCATCCATCCCACCAAAGAAGTACGTCCCAGATCTGAAACCCCTCAGATTAAACAAGATCGACGCCGACGACCTCAACATAGCGCAACATAAGCTCAACCAATATTCCGACGAATTAAACAAATTAATAAACCAGCCGTTTATTAAAAAACATACATCTTGGTTCACAATTCTAACCATTACTTCCATCATCGCATTAATACTTTTGTACATTTTCTACAAGTGCAAAAGCAGAAGAAAGTCCAGACTACTAGCCATAGCCACCACAAGTGATGACCCGCCATCACCTCCACCAATGCGAAGTCGAAGCGAAACCAGACGCTTCAGATTCTTCCCCAGAAGACGCCCAAGCCTCCAACTCCAAGAACCCATAGAAGAAGATGAACTCAAACCAATGGTCTGAAAAGTTGAAGCATAGCATCAACTTTTTCGGGATAAATGGAGTTGTTATATAGGAATTTAATAGACTCTTTAAAATAATAAATTCTAATATTATATTGTATAACATTGTAATTCATAACACCTTTTTTTTCGCATAATGTAATATTATACTTTTCTTTCATTTTGTCACGTACTATATCTCATTTCATATTTTAAACTTTCATATTAAATTACTTTCGTCTCGTATAGATAAAAGATGCTCATCTGCTGTTTTGACTTCACAGAATTTCTTTCCTTTTCATTGTTTAAGTTTATATAGAGTCAGCACATTATTTATTATAAATTGTTATTCAAGACCTTCAGTCCAGCAGATGATTTCCTTTACTCCTAGTGTTAATATTATTGTACAAAAGTTTTAAAGTTTGTTATTTAATAAATATATTTTTTTTAAAAAGTCATTTTGAAAAGAAGTGATATAATATATATATATATATATATATATATATATATATATATATATATATATATATATATATATGTTGTATATCAAACTTTCAAAATTTCTCTTTTTAAAAAGATTTTATTTATAGTTGCACAATACTTTTAATAAAAATAATAACTTGAAAATAACAATGAAAATAATAAAACTTTATATAACAATTAAAAAGACAAAATGAGTGTTAAACTAAACTAGACTAATCTGTAAGTAATAATGAATGATGTTACAATGAAAAAGTATAATTTATAAACTAAGAACGCTGACTAAGGTGTCGCAGCGCTTGCAATTCTCACGGATGTTCGTCTGCGGGTAACTGGAGATGACACGTGTTATGCTGACTCAGCTTGGGAACTGTTGCTAGGTTGTTTCATATAAGTCGATGGAATAACTTATATAACAACTCCCATCCGTATAAAAAAGTTGATGCTACAGCATCGACTTTTAAGGGAGGTTCTGCAATTCAATATCCTCGACAGGACTAAGGAGGCTATGAAGTTTTACCCTGGGCTTGATGGTTGATGGACCTGGTGGTGGTGCTGGATCGGCAGAAGTGTTGATTGTTGGAGGCTTCTGGAATTTCTTCCTGATGATGCTGATGGAAAAGAAGGCAACCACAATTGCGGTTGTTGCCATTGTGGTGATCGTAAACCAGGAGGTGTGTTTCTCCAAGAATGGTTAGTCCAGGAGCTTTTCCAATTCCCTGGAGTATTGTCTAAGCTTATGGTTAGCGATATTCAGGTCTCTGGCATCCAATTCCTGAAGTCTCATGCGTTTCAACTTTGGAAGTTGACTGATGGTTGGCAGGTTGTCGCAACAGTTGTAGGGGATGTTGACTGGGTGACTCTTAAGTGTGATGTTGTCAACGTTGTTGGTGGTCTTTCTGGCATGGACCCTGGTGTTACCGATGAAAGCATTGCAACTGGGTTGGATGGTCAATAGAGAATTTGTCGAAATGGATTGGGTAACGACATCTTCTCCCTTGCACTTGATGTTGATGGGCAACTGTCCGGAAATCGAGATTAACCAAAGGTTCAGATCAATCTCTTGAATATTATACTCTTCGGCATATAATATTAAAGGCTTGCACGTTGAAGGAAGGGCTGCTGGCTGTCTAAGAAGCTGTGCTTCGCAGAGGGCTTCTTTGTCTATGGTGTGTGGAATAACTTGGGAACAGATCTTATGTTCTTTAGATAATGGCTTACAGTCACTCAGGTCTTCGAAAGATGCGTACAATAGCGAATCGTCATCTCTCGCGATATATTTTAATTTTGTTGGAAGAATATGGTGAAATCCTGTTCGATAATCCAAAACTGGGATAGGATACAAGCGGTACAGTGTATAAGTTTCAGGATTGACTAAGGGGATTTTTAGTACAAAAACAATTTTAGTATTGATCTGAAAAGCTTCCAATTCTATTAGATCGATGTATCTAGCAACATTTGAACTATAGGTTGGAAGTGGTAAGTTATTTTCATGAAGTGACTGTGATATTTTCTGAAGGGAGTCAACCAAATCTACTGGGTTTATAATTGAGCTATGTAAGATTTTTAGACGGGCGAAAGAGACTGCAGTTAATACATCGTTGAGGGTATCTTCAATGTATACGTAACTTTCCATTAAGCTCTCACACAAATCCAAGACATTGGCTTGAAGTTCATAAAAAGCAAGATCGTCTGTAATGAACTCAATTGACTTCCTAATTGCTTCGATATTTTCCGAAAATATTTTCTCTTCGGGCTGAAATTTTTGTAGTGTGGTGTTAAGGCTCTTAATGACCGAAGTTGTTACAGATAATTGTTGTTTCATTAAGTTTTCAATTTGATGTTGGTCTTTAGTAATTTTATTGATAGAGTCATTAAAGTATTCTCCGTCTGTTGCATCTAAGTTACCGGAAATAGATTTCCAAATTGATCCCAGTCCGTTAATGAGTCCGCGTTTCTTTCTGTTGGTACTGTAAGTCTCAGTGTCAGCGAAAATTTCTGTATATTTGATGTTAACAGATTTTGATATTTGTTCAGGAGGCTTACGTGAGTCTGTACTTTTGATTTGAAGATTTTAACGTTAGTTTTGTTGTGGTTGATAGTATCTAAAAGTCTGTTCAGTATATTGTCGTTATTTACAGTAGCGTCTCGAAATGGGCTTAGATCTTTGTAAACAAGGAGTGTCCATTTGTCATTAGAAATTTTAAGGGTTCCTTCTTCATGAAAGAAAACTCCTATAGTATTGTTACTTTGTAATCGGGTTGTTTAGTAGAAACGTGTTGGTCAAATCGCACTTTAGATTTTTCTTTCTGTCTTTCGGTTTTAGCACGGGCGAGTCTGTAGTAATAGTCCATTCTGTTATGTAGGTTTCTTACGTATTTCGAAATCAGTTTTTCCTGGTTGTAAAGGGTTTCTGGAGGCCTACTTGAAGTGTGCCCAAATATGAGTTCGTAGGGCGTGAAACCGGTGGTTTTATTTTTCGTGTTATTATAACAGATGATGGCATAAGGAGGATATTAAATGGATGTTCGTCTGGATGTTCCGCTGTATTTGCCCTTATCATTTCTGCTAAGGTCGCGTGAAATCTTTCAATAGAACCGTTTGACTCGGGATGTTGAACGCTGGAGAATGTCAGTTTTATGTCGTATAGTTGGCATAAATCCCGCATTAAGGTGTTATCAAATTCACGTCCATAGTCACAATGGATGCGAAGTGGAGTTCCGTAATGTTGAAAGAAAATCAAAAGGGTGTTTACGACAGTTGAAGCTGTTTTGTCGTTTATGGGGTAGGCTTGCGTAAATTTCGTGAGTTCGTCCCTAATAGTCAGTGCATGATTTCTAGATGGATACTCGAAGATGTAAATGTTAATACGTTCAAAAGGAGTCTTGGGTGTTTCCGTAATAACAAAAGGTGCACTTAGGTTTTTCCTACAGAACTTTACCTTTTGGCAAGTTTCGCAGGATTTGATGAATTTTTCTACAGTTTTAATTAAGCCGGTCCAATTGTACTTTTCCCTAATACGTCTGATGGTTTCGTTAATGCCACGATGGAGGTTGTTTTTACCAGAGTGGTATTGTTTGGAATTGAGGCAGCAGCCTGATATTGACATTTTGTTGACGTAGTTTGATTATTCCTTTATATCTCAATTTATTGATGAGTTATAGGAAGTTCGTCTTGGGTAGGAGTTGTAACAATGTTTTGGCAGATTTTAAGTTTGATTTCTTTGTCGGAGAGAATGAAAGATAGAATTTCAAAAATGGGAAGTTCTATGTTATTTTCTATGCAGTATGTTTCGGAGTCGTTGAATTGATCTTGGTTGTTATAAATAATTTTGAAAAGATGCGAGACGACAGTTTCAGGGTCATAGGGCAAAGGTACAACTAAGTACTTTCTATGCCTGACTGTTTTACTGGCCATGATGTTAAGAGTGTCATTACTGAAATTAGGTTCTTCTTCGAAAAAGTCATCAATAATTTTGTCGTGTAAGTCGTTAGTTTTGTTTTGCCAAAAGAATGTAACTATGCGTTTGTGGGACTTGTCTAGAAGTTGAGAATTGGATATTTCAATTTTAGAGTAATCGATTATTGACTCAGTTTGTAGAGTTGAACAAATCGATTAAACTCAGCGATAATTCTTTCGTCATGTTCGTCGTCATTGTCAGAGTTTTCAGGTTGTTCGGGTCAGTTTCGTTGTTAGCGAAAATTTTGATTTTGGAAAGGAAATCAGCACATTGCTTGAAATGGTTGATTTTGATGCGGGAAAGAGCATCTGCGTTTTGGTTTACCTTGCCGGGCTTGTACTCAATCTTATAATTGTATTCCTCTAGCTTAAGGCGCCATCTGGCTAGACGACTGCCAGGATCTTTGATGGAAAAGAGCCAAGTAAGCGGACGGTGGTCACACAGGAGTGTAAACCTTCTCCAAAAAGATACGGTCTGTAGTGCTTAATAGCCCAAACTATGGCCAACAATTCTCGTTCGATGGTGGAATATCGTGTCTCTGCAGCACAGAGGGTGCGAGAAGCGTATGCAACAGGGAGATCTTTTCCCACAGGGCCTTGAGAAAGAACCGCTCCAATAGCAACAGCACTAGCATCAGTAGTGAGCAGGAAGGGTTCTTCAAAGTTTGGATATATCAGGATTGGGTCAGATACAAGGGCTTGCTTCAGTTCATTGAAGGAAGACTTGCAATCTGCGTCAAAGATGAACTTGACGTTTTTTTGGAGTAGTTTTGTCAGAGGTTTAGAGATCTTCGCAAAATTTGGTATGAAGCGTCTGTAATACCCAGCGAGACCAAGAAAAGATTTAATGTCTTTCGGAGTTTGGGGTTGAGAAAAGTTCTGAATACATTCAACCTTTGAAGGGTTTGGTTTTACACCTTCTTGTATGATAAGATGGCCAAGATAAGCCACTTCTTTACGAAGAAATTCGCACTTATCAGGTTGAATTTTGAGGTTAGACGACCGAAGTCGTTTAAAAACTTCTGTTAACCGGGAAATATGTTCATGGATGGTCGGAGAGTAGACGATGATATCATCCATGTAGACGAGACAACGTTCATTCTGTATACCGAGAAGAATATTTTTCATGACCCTCTGAAAAGTAGAAGGTGCATTTTTTAAACCAAATGGCATACGAACAAATTCGTAATGACCATTTTCGACAGAAAAGCCAGTCTTAGGAATATCATCCTCTTGGATTTCCAACTGGTGGAACCCGGAAGCGAGATCCAGTGTCGAAAAATATTGACACTTTCGAAGTTGGTCGAGAAGATCAGAGATATTTGGCAGAGGATATTTATCATCTACAGTCAATTCATTTAATTTCCTGTAATCGATAACTACTCGCCACTTTTGTTTACCAGAAGCATCGAGCTTCTTGGGGACGACCCATACAGGGGAAGACCAAGGAGATGAGGAGTGCCTAATGATACCTTGTTCGAGCATTTTTCCAATTTGGGTTTTCACTTCCTCTTTATGAACTTGAGGATATCTGTATGATTTAGTGAAAACGGGCTTTGCGTTATTCGTATCAATCGAATGTTTAACCTCGTTAGTGAAAGTCAAGACGTCACCTTCAAGATTGAAAATGTCTTGAAATTCCAAACAAAGATCAGTGATTTGTTCGCGTTCTTCGTCATTTAGATGTTCAGTTCTAATTTGTTGTCTAATAGTCGAGTTTCTTTCTGTGTATTGGGATTCATGATAATCGTCTGTATTGAAATTCAGAGGAGGGTGAGTTTTGTCAAGTGGTTCCAGTTTTAAATCAGAAAAAGTTACTAGTTTGGGCATCGCGTTAGCGTTGATGATGGAAGTTAGAAATTCGCCATTTGCGTTAATGTGTACGAGTGCGTTGGGAAGTGGTACTCTGTCAATTTCTTGAGTTGGTAAGATGGCGTCGATGTTAGAAAGATCGCATTTCAGTTTAAAGATCTTTTCTGTGCGTGCCTCAATGGTTATTTTGTTTTGTGTGGGTGTTTGTGAGTTAATATTTGGCTTAACATTGGGTGTGTCGGGTACATCAGTCAAGGGTTGATCGTTATCGGGAACTTTGGGTAAAGGGATGGTTTTAAAATTTGTTATTAGCTGTTTAGATTTTAAGTCAACTATGCATTCATAGTGTTCGAGAAAATCTAATCCTAGTATGCCGTCAAACTCAATGTCCAATTCGTATATGAAAACTTTATGTGGGTTACGTGGAGCGAATGGGATTAGGGAAGATTGTGAAATAGGGATTTTTTCATGGGTAATTCCTTGAATCGTTACCCTTTCAGGAGATCTTTGGGTGAAATTCTTTACGGTATTTTCTTTGAAGATAGAGATACCAGCTCCGGTATCACTAAGTAGTTTGAATGTAGAAGAAGCGTCAAGAATGTAGTAAAGGTTTTTAGAGTTAACTGTAAGAAGTGGGCTTAAAGAAATAGTTGCTCCGGGAAGTTCAAGTCGGGGTTCAAATCGTCCAGATTGAGGTTTTGAATCTGGGTTTCGACTTCGCACAAAGTTGTTGTCGAATCGGGAGGTTGATCTAGGCTCGGAAGCGCTAGAAAATCCTGATAATCGTGACAATTAAAAGGCTCGACAGGGGTATCGTCAAAAGTTTCTTCGAAGCCTGAATAATTTTGACTATCATCCTCGTAGTCATAAGTATTGTCATTATCGGTATAATAATCCGAATATTGTGAGTAACCATCATTTTGATGTTGATTGAAATGATGTGTCCTTTCAGGACGGTTATTCGGGTTATTCTGTATAACCGAATGACGAGAATAATTTGGGTTCATTTGAGACCTAAAAGGGGGTCTCTGGAAGTTTTGTGGACGAAACTGTTGTCCTTGTTGAACCGGGGGATTATTTGGGGGGAAGTTTAGCCTTGTTTGTTGGTTAGGCCCAACAGGATTTGGCCTATGGTTTTGGTTGAATTGTTGAGAAAAATTTTGATTTTTCAATCGGCAATTTGCGGCTATGTGGCCTAATCGACCACAATGAAGACACTTAGGTGGTTGTGTCGGCTTTCGAGGTGGGAAATTTGGTTTGAGAGGAACAGATTTGTTTGTTTTATGATCCTCGAAATAAGATAACTGAAGCTCTCTTCTAATTCGGGATCTTTTGGATTACTTGCACGAATTACTTGTCCTAACCGGGGTTCTAATCCCGTAAGAAGGGTATTCATGACCATAGTATCCACTAGTGTGGTCTAGGCGTCTTTTTGTTCTGGACTTAGCCCAGCTGTTTTATGAATGCAGGAGTGCATTTTAGCACTCAAGACTTGGAGACGATTGTAGAACGTTAATGGGGACTCGTTCGACAATTGTTTTAGACGTTGTAAGTCGTGAATAAGGGAAGAGAGATCACGAGAATCTCCAAAGTGTAGGGTCAATAGTTGTTTGATTTCAAGGTACGATCCAGGGTTCCTTGAATTTATCAACTGCGCCGCTTTCCCTTTGAGTTTATTCTTGATGTGGATCACTAATAAATACTTTTGATCCGCCGTGGACATATTATATGCGCAATTACACGCATCTATAAAGGTTCCCAAGGAAATTTGATCGCCTTCAAATTCGGGTATAACGGAAAATATTTCCGTTAACCGATATCTTTCGGTTTCATTGGTAACCGGTGTTGGAGAAGCTTGTGCCATTTTTATATTAGTTGATATAAAAGAATTGGAACAAGGGTGTGAAAATGAAATGTTAAAAGGTATAGAAATTAATAAACTGTAGAATACGTTAATGGGAATAACGATTGTTTGAATGATAGAACAGTATGGTAACCAATTAAAATATTAAATTCAAATAAATCAGTTATTCAAAATAAAAAAAAAATCAATGAAATAAGTAAATCAGATATACCAATATCAATAAAAAGAAATGAAATAAATATATCAATAGAATAAAATAATTCAGTTAATGAAATAAATCAATGTTTCATTTGAATCAAATATATCAAAATAAAAATCAAATTGATAAATATGTAAAATCAAATAATAAAATAAATCAATATTAATCAAATCAAATAGATTATATCAAATATTAAAAATCAATGTTCAATAAAATAAATCAAATAATATTTACTTGAAAGGAATGACGATTCACCATTACTTACATCAACAGGAACATTGAAAGCGCCGTGTTCTACGTTTGATTGCAGTGAGGACTTCTTCCAGGTTCGTTGTTCCGTTGAGGGATAGGAATCCGCCGCTACCAGTTAGAGTACTCGTGTTCTAGTAACGTTAGACGGATCCTACTGACTGCTCCAATTTGTTATATCACATTTTCAAAATTTCTCTTTTTAAAAAGATTTGATTTATAGTTGCACAATACTTTTAATAAAAATCATAGCTTGAAAATAACAATGAAAATAATAAAACTTTATATAACAATTAAAAAGACAAAATGAGTGTTAGACTAAACTAGTAAGTAATAATGAATGATGTTACAATGAAAAAGTATAATTTATAAACTAAGAACGTTGACTAAGGTGTCGCAGCGCTTGCAGTTCTCACGGATGTTCGTCTGCGGGTAACTGGAGACGACACGTGTTATGCTGACTCAGCTTGGGAACTGTTGCTAGGTTGTTTCATATAAGTCGATGGAATAACTTATATAACATATATATATATATATATATATATATATATATATATATATATATATACATTTGTTTCTTGGTTTGTGCTTCGAAAAGAACAGTTAACCAGTCCGTTAGCCAAACTCCAAGGTGAAATTCTGAAGTAAGAATGAAAATTAGAAAATCCATTTTGCAAATTTCTTCATTTTACTTTCAAAATTTCACCTACAACAGGTACATATTTATGTATATTCCTAATTAGATATTACTGAATTTTTTGAAAGTATTGATTTTCTTAGTAATCAGTACTAATAACACAACCCTATATATTTGTTTAGGAAACAAATCAGTATGTTTTGCTACTGTCCGGACATTTTGATTATGCAAGGGATTCTATTCGAACTGAACAGACTGTTTAGTATTAATAATTATTCAATAATTTTATATATAGCAGCCAGGAAAGCCTTACCTAAATATTTTAGAATCATTTAATTATACAAGACTGGACTAACGTTGGTTTCGATTTGGGAATTTATTTAATAACAATAAACAGTTTTAAATATTTTATTTGTCAAAAAATTATAGCTATACTTACTACAGTTGTAGTTCCATTGGTGGTTTAAGAACAACTTGTTAATGTTCGCATATGTATACCCGTCCTTCTGTTGGTAACTATAGTTGTAACATTGAGTACTGTGGCGTTAATGAATATTAATTAATTAGGCAAATGATATTTACAATAAAATAAGTGTTAAGTGCCAATAATGAACAAAAGTTATATGTTTAATATTCATTAATGTGAAAATTAGACTATTATAAACGTTAACAATAGCAGTTATTTGACGGAGTTTCGTTAACTGACCTTTTATAAAGTTAATCCTGTTGAGTGTGTGCACTGTAGTATCTTTATTGCAATAAATCTCCTGTATGATGTATTGTTATACTGGCTAAATGAAATCATATCAAAGTTACAATTATATGGTTCTTTGTTAAAGTCTGCGAAAATAAAAACATGTTAATGATTGATTAAAGTGTATTTTAATGGTCGAATAAAACATGTTGCAAAAATGTGCATTTAATCATTTACCGAAATACTTATAAAAACAACCTTCATTAGTTAATTTCCAACTCACGATAATAATTGGCAAGTTTATTGAATTAAATAAATAAAGAGTAGTTCACATATCTTTGTGATTTATAGCAATTTAAATTAGTATGTTTTAACATCGCATAAATCTCAATGGTTTTATTAGAATTTAAGAGATGGTGATACACTACAACACAGTAAAATAATTGTTTTCTTTCAGATATTTACGTTTTATAGTTTCGGTCATAAGTGGGGGGGGTGTAATGGGTAAATTTTGGTATATTTTCGTTAATATCTTTTTAAATATATATTTTTTAAATATGAAAAAAATATATTTGTGTTCCTCAGAATGAGACCTTTTATTTGATATGTTACATGGTGCGTTTGAATTTTTTTTATTTTTAAATTTTTATTTAATTCAATAATTGGCCCCCCAAAATTAATATTAATGGTTTCTCCTTATTTTTCCTGTAAAGTTCGGGCAACGTTCTATATTTCCCATTTTTTTCAAAATTTGAGTGTCAGTAGTTTAGGTGATTTTTTTAGTTTTTCCCCCCAGAAGTACCCTTAAAATCATTTTTTTTTCTTTTACGATATGTACTCCTGATCGGGTCACCAAACTATACATTGATACTAAATTTCAACCTCTTCCGTCCAGTAGTTTAGGAGAAAATTGCTGTGATGTGACAGAGGCAGAAATCCGGAGTGATATTATAAGGGTATCCGTATATTGTATATAAGGAACCCTAAAAAGCAGACACGAACAACTTGAGCAGTATATACACCTATTTGCTCTCAGATCCCTTAAACCCATATTACGATGGACAGTTGGATGAGTAAGAAGACTACTGAAAAACAGTCTATGGCACAACATATACATCAATGAATTCAGACAGGTTGTCAGTTGAAAGATAAACTCACAACGTTATGGTGCTGAATTAGTTCTGTATTTTATTGATTATTTTATTGTAACTTAATACCAATGGACCTTCGGTCTTAACTCAAGAATTTTGCTGCCCTGAAGAAGAAACAAACTGTTTCGAAAGCTAGGCTTGTAAATAAAGAGTACAAAACAATAACAAGACAGTATTCAATATCCCTTAAACGGAAACCACTATATATATATATATATATATATATATATATATATATATATATATATATACATATATGTTTTAGGTGGTTTCCGGGAATTCATCCGCGTAGTTGATAACTGATCCCTGCCGGGATCGATGGTAAAATGACGACGTTTCGGCAGAGTCACCTCTGCCCTCTTCAGGTCGGTTCGCATAATTCTCGTAGCCTTCAGCTTTCTCTTCTAGTTACTCGAATAACTCGAATAACTAGAGATATCCGATGATAATGGCGAACATCTTCTTAGTTGGGCAGATCAAAACAGCTTGCATCTAGTATTTGACGCTAAAGAAAGGAATACATTCAAATCTCGTACCTAGAATACGGAGTCAAATCCTGATTTGGCTTTCGTATCAACTAACTAAAAATGTCAGCCTGTCTCATTATCGAGATATGTTCTAAAGGAATTTCCGAAAAGCCAGCATCGCCCAGTTATCCTTGAAATGGGCATACAGATTCCAATAGTTAAATGGAGACCTAGATGGAACTTTCAGAAGGCTGACTGGAGCTCTTTCAAAACAGACCTAGACAAGTGCCTTCGTTGGATCCCTCTGTTGCCGACAATTACAATAGATTCGTCGGTGCAATTATATCTACTGCTGAGAAGCACGTTCCTAGGGGTTTCCGTAAGGAGTACATACCGGGATGGTCTGAGGAAAGTGAACAACTTTATCGGGATTTCGCTGAAAGTGGTGACCCAGAGATAGCTGATGACCTTCTGAATTCTCTTAACGCGGCTCGAAAACTAAAATGGATAGAGACCACAAATACTGACTTTAAGCACTCAAGCCGTAAAGCCTCGAATCTACTCAATAAGCTTGGTGCTAGTCGACCCGCTACCCGAAACCAAACTGCAGTCACAGCAAACAATATAGCTACTCGAATAGTTGACTTGTCAATAGCTCCTCAAGATCGCCAGCATACCAAAATGATAAAACGAAAAAATTAAAACAGTCAAGCCCAGAGTTATCCGAGTTCTCTGGAGAATTTAACATCGATGAGATATGTGAAGCGACTCTAACCCTAAAAGTAGGAAAGGCTCCGGGATTTGATGGAGTTCACAATGAGTTTCTCATCAACTGCGGCCCCTATGCTAGACAGTGGTTAAGAAAATTTTTCACTGACATTCTGAACAATGGTAAACTGCCTAATGAATTTAAAAGAGCAAAAATAATTGCCGTACTAAAAAACCTGGAAAGCCAGAATCACGAGCCGACAGCTATAGACCAATCTCCGTCCTTAGCACCTGCTACAAATTCTTGGAAAGACTGATAGTCAATAGAGTCCAAGACAAATTACTTGCGAACACTCCAATCGAACAAGCTGGATTTAGACCAGGTAGAAGCTGCACGGACCAAGTGAATGCCTGACAACATTCATTGAATAAGGATACCAGGAATGTCTTAAAACCACGGCTGTATTCATAGATTTAACAGCTGCCTATGATACAGTCTGGAGAGGAGGTCTCCTTTAAAAGTTTCTGCATGTGATTCCCTGTAAAAACTTGGAAGGCTCTTGAATAACATGCTTTCTGATCGAAAATTCCAAGTGATCATGAACGGCAAAGCCAGCAAACAGAGAATTCTAAATAATGGCCTTCCTCAGGGCTCCGTAATTGCTCCTGTCCTTTTTAATTTATACACCGCTGATCTTCCTGCAACGACTGCACATAAATTTGCGTACGCCGATGATCTGGCTATAGCGGTGAAAGTTAATTCTTTTGATGCAGCAAAGAGAATGTTAAAAAAAAGATCTCGAAACTTTGGATGTCTATTATAAAAAATAGAGACTAGTTCCAAGTCCTAGCAAAACAGAGTGTTCCTTTTTTCATCTAAACAATAAACAGGCTAATCAAGAGCCTGAAATATTCTGGAATGGTGAACGCCTTAGGTACAATCCGAACCCAAAATACCTGGGTATTACACTGGACAGAACGCTCTCTTTTAGGAAACATATAAAGAACACGGCTGCAAAAATTCAAACGAGGAATAACATTCTGGAAAAGCTCTGTGGAACCTCATGGGGAGCAACTGCCGATACCTTACGATGTTCGGCAATGGGTCTCGTCTTCAGCGCGGCTGAGTATGGTGCTCCAGTATGGATGAAGAGCCACCATGTCTCAAAAGTTGATGTTCAGCTCCGCAGGAGCATGCGTATCATAACGGGATGCATAAAATCTAAACCAACTTACTGGCTCCCAACTCTCAGCCATATTATGCCGCCAAATATCCGACGGAAAGAAGCTCTACGAGAATACCATCCATGAGTATAAGTAACTGCTTGCCTCACCAGACTGAAATCCAGACATCCACCAATCAGGACTGCGAAAGCGTTACATGAAAGTGATTTCAGAGGTCTCCGGGAATGGGATGCAGGTTGGAGGGAGGATGCCCCTCCAGAGGTACTCGATTATGTGAGCATCCATGAAGAACCTGCGGGTTTCGATTTACCTCGCAATATATGGAAGACGGCAAATATAATTAGAACGGGACACGGCGTCTGCGCAGATATGCTGTCTAAATGGAATAAACAACCCACGCACAATTGTGAATGCGGGGCAGCCTATCAAACAGTCAAACATATATACCAAGACTGTAAACTTACGGCCTACCAGGGAACAATAACGGATATATATACTCTCCCTCCTGCAGCGACTGAATGGATAAAGAACCTATCTGTTAGTTTGTGCTTACTATGTGTAGACTTGTTATTTACAAATGCTCTGTTTCTGTTTTTACTCTGTACTATTCTTGTTCTTGTGTATTGTTAGTGTTTAAATGTAATTTCGTATTTTTATATTATAAGACCAGTTCATGTATACTATTGCCATACGCTAAAAAATAAAAAAATAAGGGAGGTAAAAATTCTACTACAATTATTACATTTAGCAACATATAACAGCCAAACACTATCATACCTAGCTAGAATTGTATAATAAGAACAGGAAGCAGCAAAAATTAATTGGGATATCATTGGCATAAGTCAAGAACTAAGAACACTTAAATCAGACAACCTCCTATAACATTACTAAACACCAAATCGCAGAGCTAGCGGACTAAGAGAGGATCCATAAAAGATGAGCTCATATAATAGGGTTTTCCGGTAAATCAGATCGAGTCGCATTCTCACTTTCGAAAAAAGCTCTGTTCAAATAATGCAAATTTACGCCCCGACAAGAATACATACGGACGAAGAGGTGAAACAACTATACTAGATACTAACACTAGCTATTTCAAACGCATAATCTGTGACTAATGCCAAAATAGGAACAAAACAACAAGAAAGTATCAGTGGGTCACTTTGGAATTAATGAACGCAACTATCCTCTCGTCTCTTGAGAAGAGAGGTTACTTCGAACATATCAGAAAATGTACATATCAAACTCCTTCTTCGCTAAGCCTCATGACTGTAATAGTGGCTTGTGCGAAATATGTAGAAGGAGAGAGACCATAAGAAAAAAGATTGCAAAAAATATCTAAAATTATAAAGAGAGACTAATACAATATCCAACTGAAAATGGAAAAAGCTTTATAAGAACCCTAAGAAAGCTCCAGTACTTGGGGAATAGGAAAATAATCACAAGAACATTGAAAATATCCAAAGAACACGAAATAACAAAGTACTGCACATCACCATATTTCATATATAATATTAATTCACTAGAAAGGTACTAAAGAAGACATCGGAAATTACAAACCGATAAGTCTCTTACCTGTAGTATACAAAGTATTAACTACATCATACAAAATAGAATTCAAAGGGCACTCCACTCCGCTAAGCTGCGAGAACAAGCTTGATTCCGGAGTGGCTTTAGTTCCACTGATTACATATATACTATATGGGAATTTATCAGTTGAACTAAAAACTGTCGTTCGACACCATATTACTAAAGGCTGTTATCAATGTTGTAAGTGAGCAAGTTGCAGCCAAAATCAGAATATTTTGCATTAAGCCCAGAAATTCGCACCATCCGAGGAGCCATACAAGGTGACGGCATCTCACCAAAACTATTCACAGCAGCTTTGGAAAGTACCTTACTAAAGCTAGATTGGAACGTCAAAGGATGTAATGTAGACGGCGAATATCAAAACCATCTAAGATTTGCTGATAATATCGTCTAAATTGCCAAAATTCAACAAGAAATAGTTCCAACCATAAACATAAAGAAAAAACATAACGTACAACAAAAAATTGTCTACTAATTCAAGACATCATACTAAATAATACAACACTGGAGTAGTGTAGCAATTTATATACCTACCTGAGGCATTTAACGCATATCCCAGGTTCGCTACTGACAGACATAAACAGGAGGATCAAACTAAATATATAAAAATAAATAAATGAAGCTTTATTGCCCAACAGTACAAAACTATTAACAGGACAATATTAAAGAATCCCTAAAAAAACAGCTAGCAAAAAGTAGTAAAATAAAACAAAAAAAAAATAAACAAATACTCGATAACTGAGATAGCAAAAATAAAGTTACAAAGTAAACTAAAAATTATAAACTAAATAAAGCGTTGGCCCTACTCAAAATAACAGACAGAGTCTAAATGAATATCACATTCCCTACAAATGAGGTTGAGAGTTTATGCCTAGTTAATTTTGTAACGATTGGGCCTAAAAACCACTGGATCTCTGAGAAAAACAGAAGGTATATTGAAATTAAGCTGCGATAACAAGTTCACTGCCTCTATTTTATTATGCAGAAGGAAAGTAAGAGTAAATATTATTCGCCTGAGTTTTAAAATTTCCACATTAAATCTATTACACATAAGTTGCTCATTAACTTGACTATAAACAGATTGGGATAAACTCCATCAATTTTAAAACATAGATACTTAAGAAACTTTCGCTGTACAATTTTTAATGCTAACTTCTGATAAATGTAAAATGGTTTCCACACGATAGAGGCATATTCTAGCCTGGAGCGTACGAAAGAATAATAAAGTACTTTCAGAGCATCTATACTACGAAACGATTTACAGTTCCTGACAATAAAGCTATATAATTTACTAGCTTCAGCAATTTTAAGGTAGATATGTTCGTAAAAATTCAACCTAGTATCGAAACACTCACTAAGATCCTTAACTTAAAGTCGTGCGTGGAAGGCAATCATCTCTTACCATATACTTAAAATCTAGATAAGGTTTCTTCTTGGTAAAAGACATTATTTTGCACTGAAACACATTAAAATGTAACTTATTCTGCAAGCACCAGTCACTAACAACACTAAGATTCTCTTGTAGAAAATAGCAATCATCAATACCTGTAATCTCAACAAAGATTTTTAAATCGTCAGCATATAATAAATTGTTACACTTTAGCCTACTTATTAAGTCATCAATGAAAAGAAGAAACAGCAAAGGTCCCAGATTTGACCCTTGAGGAACCCCTGATGTAGCAACGTATTGGTTTGTTTTAAATCTGTTATAGAAAACAGACTGGATTCTGTTGTCAAAATAAGAATTTAAAAAAGTAATGAGTTGACTACCGAATCCAAATTTAGCCAATTTACCAAGTAGAATACCGTGATCCAACATACCAAAGGCCTTTGCAAAGTCGGTATAAATAACATCCACTTGACTTTTATCATCTAGACATTCCGCAAGGTACTCTTATTACTCAGTACCTTTGACTTAGATCTTTTCTCAGAAATCCAAGCTGCGAATCAGAAATTTGATGACATATACAGAGTGTTCCACCGTCAATGGTACCTTAAACGTTTACGGAAAGCGGAACATGGGATGTTTCTGAAAATTTAGTTACCTAAGTACTTGCTTCAGATCTATCGATGTAAAATATTTGCAACGATGCGATGTTGCCACATATACCAAAAAGTAGTAACATTTTTGATATTTTAAATGGGACATCCTGTATATGATAGCATTTTTGGATTCGTAATTACTTCCTGATTATTTTGTCTTAATACTTCCTTATACCTATCCGTAACGGTTTTCTAGTTATTAATTGTTTTCTATATTTTTTGTTTAAACTTCGCTCCAATTAAATGTTTGTTACGGCGGTATTTGAATTTATAGAAACTTAAAATTTTAGAAGTAGTTTACCACTGGCCCATGTATTAGTCTGGAAGAGAGAAGTTTGTTCTGTGTTATACAGGGTGTCTTAAAATTCCTGAACTTGCTAGATTCAAAAATGCTAAAAAGTGATTTTTTGTAAATGGAACTCCCTGTATATTATCAACTAACCTGAAAGGCAATCAAAATCCCTTTCAAATGGTATAGAATATTCCTATACTTAAATAGTAAGGAATCGGAAATAAAATCAAGTTTATGTAATAAATGTATTATTTTGGGATATTTATCTAGTTAACGTTAAATTGTCTTAACGAGAAATGTCATTAGTAAAATTTTGACAATTGGTTCGATACATTTGTGCATATCGTAAGGAAAGTCACTCGAAAACGATTAAATAGGAGGGAAATAACTATTCAATGGAAGTTTTTCTTAATCTTCGACTGATTCATGGACAATGTAGCAAAATTGCAGAAAATTCAAGGAAATGTACCTCGATCTATAAACAATGAACAAGAGAAAGTTTCTAGGATTGTAAAATAATTTCATTAACTATGGATAATAAGTGAAAACAAATCAATTTCAGTACATCAAATAATAGAAATATAATAAAATCAACAAATTACAATACAAAACAAAAGCATATTATCCAAAATTAGAAGATTATTTTAATAAATATTCAAAATGACGACCTTCGACTTCCAAACATTTTAGAATCTGGATTACTGTAGTTGTCGCCCTCCTTATAGCTTTCAATGGTCACTCATTTGCTCAGTACCGGTGTCCTAAATACTTTTTTTTTCAATTCACACCACAAGTAAAAATCAAGTGGCGTGAGATCAGGTGATCTAGCAGGCCAATCACACTGCCCCAAATGTCTAAACCAACGATCGTCGAACATTTCAAATAAGTCGGGTATTTATTGGAGGTCAACGGTTCATCGTAAATGAGAAAATGTTTTTTGTGATATTTTAGGAGACAAAAACGTTAATACTAAACTTTTCGTGGAATCCCATTTCCTTTACGACATGTGGATTTTGGTCCACATGCCCTGGAAAATTTACATTCATCTATCCAAATTGTGTTTTTTAGAAAGTTAGGACCTTCTTGGGTGCGGATTAGAATAGTTTCACAAAATCGAACCTGGAATTGACAATCTTCCGGTTTCAGTGCTTGAACTTTTGTAAACTTGTATCGATGCATATCATGATTTTGAAGAATCCTTTGAACAGAGTTACGAGCTAACCCTAAATCATTTTCTTTACTTTTATAGCCTCTTGGGAATACGCTTGAAAATAAGGTAGAACGTTTATGATGTCGTCGTCAAAAGTTGCAGGCTTCGGTAAACGTCATTCTGATTTCAGTTTTGGCTCATAATTAATAAAATTATTTTGCAATCTTGCAAATTTTCTCTTGTTCATTGGTTATAGATCGGGGTACATATCATTGAACTTTCTGCATGTTCTTGGTGTAATTTTTCGACATTGTCCATGAAAAACGAATAGATTCATCAAAACTTCATTTGAATAGTTATTTCCTTCAATTTTTCTCGTTTTCGAGACACTTTTTTCCGAAACGCGCAAATGTATCGAACTAATTGTCAAAATTTTAACGCCAAAATTTTAAGTTTCTATAAATTCAAATACCGCGGTAACAAACATTTAATTGGAGCGATGTTTTGAACAAAAAATATAGAAAACAATTAATAATTAGAAAACCGTTAGAGATAGGTATAAAGAAGTATTAAGACAAAATAATCAGAAAGTAATTACGAATCCAAAAATGCTATCATTTACAGGGCGTCTCATTTAAAATAAAAAAAAATTTACTACTTTTTGGTATATGTGGCAACATCGCATCATTGAAAATATTTTACATCGATTGATCTAGAGCAATTATTTCGGTAACCAAATTTTCAGAAACATCCCATGTCCGCTTTCCGTCTAAGGTAACATCGACCGTGGGACACCCTGTATAAGGATAAATGTGATCGTACAAAATCATCTTAAAAACCTTGGAAAGGTTCGACAATATAGATATTGGCCTATAGTTCTCGATAGCAAATTTGTCTCCGAATTTAAATACCGGACATATTTTGGCTGATTTCCAAGTAGAGGGAAACGTTAAGGATCTTAATGATAGGTTGTATACGATACTGAGAGGAACATCCAGAACTCCAGCATAATCTTTAGTAAGAAAAGACGGAACACCGTCATATCCAGAACTTATTCTTTCGAGTCAACTCGGACCAAAGACTGGATACTTTCAATATATTCCTTATATGCTGTGGTAATTTGTCTTTTCACCATTGCTCTTAAATGTTTGAATTTTTCAAAATAAGTGACATTATGAGACTTCTTAAATTTATTATGCAACCTAGCCTTTCTTTTGATATTTTGATTATGTCAGAGGTAAACCACTTAGGAAATATATGTTTATGTGAATTAAACCGCGGAACATGCCCGTCATGAATATTACATAAAGTGGTATAAAAAGCCTCTCAGCAAGCATCTACGTTAGTAAAAGATCTTAAGAAAGACCAATCTACACAAGAAAGAGAGTTATATACCGAAGCAAAATCTGCTTTCCTGAAGTTATATAAATTACGACATGGATTAGACTGAAAGTTAAAATAATGTTCTGGAGTCAAAAAGTTAATAACTAATGCTGGATGATAAGTATCTTCGGGAACCAACGGATTACAATCATGTGGGATAGTAATATTAACTAAATTGGAGCAAACCAAATGCAATAACCTCATTATGGAATTTCTAACATCGTTAAACTGGTGTAAATTGAAGATGGCTAAAAAGTTATTCATAATTGAACATTATTTGGATCGTGATGTACAAGGGCAGGTATATTAAAATCTCTTAAAATAATAACCTCATCCCTACACATAAAATCTAGTTGATCAAAAGATTCAAAGAATTGTCCAAAAGAATTCAGGTCAATATCAGCTGGAATATATACAACTATAACATATGATGATTTATGCTAAAAATTACATCTAACCACAGGAAGATCGATCTCAGGAAAGCTGGTATCCATATACGTACAGTTGACAGCACTTGAAATAAATCTGTTATTCACTGCTTAAGTATGCCGCCGCCACTTACACGATTAACAATAATCAAGCTGCCGATCATTCCTTTAAACATTGTACTGCGTCGAAAAGAGTTCACTATTGTTCACGCTTGAATTTGAGTTACTTTCAGAAAGAGCAATCAAATCAAATTCGCAGTCCGAGACCAACGGGTAAATTGTATCAACTTTTGTTTTGAGGCCGCGAGCATTCTCGTAACCCACCAAGATTTGCGGACTGTTGGGCATCGTTAGTTTCCCAGAATCTGAGGAACTCCCTTGATGTATTTAATCCGTAAATTGGTTTCCCCAGACTGTTCACCGTCCTTCAGCTTTTGCTTTAGTATACGAGAGGCATCCCGTTGTCGAGGTGTACGATGAAAAGTAATTGATATAAGCTTCTTCCTATATTCACTATGATTCCTTAGTCCTTTGACTTTCCGGATTATACTGTGAACAGCATCTTCGCTATCTAATTTAACTCTCACAGGGCGACGTGTACGCTGATTAAATTGTCCAAGCCTAATAGGCCTAATTTCTGAAAGTAACTAATTGGCCGCAATCGCTTGAATAATACTATCAAGGGCAGACTTATTGGCATTTAAGCGAACTTGCGAAGATTCCTGCTGATCTTGTTCTTCAATACCAAAAATGATTGCACTTTCGCTTAATTCTCTGGTTAATTTTCTCAATAATTTTCGAACGGAGCGGGTTCCACGGCAGGTGGACCGAATTCTCTACACTTGGAACATGATCACTTTAAACCTTTATCAGTGTTAACATTAATGACTTTCATTTCCTCTAGAGCGATACCCACACATGAGTGCTTATATGATTTATTGCAGACACAGCAGCCTATCATGAGACTATTTTTAAAGTATTTATTGTAGCAAGGACATTGTGTAGTAGATGGCATCTCTAATTCGTTCTCGTTATTTGTACTTCAAATTTCTTTACTCAATAAATTTAATAAGACAATTGGTACTTTAAAACCAATCTAAAATGCTACGCCAATGCCAAAAGTAAAAAAAATCGAAAATATCTTGTGCCAATAAAGAGGTTAGATGATGACACAAAATTGAAAAAAGAGAAACTAACTAAATAAGTAATCGTTGATACAGGATACAACTCACTTGGAGTCTCTAGTGCCTTAATAAACTTGTGCACACCATTTATAATTGAAATTTGTCTAGAAAACACTGATTTTGCAACTCTAAACAAGGAGTAAATATAAACACTACCGAGTATTTGTACAATAGATGACATTAAGACAAATCTCAATAGTCCCCAGTGAACACATTTACATAAAATTTACGTCAGAATGGCGTCATGCTGTGTCACGATTTACGTAATATAGAAGTCATATTTGAATCATATAGGGGTCAAGATTTCACACTTCTTGACGTAAGATCCTTACGTAATATATATGACGTAAATATGATATCCAAGATGATGTCAAGATGACATAAAGAAGATGTAAAATTGTGACTTCCTTTGTGGAATAATAAGATTGTGTTTATTTCATATGTTTTAATGATGTTTTTGACCTTTTTCAAATTTATTCTAAAAGTACAGCATTAGTAGTTATAAGGTCACAATTTTTTCGGCTAAACATTTTACATTTTTTTTACTTGACACGATAGAAACTTTTTCTATCATTGTCTCTGAAAGGACACACAATGTTAGTTTTTAATTTTGTGTCAAGTAAAAAAATGTAAAATGTTTAGCAGAAAAAACTGTGACTTCACAAGTACTAGTGCTGTAGTTTTAGATTAGATTTGAACAAGACCAAAAACTTGGTTGAAGTGTTATCATTAAAACATATGAAATAAACACAATCTTATCATTTGTAACAACCTAAAATAAATGTATCATATGGTTTTGGTTTTCATCCCTAGTTGACAAATGAATCCTCCTGGTAGCATAGGTTAAATGATGTTTTGGTCACATATGACCTCTTCAGGTTGGTTTACATTACCCTCATATCAATCATACTTTTTGTCAAGTAACTAGAAATGGGCCAGGCAGAAAGAGGGACCATGTGAACCATTCCAAAAGAGGGCACTACTGGTACTCAGTCAATACACAGTTATTTTACAAATAACCCAGAATGATAATGATCAGTTATCAACTATATGGAAGCTGGAATGCATAAGACATGTGTCTGTGTACAAGAGAGCAATTTGTAGTTGATGGTTATAGAAAATTAACACAAATTTTGAAAGTCTATAAAATTGTGAATCAGTTTAATTTCAGTTTTATGTTTTATATTAACATCATATGTTTTATTTTCTGTTGCCATCAATCTTTCACCACTTCTAATAATACTTGTAATTGCTTCCTCCATTGGATGTTGGTTACCCAATAACCATTTTTCTCAAGCACCTATAAAAATATTTGCATGTTAACAATATAGCTAAAATTCAAGTACCTGAAAAAAAGAACTGTAATGTGTAATCAAATTGTAATATAATGATCACTGTTTTAAGATCTAGCTATAGTTTATATACTGGCTGCTAAAATTTGATTATTTAATTAAAATGTACTTAAAGTTTTGTTAGGAGGAAACTTTATAATATATATTTAGGTATAATAAATATAAAAAGAATAAAATATATGAATTAATAAGTCTCGATGAAAAGTTTACACCTTTTATGTTTAGTTCATGAACTATTTATCTATTTATTAGTTAGCTTCAACAAATACATATAAATATGTACAAAAGTCAAACCAACATGAACAATAAAATTATTAAATGATTCCATAATTAATATGCAATATATACAAACTTGTCACTACATACTCACAAATTAGTTGCCTGCATTGGCTTTTTGCCCTTTCTTCCTAACCAAATATATTTCCGTAACTTTTGGTCCTGAATTATACTGGGCTTTGTTCATAGATTGGGGGTCCCCAATTTTTGAGAGCTCAACCTGTAAGTTAAAAAAAATTAAAATGATTAGATATATCTAAGATTTAAGAATAAACAAATTCCTGTTGTTTTTAAAGATTTTCGTATTTTTGTTCATTAACTCTAGCAATAACTTGGTTTTCAAAACAATACATGTTTTTTCATTACATACCTCAAACTTCAGTAACTTAAAAAAATTGAATAGGTACATAATTGTATACGATAAAATATTCTCACCTTTGTTGGGAAAGTTCCACAAATCATCGAATGCTAATTCGAATTAGTATTATACAATGAATGCTCAAAATTAAATAAAACTTATTGCCACAAAATTCAGTTCACTAAGCGTTCATAACTTTCTTCAAACAACAAGCACCAAAATTGAGTAAGGAATCAAAATGGCTAACCACTGAATCGGTAACGATCGATTTTATTCGTACGCCATCATTTAATCAGTGTTGTCGCATTGTTGCCAGTGTTACTCTCAGTCGTAACAAGCTGCTTACATTTTTACATACAAATCAGTTGTACCACATTTAAATTTAAATGATGCTAAAATAATTGTGAAACAATTATAATTAAACAAAAAGATCTATTTTACAATAATATTCAGTAAAGGTATACTTACCTAACAATTAGTTAACTGTCACTTAAGGTTAACGTTTTTAGAGAATTCCTGGAAACAGTTACAATCTGGCAATAGGATACAAGCTGTCGTTTAGATTTTAGAAAATGCGGTATGTTTAAAATCATTCCATGTTTGATAAGACAGTTAAGGTAACAATTATTATTTAAATTGGAAATACGTTCCTAATTAAATAGAATATGAGTCTCTCAAATTATTTTATTTACCTGTGGTAGAAATATAGAGATTAAATATTTGATTTGAATTTATTTAACATGTAATAGGTGTATGCAATTAAGTTTAGGTAAGAAATATTGAACAGGTACTTCAATGTCTAAAAATTGTTTTCCCAAAATTTCCGAAAAAGAATCTTTATGGATGTTCCTGGTACGTACTGATGGAGGTCCATACTTAAATTTCCATATTGAGACGGTAGAGGACATCCTCAGGATGTCCGATTAAGGTGTAGGAGTGGTCTAGGACATTCGGATCTGAATAGGATCAAAAACGGACGTCATGGGGAAGACCTGTGCTTTGTGGGAAGGAGCATTAATGGTGTAGAAACTTGCACTTATCGACTTATCGACATACACAGTATAAAAATAAAAACATGATTTGTTAGATAAACATGACTTTAATTTGATATCAGTTATACGTAAAAGGATGACTTTTAAGTGACGTTTGAGTATGACGGCCTCCTTATATCAATTTTACGTAAAGCTCAGACTTATTTCTTACACAAGGTTATGACGGCATTATTATATCACTTTTACCTTACATCATGACGTGTAACATATGTAACTGTATGATTTACTTGTTACGTAAATAATATATAAATATATGACTTTGAAGTGATGTCACAATATGACGATAATATTATATATTATTTATGTAATATTTAAATCATAATCATGACGTCATATTAAAGTCAGATTTTGTGTCAGTATTATGTCACAATGATGTCATACTAGATAACATCAAATAAAAGTCATCAATAGAGTCACTATTATGTCATATGTATGTAAAAATTGTATGATCTCTATATGATCTATCTATGACGTCATATGAATGTCATGTGTTCACTGGGTCTTCAAGTAGAATACCGTTCTCGAAATTTATTTGATTAAGGAGTTCAACAGATAAGAGATTATCAACAAAAATCACTCAGTGCTATCATAGAGGGGAATGTAAAGAGACCAAGGATAGGCCTTAATATAAGTAGGAACAACATCATTAGGACAATAACCAGTATAACACGATCTCAAAAGGCTAAGAACAGAAGCGCGTAGATTGTGCAAATATTTATTACCAAACGCCAAAACTAACGATATAGCCAGATTATCAGTATTAACTGCTAACGTAAAATATGAGGCCGGAAACAGATATTGGAGGAAGTTGTTCTTCTCCAGCAAAGCGTACTGTGGTGAAAATGTTGGGACACTGATTTCACGATATTGACATCTGTACCTACGGAATCCATGGCACGAGCCTACTGTAAAATAGTTTATCCCTAGTTATAAAAATGTCTTAATTGATTTACTATGTTATATTAGGAGAAAATAAGGGAAAATAGTTTTACTCTTCATGGTAAGCAAGGAAATGTTTTCACTGTTCACGAAAAAATTGTCACTCTAATGAAAAATACATAATTCACAATTTGTGTATGGTTTAATCATTTTGATTTTTTCTTCAAAATATAAAAGTATTCAGAAGATTGAATATAATTCACATATAATAAAAATGAATAGACGTCCTTCATTATGACAAATTTGATTGTAAAAGGCGGAACAGATTAGCAGAAAATTGGAAATTCTCGTTTGGATATGTATAGGATATAAATTCTTAATACCATAGAGGAAAAAAATATTTAACTTATTGCCGAGTTTCCATTCTCTGGAAGTGACAAAAACAGTGGTAGTTACAATCTAGCACGGTAAAGGTCGTCGTTAAGCAGTAAGCCTAGAAATATTTTTATGAAAAGTTGGAAAAAGTTGACAATCAGTATAAATTTAAATATGCAATTGTAAAAATGCTTAATATATTGGCTTGTGTTCGAAGTTTTCTTAAATCTCTCGAAACACGTAAATACAAAACCGAGTGTTTGAGATTTGTATATTCTCAAGTAAATGGTAAATAATGTTTTGTAATAACAATTACAAGGGGGAGCTCGTAATGTCCTGTTTACGAGTAAATCAAAAATTATCGTAATTTCTTTGGTTGTAGCTCTAATAAGCAACATATAACTTTTTAATTGCGGGTTATAAAAACTTCATTATTTTTATCTTACTTGTTTATTTCAAAAACTTGTAATTACAAAAGATTATCTTGAAAGCAGAAGGTCAACAACCTACAAATGTATCTAGACTATAAGGAAGTAGTTAATTCCAAACCCTCCGGGTTATCTTACACTTGTAGCCATCTCTAGGTCTAACTGATATATCACATTTTAGCTTCATATCAGGGAGTTTTCCTTTCGATTCCACTCTGAATCTTTGCAAAAAGCTTGCAACTATATACTTTAGTGTTAAATTTGCCATTGTCTTGCCTGGAAAATAATTGTGCAACATTAATTAGTGTAATGGAATTTCTTAAAACGCATAGATAGGAATATGATATAAGGCGACGTGAGTAAAGCGATTCGTCGTGGATATTAAGTATATAGATATATGAACTCTCAATTGAAGACAGAGATAAATCATAACTTTCAAATACAAAAATAACAAATAAATTTCAATGTTATGAGTGTAGTACATGAAAGTTCCTGCCAAAAATAATCACACTTACAAGATAAAGGTGATACGTTCCTAAAAGTATTGTAATTTTTAAATGCTTATGCATATTATGAATTGTACAAAAGTGTGACACAAAATATGCTTTTGCATGCTATTTTATATAAACACAACCACATACGTATCAACGGGGGAGCAAGGAGCTCCAGTTACCCCCACCCAAAAAAAATATGGACGATATATTAAATTAGAACTATTTTGCCCTCCCACCCATCAGGATGCTTAAGATGCTCCTGAATAACATAAGAAAGTAATAACGTATTTACTATGAGATATACAAAATTATAACACTTTAAAATTATTGCCAGACGAAATGAATAACATAAGAATCGGGTATTCCATCTCAAACGAGCTACCTTGAATATCTTGGTTATTTGCAAAAATATTGCAATAAGAAAAATCAAGTCGATTTTTATTTCGAGTGAAAAATTTTTTGAGGTGAATTAGCCCTTGCGCGCATTCAACATAAACAGCCCAATTGAATGACCTTGAGATTTGAGATAGGGAAATAGGTATTGTCGTATATCATTTGAAAGCCCTTTTTATGGACTATACCGTCATACATATTTTTTTATTGCAATTTCTGTACATGTTACAGAAAACATAACCTACTAGTAAAACCGGATTATT
The DNA here is from genome assembly GCA_034190945.1 of Octodonta nipae. NCBI lineage: Eukaryota > Metazoa > Arthropoda > Insecta > Coleoptera > Chrysomelidae > Octodonta > Octodonta nipae. The sequence continues at coordinate 58,295,504 of CM067219.1, forward strand.
AAATTAAAAGTTTTTACTGCATGGAAAAGTATTAAAAATGAGTTCTTCTATAGTACGCTCTTTAACCATCCTGTTTCAGTGCCGCACCCTGTAATAACACACAATATAAGAAAAACATTAAATGTAAACCTTCATTTATTTTACATTATTTTTTGCTGATATTTAGAGCAAGTTTGTTTATCTTTCTTCTGATCTTTCTTCGATCATTTGAAGCATTGTACATTTATCTGTCAAGTTATTACTTTACTAATTGTTGAAAATTTAAAAGATATTTATGATATACACGTTGCAAGAACGTGATGAGCTGGTAAGTCTTTATTACCAAAATCAAAATTGTGCTCGGTCTGCTGTAAGGGTTTTTAACCAAAACCATCCCGAACCTAACGTTCGTCATAAATACGTATTGGAGTTGATTTTAAAATTTGCTGAGACGGGCTCAGTAGTGAATAAAAAAAGAAGGTCCCATTGGAATTGTAAATGATGAAGGGGTAGCTGTGGCTACATTGGTCCATGTACAAATTATACCAAACACGTAGTCTGTCCAGCAAATCTTTGCAGCTTCCGGTATTAGCATAACTAATGATTTTAGAATTTTGCATAAGTACAAATTCCATCCGTACAAAATTAAATTACTTCATGAATTGAATGAGGATGATTGGGATCGAAGGCAAGAGTTTTGGGAAATTGTGACCCAGCGTATTATTGAAAACCCGAATTTCTTGTACAATGTTTGCTTTTCGGATGAGTGCACTATTTCACTTCATGGGGAGGTTAACTGTAGATTTTGGAGCGATACAAATCCTAATTTATTTCGAGAAGCTCATAGTCAACATCCGGTAAAACTAAGGCAGGGATTTTGGGAAATCATCTAATTGGACCCCTGCTTGTTCCTGGTAATTTAAATGGTGAAATTATCACAATATATTAGAAAATGAAATTAATGCATTGATAATAGAAAAATTAGAAAATGATCCTCTACTACATGAAGAGCAATTGCATTATCAACAAAATTTAGCTCCTCCTCACTACGCCGCACCAGTTCGTCAATACCTCGATTTGGAATAGCCTGGTCGCTGGATTGGAAGAAGATGTCCTTTAGAATGACCTGCCCGATCACTTGGTCTGAACTCTTTGGATTTTTTTGTGAGGACATGTTAAATCCAAAATTTTTATGACTCAGCCTGAGAATTTGGACGAACTACTCCAAAGAATTATAGCGGACTGTCGTCAGATAACACCGACTATGCTGAACCATGTCAGAGACTGCTTTCAGTCAAGGTTGTACTATTGTATGGAAGTCAATGGAAGACACTTAGAAGATTTGCTTTAGAGGCATTGTATTGTACTGTAAATTCGTTTTTAGGGTTCCGTATATGCAATATACGGATACCCTTATAATATCACTCCGAAATTTCTACTGTCAGCATCACAGCAATTTTCTCCTAAAAAAATGGGAAATAATACGATGGACTTTACAGGAAAAATAAGGAGAAACCATTAATATTAGTTTTGTGGGGCAAATTATAGAATCAAATAAAAATTTAAAAATAAAAAAAATTTCAAATGCATAAAAAAAATAGACGTATAGGCTCTGACCTGAAGTTTACTGGAAAAATAAGGAGAAACCTCTACTTTTAATTTTGGGAGGTAAATTACAGGAGTAAATGAAGAATAAAATTAAAATTGTTTCTAACCCATCATTAATATATCAAATGAAAAGGCTCATTACGATGAAAACAAATATCATATTTTTAAAATAAATTAATTAAAAGATAGTAACAAAAATAAAAAAATTACGACCATTCCCCCCCTGATCTCCGAAACCATACTGAGCCTGGAAAATTTTGAAAAAAAAAGGAGGTATAGCCCCTCATCTGAACTTTACAGGAAAAATAAGGAGAAACCATCTAATATTTATTTTGGGGGGCAAATTATAGAATTAAATGGAAAATATAAAATTAAAATTGTTTCTAACCCATCATGTTATATATCAAATAAAAGGGCTCATTATGACGAAAACAAATATATTTTTTCATATTTTTAAAATAAATTAATAAAAAGATATAACAGCCATAAGCTGGAAAATTTTGAAAAAAAAATGGAGGTATAGCTCATCTGAACTTTACTGGAAAAATAAGGAGAAACCTCTAATATTTATTTTGGGGGGCAAATTATAGAATTAAATGGAAAATATAAAATTAAAATTGTTTCTAACCCATCATGTTATATATCAAATGAAAGGGCTCATTATGACGAAAACAAATATATTTTTTCATATTTTTAAAATAAATTAATTAAAAGATATTAACAAAAATATAAAAAAATACCCATTCCCCCCCTTATCTCCGAAACCATAAGCTGGAAAATTTTGAAAAAAAAATGGAGGTATAGCCCCTCATCTGAACTTTACTGGAAAAATAAGGAGAAACCTCTAATATTTATTTTGGGGGGCAAATTATAGAATTAAATGGAAAATATAAAATTAAAATTGTTTCTAACCCATCATGTTATATATCAAATGAAAGGGCTCATTATGACGAAAACAAATATATTTTTTCATATTTTTAAAATAAATTAATTAAAAGATATTAACAAAAATATAAAAAAATACCCATTCCCCCCCTTATCTCCGAAACCATAAGCTGGAAAATTTTGAAAAAAAAAATGGAGGTATAGCCCCTCATCTGAACTTTACTGGAAAAATAAGGAGAAACCTCTAATATTTATTTTGGGGGGCAAATTATAGAATTAAATGGAAAATATAAAATTAAAATTGTTTCTAACCCATCATGTTATATATCAAATGAAAGGGCTCATTATGACGAAAACAAATATATTTTTTCATATTTTTAAAATAAATTAATTAAAAGATATTCACAACAATATAAAAAAAATTAACAATTCCCCCCTATCTCCGCAACCATAAGCTGGAAAATTTTGAAAAAACAATGGAGGTATAGCCCTTCACCTGAACTTTACTGGAAAAATAAGAAAAAAAACTAATATTCATTTTGGGGGGCAAATTATAAAATTAAATGGAAAATATAAAATTAAAATTATTTCTAACCCATCATGTTATATATCAAATGAAAGGGCTCATGATGAAGAAAATAAATATATTTTTTTTCATATTTTTAAAATAAATAAATTAAAAGATATTAACAAAAATAAAAAAAATACATATTCCCCCCTATCTCCAAAACGATAAGCTGAAATATTTTAAAAAAGTATAGCCCTTCACCTGAACTTTACTGGAAAAATAAGGAGAAACCCCTAATATTGGTTTTGGGGGGCAAACTATGGAATTAAATGGAAAATACAAAATTATAATTGTTTCTAACGGGTCATGTAATATATTAAATCACAGGGCTTATTATGACGAATACAAATATGTTTTTTTTTATTTTTTTTAAATGAATATTTTAAAATATATTAAAAAAGTATTTAAAAAAAATTACTTATTCTCCCCGTTATTCCCCAAACTATAAGACCTCATTTTTTTGTTTATAGGAAACATATGAAAAAAATCCCTAATTCTATAGTTGGCCCCCAAATAATACAATTAAACGGAAAATAAATTATTAGATAACCCCCATAGTAATTTTAGGGACAAATTATACAATTAAATGGAAAATAAAGATTCAATTTTCAAACGCATCATGTAATATATCAGATAAAAGGCTCATTATGTGAATTACAAATATATCATATTTTTAAATCATTTGTTTAAAGATATTAACAAAAATATTCAACATCGACATAATTCCCACTTTAGAAACTACACTATTTAAATTTTGAAAAATATATTTTATTTGTATTTTTTAATAATTTGAATAACAGTTTTAATAATTTATAATTTAAAACTTGACCTATTTTGCCCCTTATCTTCCAATCTACAGAGCCTCAAAACTCAGACAGTAGATTATAAAAGACTTCTGTGAAAGTTTATTAATAAAATAAAACTCTAATGTTAATTTTTGGGGGTCAAATTAGAAAATTAAATACATATTTATTCTGATAAAAACAAGAGAATCCTCAAGCAGATAAAATAAAAAGTCTATGTTTGGAAAATCAAAGTGTATATTTTTTATAAATTTAAAACGCTTCCTTTAAAAGATATAAGGGTAAATATAAGAAAATGCACTCATTCCCTGCTTGTCTGAAACTGGAATATTAGAATCTTGAAGGTGGTACGGAACCCTAAGTATGCGAGTCCAACTCGCACTTGACCAATATATTTTTAATACTCTTTTATAATTACATGTCCAGAAATTGCAATAAAAAAATTATTATGACGGTATAGTACGTAAAAAGGGCTTTCAAATGATATACGACAACACATATTTTCCCTATCTCAAGGTCATTGAATTGGGCTGTTTATGTTGAATGCGCGCAAGCGCTAATCCACCTAAAAAAAATTCCCCCGCGAAAGAAAAATTGACCTGTTTTTTCTTATTGCAATAGGTTTGAAAATAACCAAGATATTCAAGGTGGCTCGTTTGAGATGGAATACCCGTGTGATTCTTGCAAATTAACGATCAAAAATTTGTAGCTTTCAAATTAACTGGACGACAGTTTTTCCTTCTTATTACGTCAGAACTATGTTAAGTATCGCCTAAACTTCATGCAAAAATAGAACTGACAGATAAACTCTATGAAGTCCGGAATAATCAATATGAAATAAGGAATATACTTTAAATTAGTATTTTAAAAAAGTCCTAAATTGCAAAAGAAATTATTCAACATAAACAGTAACTAAATTTGTAGAAACAGTGTATAGAAGATAGAAGACCGTAACAAATATGAACACTCTTCTTGAAGAGGACGGGCATAATGTAATGAATATTAAGCTATAAACCATTTTCCGAACTTTTAGTTAACTAAAAGTTTGGTTTACTCCTTGAAGATGACAACTTAGAGTTCTTGAAACGGCGTTGAGTGTTTAAAAAAAGGTTTGGTGTTAGGGTGCAAAACAGTTTTTACAAACATATTAAGTATTAACAAACTTAATAAAAAAATTAAACTCGTTTGATATACAGTCATGCAAACTTTGCCAGTCTCAAAAACTGATCAATACAGCTCGTTTAAGTTTGATGAGTTCAGGGAAACAGTTAGTAGTAGGGAATTAGCTTAGCAAATATAACACAGGTCTGCAACAAAATTGCTATCTGGGTATTTTCAACTGATATCTGTGTATTAGGGATGTAACGAATGTCTGATTTTCGATATTCGCGAATAAGAATGCGAATGCGAATTTTCTCTTCCAATATTCGCGAATACGAATGCGAATATCAGATGAAAATTTACTTATTTTGGTTTAATCAAAAATTGTGACCTAAATTGTGCTTCGTAATTATTATATAAAGCCATTCTTCTATTTTTAATACATAAACTGAAACAGCTGTAGAATCTTTGTCGTCTCAGAGATGAATAAACACAAAATTTTGTATCTTAACACCAAACCCTTACACTCAACGCTGTTTCAACACTTAAGCTGTCATCATTTTGGAATGAACCAAAATTTTTTTTTTTTTTTGATTTATGAGAGAAATTATAAGAAGTTATTATCATTTTTATTAAACAGAAAAATTATATATATTATATAAAGTTTATGAGCCAAATAAAAACTAAAATTATATAGGGTTGTCAAAAAAACGAATTTTATTGTCATGTTATAATTTATTTTATTTATGACAATTGATGGTGTCAGTATGCTGACTAAATATTTTTAAAATCAGTATCAAAAACAAAATGACGAACCAGTCTAACCCTTGTATAGCTTTAAAATTAAGATTCTGCAAGCTTGTATATTTCTGAGTAAAATGAGATTGAGTGCATGAGAATGGATTAAAAAATAACTGACTTATTACAAGGTATGTTTTAAATTCCTTACAGCTAATTTCTCTTATTGTGCAAAATTAACTAGACGTAAATACAAATTTCGCTTCGTTGGCTATCGCTGCTAATTAGAAATGACAGCTGCGAAACTGGTAATGACGATAAAATTTGCATCAATACTTTAAATTAGAGAAGGCAAGGCAAGTTCTGCATTCATTTGTTGCTACGCGATATAATAAAAAAGCATAACTTACAATTTTGTTAACACAATTGCCAGTCACAAAGGAGGCAGGAGCCCAAGGAGTGTAAAAACGCAAGTACGACAGTTATGGCGCCTTGATTTCAATTTATCTAATTAATGGGGAAAACACATACATTTTGTAGCGATTTTATATTGTCTGATCGCTCAGTGGTTTGTTTTCGCCCCCAGCTTCAGCGTGTGCCTGTCACTTTGACGCAACGCACGGCGCTCTCTGGACAATGCTTGTTTACGTGGAACACACCCTTAAGAAAATATTCTGCGTATTTCGAATTTAGAAGTTAGCCCTGACAAAAGGTCTGGAGCTAGTCTGAGCGTTCCACAAATTGTCAAATTTAAACTTTTAAAAATTTTTAGAAGTAGGTGAGATATCCAAAAGAAACGGTTTAATGACAAATGTTTTATTATAAATTTCTATACAATAGCACAAAACGATAGGCGGTATATCTTCGTACCAACCAAAAAAAAAACACCATAAACTGTTTCTTAGAAAAAAGACAAGTTCAGTAACTATGTAATGATGTCTGTGGATTTATCAGCGAAGCAAAATTTGTCATCAGGAGATATAAACATACGGATCTTTATAGTGTAATATGAGTTATTTTTTGACAGGTTCTTAAGCGTGACCTCCTGTTGTATCTAGAAATATTCAAGCTTTATACCTATTTTTAAAACTAGAAGTGTGATTTAAGAAAGTACCAGCATATTTTAAAGGTTTGTCAAAGTTTGATACGTTTTAAAACTGATTAAAGAAATGAAGTCAGCACTCTGACACTATCATTTGTCGAGAACCTTTATCAGTTGCGCTCTCCTCAACTGATTGAATCTCCAAAAGATTGTATCATAATTTCTTTGACAGGTTCTCGTTAACCTACGAATTCTTTGTTCTATAAATCACAAGGAAACGGCGTTATATGCAGTATGACTCCTGATTTCGAGTATCTGTGAGCTAGTTTTCCCTGAAACTGCTAGATATCGAAATTCATTTTGCCTATATCATGTTATGAAACTGACATAACTTGCTTAACTTTATTTAGCAATTAAATTGTTGCTTAATTACATGTAGATGTGATAATTTCAGAAGAAATGTAAATATGTAGTTGACACACAACTACTGAATTTTTCATTAAAATTATAAAAAAAAATATGTCATCATACAACTGTTATTTCACATAGTGCATTGTCGTCTGTGCGGAAGTGTGTAAATTCATCTGACAGTTTCTGTTATATTTGTGGCACCTGATAAAGTCTGCAAACGATGTGTTGAATACTTTAGAAATTGGTTTAAGGACAAGAAAAAGCTTTCCGATATGCTATTCCTGTGGTAGGGCGCGAGCAAAAGAACCGTAGTGATAGTTGTTACTTTTGTCCGTGTAATGCGAAAGGGCATAATTCAAAACGGAAGCAGTCAATTTTATACCCCAATTTGCAATCAGCTATTCGTGCTATCCCAAGAAAATCAACAAGAACTTAGAATTGGTTGTTTGCAAATTAAAGTATAAAGTCCACAGTTGGTAAGTGTGCGGTGGTTTAAAAATGGTTGCCATGTTGCTTGGACAACAATCTGGGCTTACCAAAAGTGTTGGCCTTCCAGGGATCTTAAAGTTGTTAAAGCTTCTTATAATGTTGGGATTGATTAAGCAATTTGTAAATTGCTCCAAATACTTAGTATATAAGTTTCCAGGCCTCTCGGAGACAATGTTGAAGGAAGGTGTTTTCTTACAAACATATATTTGACAGGTTATGGCTGATCCATAATTCATCACAAGCATGACGGATCCTCAAAGAGAAGGGTGGATTGCATTTTAAGAGGTGATAGAGAATTTTTTAGGCAATAAATACAACAAAATTACCGAAAGAATGTTAAGAGTTTCAAGCCTTAGGTTGCTTAATGAGTTTAAACGTACATTTTCTTCATTCCCACCTCGACTACTTTTCATAAAATGTAGTAGATCTGAGTGAAGAGCAAAGTTAACGATTTCACCAAGACATTAAGGATATGTAAAAAAGATACCAGGGAAAATGGAGGGTCTCAATGATGGTAGACTACTGTTGGACGCTTCAGAGAGACCTTCCAGATGCTTCCTACAAGCGAAAATGTACCTAAAGGAGTATCACTTACAAAAATAAATGTGTTTAGGTGCTTACTAATCAACGTATTTTAGATAAAAAATAAGTTTTGTTAAGCAAGTATAAATTTTTTTTTAGACTTTTATCTTTTATCTGAAGATGATAACTTGTTTAACATAGATATTGACAGAAAACATGATGTTCCATGACAAAGTGAAAGTCTTTTTCGGATTCAGCACACCCAAAACATAAGATTCATGCAAAAATACTAAAACAGCTCTCAATTTTTTTTTGTAGTTTGTATACAATGCGGGATACTGCAAATAATGTAGTTAAATTTATGGTAAATCAAGTCTGAAATTTGCGGGACAGGTTTTAAATCGTTGTGCAAAAGCAAATCAAGTGCGGATAATATGGTATTATTTGAGATTTGCAATAATACAGGCGATTAAAACTGTTCTTAAACATAAAGGTTGGGGGGAACTGGCAAGAATACAGTTCACGTGAAATACATCAACACATGATGTACATAATTATACCCCAACATTCATTAATTATATATTCTCTTCTGAAAAAAATGACTGGGGTAGTTAATAATGTTGTTAAATTTATGGTTAATCAAGTCCGAAATTTGCGGGAGAGGTTAATCGTTGTGCAAAAGCAAATCAAGTGCAGATAATATGGTATTATTTGAGATATGCAATCTTACAATTTGAGGAAGCGCGATTTTGCTTTTGAAGTAGATGATACAGTTTGTAGACGAAATCGGATTCTCTCCAGTGCAGTTAATAAATTCATGAGGAAATTTAGACCTAAGTATTTTTTAGTACAGTTACAAATAAAATTTCTAAACTGTATTTGTTACAAAATTAAATTAAAACTTACAAAAATCGACAATTGGGAGGTCGTTCAAACACCATATGTATTATATAACCTGAAGGTAAAATTTACCGCTCTTTCAAAATCCTTGGTCAAAAATAGGGGTTTCTTTTAGAAAACGGAGGAGACCTTGAAATGACATTGAATACGACTCCAAGGTCAAAGACAAGGTCAGAAGATATATCCCCCTCGATGTTATGTAACTTTTGCTTACTGGGGAAATTAAAATGGGTTAGTTAGTATAAGAATGCGTCCCTATTTTTCTTGGCCACGTCATAAGTTGAGAACGAGTTTACTGGTTTAATTCATCTTTTTTATGTTTCCTAATACTTTATAGAAGGTTTTTACGGAAAAAAATGTAGAAAATTGAACAGAAAATTGAAAAAATTTCAGAACGCGGTTAGGTTAACCTTTAACGAAACTATTTGTGGAAGTTTAAGTAGATCCCTGGACTAGTTTAGATTCACAATTGAATCCGTTAGATGACGCTGTAATCGTGTTGTAGAACAAAATTTTCGAACTCCTCGTGAACGGTTGGACCGATTTTGATCAAATTTTTTGTGTGTTTTTGCGTTAGACTCCCAATTTGAATCGGCGGGGGAAGCTGCAATTGGGTTGTAGGATATTTTTAATTCGTAAAGGTTGAACCGATTTTGATTAAGTTCTCGGTGAGTTTGAGTGAATGCCTGGAATGGTTTAGATGTAAAATTGGACAGGGTAAGTGGCGCTGCGATGGGGTTATAAGGATTTCTCTAAAATGTAACGGTTGTATGAAACTCTCTGGGAGTGTTTGAGTGGGTAAGATTTACAATTTGACCCGGTGGAGACGTTGCAATAAGGTTGTAGTATTTTATTTTATCTCCTAATAGTTGGGCCGAATTTGTCGAAACTTTTTGGGTGTTTCAGCGGGTCCGTCAAATGGTTTAAAGTTACAACTGGACGTGAAAAGTGGCGCTGCGATCGAGTTCTAAGTTTTAACAACAATATTTACATTAAAATTAAATTTGTGGGCAATACAATATTCATGCTAAGTAAAATAAGTAATTTTGCATTTGAAATTAAATATGGATAAAACATTTTTTCTACAAGGATAATACTGAAAACAAAACCGACTAAAATCTAATTGTCCAAAATCAGAGTTGCTGGCATGGATTTGTAACGGAGGAACCGCTTTTTATTGCATATTTTTTATTCATATATATGTAGGTAAAGGGACTTTTCAGTACCTTAAGAATCATCTCACGCAGACCTTACCATTCATCCTTCTACCTTACACTCAACAACAATTATCATGTAGGAAACACCAAACAAGAACTACAAATTACTTATTTAACACATAGCAATAAATAACAGGGCCTAATTGTCTAAAGAAAAAAAAATCCAAAAAACATTACAATTTTCCTGCAAATTGCAAATAAATCAAAAATCATAATAATAAATATGCTCCAATTATTGTAAGTTTTATATAATTCTACTAATAATGTTTTTACCTATACAACTCCGTGGTCCAGCACTAAATGGAATATAAGCGTAGCAGTGACGTTTCCTTACAGCTTCGGGCAAAAAATGATCTGGATGGAAATGACTGGGATTTTCCCAGTAACGTGGGTCTCTATGAATGATATATATGGGAACAACAAGTGCTGCTCCTTCCGGAATGGTCCACTTATCTGAAATTGTGCAAGAGTCGATAACAACCAACAAACAAATGTATATGATAGGTATGCAAAACATATTTATAGTTGTGAATGTTGCAATTGTTTATTTCCATTTATGTTACCACATTCGTTTAGCGTTCGAGCTCTTTGTTATCACCATTCCAATTTTAAATGTTTTCATCCATTATTTTGGATTTGGCAGCAATTTCTATTTTCAACTTTTCCACTGGTCAACGCAATGCTGGACGTTTTCTTTTGAAAGAGCATCTAGAACAGTGTGACCATATTTAGTAGAAAACTACTTTTCTGGTAGTTTTTAGATATATTTTTAGTGCTTTTGGTAGAGAAGAAATGTTTAGTAGTTTTCGGTAGTTATTACTAAATATTTGCACGAAACTCATATGAGAACAAATTAATAAAAATTATGCACACATATAAGTAATTTGTGATTTTGCCTCTTTTTGTAAATGCAGCGTCACCAATTGGATAATAGTCGTAAATCGTACATCATTGGATGTCATCAAATTGGTGTCATTGTCGTTCTTAGAGCTTGTACCTTCATGCTCTAACTTGTCGTCAGGCTTTAAATCTTAGAGCATGTACAGTCTGAAGATAGCCTGCAATGCACAAAATCGTGGCAAAGCTAAAAAGAGAGGGAACCGAGACAGTAACAGGCCAGTTCACTTGGTGGATGGAAGCAGCCAATGAACAACCTGCTGATCGTGTTTCATTGGAAGCAACTCCAGCTCCCAAACGAGTGAAACAGCTCTTACCGCTCTCTCTTTTTGGTGTTACCACGACATTTGTGCACTACAGGCTATCTCCAGAAGGTACAACCTCTAAGCTTTAAACGGGGGTAGATTTTTTAGTAGGTCTGGAAATGCATTGGTAGATTTTAGTAGTATTTTCTCATGTTACAGTAGTTTTTCTTTGTGAAATATGGTCACACTGATCTAGAAGCTCCACCGATTTCACTTCACCTCTTCCATCGATTCGAACCGGGTTCCTTTTAAGTAATACTTGATCTTTCGTCACACAATGCCATCGGCACGAGAAAGAAATTAGTTTGTTTATAACCTCTACCGAAGTAATACTCTTGCAGTGATGATAAAAGTTTAGGTAGTGAAATTGAAGACCACTTCTAGTTATCCAACAATTTCTGTGCGCGCAGTGTCGTTGTTTAATAGCCAGACTTCCTTGTATTTTATCAGGGCTTATATATACTTAGTCTATGTCCCATGTGAATGCGACGTGGCGTGTGGGCGGTGCGCTACGTCATTGTGACAAATAACTAAAGGCTAACAAAATCACTACAATCGCAACAATTTATTTTGAATTCTTTTTATGTTTTATTTTTTTGGAAAAATTCCCATTTTCTCAAAAAATTAAGGATTTTCGAAAATCGGTTGTTATCTTTCTTCTAGAACATTTGATTCTGAACAACTTTGATTAATATTTTTTCTGCAGCTTTTAGCAAAAAAGTTATAGAGCAAAAACCAAAAAAGTCGATTTTTTAATATTTATTTGTTTATAAATAATTTTCCATACCTGGCATGGCGCACTTATTGTATATATTATCTAGATATAAATTCTGCAAAAGACCGGTCTGGCCACTTTGCAAGTAATTGATTAAATATTTAAATAATTTAAAACTAATGAATGTAATACAACTAAGATCATAAACAGTGGGTACACGTAACCTACCTGTAGTTGTGAAGAACTCACCAACCGTGCATATCACGTGTGACTTAGGTAAACTTTCCTGCATAAATTTATAATTTAGATATAAAACATATGGGAAATGCTGTGGAACCTTTGGTTCGTCACAAATATAAAAACACAGTTTTGCACCCTAACACCAAACCTTTATTTTAAACCAAACTAAATTTAAATTATAATTTTCTCTAATTTATACCTACCAGTAAACTATTAGCAACTTACAGTAATTAGTACACAGAGTAAATCTCAAATACTTGAATTCTGAATACCAGATATTAGAGATAATGCAGATTTTATAAAATGAAATTATTTAAATTTGAATAATCCTTAATTACCTACCTACTTTTACCGTACATTATAAGGTAATTACGTTTTTATTACCTATTTTATGGATTCTTACAAAGTAAACTATACAATGAGCTGTATGGAATAGGACCCTTGTCTGAATTTATTAGGTTATTATTTTTATAAATCATTATGCCTTCGTTAGAGTCCAGCTCCTTAAAATTATTTACTTGTTTAACTAATTTTAAAGAAGTTGAATCTAGGGAGTGGTTATGTTTTAAATCATGATGTGCAAAACTAGATTTATCCACTCTTCCGTATTTCAAATGGGCCTGTCTTTCTATAATACTTTAAATCACAATCATTGTATTTGATTTCATAAATAGCAGACTTCTAGTGTTGCACATCATGTTTTGAAATATACAACTCCGTAAATTCAACTTCTTTAAAATAAGTTGAACAAGTAAATAATGTTAGGGAACTGGACTCTTAGGAAAGCATAATGATTTATAAAAATAATAACCTAATGAATTCAGACAAGGGTCCTATCCCAAACAGCTCATTGTATAGCTTACTTTGTAAGTATCCATAAAATAGGTGTTAAAAATGTCATTACGTTATAATGTAGGGTAAAAGTAGGTAATTAAGGATTATCCCAATTTAAATAATTTCATTATATAAAATCTTCTGCATTATCTGTGAAATCTATTATTTCGAATTCAGGTACTTGGGATTTACACTTTGTACTAATTACTATAAGTTGCGAATAGTTTATTGGTAGGTTAAATTAGAGAAAATTGTAACACAGATTTATGCAAAACTGCATCAGCAAATGAAGAAGCAGGGCGAAGACATTGAAGAACTTCGTTAGGCGATCAAGAAGATTCAAGAGGAGAATACACTCTTAAGAAGCCTAACTGGGATGGAAACGACCCCGGTCACTGTGATCGTGAAAGAAAACAACGAAGCCCCTCCTATAGAGAAGGTAGAGATGAATGATGGCTTCCAGGAAGTTACCCGGAAACGGAAGATTTCCAGCGCCGGAACCAGCAGCACATTCCCAACGCCGGAACAGGAGGTGCGCGACCCCCCGACCAAACGACCGACAGCAGCCCCCAAAAAGAAGACAACAACGTACCGCCCAGGAATGAGGACGAAACAAAGATCCAGCCTGAGCACTGGAAACAGGTGAGAGAGACGATGGTTGCCTCAAAAACTGGCTTCACGGCCGGCTGCAGGGGCAATCAGGTAAGAATATATTGTTTGGCCGCGGAGGGATATCGCGAGACAGTCTCTTTATTACAGGAAAAGGAGTGGAAATTCCATACCGCGTGTTGATTAGAGGTTTAAATACCTTGGCCACCACCGAAGAAATAGAAGAGGACCTGAAGATTAAAGGATTCAACCCGTATGGGGTGTACGCCATGTACTCCCAACGAAAGAAGAACCATCAGCTGCCTCTGTTTCTGGTAAAATTACCAGAAACTGAGAACAGCATCATGGAACTGAAGACAATACTGTACACCTGCGTAACCGTAGAAAAGCAGCGCCAGAAGACTTCACCGATGCAGTGCTTCAAGTGCCAGAGATTTGGGCACGGACAATGGACCTGCCACGAAGAAGAGAGATGCGTCAAATGTTCTGGACCACACAGGGCATCAGACTGCCCAATCAAAGAGACGGATCCAGCCAAGTGCGCAAACTGCCAGGAAGCCCATGTAGCCAGCTACAGGGGATGCAAGAAGGCACCGAGGCCAACAAAACCTGTGGGAAAATCACCCGCCGTCACATTAGCTGTGAAACCGGGAACGTCCTACGCTTCCCAGGCCAGCGGAGCGGCGAAGTTCCCTCCTTTGCCACCAGCAGCAGCTAGAAAGCCCACCGCACCCCCGACCCAGAAACCAACGAAAACCAAGGCCAAAACAGCACCCAACAAGAAGTTGGATTTCAACGCCGCCAGACGCGAGATTGCAGAACTGGGTAAAGTCATCTAACAATCTTTACAAAGGCTCAACGAGGTCAAGGCCCAATTAGTCCATCTCGATGGCTAATAGAGCGAGAACCCGGCTACACGCACTGGGTGAATTTATCACTCGTAGTAACATAGATGTCGTGGCACTCCAGGAAACAAAGCTATCAGAAGGCAAGCGTTTCAAAATCGAGGGATACACCATTTACAGTAATGCAAGAGGAGGGGGAACAGCCATTCTCGTGAAGACAACAATACCACACCACAGAATCCTGACCCCGGAACCTTGGATAGACTGAAGCAACAGGCAATCAGGTAAGTATGATTAATAACCAAAGTATCACTATTTTTTCAGTATACATTCCTCCGAATCCTGGATTTTCTGACGCTGATTTCGACGCTCTACTGCCAGATCGTCAGCACACAATCCTCATTGGTGACATGAACTGCAAATCACCACAGTGGAACAGCAGGACCACAAACGGAAATGACGCGAGGCTAGGGGCCTATGCGGATACACGGGACATAACAGTCATGATGCCTATCTCACATACACACTACCCTCACGACATAAACAGACGATCGGACATCGCAATGATCACATCTTGCAGACATTCATACAGTCCAAGAGGGATCAACGGACCACAATCTGGTGATTCTGCTTGTAGGTGATCTAGACGAGCATTGAGACGAAGAAGAGCAACGCTTCCAGAAAGTGAATTGGGACCTATTCCGAAGGAACCTGGACCGCACACTGAGACCAATCACTGTGATCGAAAGTAGGGAAGAAGTCGAGGCGGCGATTCAACTTCTACAGGATGGAATCAATCCAGCTCTGGAAGCCAGCACTCGTAGCATCCGAAAACACAGAGGCAAGAAGTATTCTAACCTTCCAGACGACATCAGGGAGCTAATCCTAGAGAAAAACAGGCCTCTGGAATCTGCAAAAAATCCTAAGAACGGACAGGCGTCCAGTACCTCATGGCGAGCAGGGTATAGTCTACTTAGACCTTGAAAAGGCAGAAGCATTCGCTGACAGCCTTGAGAGAGAGTGTAGACTAAACCAACACGGCGATGACGACGACGACCACGAACTCCGAGTCGAGAGGCAAACCAGAAGGATAAGGAGCCAAGAGGACATCCCACCGATCAGGACCACGACCCCGGAAGAGGTACAGGACCAGATTAGACGACTCAAGCAACGAAAAGTACCTGGACATGACCGTATATCCAACAGGATAGTCAAACGGTTCACCAGGAAGGCTATCGTTTACTTGACAAACATCATCAATGCAATGCTAAGACTGAGATACTTAATTTTTTAATAGGACATATATATGTCCTATTAAAACATTCGTATCAAAAAAGTCTTTTGGATAACAACTGGATAAATACTAACATTTTGAATAAATCAACGGAACGAAACTCATTATATAAAAGAGCTGTCTTCACTAACCTTACTGAGGACTGGAACAATTTCAGATCTAAAAGAAATGAAGTAACATCCATAATAAAAAATTAAAAGAAAAAACATATAGAAAACATTATCAAATATAACAATAAAACAGAAATTTGGAAGAAAATTCAAAAAGTTTTACCAAACAATAAAAGTAAAATTAGTGAGTATATTATTTTTGAAAACAATAAAGTCTACGGTGACCTAGATATTGCCAATAAATTTAATACGTATTTTATTGATAGTGTTAATAGCATAGTGTCGAATATTCCCAAGTTTAAAAATATTAAGTTTTATCTAGATAATATCATTGTTGAAGAGACATTTCAAGAATTTAATGAGATTTCGTTTTCTGAATTAAAAAAAATTGTTAATGGTCTTCCCCGTAAAGCTGGAATATCTACTGAAATCATAAAAGATACTTTTGCTGTAATTGGTAATAGGTTCTATGATGTCATCAAATGTTCTTTAGATTATGGTATATTTCCAGATGAATGGAAAACTTCAGAAATTGTACCAATACAAGTTTTTAATACTGTTAATTGTGAAGAATCTAGAGCTATAAATATTGTACCAATATATGAAAAAATCTTAGAAATAATCGTTAAAAACCAACTTTCGAATTAGTGTGAGAAAAATAATATCATTATTACCAACCAATCTGGGTTTAGACAAAATCATGCATGTGAGTCAGTTATAGTAAACATATGTGAGACATAGTTAAGACACTTAGATGAAAATAAAATTGTAATAGTAGTATTTTTGGATTTTAAACGAGCATTTGAAACTATTAACAGAAATATTTTAGTAAAAAAATTGGAAAAAATAGGTTTAAGTGGTAACGTCCTTACATGGATTAAATCGTACCTAATAAATAGACAGCAGAGACTAAAATATGGCAGCAGTGTTTCTCAAATTAATGAAGTAAAACATGGTGTACCCCAAGGTACAGTCTTGGGTCCATTACTAGTCATATTGTATATCAATGATATGGTTAAATATGTACAACATGTTCAAATTGAAATATTTGCAGATGGCACAATGTTATATTTAACTGGTTCCGATCCTAACCAAATGTTCAAATCCATAAATAAAGATCTTACGAGAATATATAAAATATTTAGGAGTAATTATAGACGAAAACTGGAAATTCATAGAACATGCGAACTATGTTGGGAACAAAATGTGAAAAAAAATGTATCTTGTTAACCGTATTGGTAATTATTTAGATATTAATTGTAAGGTTCTGTTATACAAGAGCCTCATTTCACCCCACTTTGAATTTTGTGCAAGTATTCTATGTAACCTAAATCAAAATAATGTACAAATGTTACAAAAATTCAAAATAAATGTATGAGAAATATTTTAAAATATAGCAAATATACCCCTATTAAGTTAATGTTAAACGTTTTAAATTTTATGAATGTAAAACAAAGAATTATATTCAAAAATTTAGATTTTATTTACAAAATTAAATGCAAAGTGGTACCACAATATTTATACAACAACTTAATTCATGTCGGCGATATACACCAATATAATAATAGACAAATAAGAGACTTTTATGTAGCAAATAGTAATAGTAATAAACTGACTAAATCAACACTGTATGGAGGTGTGATCCTTTATAATTCTTTACCTGATAGTATTAAAAATTCTGGAAATTATTATACATTTAAGAGATGTTTATGTATTTATGTTAAGAATAATTTTTAGTTGTTGTTTTTTTTAATGTATAACCTGTTGATGTAATTGACAGCTACTTCGCTAATAAAGACATTATTATTATATTATAACTAATCGACTATGACCCCAGATTTATTGACAGATACAAACGGCCTAAGAACCAGCTCTGCCTTAGCGAAGGGAAAAAGGACGAAGAAGCCCAGAGATAGAGGACAGGTAAGTAAAAAAATGAAGTATATAACAATCTTTTTTTTTTTCAGGAGACAACAAGGGGGCCCGGGAGAAAACCAACCTACCAAACAAAGAGAAGACAGAAGAACACACACCCACAAAACAAACGAAGACAACATGCACGCCCACAGAAGGGTACAATTAGCTATATATCATAGCAAAGAATGAGCCACGTAACACAAATAAGACAGTTGCAGTAGTACCAATAAGGTAAAGCAAAGGAACCAAACCAAAGCCAAGCTATCCCAACAAGAAGACAGTGATTATGCAGATGGAAAACTGTGTTAGCGTGAGGACCTGAGTTAAGTCTCAGGTGGTGGATGGCAAGGGGGCTAGAAGTGCTCATCAGTAAAATTTTCTGAAGGGCAAATCTAGTTCCTGGGCTCGCGCATGGGAGTGTGTGCGTAGATTTAGTTTGGTTTACTGCTTGATGATGATAGCTTAGAGTTGTTTTTGTATCCTAGTTCGAAATCTATTACTGTCATCCATCCATAGACTTATACGAGTAATTTAGAATAATACATCAGTCAATAGATCAAAATTGAAGGTATTTGGGACTTACAATTTAACAGCAAACCGTCGATGCCATCGCTTCAGTATTAGTACATATAGTAATATTTTACATGATTTTAACAGCAAATTCTTAGAAATAATTTTTGAAACAATAAAAACTAGCAAAAATATGGATTTTATTTGTTTTTGGCTTGTATAGAGAAAAATAATGAAGGAATCCTGATCTTGTCAATGAAAAACTTGTAGAGAATTGGAATGCCTTCAATATAGGTCCTGATAGTGGTATTTTCCGCGGAGAAAAGTTGAAACAATCGAGAAACATTGACTGCTTTTGGGCCACTCTACTTTCTGGATTTTCTCACCGAAAAATCCTCCTATCGGGACTTGTAAACCCCCATTTTAAAGGTATTTCGATTCCTTACAACTTTTCCATTGTGGCTATTGCAATTCCTCCATAAGTTTTCATAACACAAGCAAAATACAAAAAAAAAACACATTTTTATGGGTTTTTATTGTTTAAATAATTTACTATTTCGAATTTGCTGTTAAAATCAGGACAGTTATAGTGATGGCATAAGCGGTTTGCTGCTGAATTTTATGTCACTTAAAAATCTCTATTAACTGGGGTACAAATGCTGCGTTCTATTTTTAGATGAATTGCTGGTTTGTTGTTGCGATTTTCTTTCTACTTAATTTATGGTTTCTTTGTAAAACCTTTTGGATATTTACTTAGAAGTAGATGTTCTTTGGAACTTTTGACTTCGTGGTTAAATATTTCGGTTAATGAGGATGTTTTTTGCTCATATAAGCACTTTACAACACTTTTCTTTATATTCAAGGGATGGTTGGACCCAAAATTCGAATATTTATTAGTATTCTATTCTTAGGTTTTCGATAAGTGCTTGTAGTTATTGTGTTGTTTGTTTTTGTAAATTATTGATCTCCATTGTAAATTGTTTGTGGGTTCTTACCTATTGATGTAATCTAGGAATGAGTGCAGTTCTTTAACACCATACTCCCAAATCATAAAAATGTCATCAACATACCTCCCCACACTTTTGGGTTATTCTAATAATTGCCTATGAAATTTCTTCAGAATATGTTATAAATGTATTATTCATTATAGTGACATAGAAGAACCTAGGGCCATACCAAATTTTTGTTTATAGAAATCGCCTTCAAACTGAAAATAGGTTGACTTTAAGTTGAATTAGGCTAGTTCTATAATAGTGTCAATATTTACTTTTGTTCTGTTGTATAAGGAAATATCTTGTTGTAATTTATTTTTTATAATTTCTAATGATTTATCCGCAGGTACTGTTGTAAGAGACTAACTATGTCGAAACTTACTAATATATCCTTTATGTTGATAATAATTCCTTTTATTTTGTTAAAAAATCATTCGAGTTTTTTAAATTGTTTGGATTGTTTTCATATGGTTTAAATATATTTAGTACAAATTTTGATATGTTTTGTAACGATGAATTTAGTGAGCTTACAATTGGTCTCTTTGCTATTCTGTCTTTATTTATTTTTGGGACACCATATCAATGTGGTGGTTTACTATATTAAGGTGTTAAACACTTTCGTTCTAATGGAGTGAATTCTGCTTTGAGTTTTGCCTTACACTTTGTTCTTCATTAACAATTTTCAAATACTTATCTGTTGCAAGAAACCTCTAATGAACAGGCAAAATAATCTAAGACCACACTTTTATCGCACTTAGTGTAACGAGTTTAGGCTTTGCTATTATCAAACGGATACAAATTATTAAATGAACTGCGTATTACAACTGTACTACTACGTCTAGTGAGTGATCACATTAATCCCGAAGAAGATGAGTGAGATTTCATCGAAATGTCGAAAGTGTCTTCTAAGACAAACAAGAGAAACACACGAGAATCAATTACATTTCATGCTCGTGAGAAACTCAGAATTAACATATATATATATATATATATACAGGGTGTAAAGGGTTTGAGTGCAAAATTTTGAGGATCAATACTTCAGGTCAAAACAAATCAAAAAGCTTTATAACATTTTCAGAAATAAACTATAGTTTTGCCAAAAAAAATGAAAAAGTTAGAAGTTCTGTAGCCTTTATTACAGTGAATAATAGATTATTTCCG
Source organism: Octodonta nipae (assembly GCA_034190945.1). Taxonomy (NCBI): domain Eukaryota; kingdom Metazoa; phylum Arthropoda; class Insecta; order Coleoptera; family Chrysomelidae; genus Octodonta; species Octodonta nipae. The sequence continues at coordinate 58,316,196 of CM067219.1, forward strand.
GCTTCAAAATGATTGTAAAGCTAAATTTGTAAATACTCAATAGCGTATACACCTTTAATAACTGTATTAACAAAGAAAATTATTATTTAAACTCTAAATATTCTGTTATAATTTGCCCTACGTTTCTCCGATCAGATGTGGCAACATAGCATATACTCAGTACTACAGCTGGCCGCTGCCATGAATGCTTTTTTGCTGCCCGGTTCTTTTAAGAAAGTGAAAGTGATTTTTGCGTGACATTCGACATAGCGTAAGTTATTTGATTTTCATTTTAAAATATAAATTGGAAAAATAAATAAAATCTGTTGTGAATTGTGAGTTCGAGTGTATTATTTTGTGACAAACAGTGACAATCATACAATTAGGTAAAGACCTGACATGCTATTAATTTGTGGGGAAAGCAAATGTAATAACAAGAATTTTGAATATTTACTATAAATAATCCGTTTGCTCGCCAGAGCTCTATCATAATGACATCCTGCAGGTCAAAGGTTTTTATTTGTCTAAGATAAGTAATATTAATTTCTTAGTAACAATTATTTCTCGAAGAATTTAACACATAAAAGAACTGCATATAAGAAATATTTTGTTTAATATAGTTTGTATCGCATTATTTTTGTATCGTAATGTAAACAACTTTGTATCCTCCCTTCTTCAACTTGATGCATAAAATAAATCGCCAAATATAATTATTCATTTCAATACATAGATATTAAAAGGGTACATTTTTGAAAATAATATTTCATAAAATTTTATGTACCTAAATAAATCTACCGGCACTCGAAACTATGAAATTATTTAATACAAAAAAATAACAGGTGTTCATTTTTTTGTGGTGACTCATTCCTTTATTATTCACGCTACAAGCAAATCTCATTTTTAGCGCGACGTTGCCACATTGAAAATAATTTACTTAACATGTATTTCAAATTTTCTTGCTTATTAAGGCCTTTAGACCATAGTGTTATAAGAGTTTTTTGTTTTGTTTGGTGGGTACTATCTGCACCTAAAATATATGCAGTCAAACTATTTACACCCTATATATATATATATATATATATATATATATATATATATATAGGGTGTCCCACGGCACGTTTACGGAAATCGGAACATGGGATGTTTCTGAAAATTTGGTTACCTATGTAATTGCTCCAGATCTATCGATGTAAAATATTATCATCGATGCGATGTTGCAGCTTATACCAAATAGTAGTAACATTTTTGATACTTTAAATTGAACACCCTGTATATGATGGCTTTTTTAGATTCGTAATTACTTTCTGATTATTTTATCTTAATACTACCCTGTACTTATCCCTAACGGTTTTCTAGTTATTAATTGTTTTTTATATTTTTTGTTCAAAACATGGCTCCAATTAAAACTTTGTTATGGCGGTATTTAAGTTTATAGAAACTTAAAATTTTAGAGGTAGTTTACCACTGCCCTATGTATTAGTCTGGAAAAGAGAAGTTTGTTCTGTGTTCTGCAGAGTGTCTTAAAATTCGTGAACTTATTGCTAGATACAAAAATGTTAAAAAGTGTTTTTTTTTTAATGGAACACTGTGTATATTATCAAGTAACCTGAAAGGCAATCAAAATCTCTTTCAAATGGTAAATAATATTCATATATCTAAATAGTAAGGAATGGGAAGTAAAATCAAGTTTATGTACCTAATAATTGGATTATTTTGTGATATTTATCTAGTTAACATTTTGACAATTAGTTCGATACATTGCGCGTTTCGGAAGGAAAGTGATTCGAAAATGATTAAAATAGAAGCAAATACCTACTCGAATTCAGTTTGGATGAATCTATTCGTTATTCATGGACAATGTCGAAAAATTATTGCAAGAACATGCATAAAGTTCAATGAAGTGTACGTCGATCTACAACCAATGAACAAGAGAAAGTTCGCAACATTGCACAATAATTTCATTATTATGGCAGAACGACGTTTACCGAAGGCTATAACTTTTGACGACGACAACATCATAAACGTTCTACCCTATTTTCAAGCGGCTATAAGAAGTACAGAAAATGATTTAGGTTTAGCTCGTAACTCTGTTCAAAGAATTCTTGAATATCACGATATGCATCCATACAAGTTTACAAAAGTCCAAGCACTGAAACGAGAAGATTGTCAAATCCGGGTTCGATTTTGTGAAACTATTCTAATCAGCACCCAAGAAAAAAATAATTTGGACAGATAAAGCTAAATTTTCCAGGGAATGCATTTTTAATAGAAGAAATGAGCATTTCTGGAATGACCAAAATCAACATTCAACATGGGATTCCAGGAAAAGTTTAGTATTTACGTTTTTTTTGTCCCCTAAAATATGACAAAAACTTTTTTTCATTTACGATGAATCGTTGACCTCCGGGAAATACTAGAGTTGTTTGAAATGTTCGACGATCGTTAGTATATACATTTGGAGCCGCTGAATTGACCTGCTAGATCACCTGATCTCACGCCACTTCATTTGGGGTGAATTGAAAAAAAGTATTTAGGACACCGGTACTGAACAAACGAGATCTCCGCCAATAACTGACCAATTTCATTCAAGAGCTAGATGCCAGGGTTATAAGGAGGGCTAAAACTACGGTGATCCAGATTCTAAAATGTTTGGAAGTCGAAGGTCGTCATTTTGAACATTTATTAAAATAATCATCTATTTTATATATACTTTTGTTTTGTATTGTAATTTGTTGAATTTATTACATTTATGTTATTTGATGTATTAAAAAATGGTTTGTTTTCACTTATTACCCATAATTAATGAAATTATTTTCAATCCTAGAAACTTTATCTTGTTCATTGTTTATAGATTGAGGTACATTTCATTGAATTATCTGCAATTTTTCTACATTGTTCAGAATCAGAAAAAGATTAAGAAAAACAGTTATTTTCCTCCAATTTAATCGTTTTCAATTCACTTTCCTTACGATACGCGCAAATGTATCGAATTAATTGTCAAAATTTTACTAATAACTTTTCTCCTTATAGACCAATCAATAGAGATTTTTTCGTGCAAAAAATACTGTGCCATCAGATTAAGAATGATTTGTAGTGATATTTTGCTACCTTTTCCACTCGCAACTATGGTTTTTTAATTTATTATAAACAATTGAAGCAAGAAAATTGCGTTTTTTTTCGTTGCATGTTTATAAAATGAAAAATACTAAACTAATCTCAATGGTGTCAACAGGTGAATTGTAAAGCATGGAAATACCAATGAAATGAGCCCAGGATCGATCCGATAAGATCTTTAGTAACAGGGGAAAACAAAAAATACTGGAAAATTTAGCGGATTTCTTTATATTATCATAACTCCGTCACTATCGAAGTTGTAGAACTGGGCTTGTGGGACTAATAGTAATTGATATCTACCTTATGCTTGACTAAACCAGGCGCTATCGGTTTATTAGTTTTTGAATAATTGCGATCTGAAGTATTTAGTCCACTATTCTTGCAGTGTGTCTCCATGCGACATGGATCGTCAAATATCAATTCAGAATAGAGATGTTGAAAGTAGATGTATCATTCTACAACGCCTCTATTTTCATTTTTCATTAAATGTCTGTGAAATATACGAAAAATCTTAGCAAAAATTACCAAAATTTGGTGAGCGTATGAATGTGTTCGAGTAGTGGGGGAACAAGGTTGTTGAGGGGAACTGCTAACAATAATTGTTATCGACAGTAACTGTCACTCTGACAGATGGTGAAAGTATTTAATCGTTAAAAAAACTTCTATACAGAGTGATTTGTTCGATTTTATTATATCAAATGAGAACTGTTTGTTTATTAATATATTTATATGTAAATGGTTTCTCGTTTTTGCTTTAATTTGTGGATTTTGGGTTTAAGGAACATCGAAAGAGAGCGGTCATTAGAAACATTCTTACTTGTGAGGATATTAAATATTAAAACGATCTTTGTATGTTCCTGTACTATATATTACTATACGCATCCACTCAACAACCGTGTTTCCCCCACTCCTTGGATACATTCATACGCTCGCCCATTTTTTGTCATGTTTGCTAACATTTTTCAGATATTTCACAGACATTTAGTGAAAAATGAGAATAGAAGCTTTGTAGAATGACATCTCTACTTTAACAACTCTTTCCAAAATTGAAATTTGATTATCTATGACGCATGGAGATATAATGCAAAAATAGTGTACAAAAAACTTTATATTAAAATTGTTCAAAAACTAATAAACCGGTAGCTTCTGGTTTTGGCATACATAAAATAGAAACATCTCATGTTCCGATTTCCGTAAACGTCTAAGGTACCATCCACAGTGGGACACCCTATATATATATATATATATATATATATATATATATATATATATATATATATATATATATATATGTTTTAGGTGGTTTGGTGGTTTCCGGGAATTCATCCGTTTAGTTGATAACTGATCCCTGCCGGGATCGATGGTAAAATAACGACGTTTCGGCAGAGTCACATCTGCCCTCTTCAGGTCGGTTCGCATAATTCTCGTAGCCTTCTGCTTTCGCTTCTAGTTACTCGAATACTGAGATTTTCAGAACCGCTCGCGCTGTTATATAGTCGCGGCTCGGCGCCTATCGGTTGGCACCGTGAACGGCTGCATGTGATTGGCCCTGGGCGCTCAGTTGGCACGCCTCCCGCCTGCTGATTTGTTATTTCCGGTTGAGTTGTTTTTGGACGGGTCCGGGCCGGTACAGTATTTAATAGAATTTTCCAACAATTCCATAAGTTCTGAATTTCATTGCGTGTGTTTAGACTGTAAGGCTTCTTCGCTATTTCAATTGCCTCTCTTACGAGTCTTGATTTCGGGTGTTCTATATTTCCCAGTACTCTGGTGTTCTCAAAGTCTATTCGGTGTGACATCGTGGTGGCGTGTTCCGCAATGGATGTTATTTTTTCCTGCTTTCTTACAGCGTTCTGGTGTTCATCACGACTAGCTTGAATTCTTCTATTAGTTTGCCCCACATAGGTTTTATGACAGTCTGCACATGGAATTTCGTACACTCCCTGTTGTTCTAAAAGGATCCTCGTCTTCGGAGTCCTCAACACCGTGCTTATTTTTCTGTCCGTATTGAAAATAGTATCGATATTGTGTCTCCGTAGAATTCTTGCAATACTGTCCGTGGTCCCCTTGAAATACGGTAAAGAAGCCTTGGTTATTGGTGTCTTATGCTCCCCGTCTGTTTGTCTCGGTTTTGACTTTAGGGCTCTTTGTATATTTCGGTCTGTAAATCCGTTTTGTCTCAGATTTGTTTTTAAACTGTACATTTCCTGTTTGATGTTATCCTGGTCAGCTAGTCTTTGTGATCTGGTTAGTAAAGTCTTGACAACGGCTTGTAGTTGGGCTGGGTGGTGATGAGAATTAGCATGAAGGTATCTGTTGGTGTGAGTTGCTTTCCTATATACTGTATGGCCAAGGGTTCCATCTTCCTTCCTATTTATGAGAACGTCAAGGAACGCCAGTTGATTGTTGGCTTCAACCTCCATGATAATTTTTATTTTGTGCTGGATGCCATTAAGGTGGTCTAAAAAAGTATTGAGGTGTTCCCTCCCATGAGGCCAAATTACAAATGTATCATCCACATATCGCAACCATAAACTGGGTTTAAGAGTTGTTGTTCTTAGTACCACCTCCTCAAAGTTCTCCATAAAAAGGTTCGCTATAACTGGTGAGATTGGCGATCCCATTGGAGCTCCTTCCACTTGTTTGTATCGTTGGTTCTCGTAAATAAAATAGGTGTTCATCAGACAGTGCCTTGTTAAGTCTACAAGGTGTTGAGGTGGTTTGTATTTTTCTATTATGATATCCAAGGCTTCGTCGGTAGGGATGTTGGTGAAAAGGGACACTACGTCAAAACTTGCAAGAAGACACTGTGGTTGTAAGACCGTTTTTCTAAGTATTTCGATGAAATGTGTCGAATTTTTCACATATGAGTCTGCCTCCTCTGCAAACGGTTGAAGTTGTTGGGCTAGGTATTTGGCTAGGTGTTGTGTTGGGGATCCAATTGAGCTTACTATTGGCCTCAAAGGTGCACCTTCTTTATGTACTTTTGGCAACCCATAGAATTTCGGACATCTCGATGACTTTTCACGTGGAATGAGTTGCAGTTGGAGATTTTTGTCGATCCTACTTGCTTTGATTTTGGCCTTGGTTGTTTTCTCCAAATAAGTTGTTGGGTCAGTAGTAATTTGTTTATATGCTGGATCATGTAGCAATGTTTGAATTCTATTTGAATAATCCTCTGTATCTAAAATTACAGTCGCATTTTCTTTATCAGCAGGTAGAATGACAATGTCCTTGTTGAGGCGAAGTTGTTTCAAGGCCTCATTTTCTTCTATAGATAGGATCCTTTTGGGTGGTTTAGACTTTCTTAGAACATTTGACACATATTATGCTCTCTGTTGGTATGTGAGAGGGTGTAATAGCGTAATTGAATCCCTTAGCCAACAAGCCAATCGAGGAAGAGTTCAATTGGACCGAAGATAAGTTATAAACGGTTTTATTCGTTTTTAATTGCCGTGAGGTTAGACTGTGAACGTTATTTTCCGAGAAAAATTCGTTTTTGGGCTTCTGTTGGAGCTTCAATTTGTTAAATTTTGTCTGTTGTTGCATTGTTGTCAACTCTGCATTCGTTTCGGCCCTAAATTCACTAATCTCATCGAATTTATCCCATATTATTGTGGTGGAGTGTATTGCTTACCTGTAGGTGGATATCTAGGAGTTTAGTATTAAGAACATCCAAATCTCTTCTGACATCACGTATGGCTTCCCTAAGTAGGGCACAAATAGCTTTCACTAAGATATTCTGTTTTTTTTCTATTGTTCTTCCAGAACTTTACCGTCATGTTTTTCGGAATAACTCTTTCATCGCGGCATCGTTGTAAAAAATGTAGACCGCACAAAAGTTTGCTTCTTTTCGCGCGTAATTTCTCAAATGTTTTACACAAATGAAAAGTATTCTTCCCGTAGAGATTCACTATATTTGTTTTTAAGTTTTCGCGGGCACTAAATGTTTAGGTGGTTTCCGGGAATTCATCCTCGTAGTTGATAACTGATCCCTGCTGGGATCGATGGTAAAATGACGACGTTTCGGCAGAGTCACATCTGCCCTCTTCAGGCTTATTTACCGTATGTCAAGGGAACACGGACAGTATTGCAAGAATTCTACGGAGACACAATATCGATACTATTTTCAATACGGACAGAAAAATAAGCACGGTGTTGAGGACGCCGAAGACGAGGATCCCTTTAGAACAACAGGAAGTGTACGAGATTCCATGTTCAGACTGTCATAAAACCTATGTGGGGCAAACGAATAGAGGAATTCAAGCTAGACGTGATGAACACTAGAACGCTGTAAGAAAGCAGGAAAAAACAACATCCATTGCGGAACACGCCACCACGATGTCACACCGAATAGACTTTGAGAACACCAGAGTACTGGGAAATATAGAACACCAGAAATCAAGACTCGTAAGAGAGGCACTGCCCACTGAGCGCCCAGGACCAATCGCACACAGCCGTTCAGGGTGCCAACCGATAGGCGCCGAGCCGCGACTTTATAACAGCGCGAGCGCTTCTGAAAATCTCTTTATTCGAGTAACTAGAAGCGAAAGCAGAAAGCTACGAGAATTATGCGAACCGACCTGAAGAGGGCAGATGTGACTCTGCCGCAACGTCGTCATTTTACCATCGATCTCAGCAGGGATCAGTTATTAACTACGCGGATGAATTCCCGGAAACCACCTAAAACATTTAGTGCCCGCGAAAGCTTAAATACAAATATATATATATATATATATATATATATATATATATATATATATATATATATATATATATATATATATTGTAATGAAATTGTCCAACTTTAATAAAATAGTATATTTATAAATAGTAAAAATAAGATAAGCTACAGAAAATGTATTTTTGATTTCATAAATCGAAATTTTCGATTAGAACATTGAAATAAAAAACAAAGTTAAACATAAAATCATTCGGTATAATGAGTAAATTAAATAAAATCAAAGGTCAGTTTTTTGATAGCAAGCACTCAGATAGGAAAAAGTGAAATTTTGTTATGATGAAAAAACATTGAGAATTGACAAGAAATATTTTTGGGTTGTTTCAAGACAGAAGAAAAATTGTCTAATTATTGAATAGTATAACGTAGAAATATTAAAATACGTTAAAAGCTGTACAAATTGGTTCCTGGAAGAAACTAAAACTAAGCTAACAAAAATAGCAATTGAAGCAGTATAACCTGAATGACAAAACAAAATATCATTCACAAAATATATTCAATCATGCAGTTTTAACCTGGATGAAAATATTAGTATGAAAATTGGAAATAAGCAGAGGTCTGTAAGAAGTCCTTGAAGAAAGAAATAGTATGGTGTTAAAGAGAAACTGTGTGTAATTTATTCGCCTATTTGTTAAACAGACCGAATTTGAATTAATATATACATTTGAAGACGCGAGATGTAAGAACCGACATCTAGGATTTTCGAGAGAATTAGCACACAGAGGTTCCGAATCTGGAGCCGTTCCGTGTAATTGCTATTCTCCCTTAACTCCTAGGACAGAATGTCACGATAAAATTTTCAGGTTACTTCACCTGTCAGAGATATTGAATACTCTCTTCGAGGTGTCATTCCTTTGTACGCAAGACAATATACAATATATATTATATATAACGTATATTGTTTCTGGCCAGGGAACCTTCATCAGTTGCGCTTCCCACAATTGAATGTCCTCTCGAACACTTCTCTATGTATTTAATACATTGTACGCATAATATAATATATAATGTATATTGTCTTGCGTACAAAGGAATGACACCTCGAAGAGAGTATTCAATATCTCTGACAGGTGAAGTAACCTGAAAATCTTATCATGACATTCTGTCCTAGGAGTTAAGGGAGAATAGCAATTACACGGAACTGCTCCAGATTCGGAACCTCTGTGTGCTAATTCTCTCGAAAATCCTAGATGTCGGTCTTACATCTCGCGTCTTCAAATTTAACGAAATGTATCAAATACATAAAGAAGTGTTCGAGAGGACATTTAATTGTGGGAAGCGCAACTGATAAATGTTCCCTGGCCAGAAACAATATATATTATATATAATATATAATGTATATTGTCTTGCGTACAAAGGAATGACACCTCGAAGAGAGTATATATTTAATATATACAGTTCATAGATGACAATAATAAGAAATTTATGACATTAGAATGAATGTGATTTGAAAGGTTTATTTTAAGAGGGTCAGTTTTATATTTCTGAAAATATTAAACTTGGATTATTAAGTATATGGATTTTAAATTATCATTTCAAATAGAGAATAACATAATACATTTTGACAAGTGAGATTATAAAAATTTAGAATGACAGAACTTGAGTAGTGGACGGTAAATTATATTATATCAGTAATAACGATGTAAATTACATTAAACAATATCAAAACAAAGTTAACAAAACAAAATTGTCACCCAGAGTGAAATAATAAGCCCAGAACCCCAGATCCTGAGAAAATAAGATAAGAAGGTTAGAAATCAGTATCTATGAAGTGTTATTTAATAAATTCTATAAAATTTTAAAATATTTCAACCCTAAAATATAACAATATATATATATATATATATATATATATATATATATATACAGGGTGAGTTTTTTTTGATGATCAGTATGGGGATCTCGGAAACTAGCGGAAATAGAACAATTGTTAAATTGGGAAAGATTTGCAGTTTTACTGGCCCAATTTAATGACACTTTTTGTAAAAAGTCATGGCTTACTAGATATTTTGAAAAAACGAAATTCTGTCGATTTAGGCAAATCCCTCTAGCTCCTTTGTTTTTGATTTTATAAAAAAAGTGTGAATATCAAAATTGAAGGGCATTGTATCCCGAATATGATTGTCATGTCCTCGTTTGCGTGACAGCTCTCGTTTTCGAGATCTGACATATACTTATCTTTGTTTTAATGAAAACAATAGTTGGCTATGACCTCTAAAAATCGGACATTTTTAGAGCTTTTCAACGATATAATACTCGATATAGTTATTCATAAAAATAACGGAGTTATGGATGCTTTTCTCTCATATTTTCACTTTTACCGTAGTTAGCCATGAAATAGATTGATTTATTAATAACTATTCCAAAAAACATTGAAGGATTTAGGTACTTACTAAAAACTTAAGAAATTAAAGTACATAATAATGGTTACAATTTATGTTCGAAAAGTTCACCGTTGTTATTTAGACAAAAATTGCATCTTTTTAAGATTGACATTACCGCTTTCCTCACAGACCGCCTATCAATTTCTTCAATTGCTTTTAATACCGCCTCCCTTAAGTCACCAACTGTCTCAAACTTTCTTTTGTATACTTTGTTTTTTAGCGCACCTCATAAATAGAAGTCTATAACTGCCAAATCGGGAGACCGGGGTGGCCATTCGCGTGGGCCATTTCTTTCTATCCAAGAGTTTGGATAAATATTATCTAAGTGTTGTCTTACTAATAACGAGTTATGAGCAGGTGCTCCATTATGTTGGAACCACTCAATTTCTAAACGAGTTCTCAAATTCAAATTATGCAACATGTCTTGAAAAGTGTATTGCAAGAAATGCAAGTAGCGCTCTCCAGTAAGTGATTCATCATAGATAAAAGGCCCCAGAATAGTAGACCTTATGTTACCAGACCAAACATTAAAACCAAATTTTATCTGGGGTCGGCTTTGTTCTACATGGAAAGGGTTTTCTTTAGCCCAGATATGCTCATTGTGTCTATTGAACATACCGCAGTTAGTAAATCTAGTTTCATCTGAACATAACACCTTTAATGGAAACTGTGTCAAGGCACATGTCTGTAAACCATGTACAAAACAAAATACGTCGATTTTCGTCACCATCATGCAAACTTGGAGAAACTGATAGTTTTTACGGGTAGAACTTTTGCGCTTTCAGTACCTTAACTACAGTTCGTTGAGATGTGCCAGCTTCTGTCGCAATCTCACGAGTTGATGTAGATGGATTTTGATTTACTATTGTCAAAACATTTATTTGTGCTGCTTCGTTAATTTGATTTGCGTAAACTATCGCAAAGCCTCTTAAATGTACATACAGCAGGTTGACGACGATTACATATCTATCAAAGTATTCCTCAGCTGCACGAACTGAATTTTTATGGCATATAGTATATTATTCCACCATATTCAGTTATTCTTCGTTAGAATATTCCATTTTATCATGAAAATTTGTCAATATCGACCGTCAGTGCAGCACTACTAATGGAATTACTCTCAAATGAGGAAACGTCAAAGTGAAAACAATCTTTTTCATGGTTACCTATGTTAAAAGTGAAAATAAGAGAGAAAAGCATCCATAACTCCGTTATTTTTATGAATAACTACTTCGAGTATTATATCGTTGAAAAGCTCTAAAAATGTCCGATTTTTTGAGGTCAGAGTCAACTATGATTTCCATTCAAAAAAAGATAAGTTTGTGTCATATCTCGAAAACGAGAGCTGTCACGCAAACGAGGACATGACAATCATATTCGGGATACAACTCCCTTCAATTTCGATATTTAGACTTTTTTGTAAAATCAAAAACAAAGGAGCTAGAGGGATTTGACTAAATCGATAGAATTTCGTTTTTTCAAAATATCTAGTAAGCCATGACTTTTTACAAAAATCCGAAAGTGTCATTAAATTGGGCCAGTAAAACTGCAAATCTTTCCCAATTTAACCATTTCCTGAATTTATTATATACTCGACGTTTCGACTCCTGCTTTGGAGCCATTATCAAGAGACAAAACTGAAAAAGAGTTTCAGAGTCTAGATCGAACTCGGGGCCTCAATCTGCCTACTTCCCAAGAGGCACTAGGTAACTGAACTTAGTATCTTTTGAGGAAGCTAAATGTGATTTTGGCGAAACGTCAAGTGATATTTCAATCAAATACAACAGACTAACGGATGTACACCGGCATAAATCATCAAGCATATATATATATATATATATAAACACGAATACTTTACCCAGCTGATAATCTTCCAATACTCTTCTTAATATTATTGGTGCGATTGGAAATAGCCTTAATACATCTTTAATGCATCTATCAAGATATTCTAATTTGTAGAGGTCTTCCAATGAAAGTGCTCTAGGTGTTTCCCCAATAACCTCTCTTATTTCTTCAACAGCAATTTCCTAACGCAGAGTAAATATAAATTGTTAGCAAGATAACAAAATTACATTTTTCAATTTATTTACTTAAAATAGAAATTGTTACTCACTTGGTACTCGGGATACATTCCAAAACACACAATAGCGAAAGAAGCAATTATTCCTAACGTATCCTCAGCCTATGAAAATTACATTACAGTAATTATGTAGATGTCTTCTGTGTTTATGTCTTACCGCTGTATATAATGTTATTAAGTTTTGTACCAGATCTCGTTTCGACATCCAGTTTGTATTCACCTCTAATATTTCAGTCAGTTTGTCTATTATCGGTTTAAACTGATACTGATCCTCTTCGGGACACATTTTTCTCCGTTTCCAAGAATTTATAATACACTTAAATGTATAAACATATTATAATTACTTTTTAATTAATATTAAACTTACCTCTTCTATAAATTTCGTAATCACAAATAGAGATCTATCAAATTGTTTCCTAGTGCTATGCCACAAATTGAAAAGGATGTCTGGATACATCCACATCTTCACAAGTCTCATAAATATAATTTCGTACATGCTAGAAAATAAGAAACATACTAAAGATGTAGAAAATAAATGCTCTATAATATAATTTTCAGGTCATACGACAAAAGCATAAGAATTTTACGTCCAAATCAAAATTTACTTCAGGCTGTTTTCCAATTACCGCACAATTGCGCACAGTGCGGCACAGTGCTCACCACTAAGTGTTCCAATTACAGCACTGGTTCGCACAAATGGGTCCAAGAAATAACTGTGCCTTGGGATGTTTTATAAAAGTTTACCAAGTTAACATAAAAACGTTATCATAAAACATGAAGTATGTTCCAGTTAACGCTTGAAATTGCGGTACTGTGCTGCACAGAGGCACTGTATGCTCTGGTAATTGGAAAGCTACCTTATAGAGTAGGGAACTTAGTATTATTTTAATACTATTTTTGCAAAAAAAATCCATAGGTGATTGAATGGTTTCTCTTGAAGTAACACAAAAAGTCTTGTTAACATATTTTCAATAGCAAAAAGTGACTTCTCAGCAACAGAATAAAAATTTACTATTTTAAAAGTCAGAGTATTGTATGCGCATTTTCAGAACCTACTAAATGAGATGTTGGTCGATAGGATTGGTTAATTAATAAGTTAGTTATTTGCGAAAATTGTGAAAAAGGCACATTTTTCAAACATTCGTAGCTATTGCCTAAAAAAAACGAACGATGAAACGTAGCAAACAGTTTCACATGTCTATCAAAACTAACTTTTCACAATTTTATGGCTTTAAAGGTTGTCTCACAAATGTATTTTTTTCCGAGAGCTCTTTAATTTTGGTGATATTTATAATGCATATTCTGTATCAAATTACTTTTTTATAAATCTGAATGGACAAGATAACATTATTAGGTGTTTGTTCTAATGCATGCAAATTTAATTTGAAATTCTGCAGTTCCGAATTCGACAACGCCTAAATATTAGTGGAAGGGGAACATGATTTCCCCTCACGGTAGAATATGAATAGCATATCATCGAACTGACATGACTTTTAAAATGCCTTTTACAAGGCAATTACACTATATACGAGGGTAAAGCAAATATAAATGGTAATTTTGCTATTCTGGTTAGAATGAAGTTTCGAGGTAGATGATGTTGTGTGGAGTAGATTTTTGGTTTATGAGGAGTGAGGAAACAAGCCGGGTTAGCGCGTATGCTTGGCTTTGTCGTCCATACCTATTGTATGATCAATGGTCAGTACAGAGTACAGTCATGACCGAGCAAGAGTTGCGCAACAGATTTTCAAAAAGTATCGAGTTATGAGATGTTGTGAAAAAAAATGGGGAGGGAGTCAAAATAAGCGTTTTTCTTGGACTATGTTTTGAATGTTCCCTAACCTCTACTCAAAAACAGAGTTTTTGATACATTTTCCATGAAAACGTTGTTCAATGCAGGGGACAGGCAGAATTTGAAGAACAAATAATTTTTACAAAAGAGAATAAACCTTTAGTTTGGTGGCGTTATGCCGACGATATATTCACTATTTGGGAACACTCTCTTGAAGACTTACATGAATTATTAAACGACATCAATATCAAAGAACCAACTATACAACTCAGAATAGAAATTGAGCAAAATAACACACTACCTTTCTTAGACATGTTAATAACAAAAACACAATCGTCATTTTATCCTCGAAAGTTCATAAATAAAGAGATAAAATTGAAAAAAAAACAATAGCTGACATTCAAAACCCAGCTTCTCCAAACAATACTAATACCCTTGATAACCACATTACTACAACAACCAGACCATACATACAGGGTCTTTTAGAAAGACTGAAAAGAGTGGGAAACAGATTTAATATTCAAACAACTTTCAAAACCAGAAATACAGTGAAATCAATTTTATCAAAATCTAAACCAAATAACGTAACACAAAAAAACTGCATTTATAAGATTCCTTGCAAATGTAATTAATTTTATATTGGAGAAACCTCTAGGCCCATAAATGTTGGCATAAATGAACACAAAAATTATATAAAAAAACGAGAATTCGAAAAGTCAAAAATTTGTGAACAAGCCTGGAACCTTGGTCATACATACATATATACAATTTCAAAATTCAACCATATTACACAAAGAAGAACACAACACAAAACGTAAGCTGAAAGAGTCTGCTTTAATTTTATTAAATGAAAACGATTGTATAGCTAGTACTTATATAGAATTCAGCCGTTCCTAGTTGCCAATAATCAAGGATGAAATTAATAATGGTAATATCCTTTTGAACAACCCTATATCGGGATAGTTCATAAGGTTTTTCCCAGGTTTCCCCTTATGACTTTAATGAGATCTTTGGTCTCATTTTTGGCGAATGCACTATCTTATAACAAAGTCGTACCTAGGAACGCCAAATGAAATTCTAAAGATAACTCTTTCAAATACTTCCAATTTGAAAGAAGCTTTGTTATTTCACATGATCTTTAAACATTTTTTGCTACCCTGTATATATTAAATTTGCTGTAAATTCCCTTAGTTACATCAGTTTTTATTGTCAAACATTAATGTCAAATTGTGAATACGATATTTGTCATTGCGAATCCTTTTAATTTTTTAATTATTAGGGCTCCGTATATACAATATACGGATACTCTTATAATATCACTCCGGATTTATGCCTCTATCACATCACAGCAATTTTCTCCTAAACTACTGGACGGAAGAGGTTGAAATTTGGTATCAATGTATAGTTTGGAGACCCGATCAGGAGTACATATAGCAAAAGGAGAAATTTTGATTTTAGGGGTACTTCTGGGGGAAAAACTAAAAAAATCGGCCGTTCCCCCCCCTGATCTCCGAACCTACAAGCCTAAAATTTTGAAAAAAATAGGAAATATAGAACGTTGCCCGAACTTTACAGGAAAAATAAGAAGAAAGCATTAATATTAATTTTGGGGGGCAAATTATAGAATTAAATGAAAATTTAAAAATTAAAAATTTTTAAAACGCATCATGTAATACATCAAATGAAAGGTCTTATTCCGAGGAACAGAAATATATTTTTTTCATATTTAAAAAAATAGTAAATTAAAAGATATTAACAAAAATATACCAAAATTTACCCATTCTCCCTTCTTATCTCCGAAACTATAAAAAAACTATAAAACGTAAAGTTTTGAAAAAAGTTTACTGGAAAAATAAGGAAAAACCTCTACTTTTAATTTTAGGGGGCAAATTACAGAATTAAATATAAAATATAAAATTAAAATTGTTTCTAACGCATCGTGTTATATATCAAATGAAAGGGCATATTAAGACGAAAACAATTTTTTTCATATTTTTAAAATAAATTAATTAAAAGATATTAACAAAAAATATCTCCGAAACCATAAGCTGTAAAATTTTGAAAAAAAATGGTATAGCACCTCACCTGAACTTTACTGGAAAAATAAGGAGAAACCCCTAATATTTATTTTGGGGGGCAAATTATATAATTAAATGGAAAATAAAAAATTAAACTTGTTTCTTACGGATCTTGTAATATATCAAATCGCAGGGCTCATTATGACCAATACAATTATATATTTGTTAATTCTTATAAAATAAATATTTTAAAATATATTAAAATGAATATTAAAAAAATTACCCATTCCCCCTCTTTATTCCCCAAACTATAAGACCTACATTTTTTTATTTACAGAAAAAATACGAAGAAATCTTTAATATTAATATTGGGGGCCAAATTAGAGAAACGGAAAATAAAAAATATTTTTTTAACGCATCATGCAATATATCAAATGAAGGGGCTCATTATGAGGAATACAAATATATATTTTTCATATTTTTTAAATTAATTGTTTACAAGATATTAACATAAACATATAAAAAATTCTCATTTCTCGCTTTATTTCCGAAACCATACTACCTAAAATTTTGAAAATAATTAGGGGTACTGGGGCTCATTTGAACTTTATAACTAAAATTATTAGAAAACCTCCATAGTAATTTTAGGGACAAATTATACAATTAAGTGGAAAATAAAAATTCAATTTTCAAACGCATCATGTGATATATCAAATAAAAGGCTCATTATGTGAATTACAAATATACCATATTTTTAAATCATTTGTTTAAAAGATATTAACAAAAATAATAAACATCGACTTAATTCCCACTTTAGAATCTAACTACAATATTTAAATTTTGAAAAATATACTTTATTTGTATTTTTAAATAATTTGAATAACAGATTTAATAATTTATAATTTAAAACTTCACCTATTTTGCCCTTTATCTTCCAATCTATAGATACTCAAAATTCAGACAGAAGATTATAAAAGGCTTCCCTGAAAGTTTATTAGTAAAATAAAACTCTAATATTAATTTTTGGGGGCCAAATTAGAAAACTAAATACATATGTATTCTTATAAAAATCAAGCGAATCTTGAAGGTGGTACGGAACCCTTAGTATGCGAGTCCAACTCGCACTTGATCAAATTATTTCTGATTTAGACCTTAAAACGTTTGGAGTTTTGAAATATACAGACTTTCAAGTTTATGTGGTGTTATTCCCAAAGAACTCAGAAAAAATAAAAACTGTTGTGATTATTCATTTACATATGCGTAAGAAAATATTTGTAATCATTAGCGCTAATTAAATGCTTTATTCACATTTTTCTAATTGAAATTGAATTTGGTTATTTACTTTACTAGGGTGTATTGTGCTGTATTTGATTGTTGAAACAACCGCAATAAAAGCAACAAGTTTGCAATTAGTGGATGCTCAAAATGTAATCAAAAACAAATTAAATTTAAAAAACAGAAAGAATGTAGGTATTCAAATAAGAAGGTTATTATTGTTTGAAAGATAAATTACTTAAATTACTTTACAAGAAATGGAAATTAAAAGTGGTGCAATACCTTCTCTTTATTTATTATATATCAACAACTTTTCAGACATTTCCTAAACAAAAGCGTACTACAAGAATGCAGAAAAGGCTGAGTAGCGAGCTTATAACAAAAAAAAAGTTAATAAAATACACATAGTTTTCAAGTATTGAGTTTAATACACTTTTTAATTAAATAATAATAAGTGGACATGAGACAAGATTATCATCATCCCAGCAGTAGGTACTCAATTTTTTGAAATTATCAATGTATTCAACAGTGTATCGCTTTTTTGTTATTTAATCAACATTTAAGGAGTTTTCGAATCAAATCCTGATTCCTGGATATTTTTCTGATGTTTGATGTTATTGACGAATAATGATTAAAATGGATAATTCTCTTATAATTTTAAGGAGTTTTGCTATTACGACAAGGAAATGAAACAGACAATGGACTTTAAATTATTTTATTATAACACATAATCGATATGGTCTCCATTGTATAGCCTGTTTGATGAATAGTACTATTTCGACGTGTAATTTTCGAGGTGCCCCACTGTCTATCAATACTCATATAACAAAAAATTTCGTAACTTCTCCAAATAAACAAGTAAAAAAATTGGTAGAAAATTTCTTAGTTTCTTTTCAAAATCGCTTCAGTCTGGTTAAGTCTTACTTCCATAAGTTTCTTAATCGACAAAATGGTTTAGGATTAATTGAAATTATTAGTCTTTATGTTCAGAGTAATAATTGTGCTAGAGAAACTGCTCGTAATTTCAATCAGAGGCATCTAGAGAGACTCGTAAAGCATAAATACAATACTGAACTGGGAGCAAATTCGACGAAACGAGATCCGTGGTTAACAATAAAGGCGAGCCAAGAAGAATTGATGACGTTGAAGTGGCTTGAAGTATTAGGACAGGTTGTAATGCAACTGAAAAAATCTTTGAGACAAATTGCATCAACATCAGGTGTTCTACGAAGTATTGTTCACAGAAATCTGAAACGTAATAAGTTCTATCCCAACAAAATCATACGAACACGACTTTGACAGAAGAATAGAATTCTTTCCGGTCACATAATCAAAAATTCCATTTTTTTATTTAAATGGTGAGGTAAATCGTTATAACTGCCGATACTGGTGTAACATTAATCTACAGTTACTTAGAGTTCAGCAACCTTTAAAGCTAAATGTGTGAGCAGAAAGTGATCGTATAGTTGGACCCTTTTTAATGGATGCGACTTTAAATGGAAGTATTAAGACTACCTTGTAACCGCGCTGTAGGTCCAAGAATAACTTAAATTTTGAAGGCAGATGATCGGCTAATAGAAGAT
This sequence comes from Octodonta nipae, assembly GCA_034190945.1. Lineage (NCBI taxonomy): Eukaryota > Metazoa > Arthropoda > Insecta > Coleoptera > Chrysomelidae > Octodonta > Octodonta nipae. The sequence continues at coordinate 58,335,156 of CM067219.1, forward strand.
ACAGTTGTTTTTCACTAGGACGGTGCCCCACCGCAGTATGTCTTGCCAGTTAGAGAGTTTCTAGATAATCGACTTCCAAATAGATGGATTGGAAGACGAGGTGTCATCGAGTGGTCTGGACGGTCGCCAGATATAAACCCCTTGGAGTCACTGATGATCTGAGATAAAAATGGGCAGGGCCGGATGGACACGCATGTCCGGACCTGCATCCCTAGTATTACTGATGGATGTACACCCGACAGCAATTCGGACACAGATCCGCGGATCTGTCGGAGTGGCAAGAAAGGCATGCAATGAGCGGTACTGAATATAGTTTTAGAGATGTGTAGGTTCGGAAGGTCACGAATCCTCGGACCTGTGTGAATGAAGGATGTACATCGTTACCGATCGGCGGAACCACTTGGTATTATACGCGGTAACGGCATCGAAACATGCCATGAGCGGTATTGAATCAATGAGCCGACTGGCAACTGCGAATCGGAGTGAGGGGAACGGTATTACTTATTGTTTGATCATATAGAAGTATTCTTGGTTCATGGTTATATATTTTTATCGTTTTAGTTGTCAAATATGGCTATTTTTATTTGTAATTAATATTTTTGTTAAATCATTATCGTTTTCTCGTAATTTTATTATATAAAGAGTAAAAGACAAGAATTCAGCGCCATAATGTCTTGCTAGCAGTATTACAATCTAACACTCCGCTTGCAGTCCGACTCCGGTAATCACAGTTATACAACCGGACCCATATGGGTCCGACGGACACGGGTCTTGGATGTACATCTTTGGAACTGGATGTATATCTGGATCCAACTCCGCATTATGGGCGGACCTACCTATCTCTACTGAGAGATCGGTTCTAAGAAGAATGTGACCGAGTTACTCCACATGTTTTTTCCAAAATGCGCAATGAATTTGAGGTACATTAAATCACTGACTTGCAGTGGACGGAGACCATTTCGAACATCTCTTATAATAATATTATGTAAAATCCATTGTCAGTTTCATTTGCCTTGTCGTAGTAGCAAAAAGTCTTTAAAATTATAAGCTAATTATCTATTTTATTTATTATTCAAAAACATCAGAGGTCAGCAAAATATCCAAGAATCACGTTGTAATTCGCAAATTCTTTAAATGTTGATGGAGTATCAAAAACGACACACCGGTGTAGTACAAAATGCATTTTCTAAGTCAAACAAGAGAAACACACGAGATTCCCGAGAACAGTCAATTACACACACACACACATATATATATATATATATATATATATATATATATATATATATATGTATATGAACAAGGCTAAATTCCGGGTGAGAACCGCGTCTGAATTTATTGTAAACTCGAAGTTTCGACTCCTGCTTTGGAGCCATTATCAAGAGACGAAAGTGAAAGAGAGTTTCGGAGTCTAGATCGAACTTGGGGCGTCAATCTGCCTCCTCCCCAAGAGTCACTACTGAATTTGAGTCTGCTCTGCTTCCTTTATTTATAGTTAGCGGTGGGTTAGAAGGAGATGTCACGTGATGTAGGGGCTGTGTTGTGATTGGTTGGGTGTTGGTGGGCGTGTCTGCGTTGTTGAATCTGACAATTACGGAGGTCCATGCTGTGGGAAGGCGAGAGCTTTCATCGCGTCGGTTTAGCAAGAGAGGTCTTTTCTCTATTTCTATAGCTTCGCGAATAGTAGATGCCCTAAGGGAGTTAAGAGAAACGATATTCCTACTATCCTCCAAGTTGATAGAGTGTCCTGTTTGGATATGATGATGCACGAGAGCTGAAGTCTGATCTTTTGCGAATTGACAAAGAATGTTCATATACTCGATGGTTGACGCGCCTATTTGTACGACCGATGTAGCTATGTGGGCAATCGAGACATGGAATTTCGTAAACTCCTTGATCCTCGTTAATACTTCGACAAAACGGGTATCATCAAGACCACATTGCACGCATATTTAGTCAATAGCAACAAACCCCGAGTTCACCAACCCCATCAGAAACAGACCAACAACACCGGAAAGTCTTCCTTCCGTACATTCGAGGTGTTACTGACAAAATAGTACGGATTCTACACCGACATCAAATAAAGACAAACTATAGCCAACTTAACCGGGAATCCTAAAGATAAAGTACCTAACGAGGATCAAGGAGTTTACAAAATTCCATGTCGCGATTGCCCACATAGCTACATCGGTCGTACAAATAGGCGTGTCAACCATCGAGTATATGAACATTCTTTGTCAGTTCGCAAAAAAGATCCGACTTCAGCTCTCGCGCATCATCATATCCAAACAGGACACTCTATCAACTTCGAGGACAGTAGGACTATCGTGTCTCTTAACTCGCTTAGTGCATCTACTATTCGCGAAGCTATAGAAATAGAGAAAACTCGAAAACGAGATTTCTTCAATTTTGATATTTACACTTTTTTTATAAAATCAAAATAAAGGAGCTAGAGGGATTTGACTAAATCGACAGAATTTCGTTTTTTCAAAATATCTAGTAAGCCATGACTTTTTACAAAAATCCGAAAGTGTCATTAAATTGAGCCAGTAAAACTGCAAATCTTTCCCAATTTAACCATTGCTGTATCTCCACTAGGTTCCGAGATCCCCAAACTCATCAAAAAAAAACTCACCTATATATATATATATATATTATATATATATATATATATATAAATCTATATGCAGGTCGTTGCAAGCTACGCTACAATACATATATATTCTAAAATTTTTGTAAACACTTTGTATAACTATAATTCCGCTCCACCCTATATATGCAACTTTTTATAGGCTACCAAATATAACATATTTTAAATCACACTATATAACTATAATTTCTTCACACCACCATATATTTACACAACCCTGTATATGCATTTGTGTATGGCCAACTATTGTAATTTTTTTTGAAAACCCATGTATAATTATAATTCCAGTACATACTATATTGCAACCACCCTATAAATGCAAATGCTAATCTAACCATCTAACATATTTTGATAGACCCTGTATACTTATAATTTTACACCACGAATTCATATTGTATGCATCAAATTAACATGCGAAATCATGAGATCTTACTCATCCAAAAATTGCCTACAGTGCTATTTTTTTCACCATGAAAACTTGATATGTCTAGGTATAAAAATATAATGCTAATAAAATATGACGGAGTCATAAAATAGTTACATGTTCGGAACATACAAACACAATTTTTTTTGGAAGAATGTTTAAAAAAGTTTCACTCTTAAATAGGTCACCAAATCACCCTATATTAAAACAATTTTTACAACAGGAGTCACTCTTACGTCCAAATCACCCTGTTGTGAGCGCCTTGAAATTACAAAGTCGCCGCTTGATAGTCATAAACTGTCAATAATTTAATTTCACAGTAAAATGATTTTTATCCATCGAAACTTTCAAATGGGAAAATGTCATCGAAACCGTTAGAGCCGTTTTCCAGAACTCAATTACTACAATATATATATATATTATATATATATATATATATATATATGTATGTATTAGATGGTTTCCGGGAATTCATCCGCGTAGTTGATAACTGATCCCTGCCGGGATCGATGGTAAAATGACGACGTTTCGGCAGAGTCATATCTGCCCTCTTCACGGCGGTTCGCATAATTCTCGTAGCCTTCTGCTTTCGCTTCTAGTTATTCGAGTAACAAGGTCAACAATTTCGACCAAATAATTTTCAAAGACCTCCCTTCAAGCCGAACAACTTTCGACCGTCTGTAATACAGACAAACCCAAATTTCCGTCCAGAAAGGACCCACCATTTTAATCACCATCAAAATGGCTACTATCACGAATATTCTGCAGACGAGTATGATTATTATACTGATAATAATCAGCAGTATTTCGATGACAACACCCAAAACTATGAAAGGCATGGGTTCGAACACATGGTAGACAAAACCACTGTCGAACCTTTCAGCTCTAATGAATATCAGGATTTTCTAGCGCTTCCGAGGCTAGATCAATCAACCCTCAGATACGACAACTACCCTTTCAGAAGTCCAAACTCAAATACAGAACCTGAATTTGGAAGATTTCAACCCCGATCTGAACTTCCCAGAACAAACATTTCTTTAAGTCCCCTTCTGACAGTAAATTCAAAGAACCTCTAGTATATCAATGACGCTCCTGGAAAATTTAAACTCCTAATTGATACCGGAGCTGGTATCTCCATTTTCAAAGAAAACACTGTCAAAAACGTCTCACAAAGATCTCCCGAAAGAGTAACAATTCAAGGCATTACTCATGAGAAAATCCCGATCTCACAATCCAGCCTCATTTCTTTCGCTCTAGGTAATCCACACAAGGTTTTTATATAAGATCTAGATATTGAGTTTGATGGAATATTAGGTGTTGATTTTTTCGAACATTACGAATGTATTGTCGACTTAAAATCCAAAGAATTAACTACTAACTTTAAAACTATCCCCCTACATAACGTGACCGATCACGACCAATCTAATACACAACCAACAGACACCCCCAGTACTAACGGCCAAACTCATATTTATAACACTCAAATAACAATCCAGGCACGAACACGACTTGCCAACGCAGTTGTACGTGTTAATTCAAAGGGAGAATTTTTAACTTGGATAATAAACGCGAACGCAATGCCCAAAACTGTTATCTTTTCCAATCTTCATTTAGAACCCCTTGACCATACACACCCGCTCTTAAATCTGAATACACACGATTTCTCTGAATCTACGAACTTAGACAGAAACTTTACCATCAGGGAACAAACTCGGACAGAACATCTTAACTACGAAGAGCGAGAACTTATCACGAATCTCTGCTTAGAATTCGAAGATATTTTCTATCTCGAAGGCGATGTTTTGATGTTTAATAACGCCGTCAAACACTCTATTGACACCAATAATACCAAGCCCGTTTCACACAAAATCGTACAGATATCCTTAAGTCCATAAGGAGGAAGTGAAAACACAAATTTCCAAAATGCTTGATCAAGGCATTATCAGGCACTCTTATTCTCCTTGGTCCTCCCCCGTATGGGTCGTCCCCAAGAAAGTCGATGCTTCTGGTAAGCAAAAGTGGCGAGTTGTTATCGACTATAGGATCTCCCAGACCAACTTGGTAAGTGTCAATACTTTTCGACACTGGATCTCGCTTCCGGGTTCCACCAGTTGGAAATCCTTGAGGAAGACATTCCAGGACCGTTGACAATGGCCATTACGAATTCGTTCGTATGCCATTTCGCTTGAAAAATGCACCTTCTACCCTTACATGGATGACATCATAGTCTATTCACCAACCATCCATGAGCATATGTCCCGTTTGACAGAAGTCTTTAAACATCTTAGACAGTCAAACTTAAAAATTCAGTCTGACAAATCGAAAATTCAAAATTTTCCTCAGCCTAAACTCCTAAAGAAGTTAAATCTTTTCTTGGTCTCGCCGGATATTACCGCCGTTTTATCCCTGGACTGGACTAATCAAAAGTGTAGAGCAATTTATCAAGTCTTGCGAAACTTGCCAAAAGGTAAAGTTTTGTAGGAAAAACTTAAGTGCTCCTTTTGTCAAACCGAAACACCAAAAACACCCTTCGAACGTATCAACATTGATATTTTCGAATATCCAACGAGAAACTATGCACTGACTATTAGGCCTGAACTCTGAACTATTGGTGGCAAAACAGCTAAACACCTTCTTTCCAACATTACACCTCTTCGCATCTATTGTGACTATGGACGTGAATTTGACAATACTCTAATAAGGGAATTGTGCGAACTATATGACATAAAGTTATCCTTTTCAAGCGTCCACCATCCCGAAACAAACGGTTCTATCGAAATGTTTCACGTGACTTTAGCGGAAATACAGCCGAACATCCGAACGAACATCCATTCAACGTCCTCCCTTACGCAGTTATCTGCTACAACAATACAAAAACAAGACTACTGGTTTTACGCCCTACGAACTAATTTTTAGGCACACTTCTAGTAGACCTCCGGAAACAATATACAATCAGAAAAAACTCATTTCCAAATATGTTAGAGACCTCAATAATAGAATGAATTAGTATTATAGACTTGCCCGCGCCAAAACCGACCAAGAAAAACAAAAATCAAAAGTATGATTCGACCAACATGTTTCAACTAACCAACCGGAATACAAAGTAGGCGACAAAGTTTACGTGAAGGAATCTCAGATTAAAAACAAATCCGAAAACAATTTCAATGGACCATTTGAAATTACCGCGATACGCAATATTCTGCAACAGTCATAAACCTTACAGACTAACCAAATGAGTAAAATTAACTTTGACAGACTATAACCCTATTTTGAATAAATCCCTTCTTTTCAGATTGTTTGGACTATTTTCAGTGGTCAACCTTCAACAATACTCTCTTACACCTGTTAACAATACAATAGGAGTTTTCTTCGAAGACGAAGGCACACTTAAAATTTCTAACGACAAATGGACACTTCTTGTCTTCAAAGACCTCAACCCTTTCAGAGATGTTATTTCAACTAATTACGCAATATTAAACCGAATTCTAGAAACTATTTATGAAAACACAACTAACACAAAATCATTTAAACCAAAAGTACAGACACATGTAAGCCTCTTGAAACAAATTTCAAAATCCGTTAACTCTAAATATACAGACATTTTCGCTGACACTCAAACTTATACTACTAACAGAAGAAAACGCGGACTTCTTAACGGACTGGACTCAGTTTGGAAAGTCATTTCAGGAAACTTAGATGCGGCAGATGGCGAATACATAAATGACTGTATAACCAAAATGACTAAAGACCAACACCAAACTCAAGAATTACTAAAAAAAACAAATATCCGTAACTACTTCAATCATTACAAGCCTTAACAACACCTTACAAAAATTCCAATCGGTTGAGAAGATATTCTCAAATAATATCGAAAAAATAAGAGAGACCCTATATTTCGAAAGATCTTGACTTTCATGAATTCCAAATCAATATCCTGGATCTGTGTGAAAGCCTAATGTTTTAACTGCAGTCTCTTTCGCCCGCTTAAAAATTTTACATAGTTCGATTATAAGCCCGGTAGATTTGGTCGATTCTCTTCAAAAAGTTTCTCAGTCACCCCATGAAAATAATTTACCACTTCCTATTTACAGTTCAAATGTGACTCATCGATTTGATAAAATTGGAAGCATTTCAAATCAACACTAAAATCATTTCTCTACTCAAAATTCCTTTAGTTGACCCTGAGATTTACACTCTTTATCACCTTTATCCTATCCCAATTTTGGATGATCGAACAGGGTTCCATCACATACTTTCAATAAAAACAAAATTTATCGCGAGAGATGACGATTCGTTATTACATACATCCTGACTGCAAGCCTTTAAGCACACAGCATAAATTTTGTTCCAAGTCTATTCCACATCCAATAGACAAAGATGCCATGTGCGAAGAACAACTTCTCAGACAGGCAATCACAATTCCCGCAACCTGCAAAACTTCGATATTATTTGCAGAAGATTATAATATTCAAGAGATCAACTTAAAACTCTGGTTGATCTCCATCTCCAGACCTTTGCCAATAACCATCAAATTCAAGGGAGAAGATGTTGTCACACTAACCGTATCGACGAATTCATTAATGGAAATTCAACCCCACTTCAACGCCTTCACCGGAAACACCAGGGTTCATGCCAGACGGACCACCAAAAATAGTATCACACTCAAATATCATCCAGTAAATATCCCCTACAACTGCTGCGACGACATGCCTACCGTTAGTCAACTTCCCAGTATTGAACCCCTAAAACTACACGAACTAGATGTCCGAGACCTTAACTTTGCCAATCACAAACTCAGCCAGTACTCCAGAGAATTGGATCAACTAATGAACCAATCATTCCTGGAGAAGCATACCCCCTTGTACACAATTAGTGCAATCATGTTAGCAATTATCGTTCTTCTCCTGCTCACTGCCACACAATCCTGAAAAAGTTGAGTAAGTTCCCTAAATCTGGCGCTACTAGCGAGCCAGCACCACTATCATGTCCAGCAAACAGTAACTCCAGAGGAAAGCTTCACAGCCTATTAAGCCCTACCGAAGACATAGAACTTTAGAACTTTCCTTAAAAGTTGATGATACAGTATCAACTTTTTCAAATGGATGGAAGTTGTTATATAAGTTTATAACATGAACTTTGTGTGAACTTATGTAACAACAAATTTCGTCGTTCCCAGCTGACTCAGCGACACGTGGAGTATCACATTACAGTACCGCCGAGAATCCGTGGGAATCGCCCTGTCGACAGTGTCGATTCAGCTTTCATTAGGTTATCTTTATATATATAAATCTCAATCAATTTTGAAAAGTGTGATATAACATATATATATATATATATATATATATATATATATATATATATATATATATGTTATATACATCGTAAACAATGACTTAGAATATTAATATGACAACACCGCGTGTAACCGGTCCAATGAGTCGTTCACATGCTGTCATATTACACGATATAGCAATTCCCAGGAAATACGCTAATGACCATCGCGTCTGTAAAACTGCTGACTGCTTATAAAGCAACACATAGCTTATAAATGCACATGCGATGGCTGTTAGCGTCACTAAGTGTATCGCTTTCATTTATTTCATTTATATTGTTTAACGTAACTTTCAAGTAAAATATTTAATTTGTGTTTTAAATAAATTTTTTTTTTTTAAAAAGCATTTGTGTTTGTAAATATATATATATATATATATATATATATATTATATAGTAATTATGGAGATAAGGGATATTGACTACTACTTTTTGGTGAACTCTTTATTCAAAAATCCGAGCTTTCGGAACTATTTGTTCCTTCTTCAGGGTCTAATGCTACAAGTTATATCAAACATTAATTTATATAATTTCTATACCTGATAGTTGTTAACTTACAATGTGAGGTTTAAAAGGTAATTTCAGGGGCTTGTTAAACATTACAAAACATACTCTATTTACAGCAAGGATTACATTAGTATTAAAAATTTTATTTGTGTTGTTATTAATAGTTCATTGTTCGTATGACATTTGGGCTGTCAACGTTCATTCATCCATCTGTCCATCATAGAACTCATGGAACCGCTTTGAGAGTAAGAAGGCATAGACAACACTCAATTGTTGTACATCTGATTTTTTATTGATTGGATTATTTTGATCATTAATATGGATCATTTCTAGTAATAAGCGTTTGTTATATTTGTTTTCCCTATCTAAGATCTTTATATTTTCAAAATCAATTGTGTGCCCTTGGACGTTAGCATGATTAGTCAGTGCACATCTTGGCTTGTTGTCATTTATGTCACTCTTATGAAGTGCTAATCTACTCTTGAGCCATTGCGTGGTCTGGCCTATGTATGTGCTGTCACAATCCTGACATCCAATTTGATACACTATGTTTGATGTCAGCAGAAATGGTGTGGGATCTTTTAATCTTGAGAACAATGTTTTTATGGTCTTTATATTATAGGTGGCTATTTTTATTTTTTCATATTTAAAATAGTTTTTATTTTGAATGTTAGGTCCCTCACATATGGCAAACTCCCAAAAATGATGTCTTCCTCCTCCTCTGTAAGTGTTCTGGACATGGTGGTTTTGTTTTTTCTGAAAATTTGTTGTGGTCAAGTTAGATTCATATATTAATTTTTTATCATTCTGTTCGGGTAGTCGTTATCGATTAGAATTTTTTCTACTTTTTCAAGTTTTTTCTGTAAAAATCTTTGTGGCATATTCTTAGTATCCTTTGTTTCATTTGTTTAATTATATTGATTTTCATACTTATTGAATGTTCTATTGGAAATGTATCTACTATTTTTTCTGTGCCAGTCAATTTTTATTTGATTATTTACCCGACATACTTTTGTGTCTAGAAATGGAACAGACTTGTGTTGGTCTTCCATCTCAACCAACACAACATCCAATAAGTATGAAAATCAAAATAATTAAACAAATGAAACAAAGGATACTAAGAATATGCCACAAAGATTTTTACACAAAAAAACTTGAAAAAACTAGAAAAAATTCTAATCGATAACGACTACCCGAACAGAATGATTAAAAAATTAATATATGAATCTAACTTGACCACAGCAAATTTTTCAGAAAAAACAAAACCACCATGTCCAGAACACTTACAGAAGGAGGAAGACATCATTTTTGGGAGTTTGCCATATGTGAGGGACCTAACATTCAAAATAAAAAACTGTTTTAAATATGAAAAAATAAAAATAGCCACCTATAATATAAAGACCATAAAAACATTGTTCTCAAGATTAAAAGATCCCACACCATTTCTGCTGACATCAAACATAGTGTATCAAATTGGATGTCAGGATTGTGACAGCACATACATAGGCCAGACCACGCAATGGCTCAAGAGTAGATTAGCACTTCATAAGAGTGACATAAATGACAACAAGCCAAGATGTGCACTGACTAATCTTGCTAACGTCCAAGGGCACACAATTGATTTTGAAAATATAAAGATCTTAGATAGGGAAAACAAATATAACAAACGCTTATTACTAGAAATGATCCATATTAATGATCAAAATAATCCAATCAATAAAAAATCAGATGTACAAACAATTGAGTGTTGTCTATGCCTTCTTACTCTCAAAGCGGTTCCATGAGTTCTATGATGGACACATGGATGAATGAACGTTGACAGCCCAAATGTCATACGAACAATGAACTATTAATAACAACACAAATAAAATTTTATTACTAATGTAATCCTTGCTGTAAATAGAGTATGTTTTGTAATGTTTAACAAGCCCCTGAAATTACCTTTTAAACCTCACATTGTAAGTTAACAACTATCAGGTATAGAAATTATATAAATTAATGTTTGATATAACTTGTAGCATTAGACCCTGAAGAAGGAACAAATAGTTCCGAAAGCTCGGATTTTTGAATAAAGAGTTCACCAAAAAGTAGTAGTCAATATCCCTTATCTCCATAATTACTTTAGTATATGAGACTATTAAACAAATATTTGTAATATATATATATATATATATATATTATATATATATATATATATATATATATATGTAAAACACTTACATAGAGAAGGCTTGTGTTGTTTCGTTTTTACCATATTTTTGAACATTAAGTTTTTCGCCTAAAACGGTTTCTGGAAAATATAATTTTTTATTACCACAACTACAATTTTACATAACTTACCTGCAATAATATCCACAGTGCATTTAAATATTGTCTCTCCTATATCAAACTCGTCTTTATCTACAAATGCTTCCAAATTGTCTAAACATAAATCAATGTTTTTATGTAAAGTGTCAAATGTAGTCACAACAAAATTAACATCAAAGAGAGGAAGAATTTTTCTTCTATACGATTTTATTTTTGGATCTAGACCTAGAATATTAAAATTATATAATAATTCAGGCGAAAATATGGACTAGAAGTGTTCTAGAAAGTATTATGTATTATCACTGAGTAACTTCTTTATGTAATTATATTTTCATAGTAAAATATAGTTGAAAATAATATGAGTCTGGTTACTAATTCATTGTACCTTCAAGAAGAATCGTTTTCTAAAGGAGAGCTCTGGCAGTTTTTACAGTTATTTTAAATAACATAGTCAAAATAAGATCTGCTTGTTAATGGATTTTCAAATTGTTTTAGTTTGACATTTCGTATTAATGTATGTTATAAGTTTCGTTATATTTCCAAATGTGCACCATGTATTATTTAGGGTCAGATTGTAAACCAGCACAGTTCCCAAATACTACCATAAAGTATTAGTTCCTGAAAGTGACCTTCTTCCACTGATATCAGCTCCCAGGAGTTTTAGAAAATTGCTCCATATTTTATAATTACAAAATATTGTTTCTGTTGTTTTATTTAGTAGAGAATAACTTAAATATATAATTTAAGTTAATATATATAATATATGGTCAGCTTTGTTGATTGGGGGTATTAATATAATATTTCTTTGAATATTTTTGAACGCTCTGTAAAATAAAGACCTTTCTCAGTAGTAATTCTCATTCTATTCACATATTTGGATCCATACTGTGTTTCAAATGAACAGGTGTACTGTCTAAAAAAATTAGTATTATTATATGTATCTCCAAATAGCTGTGTTCTTGAAGTTTTACACTTCAAGCATTATACCCAACAAAACTAGATGCTAGGATATTCCTAACAAAATGATTCTCTACAAATAATTGTTTCGTTTCTCGCAACACTTTTAACTTAAAGTTAAGTATATTTAGTTTTATACTATTGTGTGTGTGAAATTTAAAACCCTAACTTGATATTTTTAGAATTAACTTAACATATTCATTAAAAATTATTACCTGAAGCGCTGAGAATGCCACCTTCACCTAAGGCTTTCGCCAATACGGTATACATTTCATGTTTGTAAGAAAACTTTTGTGCTGCCATAATTTTCTGAAAAATAAAATATGAAGTTTCAGTTCTATATAATAAAAATAAAAATCAGTGTGCGTGAGTAATGACCGTGGCTCGTACAACATAATTACATTCAGGATTTGGTGACAAAATTTGGAAAAACTTCTTGACTGGTAAATAAAAAAGAATAATCCAAATCCGGTGAGAAATGCAGAAACATAAGCAGATGTTATGGACCAAGTTGTTTTAAATACTATATTCATCCTAGATTAAGTATAAAAATATATAGAATTCTGAAACTTAATAAATTCCACCCGTATAAAGTTCAACTTCAAGAATTAAACGAAGATGTTTATAATCCCTGTTAACCATTTGTAAAATAGCGTCTAAACTTTTTATAATTGATCGCAACTACCATTTTCACGCCTAAGGCAAATCTTTATGCTTAATAATATTATCATTAAATTCAATAGGCTATTTGACTATAATTAAGAAATCGTTAAAATAACTTTAAGTTTAAATTACAACGAAGAGAGTTTTCAATATAACAGGTGAAGTAACCTGAAAATTTTATCGTGACATTCTAACCTAGGAGTTACGACGAACAGCAATTAAACGGAACGGCTCCAGTTTCCCCGAAAATCCTAGATGTCGGTTTTTAAAAATCGCGTCTACAAATACAACTAAAGAGTTGTTTTTGTAATGAGCACGATGTAAGAAAAATGTGATGCGACGCCTATCCCATTGCAACAGGACGGCGCACAGTGGTTTAGGTTATATGGGCACGCGGAAATAATTCACTAACTTCAAATTATCAAATGATATTTGAATGATATTTGGTATAGATAATAAGGGTTTTAACTGTTTAAATTTTTGATCTAATTTAAACTTGGTAATTATTTTGCAAATGTCAAATTTTGATAGGGCATTTTTTCTTAAGGAACATTACGTATATTAATTTATATTTGCAAAGAATATTATTTTCTAACTTCAAATATATATATATGTCATTGAAGGTTCTTGGAATTCTCGTGTGTATTGTTTGGTTGTCTTAGAAAAGACGTTTCGATGAGATCTTACTACATATTCGGAATAATCGATGTTATCACTCAAAAAGCTTAGTACATACATTGTGTAGTACGCTTAAAACCGTAAGAAGTATGATTATGATAGAAATCAAAGAAATATATTTACATATAAATATTATTTTTAATAACACAACATAAAGACATTTTATTTAACAATAATAATGAATGTATATTTCAATGATTTGTTTAGGTCTTCAATTTTCTGAAACCATTAACTTTGGGTTCTATTTAATGAAATAAATATCTATGTAAATACTTGTTAAACTATTTTTACAGGAACAAACAGCACCCAACCAAGCATTAATATTTATTGTCTCAGGATCCATCAAACTGATAAATTGATAAAATTTTAAGAATTCATACAAACAAGTTAAGACAAGTTCGAATAAAAAATGTATTATAATGTTTCATAATATAAATTGAAACCTGAAAACAAACGAAGATATCCCGCCTTTTTATACAAAGCAAATGGATTATTTGATTGTTATGAAATGATTTACCTATTTATCTTATTCTATATCGAACAAATTCACCTAATAATATAAAAAATAACCTTTAACCCAAAAAACCCAAACCTATATTATCCATGTTGAGGTTTTAATGGGTGAGTATTTTAGAATAACAAAGAATTAACAAACTGGACTGATTTATTTATTTTGTCATAAATTTACCAAAAAATGTAAATTACTCATCGCTAATTACTCAAACAGTACTGATCGCAAGCATTCTCGGTCATTTTTGTCAAACAGCCTACTTGATCACTGTCCCTAAACTCTATAGAGTTTTCGCACCGTTCTACTTGACAAAATTCAAAGGGGTCTTACAGGCAAGGTTGCGCAAAGTTGCAGATAAAACTTATACACCTAATAGAGTAAATTATGAAGAATATTATGATATATATTAGAACGTATAGACAAATGTAGCTAAAGTTATTGCTCTAAAGATCCCAATTTGTGAAGTTTAAATATACTTTATATTTAAAGTGTCATTTCAACTCTATTAAAATATATCCTTCTTTTTTTTATATGATTAATAGAGCAAAACATTGTTAAAAAGTAATTATAACGCAAAGAAAATAAATTGAATATAAATGAAAAATTATATACAGTTACATTTCTGTCGCAAAATCAAACATTTTGGTTGCAAATAAATCTGGCTACTTTGAATGACTCTATTAAAATATAGACGGAGAAAATTTAGAATATCACATTAATTTTGTGAACTATAATTATCTGTAAAAATAAAAAACCTAAAAAGAAAAGAACTTTAGATATTTCAATTTTTGCCGCTTATTGACCACTGTGCGACGTGGACAAAAATGTCGCTACTTGTATTGTACTAATAAATTGCAGGTGACTCTGTGGGTCAAATCCCACTTGCGCTCTTCTCATTGGATATTTCAGTGTGTTTTTGGTTGCGTTGTATAAAACATTCTGCAGCCTGATTTTTAAAGAATTGTTTGGCGCAGTGTGATACTGAATTGTATTATACAAGAAAAAAACTAATCCAGATTTCTGTTGGTGGTATGAAATTCTAAATTGTGATAAAATAACAACTTACAGAATGTCATATAAACTGTATTTAGTATTCAATTATGTCAATTTCAATCTTCTGAGACCCAAATGCATAAATCCTCTTCGTTAATTTTAATATATTCTAACAATATCCTCTCATTAATATTATAACTTAATTTATAAATCTTTATTAAATTCATCTGCTGTTTGAAATGGCCTGAATAAATATATTAGTTAAAACTACGTTTTTCCAGTTCAATCATTGAGTAATCACCTATTCATAATAATGCTTTAAAACTACTTTATTCTCTATTATCAAACTTCATTATGCATTGTAATTATTATATCAATGAATTAGGGTTTACCTTATTCTAAAATTAAATCAAAACACAAAATAAATCATTAATTAATCTTGTAAATTATCGCTGTCAAATTTGGGCATCTGCCGTGAAACTTCTTACAAAAATTAGGTTATTCATAGGTCACTACTTTTTATAATTTACTGGAAAAATAGTTTTTATGCATACACCTTATTTACTTGAAGTAATTTTTTATTTCTTATTAATGTAAACTGAAATCTATTAAGAATTATGTAATAATATTTTAAAAATGCGACTGTTGGTTCACTTTTTTCTTACACCGTGGCAATGAGGGTAGTCACATGATACTGTTCAAGATTCCTGTCAAAGTGACTTTGTCAGATTGAAGCTTTGAATTCGTTAGCAAATGTTTTTTTAGATTTTCAACTTAAAACGCGCGTGAACAGTGTTACGGTACCTTTATAAAGAGAACATCGTAGTGCAGCAAAGTGTAAAACACAGTGGCGTTACAACTGTATAGTATCTCTGACAAACAATGGAAAACATTGCAGCACCCTGCAGCCAAGAGGATTTCATACAACATATTCTCACACAAGATAGGAGTTTCCTAGAAAAGATCTTGTATGCGTTAGGTGAAAAACTCAACCAAATCACAATATTGCCAGCCACTAGTGATGACGAACAGATCAGTCAGCCGATAAGAAAACGGAAAGTAAAACTAAAACTGAAACATGATAGAAGGAAGCATATGAATTTAATATTCCAAATTACAAAGTATATCGATGAGACAGAACAACCCTACCCTGCGGAGGAGTGGCAGTAATAATCAGAAATCCATCAATCACATTGGATGCAGAAATTACGACACCGAAAATTTGGGGAACCCAGTGGTACAAATTGAAATGACAAATAAAACATTCATACAAGTGATTGCAGCACATAACAGCCCGTGCCGACCACTACTAGAAAGTGGCTTAGACGCAATACTTAGCCATGGCCAAAGTATCATACTAGGAGGTGACCTGAACGCAAAAACTACTAGGTGGAACTCCCGATTAACAACACAAAGGGGGAAAATCCTAGCAGCACATACCGATCGCCACAAGTACATAGCGATTGGACCTACTGAACCAACATTCCAAGAAGAAGAGGGTAGCCAGCCTGCCGTGCTGGACTTATTTCTGACCAAGAACATATATAAGTTAGCTCAAGTAGAAACCCATTCAGCTTTAAGCTCAGACCATAACCCGATCCTATTACACTTGGACAGTTGGCAAGCAGCTGTAACTAATTCTAGTAGATTGTACACCAACTTGGGATCACTTTCGGCAACAGTTATCAAAAATAGATCGTCCAATGCCTATCCTAAATAATAAAGATGAAATCGACAAGGAACTGGAAATGATAACAGTCGAAATTAAATCCGCTACGCTGATAAGTTCGACCATTAGGGTGAACAAAAAGATCATCGACGGTATACCCGCGGACATAAAAACTCTCATACGAGAGAAAAACAGACTTTGAAAAAGAGCATGGACCACTATGGACCCCAGGTTGAAAAGAGAGGTGAACCAACTACAAAGGTAAATCTCAGTAAAATTACAAGACTACAGAAACGAGCAGTGGAGTAACCTAGTAGAAAGTATCACAGAACACAACAAGGCCTCGATTTGGAAACTGAAGTGCCGAATCGGCAAAAAGAAGGCAATTCCTCCACTACAAGGATGCGGAGAAAGCTAAAGTCTTCGCTGACCACTTAGCTAACCAATTCAAGCCTCACGAAGAAGGGGAAAACCCTGACAGGAATTGGTTAGATTTTGTCGAAAGAACTTATGAAGAGATTTCAAATAGACAAGTAGTTAGTTTGCTCAAAATTACAAATGATCAAGAGGTAGGAGATATGTTGTCAACAGTACATCCTAAACCAGCTCCAGGGCAGGACGGAATCTCAAACAGACAATTACGTAATATTCCTAAAGAATATATAAAATACCTTACCAATCTCATCAACGGCATCTTATTAACCAAGTACTTCCCCGCCCATTGGAAAAAATCCCTAACAATTCAAATTCACAAACCTGGTAAGAACAACAAGAGACCAGACGGATACCGTCCTATTAGTCTATTGTCGTCGCTCTCTAAAATAACGGAGAAAATAATACTTGCGCGACTCAACAGTGAGTGTGAAGAAACATCATTCCAGGCGAACAGTTCGGATTTAGGGAAAATCATAGCGCTGCTCAACAGACACTCCGACTAAGTGAAAACATTTTGAGGGAAAGGGACTCATTTTGAAAATGAATAATCTAGCCGTAAGACCGGACATAATTAGACTCAGAACCTATCTCGTCGACCTCTACACTCAAATACCTTGAAATAACATTTGATAAAAGATTGACATGGGCTGCCCATATACAAGAAATAACCAGGAGAGCTACTAGTAAGTTTGGTCAGCTGTATCCATTCCCAGCGAGAAATAGTAAACTTAACATAGCGAACAAACTTACTCTTTACAAGACTTGTATAATGCCATGCATGACATGTGCGCCAGCCACATGTCAGGATGCCCGAACAAACATGGCAAAACTTGAAGCGACACAGTCTAAAATACTTAGAACAGTCACGAATGCTTCATGGCATATGAGGAATTGCGATATAAAAAACAGTCTAAAGATACTTTCTATAGGGGAACATCTCAGACAGATGAGCAAGAAATCTCTCAGGGCCCTTCAGACCCTTTCAAAGAAAAGAATAAGAGAAATGGCCGACTACAATTTAGTTGATTTTCAATTCAAAAGACCAAGGGCAATTCTGCTAGAGGAAGGGTAGCCAGGGAATAGCTCCCACATTTCAAGTATACAAGTCCTCCGTCGCGTCTGTCTGTTTGTCTCTCTGTCTGTTCGCGATAAACTCAAAAACCACAGCACCGATTTTCATGCTGTTTTTTTTTTAGTTTAGATTTTAGTATATACTTTGTTAAGTTTTTATATAAATCGGCTAAACTATAACGATAATTGTTGGATGTGTCGGAAAAAAATAAGCCATCTGGGAGCTTTCAACGAAAACGCTGCCTAAACCGTTTGCGATATAACAAAATAATGTATGGTAGATTTGTGTATCTAATAGAGGTCTACAAAGGAGTCCGCGACGGCATATGTCTATCTCTTAAGGATAACAGGCTATACTCATTTTAACACTTAAAAAATTGGCAATTATAAAGCGTAATTGGAACGCTATTTAGAAAAATACGGTAATAATCCTTATCATTTTAAATACGTTAGTTGGCTTGAGCATTTCATGAAGAATAATTTTTCCGTTTACACTATGCAAATTAAATGAATACTTTTGGAGATATAGCAAAATCAAAATATGTAACACGCAACGAAATTAATTTTGTGTCACTGTGATTCGACCGGGCCGGGCGGGCGCCCGTGACGCCGCGCCTAGCGTCCAAGTAGTAGATGTTACTCCAGGGGCCTGTTTCATAATCAACTTGTAACTTGTAGTTTTGTAACTTGTAGAATTAAATGTCAAAATTATTATACAAGTGACAACTTGTAAAATCCAAAATATTAGTATTTGAAATGTGCACGAGAATAGCACAAAATACAGATCATGCAAAAAATAGAGAGTAGCGTCTCCTAACATGCGGAACTATTGGCGAAAATGTCAAACGTTTATACAAGGACAATAAATAATAAATAATGTTTTTAGTTGAAGTTGAAAATGCTACATAGAAAAACAGATTTTGAAAATATAAAACGGTATGTTTCCAACCTTAAATTGTGATGAGAAATAAATAAGTTTTCACATATGTGATAAATGTTGAAGAGCTACGAAATAATGACAATAGATATTTAATAGGATCACTCCTCAAATACAGGTGACATTAGGGGTTTTCGCGGAGCAGTTCTGAATCGATTCAGAATCGGTTCATTATTTTTAGTTTTATTTTTGTTCTGTCCCTAAATCGGATCACCGGAGTTCACATAGTATTTTGTTTCATGTCATCTGTAAAAATCATTTTGTGATTAATTTCTATGGGTTAAACGGTGCGCATGAACAATCTGTAAATTTTTTGGAATTGAAAATATCTCCTGAATTTAAATTTTCAAATATTGAATGAATATAGAAATTCCTTTTCAGTCAGCATTATTGTAAAGTATTCAGAATATTTAATTTATATTTATTTGCCTTGTAATTTAATACTAATCACTCCACAAAAGGGCATATAGACCATAATTATAGCTAAGAAATGCTTTTCAAAATTACTGACCATATAAATATTACTACCCTGAAAGTAGCCGACATTCGACAAAAAATCTGAGAATATTTTGGTATTTGTTATACAATATTTAGCAAGCTACATGGGCTGTAAAATTAAACTTTTTGCAAATGTAATGAAATGCACATCCATGTTTATTTTGATAAAATCTAAATATTCATTTCTTTAACATTTTGATTTTTGCATTTATTTCAATAATATTAGGTGTTAAATTTATAGGTTCAATTTTTTTTTCGGTATTTGTTATACAATATTCAGCGAGCTATATGGGCTGTAAAATGATTTTTTTTGCAAATGTAATTAAATGCACATCTGTATTTTGATAAAATGTAAATGCAAACTGCATGGGCTTTCAAACTTCACATTTTGAAAATATAACGAAATGCACCTGTTTAATTTCATAAAGGCTAAATGTGCATGTATACGTTTTTTTATATCAAAATTACACGTAAAATAATCTATGCCAAATTCTAACATATCGGTCTTTGAATATTTGGCAAGCTAGTATATCGGCTGTAAAATTCGACTTTGAAAACGAAACTAAATGGACCTCTTTATTTTCATAAAGTAAAAATTGCTTCTTTTTCAAATTTCTCATTCACTTAAAAATATGCTTTATTCTGATATATCTGCCTTCTGATGTTAAGGAAAATACTTATCTGGACTTAAGATTTCATTTACTTCAACTGAAAATTACCCCAAACTCTTTATTCTAATCTTTATGTGCATTGGTATATAATTATATGTGCATATTTAAATTAGTTTGTAAACAGTTTTTTTCCAATTAAAAAAGTTCTGAAAATGTAGTGGTATACAAAGCTAGGACCTGGTTATTTCTATGTGTCTTTATTAAAAATTATAATCCTATCTATTTAGAAAATTTTAAAATGTATTATTAAAAAAATGTAAATTTATAGCAAAGGATATTTTCACCCAAAGAACATGTATTGTAGAATAAAACTTTTTTAAAAAAATATAACCGACTTCCAAGTATTACTAAAAAGTTGAAAATAATTATAAAGAAATATAACTCTAGACAGTAAATAACACATTCAATATTGTTAGGTACCTGCACACAAAGTAAAAAATTTAAACATTTAAAGGTGCTCATTCTGTACAAATTAATTACCTACCTATCTAGTATATTTTTTATTTACGTTAAACCAGTCAACAACTTATTTAAAGTTACTTAACTCGCAGCAAATCATAAAAGATTATAATACATTTCAATGATTTAATTTTGGGTATCAATTCTGCCAATTAATTTGAAAATTGATTATTTTTGTATTTATTGTGACACTTCTAGTACCTATCCTCATCACTAAACAAACTGTAGTCCAATCTTTGTTAATTAAAAATATTATTTATAAAAAAAATACTATTTTAAGTTCTAACAAGAATTAGTAATAAAATTGGAACAATTTTATTTCTTCTATATTAAAAAAAAAAAATAATTTACACAAGGAATTTTGGCATTTCCACTTATCTCCAACTGCTAAATTCAAATCCAAACGAAAGCTGAACTAAACATACTTCGACAGACTTCGGACAGCCGAGTGGGTTAGAATTCAGGTCGAAACGCATAATTCTTCGATCTATTACTTATATATGCTCTAAGGTATGATCGAACTAAAAATCCTTGCTTCAGAGCAAGAACCATTTGAATCGATTCAGAACCAATAACTGCTAACCGCGAACACCGAACTCAAGAGTACTGTAACCCAGATCACCAAATTTTATAACAATAGATTTGATTCACAATACAATTCTAGGTTGCTATTGTTACCGGGTGTTATCGTCTATAGGACGTTGTTTCATTTGGGATTCGTTCACTTAGTTCTATATCGGTTCATTTTCAGTAATTTTGTTCCGCGAACGGCGTTTTCAGAAAATTACAGTAATATTACCGTTGAACCGATTCAGAACTGCTTCCGCGAAAACCCCTATTAACACCATATAAAACAAATTTAAAGGTAAGTTATCTCATAACTTTAAATCTAATGAAGCACACATTAGTATTGGTAAATTTTACATCTTAATTTATTTATTACAGGTTAATGATTCTTGTGTTGTCACAGGAATACAATGCAGCTCTGTTTATAACCAGAGGCAAATGCATGTTGCTGCTTTAATATGTCTTTCAAAAATAAGCAATGAACAACAATGCATAACAGTCATTGGTCAAATATTCAAAAAATAAATTCAAGCAAGATGTTCTCATCAGTATCCAAGAATGAATCTTGTCAAAGATGATCAATAATTCATAATGAATTATTCCAAGAGTCTTAAAAGAAGTATTAGAGGCAGACAAAAGATTTAAGTTTAATTGCAGAAGTAATACCTGAAATGTTTAACAAATGAATTACATTTGCATTAATAACATATCTCTCTGTCTCCAGTCTGAAAAAAGAAGAGTAGCAGAAACAAATATAAATATTTGTTTCTGCTACTCATTTTTTACTTTCTGGCTTTATATTTTAATTTCAAAAAAAGTGAATATGTTTCTTTTTGATAGAATATTTTATTTGAATAGCAATATATTGTCTGTTATCAATGTAAAGCAGTTCAGATTTAAGATTGTGAATCTGCTTTGTGTTTGGTTGTGCATATTTAAAATAAATGTGTATTTAAAATATTTAACCACATTTGTAATATATTTATTTACTTAGGAAATCTGATTTTTTCATATTTTCATTCAAACCAAGGTGTAATAATTTTATTACACCGTGATTCTAACCAATGTAAAAAATAAATATAAATTTGCTGCAGAATGTGAATGGCATGAGCTTAAATGTATGTTACTGGAAGCCTTTGTATAAGTATTTAATTAATTTAAGCAAGTATCTTGAATATCTTCATAACATTTTGAAGACAGAATGAAACTGATGGAAGCAGTAAAACATTATGAATATCATGAACAATTTGTGTTTCATAACTGATGAAAATATTAAACAACTTTAAGGTAATAACTACTGTTTCTTTAGTTACAAACCCAAAAAAATGTTGCAATCCTTACAAGCCAAATTCCTCCACAAAATGTGATAAAACTAAAACAGAATGTTCAAGTATTCTTTGATAAATATCTGGAATATTTAACAAATGGTTTGAGTATCATGAAACCATCAGGTTCTGAAATATACAGAAATAAAAGTACTTTTGATTTGATTAATGGGACAGAAGTTTACAAGAACATATATGAGCAAAATACTTTTATCATATACCAAAAATTATTTAAAAATGAAAGAAGTGTGAAAAAATGTGTGACAATCACAGTAATATCCCATTTCCATGAACAATATAATTTCTTGTTCATTTTGTGTAATACCATTGACAATGGGGTCTGATTTAGACCTTGAAACGTTTGGTCTTTTGAAATATATAGACTTTCAAGTTCATGTGGTGTTATTCCCAAAGAACAAATTAAAAACCAGAGATGCCACAATTATCATCCAGCAAACAACAACATGGTTCTCATAATATGGTTTTAGAATTTCTCCTAGTGTGTAATCACTTTGTTATAATTAAAATTCAATTTGGATTAGGTATAAAAAAATCAAACATGCGTCTTCAAATGCAAATGAATTTCATCTTTTAAACATTTCAGGAATTACTTCTGCAATTAAACTTAAATATTGTGTCTGTCTCTAATACTTGTTTTAAGAGTCTTGGAATAATTCATTATAAGTTATTGATCATCTTTGACAAGATTTAGTCTTGGACACCGATGAAAACATCTTGAATGAACTTCGTTTTGAATATTTGACCAATGAATGTTACTCATTGTTGTTCATTGCTTATTTTTTAAAGATATATTAAAGCAGCAACATGCATTTGCCTCTGGTTATAAACACCACTGCATTTTACTCCTGTGACAATAGAAGAATCATTAACTTGTAATAAATAAATTAAGATGTAAAATTTACCAATACTAATGTGTGTTTCATAAGATTTAAAGTTATGAGATTACTTACCTTTAAATTTGTTTTATATGGTGTTAATGTCACCTGTATTTGAGGAGTGATCCTATTAAATATCTATTGTCATTATTTCATAGCTCTTCAACATTTATCACATTTGTTAAAACTTATTTATTTCTGATCACAATTTAAGATTGGAAACATACCGTTTTATATTTTCAAAACCTGTGTTTATCTCCGTTTTTTCTATGTAGCATTTTTAACTTAATCTAAAAACATTATTTATTGTTTTTGTATAAACGTCATTATTTAACATATTCGCCAATAGTTGCGCTACTCTCTGTTTTTTGTGCTATTCTCGTGCACATTTCGATTACTAATATTTTTGATTTTACAAGTTGTCACTTGTACAAAAATTTTGACGTTGAATTCTACAAGATACAAAAGTACAAGTTACAAGTTGATTATGAAACAGGCCCCAGGTAGTAAAAGGTTCTACTCCTTTCAGTAAACTCTGTATTAGAGGGTTGGAGTAAGAAAATTTTAAATATGAAAATAAATATATGGTAATTTCAATTGTCTACGTACTTTTAAGGTATAACTTACGAAACATTTCAAGGACTTTGCAAAGCAATGGTCTATTAGAAGGTGACTCTCATTGAGAAAGTACGCTTTCTAAACCTGCCTTATGCTGTTCAGCTAAATCAATTGGACATTTATTTCAGGATACCCTTCAGTCAAGTTACCGAACCACATCTTCTTTGACAAAATGATCGTCAAAGTATGGCTGAAGTTTCTGTATGTATGCATCACAGACGTGAAGAATTGTCATTAAATAATTTTGACTCAACTATTTTATCAAGCTTTATTTGAATTGAATAAAATAAAGTGGATACTCTCTTCGAGGTGTCATTCCTTTGTAAGCAAGACAATATATATTATATATCAATAAAATACATATTGTTTCTGGTTAGGGAACCTTCATAAGTTGCGCTTCCCACAATTGAATGTCCTCTCGAACACTTCTTTATGCATTTGATGCATTTCGTTAAATTTGAAGACGCGAGATCTAAGACCGATATCTAGGATTTTCGAGAGAATCAGTACACAGAGGTTCCGAATCTGAAGCCGTTCCGTGTAATTGCTGTTCTCTCTCAACTCCTAGGACAGATGTCACGATAAAATTTTTTCAGGTTACTTCACCTGTCTTCAAATTTAACGAAATGCATCAAATACATAAAGAAGTGTTCGAGAGGACATTTAATTGTGGGAAGCGCAACTGACCAGAAACAATATATATTATATTTATATATAATATATATTGTCTTGCGTACAAAGGAATGACACCTCGAAGAGAGTATTCAATATCTCTGACAGGTGAAGTAACCTGAAAAAAATTTATCGTGACATCTGTCCTAGGAGTTGAGAGAGAACAGCAAATACACGGAACGGCTCCAGATTCGGAACCTCTGTGTACTGATTCTCTCGAAAATCCTAGATGTCGGCCTTACATCTCGGGTCTTCAAAAATAAAGTGGAATCTCTGTCAGGAAATTCTATAAAAGTTTTTGGTTCAACTTGCCATTAAATTTCAATTTAATTGCAACAATCAATACAGAGTATTTACTAGAAACTAACTATGTATAACAATTTAAGACCTGTGCAAGTCATTCAAATTGACTATCGCTTGAATGCTGAACAAAAAAAACTTTATGACCTAATATTGTCCTCAAATAATAATAGTAATGAAGGTATAATATTTTTTAGATGCCCCTGGAGGCACTGGTAAAACATTTTTAATAAATTTATTATTAGCAAAAGTACGATTGGACTGAAAAATTGCCCTAGCTGTAGCATCGTCCGGCATAGCAGCAAAGAGAGCGAACCGCCCATTCCACATTCAAACTGACATTAAAAATATGTAGTGATGACGTCACTAGCATTTGCAATATTTCTAAACAAAGTAGTGCCGAAAAATTAATGAAGGATTGCAGTTTTATTGTTTGAGATGAGGCTTCTATGTCTCATAAAGCTTCAGTTGAGGCACTAGACAGGACAATCCGAGATCTGCGCAACAGTCACTGCCCAATGGGTGGTTGTACTGTAGAGATTTTCGTCAAATTTTGCCAGTGATAACTAGGGGAACGTGAGCAGATCAAGTCAATGCATCGCTCAAAAGATTGCATCTTTCTCACGTATAACGAAATGTAGACTTCAAACAAATATGAGGATTTTATGGTTTAGCGAAGATAAATGGCAGTTTTCTAAAGACTTGCTCCAAATAGGAAATGGTGAATTTCAAGCAGGAAATGTCTATGTAACTTTTAACAATATTTGTGTTTTGGAACAAAATGTGGAAGAACTTATTGTAAAATTTTATTCCGATATTACTAACATATCTACTAAGACAATAAACTGGTATCAAATTAATATTAAGAGAAGGTACTCCTATTATATTACTCAGAAATTTGAGTCCACTGAATCTGTGCAACGGTACAAGATTCAAAGTAGTCAAGTTATTTTGTTTTTGTTCATATTGTTATATAGTCCGTGGGTTCAATTTAAAATTATGAAACTAATATTCACTTTCACTTTTCTAGGACTTTTATTTACATCAAATCATACAGAACAGCTGATTCACAATAACATTACAATATACGCTAGTCGTCGTTGTCTCACTAACTTGCGATCGTGGGCTGCTTCCTTTTTAAAACCAGCATCGAAAATCCTCCTGTAATTAATCATCAACTCCAAAGCCGCCGAGCCATTTCGAGAACATTTTTATCTTAGAAGCGATCGGTGTCGTACTGAAATGAAACAGGGTCGGCTTTGGTAAATTTCGTAACACTGCCCCCCCCCTTTTAATTCTGATCGTCCCGATCAGAAACATCCTCTCCATGGTAGGGAGCGAGTCGATCTAAATGGACCACCTTCAACTTAGCCTTGGGGTATCGACGGATCCGGTAGACGACGTTATTCAGCCTCTTGACCACCTCGTATGGACCATCCCAGGCGGGTGTAAGCTTTAGGGATTTACCCTCCCTCCGTTGGGGGTTGTACAGCCAGACTTTGTCCCTCTCCTGGAACCCGACTGAATTGGCCTTGAGGTCGTATCGCATCTTCATCCGGTCACTGGTGGCCAACATCTGCGGTCGGGCTAATTCGTGTATTGCCATCATGTTATGTCGGAGCTGGTCGGCATAATCGTCGATGTCTTGGGAAGGTTCTTCGGGGGAGCCAAATGCCAAATCGCAGTGTAATCGCAGCTCCTTTCCGAATAGGACCCTGGCTGGAGTCAGGCCTGTACTATTATGTACAGCAAAGCGATATGACAACAGGAATAGGGGAATATGCTCATCCCAATCACGCTGGTTATTGCTGACGACCTTGGATAAGTGTTGTTCCAAGGTCCTCTTGAATCTTTCCACCATTCCGTCTGACTGTGGGTGTAATGGTGTTGTTCTCGTTTTCCTGATCCCCAACATCGTGCAGACATTCTGGAATATATTCGATTCGAAGTTACGCCCCTGGTCTGAATGTAGTACCATCGGGACGCCAAACCTGCTGAATAGTTGTTCTACTAGTACCGTCGCTACCGTGGTTGCCTCTTGGTTGGGTATCGCATATGCCTCAAACCTTTTGCTGAAGTAATCCATTGCGACCAGAATGTATTTGTTTCTCCTCTCAGACTTGGGAAACGGACCGGCGACATCGATGGCAATTCTCTCAAATGGGACACCCACATTGTACAGCTGCATTCTACCCTTGGTCAGGGTTTTCGGGCCCTTACTGGCTGCACAGGTGTCACATTTCCGGCACCAAGGTCTGACGTCTTCGAAGTAATTTACCCAATAGTATCACTGGCGAACTTTGTCTAGAGTTTTGTTCATGCCCAGATGGCCCCCGGTAATCCCATCGTGTTCTTCGGTGAGGATGGGTGGTACCTTTTTCTTAGGAACTACCACTTGGAACTGGGTTTCTCGGCCATCAGTGCTTTCTCAAACCCGCTTGAGTATTCCATTCTCTAGTCTTAGAAACTCCCATTGGGCCCATAACGATTTCAACACGCCCGAGTATCTAGCTACCTCGTTCCATCGTGGCCTGGGTCCCCTCTCGTTTTGAGTGACAAGATTTGTTCGATGTCTGGATCAGCCATTTGGCATTTCCTGGATGCACTGTTCCGTTGTCCAGTCTACATTGGCCTGCACTCGGATCTGTCTGATGGAGATACCCTCTCGCTGTTCCGTCTTCAGACAATTTCCGGATTCTGCTGTACAGGGTTTTCTGAATAGGGCATCGGCATTATTATGCAAACGGCCGGCACGGTGTTTAATCTTGATATCGTATTGCTGTAATTTCTCCATCCACCTGGCCAGTTGTCCTTCTGGTGTCTTCATGTCCAGCAGCCATTTGAGGGCGGCATGATCTGTTCGGATTAAGAAATGAGGACCATAGGTATTTGTGGAAATGGCTTACAGCCATTATTATTGCAAGAAGTTCTTTTCTGGTGATGCAATAATTTCTTTCCTGTTTCGAGAATCCACGGCTGTAGTACTTGATCACCCTCTTTTCACCATCTTGCACCTGGGATAGGAGGGCTCGAAACCTGTTTTGCTGGCGTCGGTGTCTAAAATGAACTTGCCGGACTATGTAGGAAAGGCTAGGATTGGGCTGGAACATAGTGCTGCCTTCACTCGTCTGAATGATGTTTCGCAATCCTGATTCCAACTGAAGGTCTCTTTGTCAGTGGTCTGCCGATGTAAAGGCCTGTAGTAGGAACAGAGTCCCAAGAAGCTTCGGAGTTCATCCTTGTCTCTTGGGACTGGCCAATCACGGATGGCTTCTATCTTGTCCTCGTTGGTGCGGATTCCTGACTCGGAAACGACGTGGCCCAAAAACACTGCTTCTTTTTGGAACAAGAAACACCTCTTCTGGTTGAGTTTCATGTTGGCGTTATTAATTCTGGAGATTACTTCGCCCAGGTACTTCAGATAATCGTCGAATGTCTGACCCATGACCAGAATGTCGTCGAGATATACTAAGCACCTCCTCCATGTTAATCCGCTCAGGACATACTCCATTCGCCTCTCGAATGTTGCGGGAGCATTACATAACCCAAAGGGCATGACCGTGAACTGAAACAGCCCTTGACTTTTGCAAAACGCATTCTTCTCTCTGTCGTTTTCGTGTACACCAACCTGCCAATATCCACTCTTTAGGTCTACTGTGGAGAACCAACGGGAGCCTGCTAGTGTGGTCAGAGTGTCATCAATTCGGGGTAGCGGATAGCTGTCTTTCTTGGTGACGTCATTCAGCTTTCTGTAATCCACGCCAAATCGGGTGATTCCAGCCTTCTTTTTAACTAGCACGACGGGAGCAGACCATAGGCTGATGGATGGCTCAATAACTCCATTTTGTAATATGGACTCTATGTTTTCCTCGAATGCCTGTTGTTGCCCCAATGGTAGTCGCCTAGGTGGTATTCTGATGGGTTGAGCCTTCACGGTATTTATTCGGTGCTGAATGATGTTGGTGCGACCGGTCGTTCCATCTTGACTGTTAAAAATTTGCCAGTGCCTTGTGATAAATTGCTTGGCTTTCTTCTGTTCCTCTGGTGTAAGGTGTTTCAAATGGTCGGCAAACTGTTGCAGAAACTCTTTACTGGGCACTGTCTCCTTCACTGACGTCTGGTACTCTCCGTTGCAATTGATGATGGTCTCTACTGGCTTGAAACAAGCTATCTCTTGACGATCGGCAATTCTAATGTCATTGTTGGACAAATTAAACGACTCTAATTGGTATATCTCGTCCGGTTTTAACTATAGCTTGTCCAACTAAGTAGTCATGAGCTGAGTGTACGGGCTCCATCATTCCAACGCAGCTCCCAGGATTACTTTCTCGCTGCCCATGAATAATCTGTTCCATTCTACAGGGAATTCTGGCTGGAGATTTTGCTACAACTTTTATATAGGTCGATGAGCTGTTAACGGGCCCTGTCAATATAAATTCCTCATTTAGGAACCGAAGAACATAAATCCATGCTGGCTAATTAGGTCCATACCCAGTATAAAATCGTCCTTAATATTCGCTACCAAGACCCTATGCCAGATCATGTTGTCCCCTATCTGTAGCACGACATCTGCCTCACCCTGTATTGAAATGGGCATATTGACTGTTCTGAGTTGGATGTTGTTGTTAGCTGACCGGATTTCCGAAGCCCTCAAGACTTGGCAATGGACACGTCTGTGTCGATGGTGATGGTAATTGCTCGGCCGTTGATGGTGCCCCTGATGACTAGGCTGCTGCTATCTCGGCAAAATCCCCGAGTGGATAGTGTTTTGGGGGCTGGTGGAGGGTCGGTCAGCCTTCGCCCCCTTATGCTGACTGGCTGACGGTCCCTGCACATGTGGCTGTTATGTTGGTTCAGGTAGCCTAACTCGACAATCACGTTGAAAGTGCCCTGTCCGTCCACAACGATAACGTGTTCTTCTGGTATCAGTTCTATGTGACTGTTCTAATAGTTTGTTCATACCAGCCAACAGTGCTTGAAATGGTGACTCTGACTCTTCCTGGTTGAAGGAAACTGCTCGGACCCTCGGCTTGGACATGTTCATGACGGCCTCTACTTCTAAAGCCCGAAGTAGAGCTTCATTACTCTTCTTGATGCCACTAAGCCTTAGATTCCTTTGTACTTCCACATCTCTGATGTCGTTTATGAAACTCTGTGTGGCTCTGTGTGTTCTTTCTTTTCTTCGGGTAGGTCTGGGTAGGACAAGTGTACGAACCGTCTGATCTCTGCTTCGAATTCTTGAAGGCTCTCTGGATTTTTGCATTTTTCCACTTAGTTGTACCTGGTATACTTGGCTCAGATATTGATTGTCGCATCTTTTGTCCAGGATGCCTTGTTCGTCTACTGGAATGCTTTGGAGGAGTTCTAAAGGACCTCTTAAGTAAATTAAAAGACGTAGATTTTTCTTGGTTATCCCATCCATTAGCTGTAGCCACGGCTTCAAATTGCCGTTTATACATGGGCCAAGATGAACTGCCATCAAATGTGGGTGGTTTACTAACGGAACCTTTGGTACTCACTGTGTTCTGGTATTTTCCTCGCTGTAAGTCCTGTTCCATCTTTTTAATTTCTGTTTCTACTTTATTTTGGATGGCACTGATTTTATCTTGTACTTCGCTTTGTACTGTTTGTTAAATGGAACTGATTTGGTCTTGAACTGTGTCTTAAATTGAACTGATTTCAAATTTTACCTGGCTTTGGATGGAATCGAGGTCATCTACGTTTATTTCAAGAGTATCCACGGTATTTTTTATGGTCTTAATGTCATCATTTAGCTCTTTTATGTCTGACTCAACTATTTGCATTCTTTCATTAATTGTTTCATTAACCTGCGATAGTATTTGCATTAATTGCTCAAACTGCAGTTCTTTTTTCTTCAGTTTGGCCTTGTTATTCTGCAAATTTCGAGAACAATCCTTACATTAATTTTTGTTGTTTTTCTTCTATGGCAGTGACAAGATTTTGCTGTTCGCTTTTTATCGTAGAAACAAGATTTTGTTGTTCGCTTTTCATCGTAGAAACAAGATTTTGTTGTTCGCTTTTCATCGTAGAAACAAGTTTTTTTTATTTTTCTTCCATGGCAGTGACAAGATTTTCTAATTCTATGTTACTTTTTTCATCAAAAGATTTCACTAACCTTTGTTGAATTTCTTCCTCATGTTCTTTCTCTTTTTTGTCTCGTTTTTCCAGGATCTGTGTAATTTTTTCATCTAGTCCATCCGTAATCTGTTTGAATATTTTTTTTGTAGTCTCGTCCATTTGTTGTTTCCAAACTTCGGGTTTCCATAAATGAAATTGCAATTTTAACTTCTCTTAATCCTGCACTTCTGATCACCAAATTTGTTATATACTCCGAGGGTTCAATTAAAATTGTAAACCTAATATTCACTCTCACTTTCTATAAACTTTTATTTACATCGAATATATACAACAGCTGATTCGAATATCACAATAATAATACAACATAAGCTCTTCGCCGCACTAACTGCCCGCTGCGATGATGCGCCGCTCCTTTTGAAATCAGCATCGAATTCTCTCGTACAATTCGGTAAAATTTTACAGTTGTCGAGTTATTTCGAGAATCAGAAACCTTCTAGCTCTTTTTTTTTTCTATACCAGCGATTGTTGTCTCACGGAATGAAACCAGGGGACTGGATAGATTTTTATAGCAATATATTTTTTAGATTTCTATATAACGATCAATCTTTTATAACACTATTTACAAATGTGATTGATTATTTTTTACTCAATCAAGTAAAAATGGCTGAACGGTAAGACATTCTCGCGTAACAATATGGTGTTTTTATATTAACTAGCTGTCGCCCAGTGGTCGAAATTCGACCAATTGTGTCAATATCTCTGGCAGGTTAAATAACCTGAAAATTTTATCTTGACATTCTATCCTAGGACTTTAGGGAGAACAGCAATTACAGGGAAAGGATCCAGATTAGGAACCTCTGTGTGATAGTTTCCTCGAAAATCCTAGATGTCGGTCTTACATCTCGCTTCTACAAATAAGTAAAGAAATTCAAGTTTTTTTCAAATATAATTCATAGGACATTATTTGTGTTCAAATTCCTAATTCTTAATTTAATATGACAACAACGCAACCGCTAATGGGCTACCATACATATTTATTTTTTCTAACCTGTCTGTATAGCTATAATTGCACTCAATTCTCAAACATTTATTAAAATCCTCATTATAATAATTCCATCTCATTATATATTTCCACCACCTGTATATGCAACTGCTCATGGACCACGCATAATATTTTTTAACATTTTTGAACCACCCGGTAAACCATTCTGTATATGCCAGTGCCTATGAGCCACGGTATTTACTCTTTTTGTTTATGAAATTTTTAACTATCTTCTGTAACTATAATTCTACTCTGACCTATATTTCAATCATCATATATATATGGAACTCTTCGTGGGCTACTCTATAAATCATTTCCGTTTCTAACATTTTTTATCATCATCCTGTATATCTATAATTCCTCTCACCCTATATTTCATCTTCCCTATATATACAACTGCTTATGGGTTACAAAATGTTGCATTTCCATTTCCGCCACCCTGTATATGCATCTCTGTATAATACTCTTTGCACCACCCTGTATAACCGTAATTCTACTGCACCTTCTATTCCAAGAGCCCTGTAAATTCAACCGCTAATGGGCTTCCCTATATAATTATTTTATTAGTTATAATTGCACTCTACTCTGTATTTTAAACACCCTATATATACAACTGCTTATGTGCCACCCACGAAAAAAATTATTTTGAACATATCTGAAATCGCCCTGTATAATTATAATATACAACGATTACTTTACCACTAAACCATAACAACTCTTGCATGCCACTTCCAGTAGTACATGCTCTAAGTATAAACAGCATTGGTCCCTCTATATATAATTACTCAATGTTTTGAGTCTGGCGGTGGCGGAACGCGGCACATTCAGTTGTTTGGCGTTGACATTATGACGTAAATAATGAATTTTTATTATATTTTATTTAATGAATGAACCATTATTATAAATTAATATTAGCATTCTGCACTGAAGGTCGTCAGTAGCTACGAAACAAAATAAAAATGAAGAAAATCGGTTGAGAGACAGAGGAGAAAATGGTACCTAATCATTTTGTATTAGCCTATTTATATATAGATAACAATAGGGATTAATTTTTGTTTTTTTTTGGGCAATAACACCACAATCGAAATTAAACGATGTATATTGAAGGAAAACCAAACGTTTCAAAGTCTATTCTGACTTCGTTGTCAATGGCTTTATATTTATTGATGTAAATATAAAGCCATTGAATCATCATATTTAGCGTGCATGTAACCTACAAATGACGCTACGTGGAGAGTAAGCCATACGCTTTTATGCTGTTCACTTGTGTTTTTTAATGTAGAGAACTGTACATGAGGTGTCAGCGGCGAGGATTCGTCAAAGCAGACAAGCTGTAAATCGCCTGGCATTTAGCAGTGTCAGTCGCTTAGCTGCATTTGTAGGTTGAATAACTTACAAGACTATTCCAGAAAGGATGTAACAGAAAAGTAGTTGTGTAATTCCTGAGATGACGATGTTTGATTTGTAGATATAGGGATGCTCCCAGAACCTTCTATTTTTGTCTTTATTTCTACGATGTAGATACCAGAGGAGTAATAGACCTTCTTCGTCGCTAGACACTATTTCAACCGTCATTCAGTTTAAATTTTGTCTATACCCGTACGTTTAATGTAAGCTCCATTTATATCCTTATAGGCGTATAGGAATCGTTGCTGCAAGAAGAATCTTCTACGCGTGTATGACGAGAAACTCCCTGTGCAGTAAGCCTAAGATAATTTAGTCTTTAAAACTAGTGTCAGATCCACCAATATTTTGTATATTACAATGTTTCATTATTTTATGCCACTAAATAGCGAAATATTCTGGAATTTAGTAATAGAGATAAAAAAACATTTATCTGAGTAAAACAACTAGCGCTGGGAAATAATATACTATACGAGTACTGTCAGGCGGCTTCGAAAATATTAATGTGACACTTCCTGAAAAAAAGGGAATGTTCCCAGAAGATTCGAGAGAAAAGCAGATAGTGTCAGGTGTCAGAGGTAGAATTTTAAGAAATAAATTTATCTATGGCTACAACGAGAAGTGTGGAAGTTACGAAGAACATGATTAGAAAGGAGCTATTTAAACGGACTACCGAGAAGCTGGTTGAAAAACTAAATAAATTCTTGGAAATTAAAATCGAATCGAAGACTCGACAGCAGAGTTTCGAAGCAACTTTTGATGAGAAATTAAAAAATCTTGTGACCAGTATAACTGAAAACAACAAACTCTTGAAAATTAAACAGCAAATTGTTGGCACTATATTGGATAAGTAATTTCGAAAAGATTGTTGAGGAGGTCTTGAATTATTTTGTCTGTTCATTGGGTTTTCGCTCCTCCAAATTTTTTCCTGCAACAGATAAGTATTTAAAAATTGTATATGTAGAATAAAGTGTAGTAAGGCAATTTCGTAAAATTGCCCGGATTACTGGCTGTCTGTACAGAGATTCTTCCTCACAGTTATTCTGAGAGAAAGAGATGTCTTCAAAATGATCAACCAGTATTCCTGTATATAAGTAATGTATTGTTTATTGTGTAATACTTATCTGTGTATGGAGACGTCTCAACTCCGAGTCTGGAGTCGTTGTCAATCGTTGTTTTCGAGGTTTTTTCTAAAAAAAAAATTTTGGAAAATCCGGGCAATTTTACGAAATTGTCTTACTACACTTTATTCTACATATACAATTTTTAAATACTTATCTGTTGCAGGAAAAAATTTGGAGGAGAGCAAACCCAATAAACAGACAAAATAACTATAATGGATGATAAACAATGGAATTTAACCCAAAGGTTATTTTCCAAATTGCAAGAAGAGCTCAAAATTCAACAAGGACCATTTGAAAAAAAAAACATTTTATTGAAAAAGTTAGATAATTAAAAAAGTATTGGGGACAATTGACACAATGAATGCTATCAGTAATACAGATCATCAAGGCAGTCAATCAGAAATCACAGTTTATAGAATCTTATATAAAGGAAATAAATTACGAAATTAATCCACGAAAAAGTTCAGTGGATATTCAGTGGCCGAGCATTCAGCACCACATTTCATTCCGGCGCCGCTGTGTCCATTTCCAAGTCCAGAGTTTTGAGGTAATCGCTAATCCGGTTAAATATATAGCTAGAGATAGAGGGTAACAGTATCCACCAACGGGAAAAAATTAGCAGCGTGATTGGCGTTTCATTAGCTTCTCATACTTTTTCAACTTTTTCTATAGAATTAATTTTTTAATATTTGAATAGCTCCCTTCCTCTATTTATATTTATATTTCTTCCTTTGCTTTTGTGTAAATTCTATATAGGAGTCACTTTTAGAGGCCTCCTATTATTCCTATTCAGTTTATTTTCTACTAATCACTTTAAATTTAAAACAACAATCACGCCTTAATTAAAACAATGAGCTCACCTTCAGTTTTATTCCTGATTCTTGGCTATAAGGAAATGCGATATCTAATTCTAGCTCAATGGTATACGTTCATTACCTACTGCATGGCTTATTTATTTTATCCCGAGAAAATTATAAATTTAGTGCTCGATGTTCCCAAGAAATTTTTGTAGGTGCCAATTGTTTTTTTTTAGTAACTGCATTATTTTAATAATGCTTCCTTCTATACTGGAACTATTGATCAGAATTAATAATGTTACGAGAATTCATCCGACAGCTGGTGCAATCGGCCACCAACCAATTCGTGGAAGGGACATTATTAACGATACTTATTTGTTTGAAGTTTCTGGCAATGGTGACATGAGTATGCTATTAAAGCAAATAGAAAATTTAAAAGAAACCTTGCAAGACAATTCTAAGTCTTTAGAGGATAAATTGCTAGAAAATTCTAAAACACTAGAGGACAAATTGCTAGAAAATTCTAAAAACTTGAAAGAGGCGTTAGAAGATAAATTAGCAGAAAATTCTAAATCCCTAGAAGAAAATTTGAAAAGCATGTTACAGAAAAACTGGAAGAGAAAATATTCGAGAATGAGGCTCGGATGGAAGAGCTAAGGCAAACTATGGTCGAAGAGTCACTCAAAAGTGAAACGCGGATAGAAGAGCTCAAGCAGACAATGTTCGAAGAGTCAGACAAAAATGAAACGCCGATAAAAGAGCTAAAGCATATAATGGAGGGTGAGATCAGCAAAATAAAAGAACAGGTAGTCACTATACAAAGGGGAGAAACTCAAACAAAACCCGTAAGCAGAAACAGTCCAGAAGTAGTGGATTCGAAAATTGGCTTCGAAGGAGCAAGACCCAAAATGAAACCTCCACAATTTGATGGGAAATCGTCATGGACTAACTATAGGCGCCAATTCGAGGCTGCTGCTAAGCTAAACGGATGGTCGGCAGATGAGAAGGCAATCGCATTAACCCTAGCCTTAAGAGGGGATGCTACAGATATCTTACAAACATTGAATACCTCGGAGCAAGAAGACTACGAACAACTGGTCAAACATTTAGAACTGAGGTACGGGCAGACCCATTTGGAGCACGTTTATCATTCCCAATTGAAAAATCGCCTTCAAAAATCTAATGAGTCCCTACAAGAGTTTGAATCTGATATTGCCCGCCTGGTTCGCCTTGCCTATCCAGCCACGCCGTAAAATGTGATAGAAAGGCTAGCTTGCATTTTTGGATGGACTGCGGGAGAACAAAGCCAGGCAAGCTTTAACATTAGCTCGACCGACTCAATTAGTGGATGCGCTAGAATTCGAGGGTGCAAAAAATACCTGCAGCGGTCAAGCCAGAGTCCGAATCGTTGAAGGAGAATCCGAAGATGGCGGAAACGATGAAGCCTCTGTAAGAAAGATAATAGAGAAAGTCCTTACGGAGAAAAGACAACTGAGATGTTGGAAGTGTGGTAAGGTAGGACACATAAGGAGTCGTTGCAAGGAGAGCAACGGAGGCCCGACTTCCTCGTCGGAAACCTAAGAGGGTCGATGTGAAGGGGCCATCGTCGACCTGTAGCCAACAAGCCCCAACTATCTACGCATATGTCGCTTCGCTACGCAACCACGTTAACAGTGTCTTTGTAGATGGCTTTATTAATAAGAAGCAGTGTGCAATGCTGCTGGATACAGGTGCGACAAAAGCAGTTATAAGGCCCAATATCTTTTTAGAGACGATGATAAAACCAACAAAATGGCAACTGCGAACAGCGACAGGAGAAGCAGCGAAAGTCCATGGTGAAATAGAGGTTGAAATGGTCTTGGGAAATACAGCATTCCAACATCGGGCATTAGTGGCCGACATCGAAGACCAAGTTATTATTGGAATGGATGTCATGAGCTCCAAGGGATTTCAGTTAAACTTCAAAGATGGTATTCTGCGAGTGAATGACGAAGAAGTGGTGCTTCATGGAAAAGATGACATAATGCTGCGAGCCATCTTAGCAGAGGATGTCAATGTTCCGGTAACAGTTGAAATCATTATAGATGCTTGCTTAGATGGGAAAGCTCAAGCTGGAACAGTAATGATGTTTGATCCCGAACTTAATGACGGAAATGTAGGCAGAGGAGTCGCACTGGGAAAGACTTCGTGCCAGGGAGATTGTTCCAGTAAGAGTAATGAACCTGAACATTATTCGGTTGTGCTAAAGAAAGGAACAACTTTGGGTCATTGTTCAACAGTTTCCTCTGTAGTTAGAAGCACACAGCATGCAGAAATACCACCAGGTAAACTATCTGAGGAACTAGAAAAACTCATCACCGATTCATCTAAGAATTTGAAACCAAACCACAGAGCAAAATTGAGGGACATCGTTAGAAACTACCAGGATATCTTCGATGTAGGAAATGGCAAAAGAGGACGAACTGATCTGGTAAAACATAAAATTAATACTGGGGACGCTCAACTTATTCGACAGTCGGCGAGAAGACTACCTCTAGCTAAAAGAGAAGAAGCCGACAGGATAGTCCGCCAGATGGAGGAAGAAGGTGTTATTGAACCATCCAATAGCCCTTGGGCTTCTCCAGTTGTCTTGGTTAAAAAGAAAGATGGTTCGACCCGATTTTGCGTGGACTATCGACAATTAAACCACGCTACAAAGAAAGACAGCTATCCCCTTCCAAGAATAGACGATACCCTAGATACATTGGCTGGATCGAAGATGTTTTCGACCCTAGACCTGAAGAGCGGTTTTGGCAGGTGGAACTTGCTAAAGAAGACCGAGAAAAGACTGCTTTTACCATCGGCGCAGAACTTTATCCATTCACGGTGATGCCGTTTGGACTGTGTAATGCTCCAGCAACGTTTGAAAGATTGATGGAAACAGTGTTAAAAGGGCTTTCATGGAAAACGTGCCTGGTGTATCTTGACGACATTATCGTGGTTGGAAAATCTTTTGAAGACCACGTGAGGAACCTGGAGGAGGTATTTCGGCGACTTCGAAGTTCCGGACTAAAGTTAAGCCCGAAGAAGTGTCAGCTGTTTCAAGAAGAGGTGCAATATCCTGGACATGTAGTTTCCGCACAGGGAGTAGCCGTTGACAAACAGAAAATCAAAGCTGTCCAGGAATGGCCGATACCTAAAGATATCCACCAGTAAAGAAGTTTCCTGGGGTTATGCACGTATTATCGTCGGTACGTAGCCGGATTTGCCAACATCGCCAAGCCACTTAATGGACTCACCGAGGGAAGGTGCAGTACCAGTGGAACGAGGAATGTCAGCGATCATTCGAGACACTGAAAAGAGCATTGACCTGTGCCCCCATTTTAAATTATCCATTGCCTGATGGGAACTTCGTTTTCGATACCGACGCAAGCAATGTCGGAATTGGTGCGGTGCTTTCGCAGATCCAAGACGGTCAGGAGAAAGTCATCCGTTATTTTAGCAAGATCTTGAGCAAGCCTGAACGGAATTACTGCGTTACTCGCAGGGAACACTTGGCTGTGGTAAAGGGGGTAGAACATTTTTATAAGAACCTCTATGGTAAAAGATTCCTCCTGAGAACTGATCATGCAGCACTGAAGTGGCTCCTGCAGTTTAAAAATCCTGACGGGCAGGTGGCAAGGTGGATTGAGCGGTTGCAAGAATTCGACTTCGAGACTGAACATCGAGCTGGAACAAGCCATAAGAATGCTGATGCTCTATCGAGAAGACTATGCCCTGATGACTGCAAACATTGCCAGCGAGCTGAGGAAAAAGGGGCCGTTCTCTGTAGAACTACCGCCATCAATGACCATTGGCAACCTGCGGAGATCCAAAAAGACCAGAAATTAGATCCCGATTTGAAAGAGGTTATCCGGTGGAAGGAAGAAGATCGCACACCTACGTGGCAGGAGATTTCCCGATACTCACCAACCATAAAGTCGTACTGGGCTCAGTGGAACTCCCTCATCCTGGAAAATGGACTTCTCAAGCGCGTCCTGGAAACTCCAGAGGAGGGAAACGATAGAAAACAGATTGTAGTTCCCAGAAATAGGAGACCAGAGGTTTTCCGAGAGCTACATGATGGTACAACTGGAGGACATCTGGGAGTAACGAAAACCCTGGGGAAGTTGAGAGAACGCTTCTATTGGGTAAACTGCCAAGTAGATGTTAAAGAGTGGTGCCGGAAACGTACGGTGTGTGCAGCAAGTAATGGGCCTCAGAAGCGACCAAAAGCTCCAATGAAGCAATATAACGGGGCAGTCCATTCGAAAGAGTAGCCATTGATGTTGCCTCTCCATTTCCTGAATCCGACTCTGGAAATAAATACATTGTGGTGGTTATGGACTATTTTAGTAAATGAGCCGAAGCGTATGCCTGGCCGAATAAAGAAGCCTTGACTGTTGCTGATGTCCTTGTCAAGGAATGGATCAATTGTTTTGGTGTTCCCTTGGAGTTGCACTCAGACCAAGGTAGAAATTTCGAGTATGCCCTTTTCCAAGACGTCTGCAAGCTCTTGAAGATCAATAAAACACGGACGACAGCATTACACCCGCAATCCGATGGAATGGAAGAACGGATGAATAGAACTATTAACCGCCATTTGTCAAAGGTAGTCTCTGACCACCAAAGAGACTGGGACCAGTATCTGCACTTGTTTCTAATGGCATATCGTTCGTCTGTGCACGAGTCCACGGGTCAGACCCCGGCCAGTGTTATCATGGGACGAGAATTAAGACTACCATGATATTTGATGTTTGGATATCTCCCAGGAGAAGAGACTGCAGGTGAAGACTATGTCAGCCAGCTACGTCAAAAGATGAACGACATCCATGAACGAGTCCGGTTAAACATCGAGAATGCCAGTGCCCGAATGAAGGAAGCCTACGACATCAAAGCCGAGGACGGAGAATTCCAAGTTGATGATCTTGTTTGATTGTATAACCCGCAACGTCGTCGTGGATATTCCCCAAGCTACAGAGATCTTGGGAGGGGCCGTACCAAATTGTGAAGAAAATCAACGATGTTGTCTACAGAATAAAGAAGCTGCCTCGGGGAAAACCAAAAGTCGTACATTTCAACAGGTTAGCCCCTTATGCCGGAAGTCATGAGAGCGAAGATGACCAAGCCCAAGTCCGCAGCATCCAACCACCAGATGACGAGATGACCTTCGAACAGTTTATGGCACTGTACTCTAATGGGCAGAAAGTGCAGCACGACGTGACCACAGAGGAACCCCGAGACCTGTTTGAGGTGCCATAGAATATGCCCTCGCTCATTGTGTGGCTCTAGATCTCCGGATGTCCAGAGGAACAGCCAAGGTGTTTGCCAAAAAGTACGGCCAGTTCCAGAAGCTGCGGGAGCAAGATCCAGCGGTAGGGAAGGTCCTTCATCTTGAAGATAAACAACCAGTGGGTACCAGAGACATCTTTTATTTGGTAACGAAAACATTCTCGCAGGGCAAGCCAACATACAGCGATCTTTGGAAGACTCTGGTAGAATTGAGGAATGTAGTTATGGAGAAGAATCTGATGAAATTGCCGCTCCCAAAGATAGCCTGCGGGTTGGATGGACTGAATTGGAGGGTAGTGAGAAATATGATGGAAACAATCTTTCGATCCAGTGGCGTCGACATCCTGGTATGCTATCTCAATACTCGCAGCCCAGATTCGAAGACCGTTACTTCCACCAAACCTCCCGTTGACGAAATGGAGAGTCCTGCAAATATCGTCATACCAGGAAGGATTCTGGGACATTCCGGGACGAAATGGTCTTAAGGAGGGGGCAATGTTACGAGAATTCATCCGACAGCTGGTGCAATGGGCCATCAACCAATTCGTGGAAGGGACAGTATTCAGGTACTTCTGGGAATCCGAAATGCTTCGTCTCTCAACAGGCCGACCGCTGCCGTTACCGGGAATTCCCTTAAAGCTTCCAGAACATGAAAGAGTTTCCGATGGTTCGTGGACATACCAGACAATTCGCAGAGAAGTATATAAATATAAAACAGCTGGCGATAGGAGGCATTCAGTTTTCGTCGGTCATATTGAATACTTAAGTAGATATAAATTGTAAATAGTTGTGTTAAAGTAGTGGAAATAAATTAGAGTGAGTTGGACTGTGTTTTTAAATAAATCCAAGAACTGAACGGAACCCGAGTGTGAAAATAAAAAACATTACAATAATATGAATTATTTTTAGGGTTCCGTATATACAGTATACGGATACCCTTATAATATCACTCCAGATTTCTCCCTCTTTCACATCACAGCAATTTTCTCATAAAGTGCTCGACGGAAAAGGTTGAAATTTGGTATCAATGTAGAGTTCCCCCCTTATCTCCGAAACCATAAGAAGTAAAATTTTGAAAAAAATAGAGATATAGGGCGTCAACTGAATTTTACCGGAAAAATAAGCAGAAACCTCTACTACTAATTTTGGGGGGCAAATTACAGAATTAAACGGAAAATATAAACTTAAAATCGTTTCTAACACGTCATGTAATATGTCAAATAAAAAGCCTGATTATGGCGAAAACAAATATATTTTTTTCATATTAAAAAAAATATTTTAAAGATATTAAAAAATATAAAAAAAAATTTTACCCATTCCCCCGACCTTATCTCCTAAACTATAAGCCGTAAAATTTTCACAAATATATATTTTTTATATTTTTAAAATGAATACTTTAAAATATATTAACAAAAATATTTTAAAAAATTAATCATTTACCCCATTATTCTAAAATTTTATGTTTATAGGAAAAATACAAAGAAATAATATTAATATTGGGGGCCAAATTATAGAATTAAACGTAAAATAAAAAAATATTTTTTAACGCATCATGCAATACATCAAATGAAAGGGCTCATTATAAGGAATACAAATATATATTTTTCATATTTTTAAAATTCATTGTTTACAAGATATTAACAAAAAGATCTAAAAAATTCTGATTTCCCGCTTTATTTCCGAAACCATACTACTTAAAATTTTGAAAATAATTAGGGGCACTAGGGTTCACTTGAAATTTATAAGAAAAATTAGTAAAAAACCCCATAGTAATTTTAGGGACAAATTATTGAATTAAATGGAAAATACATATTCAATTTTCAAACGCATCATGTAATATATCAAATAAAAGGCTCATTATGTGAATTACAAATATATCATATTTTTAAATCATTTGTTTAAAAGACATTAACAAAAATATTAAACATCAACTTAATTCCCACTTTAGAAACTCCACTATCTAATTTGAAAATAGATTTAATAATTTATTATTTAAGACTTGACCTATTTTCCCCAGGTCAGTAAAGTTAGCACCGCCATTTTACAGAAACTCAAATTAAAACATATGGGAATTACGAGCTATTTAGGAGCTCTTGATTTTTACCTAAATTGATTTTTGAGCTCAATATTTACTATGGAAAAAGTGCAAAAAACTATTGGCGGTGCTAACTTTACGTCATCTCAGAAAAACAAACAAAAAAATTTTGTGAGGCGTCTCAAATTAGGAGCTATTTACGAGCTTTTAATTGACGTATTG
Source organism: Octodonta nipae (assembly GCA_034190945.1). Lineage (NCBI taxonomy): Eukaryota > Metazoa > Arthropoda > Insecta > Coleoptera > Chrysomelidae > Octodonta > Octodonta nipae. The sequence continues at coordinate 58,378,328 of CM067219.1, forward strand.
AACGTCAACCCCTAAATTTGTCTAAGGGGTAAAAACCACCCCCGAAAAAATATTGAATTTTAATTTTAAATTTAAAATCTATTAAAATTATCTACGATTTACGAGCTCTTTCCTGGTGTAATGCAAATAAACATCTAAAAATGTCTAAGGGGTGAAAACAACCCCCAAGTATGCAGTTTTTTCGAATTTTATGATTATTAAATTTTGAAAAATACCAGCATGATCTACGATTTACGAGCTTTCCAACGGTATATTACACGACAACATTCAAATTACTGGAAGGGGTGCAAACCACCCCCAAATTATGCAGTTTTTTCAAATTTTATGATTTATAAATTTTAAAAAATACCAGCGTGATCTACGATTTACGAGCTTTCCAACGGTATGTTACATGACAACATTCAAATTACTGGAAGGGATGCAAACCACCCCCCAATTATGCAGTTTTTTCAAATTTTATGATTATTAAATTTTGAAAAATACCAGCATGATCTACGATTTACGAGCTTTCCAACGGTATATTACACGACAACATTCAAATTACTGGAAGGGGAGCAAACCACCCTCCAATTATGCAGTTTTTTCAAATTTTATGATTTATAAATTTTAAAAAATACCAGCATGATCTACGATTTACGAGCTTTCCAACGGCATGTTACACGACCACATTCAAATTACTGGGAGAGGTTCAAACAACCCACTAAATTTACCAGTTATTCCAAATTATGTAATTTTTTCATTTCAAAAACTGCCGACCTCATCTACGATTTACGAGCTTTTCAACGGGATATTATACGTTTGCATTCAAGATTTTGGAAAGGATGCAAGCCGCCCCTCCCCCCAATTATGCAGTTTTTTCAAATTTTATGATTTATAAATTTTGAAAAATATCAGCATGATCTACGATTTACGAGCTTTAAAATACTACATTAAAATTTTTGGAAAGGGATATTATGTGATTTTGTTCATTTTCAAAACAGCCTAATCTACGATTTAGAAGCTCTTCAAGGATATATAACACTTACTTTCAAATTATTGTAACGAATGCAAACAACCCCCAAATTATGCAATTTTTTCCAAATTTGTAGTTCTTAAATTTAGAAAACTAGCAACATAAATTATGATTTAGTACCTCTTCAATGATACATTGCAGGACCACTTCAAAATCACCTGAAAGGTGCAAGTAACTACCTAAATGACTAATTATTTCAAACCGTCAGAGTTTTGAAATGGATGAAAATATTAAATATTATCCTTACTGCGGCAAAGGTTTAGAAATCTAGATTTTACAAATTTTGGAAATGGTGTAAGGTGTAATTATCTACCATGTATAAGCTTTCCAACAAAATGTTAAAAAACGACTACTGTTGGTAGTCATTGTTCGGATAAATAATTGTATTATGAATTATGATCTTTTAATTAAGTATTGAATCTAACGAAAAATTGTAACCATCTTTATGGACTAAGTGTTGTTACCGTTTCTTCTGGTTTTGTATTCAACTCGCTTCTTCTTCAAAATCTGTTGCTTAAAGTTTTAATAATTACCTCAAAGTTTTTTGTTTCTAATTAACATATTAAAACAGTTGTTTCAAATAGAAATGCAATATTTTTATGTATTACGAAATGCACAGATTAATTCCAGTCGGCATTTTTCAACCAACCTTCAGAAAATATAAGTCAAATAATATTCTTATTTTTGTCTAACCTTTACCATTTGAAAATGGGCTGAATCTATAATCTATACAAGAAATATAAAACAGGAGTTTGGTATCTGAGAGGGCAATGTATTTCGTTCTTATTCTTTCAACTATTATTTTTGTACCCACAATAATCAGATTATTCATAGCAAACCAAAAATTCAAATAGGAAGACATAACAGATCAAAGGTACTTGAATGAATTAAACAATCTCGCCATCTAGGTGCCAATAATCCTACCTGTAACTAATAAGTCAGTAAAATTTCCATAGATGGACGATTTCACATTTGAAATTACTGGTTAATGTCATAAAATATATTAGATTTTTTTGTTAAAATGTTTATTGATAATAAATATATAAATAACTACTTCAATATACTTATTGAGAGAAATTCAAAGTACTTGAATTTCAAAAAGAAATGTTCTTAAGTCAAATGATAGCGATTAATTGTATAATGAAGTATATTATATATGAGTTTGAACGTAAAGGATGAGTACAGAGTGGCGTATATTACTTATGTGATTCAAGAATTTAAGTAACCCCTGCAATAGAAAATACCACATTACGAATTTTTTACTGCTTTAATAAAATATATTGCCTCGACTAGAACCAGTGGCACCAATCAAATATTAGATAACAATTATCAGAGAACTGTTTTCAATATATTCACATAATCAGTGTATTCAAATTTATTTTTCCATGCTACAGAAAAGGTCATTACAAACAGCGGCAAGAAGGCTTTTTCGAATGTTTCATCAAAATCTAAAATGAAAATTCTTTAATAGGCCAAAAATAACGTTCTAAATTTAGATATTTGAAAATGGACTAAAATAATTATGCAAAAATATTATGGATGGACTAATAAGATGGTAATATCTTTTTCATTACTGAGTATCCTTATTGGCAAAACTACATTACTGGTGTACAAACCGCATAATGAATGAATTAATTGAGAAACAATATTTTGTGAGTTAATCCAGCACTGAAAAATTTAGTTTCCTCAAGTTCTTATTTTTTTCTTAAGTATAGGAAATTACAATCTTATTATAATTTGAAAAAAACCGCACAATTGGGGGGTGGTTTGCACCCGTTCCAGTAATTTGAATGTAGTCGTGTAATATACAGTTGGAAAGCTCGAAAATCGTAGATCATGCTGGTATTTTTCAAAATTTATAAATCATAAAATTTGAAAAAACTGCATAATTGGGGGGTGGTTTGCATCCCTTCCAGTAAGTTGAATGTTGTCGTGTAATATACCGTTGGAAAGCTCGTAAATCGTAGATCATGCTGGTATTTTTCAAAATTTATAAATCATAAAATTTGAAAAAACTGCATAATTGGGGGGTGGTTTGCATCCCTTCCAGTAAGTTGAATGTTGTCGTGTAATATACCGTTGGAAAGCTTGTAAATCGTAGATCATGCTGGTATTTTTTAAAATTTATAAACCATAAAATTTGAAAAAACTGCATAATTGGAGGGTGGTTTGCACAGCTTCCAGTAATTTGAATGTAGTCGTGTAATATACCGTTGGAAAGCTCGTAAATCGTAGATCATGCAGGTATTTTTCAAAATTTAATAATCATAAAATTCGAAAAAACTGCATACTTGGGGGGTTGTTTTCACCCCTTAGACATTTTTAAATGTTTATGTGCATTACACCAGGAAAGAGCTCGTAAATCGTAGATAATTTTAATAGATTTTAAATTTAAAATTAAAATTCAATATTTTTTCGGGGGTGGTTTTTACCCCTTAGACAAATTTAGGGGTTGACGTTCAATACGTCAATTAAAAGCTCGTAAATAGCTCCTAATTTGAGACGCCTCACAAAATTTTTTTGTTTGTTTTTCTGAGATGGCGGTGCTAACTTTACGTAAAGTTAGCACCGCCAATAGTTTTTTGCACTTTTACCATAGTAAATATTGAGCTCAAAAATCAATTTAGGGAAAAATCAAGAGCTCCTAAATAGCTCGTAATTTCCATATGTTTTAATTTGAGTTTCTGTAAAATGGCGGTGCTAACTTTACTGACCTATTTTCCCCTTTAAGTTTCAATCTACAGAGCCTCAAAATTCAGATACTAGATTATAAAAGGGTTCCCTGAAAGTTTATTAGTAAAATAATTTTGGGGGCCAAATTAGAAAATTAAATACATATGTATTTTTATCAAAATCAAGCGAATCATGTAGCAGATAAAATAAAAAGAGTAATGTATGTATGTGTAGAAAATAAAAGTGTATATTTTTTATAAATTTAAAACACTCATTCACTGCTTGTTTGAAACTGGAATATTAGAATCTTGAAGATGGTACGAAACCCTTAGTATGTGAGTCCAACTCGCACTTGACCAAATTATTTAAACTTAATAACTGCAGATTTTAATAATAGTTTAATCTTTGTTATTACTTGCAATGATTTATACTTTTGATATTCATTGTGACGCACTGTTATTGACCTCTATACGTTATTACTTATATACGTTTACTAATTTTACTCTATAGTTAACTTTAATTAGTTAAGATTAGTTAGTAACTTTACACAAATTCGGCTGTGCTGATGCTCAAATGTTAGAGCCAGGTTAGAACTCTGGCTGAAAATAGCTTGTACAACTATATTATTTGAACTAAGAATTTTAATACCTAATAGCAAATCCTGAGGATGACTTCATATTCGTTGAGTTATGGACGTAATTATCCAAAATGAGTTCATCATCTCATGCATAATTTATTCTAGGAGCTGCTTCGTTGGAATTGTGGAGCCTGAACGTTGGCTCATGAATATTTTAGTGGGCGGTCTATAGTTAAAACCTATTAAAATACTGAATATGTCAGGCAACGATATTCAAATTGCCAATCGTGAAGAAACAGCTTGTTTCTTGATGCTAAAAAATAATAATGCTATCAGAAAACTACTAGCATTAATTAGGGTTGAGTATTTTCACAAATATCTTTTAGATAGTCACTACTTAATCAAAACCTATCATGGCACCCACAATTGGCTAGTAGACACCGGAAGGATAACTGACTGCACAGATTGTGAAATTATAGCAATAGTACTTTAAGGTAGAACAATGTCGAGGCTTTTCTCACGGAGACCCAGTTGAAGGGATTGTGGACATTACCAGCAACGACTTTACTGTATATTACGTCCATGAATCGGAGCTTTGTTTCGGAAATATGTCATCTGCAAATCGAGTATCAAATATAATCTAGTCGGGATAAATTATTTTAGTAAATGGCCTGAATCATATGCCATTCTCAATCAGGAGACAATCATTGTGGCAAGCTTGTCAGCAGATTAGGTGTAATTTTAGAGTTGCATTAGGGCAGAACTTTGAGTCTAATGTATTCACAAGATCTGTAGGTTGGATATCAAAAAACATAGAACTACCGCCTTACAGTTTGGCCAAATCTGGTGGAAAAACCTCACATAACTTTGGAGCAGGATGTGTCCTAGTCAACCATCATGACAGAGATATGAGCATAATACCTCGGTTCCTTTTAGCATGTCGCTTAGTCGTCAAGAACAGTGTATAGCACTGACTTTAGCCAGCACACTGCTTGGGAAGGAATTAAGGATGTCTACCTTGTGATTTGGTCTTTGACTCACCAGAAGAACTGCCCAATGCAGTAAGTGATTATGCAGACTCAGATGTTCGCGCCAGTGATTGAATGAAGAAGTTATTTTCGGTCGGGTTCCACCACGGCGAGATAAGGTATGTTTATACAACCACCAATGAAGCATTGGTGAGTCTCCAGGCTCACACCAATTTGGGATAGGCCATACAAAGTAGTCTAGAGAATCAACGATGAACTCTATTGCATTCGCCGGAATCCGAAGACCAAGATGGAGACACACTGGCTTACTCTTATCGAGAGAACGATCGGTATTAGAAGAGACCATTTTACAATGTTGTGTCATTCTACTAAAAAGTAAGCGAAATATTCTCAAATTTAAGCATCGAAATAAAAATATTGTAATTTTGAGATGTTTCGGAGAAATTAATGTTGTACGTCCTGAAAAACAGCGAATATTCCAGGAAGATTCGAAAGGCAATAAGAGAGCATAAAAGCGAGTCGATCGTAGCAGGCATGAATTAGATGAATTTCGACGAGCGCTGGTAGAGTTATAATGTGAAATATTTAAATTTTGCTATTATTTGAAATAGAAATAAAATTTATTTTTGAGGGTTGGTTAATTGTTTTGAATCAACGGAATTTCTAAGAAATATTATACTTTAACTTTTTACCTCGATTTGATATTCGGGTTTTTTAGTTCCTTGACTGTAACTAGCGGTCGCCTGTAGTCAAAATTCCACCAAATTCATTGTTAAAAATTTGAGGATAATATACCAATATGAATTTGTATATTTACAACATTTTTTTTATATTTTCATACACTTTTTTGTGTACTTATACAAAATAGTTCACTTCCATTATAATTAAGTAAAAAATTTGTTCGCAAATGATAATATACATGTACGACGCTAAACAGCTGTCTGTTCCTGAATTAAAAAGAATATATAAATTATCATGCCATCATACTATAATTGAATAAATTAAAAATACAAATTCACTTCGAGATTTCAAAACGTCAATAAAAATCAAGAATTCACAAAAGCCTTGTTTTGAATCATTAAATAATATAAAAAATAATTTTGTGCTCTAGCGGTGGAAAGTTTAATGGCACTAGTGCAGCTATTATGGAAAAGATAGGGTAAAAACTGGTATTAACAGAAAATTTTGGCCGTTTGAGCCTTTTTTTATTAATAACAGCCGTTAATTAGCAATTAAAAACTCAAGAAAATTGGTTCACAAACAGAAGGAAATGGTACCGAACTGTTTTGCATTTGCGTATTTATATATAGATTTTTAATAAAATACACATATTTAAAATGTCAAAATGTTCATTTTAGGTAAAAATCATTCACCCTTTATTAAGAGTCAGGATTTTGCAGAAATGGTATATCAAATAATAAATTAATAATAACTATAATAAATTCCAACTAAGAACTACCTAAAGTACATCGTTAAAGATCCTTCTATTAACAACGACAGATGCAGGTACGGTTGCCAAACATCTGAATCTATCCAGCATATCACAGGAGGTTGTCAAGCGTTAGCTGCAACTGAATACAAAGACGGCACGACGCTGTGGCAAAAATACTTCACCAGGAACTAGCACTGAAACTTGAATTATCACAGTCGGTAAGACTACCATACTATAAATACAAACCAGAATCTGTTTAAGAAAATAACAACTACAAGCTGTACTGGGACCGCACGATACTGACCGATCGGACAGTTGCTCACAATAGACCAGATATAGTTTTGGTAGATAAAGTCTCTCGTAAAACAACTTTAATTGACATAGCAATTCCTAACAACAATAATATAAATATCAAGCAAGCTGAGAAAATAACCAAATATAGAGATTTGGAATTTCAAATAAAGACTCAGTGGGACATGAACAACACAAGAACTGTACCAATTGTAATGTCAACGACAGGACTAGTCCCAAAACATCTATTAAACAATTTAAAATACCTCGGTCTGGACGAAAATCTTTACAAACAAATGCAAAAAGCCGTCCTGTTAGGAACGGCCCGGACGGTCAGGAAATTCATGGGAAACTGCCGCCACGACTCCAACCACGGGCCTGAAAACCTGGCAAGGGCTCCCACAGAGCTAAACCCTTTTGATATCTAGGATATCTGGGGTTTAGTGAATTTTCCCCTAAAGGCACTCAAAGCGTGCCTTAGAGGGAGTGTGATACCATACATTGTATGGTCAAGTCGGGACTATAATAATAACCGGTGTAGTGTCCGGGTTAGAATAGCACCATGGTATCTACCGCCTGTCGTATGAGGCACGGGATGATCTGGTTTAAATCATTTCATCTGGGAAGTGACAATCCCACGGTTCCGAGTTACCCAGGTCACCAGGGTCAATTGGTGACACCACCCATGAAAATGGAAGAATCACAACAAGACTCACCAATACAGTCACAGCAACAACGTGACCATCACCAACGGAGTCAAGCGAGAACGAGAACTCCCCCCGCAGAAAGTGTTGCTCAGGATCAACAGCCAGCGCTCACTCAAGCGGGACTGATAAGACAGCGCATGAAATGACTAGCGCCATGAATAAATTTATAATGCGCACGTTTTACAGAGTGACTAATCTTGGCCAGGACAAGACTGGATATCGCCAAATACTGCATCAAGAGTTCTGTCGTGAGTACCCAGAGCTTCAAGATACCGAACAGAGAGTCGCAGATCAATATCGTGTCATCTTGAGAAATGGCATTAATTTCTTCAACAAGAACAGCCAGCCAACGCTGACCTGCTTGAGAAAATCCAAGCAGTATTGAAAAGTGCTCTTATAGAGTATAGTGGAACAGATCCATTGATTCGACCAACTCTTCCCAAACTAAGATCTTCTAAGAAACTGGGTATCGTCTTCCAGGCTATGAACAAATTTATCTTGCCACACTATGTTTTAGGTGCTAATACGTTAGAGTCGCTACACACAATCATCTACTGTGCTGCAATTTCCATCTGCAGAACAATTGGGGTCGCAATAAGACCAAAGCAAGACCCTCCCCAATTTAGACAAACACCTCGAATACTACCTTGGCAAAGACGGCTAGAAGGGAAAATTAATTTTCTTCGGAAATACATTGGAAGACTAACCGAGTACCAACGAGGGGTCAGGAACAACAGAATAGAAAGACTTGTCAAGACTATCATGCACAGTAACCGAATACACTCCCAGTGGGATGGAGAAAATATCACATCTCAGCAGTGTCTGGATAGTCTACGACAAAAGCTTTTCGTATACACAAGTCGATTGAGAAGGTACAAAACCAGTAACCAAAGGAAACTAGACAACGCACTATTCCGAAAATCAGAAAAAGGGTTTTATAGAAAACTCAACAACATCAATAATAATGAAACCCCTAGTTATCCCAGTAAAACGGCCATCGAGCAAGTCTGGAAAACACAACTTTCCACAACAGTTTCCCATAACTCCAGAGCGAGCTGGATTAATGAGGAGGAGGCTGCATTTCAGAATTGTGATAGGATACAACACCAACCATTTACAACGGAAGACACGTCCAACATAATGAAACAACTCCATAACTGGAAAGGACCAGGACCAGATGGTGTGCAGAATTACTGGATAAAGAAACTTTACGCCACCCACGAGAAATTAACAGTACTCATTAATGACATAATTATCCATCCACAAAAGATGCCTAGTTTCCTTACGCATGGTGCTACATACCTCTTACCAAAGGATAACCTATGTACACCGGACCCAGCAAAGTACTGACCAATCACTTGCCTCCCAACCTTATACAAACTTATAACGTCGTGTATTAATCATCGTCTTTTCAGACATTGTGAGCTAAACAACATAATTACCGAACAACAAAAGGGATGCGCGAAAAACTCGATGGGGTGCAAAGAACAACTAATAATTGATTCCGTTGTCTGCAATCAAGCCCATGCCAAACGACGAAATCTCTACATGGCATATGTGGAATACAAATAGGCCTTTGATTCAGTTCCACATGATTGGCTCATTCAGGTGCTGAAACTCTATAATGTGAATAATAGTATTATTAACTTTTTAGAATATGCCATGTCCACCTGGCAAACCAAAATCTCAATAAATGAAGCCAACTGTTCCATACAAACTGACCCCATTCCAATCAGAAGGGATATATTCCAGGGAGACTCTCCTAGCCCGCTCTGGTTCTACCTTGCCATGAACCCACTCTCACACAAACTTAACTCGACTAACTTTGGGTTCAGTCTCAAGCACAACAACGTACAAGCATTAAAGATAAACCATTTGTTATACATGGACGAGTTAAAGTTGATGACAGCTAAGAAACAACAGCTGCATGATATGCTTAAAATAGTAGAAGGGTTCTCTAGTGACATCCATATGCAATTTGGCCTAGACAAATGCCGAATGATTAATATAGTTAAAGGCAAAATACAACAGGGGCCCTACGAAATGGGAGATGGCACCTCAATTGAATCTATGGAGGAAGGCCTTACTTACAAATACCTTGGAATAAAGCAGGCTCAACGAATTGTTCACACCATGAAAAAGGACCTAACAACAGAGTTTTATAGAGGGGTAAAACGACTGCTGAAGACCAAACTTAACAGTAAAAATCTGTTTCAATCTATTAACACCTACGCCTGTTCAGTGCTTAGTTATTCTTCAGGCGTAGTTAACTAGTGCAAGACCGACCTTGAACAATTACAATGGAAAGTTTGAGTACTACTAACAAAAACTCAAAATCACCATCCAAAGAGCTGTGTCGAACGTAAAACATTGCCCTGGTGTGAAAGAGGAAGAGGATTGGCAGATATAGGCAAGTTACGTGATCAACAAATTTCTAATTTACGTAATCATTTCCAGAAACTAGCAGAATTTTCTCCCACAGAGCTAAACCCTTTTGATATATAGTATATCTGGGGTTTAGTGAATTTCCTCCTAAAGGTATGCTATGCGTGCCTTAGAGGGAGTGTGCTGCCATACATTGTATGGTCAAGTCGGGAAGAATAATAAGACCTGGCAAGGGCTCCCACAGAGCTAAACCCTTTTGATATCTAGGATATCTGGAGTTTAGTGAATTTTCCCCTAAAGGCGCTCATGTCGTGCGTTAGAGGGAGTGTGATGCCATACATAGTATGGTCAAGTCGGGACTATAATATTTTTAAACCAACTCATAAGTAACTATGAAGATGCAGTATAAATAACTACGATACATAAGTAATTACTTATTAGTACACCTTAAACTGCAATGTATGTATAATCTCAGTAATTTCAATTTAACACCCAAAAATAGCGATGACTATTTCTGGATTATATCAAAAATATAGATAAATACAATGCACCTGCTGTTAATTTATGTTAAATAATACTTTTTTTGTTGACAATGTTTGTAAGTGTATTAAAATTGAAATTTTTCAAATAATACCTTGATAATTTTCACATTGAATTGAAAATATAAATTAACTTAATGGTTAACAATATGTCAAACTAAAATCAAAATAATCAAATTTGCTAACCTATACGAAGATGGCCGTGAACATTAGAATTATTGGCATGATGTCAGATCTAACTAGTTAGCTTAAATCTCACTAATTGTATTCATATCATGGGCAATCTTAGTTAAATTATAAGATACTATTAGCCTTTAAAATAGAAACAATATAAATTACAAGAATAATGTTAAAATAATAAAATATTATGACACAGTTTTATGCGTGAAATCTGAATAGCGTAATAATGTGGAATAATTTCCGAAACCGATCAAAATTTGATAGTTTTTTGTTTAATTTAGTTTGTTTTTTCTCTGGAGGTAATCTGGTGGCACTGTGTAGCATTGACAGTGTGGAGATAAATTATGAATATTTTATTTTCTTATATTTAATGAATGAAGCAATATTATAAAAAATTAAGCATTCTGCACTGCAAGTCGTAAATAGCTACTAAACAAAACAAAAATATAGAAAATTGGTTGAGGGACAGAGGAGAAAATGGTACCGAACAGTTTTGCCTTTGCCTATTTATATATAGATTATTCAGGTACTTAACTAATTGGGTGAGTTATTTTCAATAAAAATAAGTTAATTTCTAGAAGCATATGTAACAGTTTATTTAATATTTTAAATTGTTAACATTAATGTGTTGTTGTTAGGGTTTTCGATGAAATTGTATTTATATTAAAGTAATATGAGCTACGGTAGTATGAAGGTTGAAACGATTTTTAAAATTTTATATATCTAAATTCTCTAAAAAAATGTGAATGCAAGAATGATTAAATATTTGTTTATGTAGATGACATCGGTATACCGCCAATAAGTTGCACTTTTTAAATTGTTTTCTTATAAATATATTCGATAACAGTTTATTTAATATAATATTTTAAATCACATTTAATTTATCCGAGTAGAGGATATACGTACAACGGTTCAACCTGAAGAAATTTTGTTAGGATGTTAGAGTAAAGATTCCAATTAGTTTTCAGTTCCACAATTTGTCACAATTTGTATTCTACATACAAAACATAGGATATCAAAATGACTTAAAACCGATAAGCAACCGGTAATCGTATTGCGCGTAAATTATTGTAAACGGTAACTGGTAACCGGACACGACGATAATCGGTTGGGTATCGGTAATTCGTGCTGTTGGAACGAACCTTAATTAAATATTTAGCAGCACATATCTGTGTCAAGGTACATACACAGAAGAAATGAAAATATGTAGTAAAACTTGAACTAATTTAAACTATATCTACTTACTTCAAGGTGTTCTGGATTTTTTAGAGCTATCATCAAGAATGGACCTAACCACATCTTTATAGGTTCATTATCTACTTGCTTCAGAACAGCATTAATTCTGTCAAACATTTCTGAAAGAAAAACAAGTGTTATTCTACTATTAATTAATTAAAAATATATTAATTTAGCATACTAATACTTATAATTTGTCTTTTTTTACTGTAATTTTTATAAAGTTTGTTAGGCAGTCTCACCACAGCTGATTTTAATTACATTATAATGAAATGGTCTTAAAATTATTGTTTTTGACTACCTGCCCTTATGACGAAATAAGTCATAAATGATATCCCTAACTATTTACAGGGTGTTTTGTAGAAGGTTCGCCAAACTTGGAGGACAGATAGGTGGGCTCATGTGCTATATTATGTAGTCCATGTAACATCTAGCTATCTTACGGTTTTTTTTAACTTATTTTTTTTTAATTCTCAGATTTTTACATTTAAACTGTTGTAACTTTTTTATTTTTCACTGCATCTTCACCAAATAAACTTAAATCTAATCTATGATGTTTGTTTGCTCTGCATTTGATATTTGACACAAATAATTGGTTGAAAAAATTATGAGTCCACAAATGGCGAAGTTCCATAAAAAAGTGATTAAGTTAAACACTTTATTGCATTACAAAAAAAAATAGAAGAACATCGAGAACTTCGAATGCATACAAAAACTTCTCTACTTCAACCCCTTTCCAACGATATATAATATAATAAAATTTGAGATTGTAACTTACAAAAATAAAACATACATCAAGTTGCAATAATTTGTTATAAATTTTGTTCAAACCGGCTTCTATCGCTACGGATTCAATCACATCTTTTTTTGACTCCTACAGTGGTTGTCTCTAGTCGCGTCTCATCCCATATAATTTCAAAAGCAAGATTTATTCTTTCTCTTAACTGTTCTGTGTATATTTCCCTCTCATAAACGAGTTGCTTGACCCGTTCACATACAAAAAAATCAAAGGGAGTCAGGTCTGGCGACCTTGGAGGCCATAGTATAGGGCCAGTTCTCTCAATTCAAGCGTTTGGGAATGAAATGTCCAGGGTCTCTATGAAGTTTCGCCTATAACGTGCTGGACAGCCATATTTATTGAATTTTTTGACCAATTTTATTGGTGTGTCTTTCAATGGGGTTTCATCTAATGAGATCGATCATTCCGCATTGTTTGGAACGCAACATTGATTATTTCCCTTAACTGCCCTTTGGTGTCTATTTCTATCTCGTAAATGACGAGTTTTAAATGGACGATTTATTGATCTTATTAGATGGAAGACAGACCAATAATATTCAAAAAGTTGGCAGTCCAGCACATTACAGCCGAACTGTTAGACTGCTCCTGGAGATTACATTCCCAAACGCGTGTATTGAGAGAACTGGCCCTAAATTATGGCGTCGATTTTTTTTGTATGTGGACAGGCCAAGCAGCTCACTTATGAGAGAGAAATAGAAACCAAAGAAGACTTAAGAGAAAGAATAAATGTTGCTTTTGAAATAATATGGGATGAGATGCGATTAGAGGCTACCACTGTAAGAGTCACAAAAAGGTGAACAAAATTTATAACACATTTTTGCAACTTGATGTATGTTTTATTTTTTGTAGTTATAGTCTTGTAAGTTACAATCTCAAATTTTATTATGATACTGATTACTTTCCAATACGTGTGATATATCGTTGGAAGGGGGTTGAAGTACAGAAGTTTTTGTGAGCAATCGAAGTTCTCGATTTTTTTTGTAATGTGATAAAGTTTTTAACTTAATACTTTTTTATGGAACCTCGCCATTTGTGGACTCATATCATTTTTTCAAGCAATAATTTGTGTCAAATATCGAGTACAGAAGAGCAAATAAACATCATATATTAATTTAAGTTTATTTGGTAAAGATACTCTAAAAAAAAAGTTACAATAGTTTAAATGTAAAAATTTGAGAATTAAGAAAAAATTAAATTAAAAAACAAACAAAAACCGTAAGCTATCTAGATGTTGTATGGTCTACATAATGCAATATGGGTTCAATTTAAAGTAATAAAACTAATATTTACTTTCACTTTTCTAGAACTTTATTTACATCAAAACAGCTGATTCAAATATTACAATAACATTCCCATATACGCTAGTCGTCGCCGTATCACTCAACTCTCCATCGTGGCTTTCTTCCGTTATAACCCCAGCATAGAAAATTCTCGTAAAAATCATCATCCCATTGAGCCCATAACGACTTCAGCACGCCGGAGTATCTAGCTACCTCGTCCCATCGTGGCCTGGGTGCTCCTCTCGTTTTGAGTGACAAGATTGGTTCGATGTCTGGATCAGCCATTTGGTCCTGGATGCACTGTTCCGTTGTTCAGTTTTCATTGGCCTGAACTCGGATCTGCCTGATGGGGATACCATCTCGCTGTTCCGTCCTCAGACAATGTCCGCATTCCGCTCTACATGGTCTTCTGGATAGGGCATCGGCATTATTGTGCAAACGGCCGGCACGGTGTTCCACCTTGAAGTCGTATTGCTGTAATTGCTCCATCCATCTGGCCAGTTGTCCTTCCGGTGTCTTCATGTCCAGCAGCCATTTGAGTGCGGCATGATCTGTTCGGATTAAGAAATGACGACCATAGAGCTATTTGTGGAAATGGTCTACAGCCCTTATTATTGCAACAAGTTCTTTTCTGGTGACGCAATAATTTCTTTCCGGTTTCGAGAATCCACGGCTGTAATACTCGATCACCCTATCTCCACCATCTTGCACTTGGGATAGGACGGCCCCCAAACCTGTGTTGCTGGCGTCGGTGTCTAAAATGAACTTGCCAGACTGTGTAGACTGGCTAGAATTGGGCTGGAACATAGTGCTGCCTTCAGTCGTCTGAATGATGTTGCGCAATCCTGATTCCAATGGAATGTCTCTTTCTCAGTGGTCTGTCGATGTAGAGGGGCGGCAAGGGTGGCAAATCCCTCAACAAAACGCCGGTAGTATGAACAGAGGCCCAAGAAGCTTCGGAGTTCATGCTTGTCTCTTGGGACTGGCCAATCACGGATGGCTTCTATCTTGTCTTCGTTGGTGCGGGTTCCTGACTCGGACACTACGTGGCCCAAAAACTCTACTTCTTTTTGGAACAAGGAACACTTCTTCGGATTGAGTCTCAGGTTGGCATTATTAATTCTGAAGAATACTTCGCCCAGGTTCTTCAGATGGTCGTCGAATGTCTGGCCCATGACTAGAATGTTGTCGAGGTATACTAAACCATGGGCTGATGGATGGCTCAATAACTCCATTTTGTAATATGGACTCGATGTTTTCCTCGACTGCCTATTGTTGCCCCAATGGTAGTCGTCTAGGTGGTATTCTCATGGGTTGAGCCTTTCCGGTATCTATTCGATGCTGAATGATGTTGGTGCGACCGGTGGTTCCATCTTGACTGTTAAAAATTTGCCAGTGTTTTGTGATAAATTGCATGGCTTTCTTCTGGTTCTCTGGAGTCAGGTGTGTCAAATGGTCAGCAAACTGTTGTAGGAACTCTTTACTGGGTCCTGTCTCCTTCACCCACGTCTGGTACTTTTCTTCGCAATTGATGATGGTCTCTACTGGCTCGAAACAAGCTATCTCTTGACCATTGGCAATTCTGATGTCGTTGTTGGACAAATTCAGGACTCTGATTGGTATATCTCGTCCGGTTTTAACTATAGCCCTTCCAACTAAGTAGTCATGAGCTGAGTGTACGGGCTCCACCATTCCAACGCAGCTCCCAGGATTGCTATCTGGCTGCCCATGAATAATCTGTTCCGTTCGACCGGGAATTCTAGCTGAAGACTTCGCCACAATTTCTATGGAGGTGAGTGAACTGTTGACGGGCCGTGTCAATACAAATTCCTCATTTAGGAACCGAAGACCATCATATCTCGGGTCGAACATAAATCCATGCTGGCTAATTAGGTCCATTCCCAGTATAAAATCGTCCTCAATATTCGCTACCAGGACCCTATGCCGGATCATGTTGTCTCCTATCTGTAGCACGACATCTGCCTCACCGTGTATTGACATGGACTCGCCGGTGACTGTTCTGAGCTGGATGTTATTGGTAACTGGCCGAATTTCTGATGCTCTCAAGACCCTGGACTTGGTAATGGACACAGCGGCGCCGGTATCGATGGCGATGGTAACTGCTCGCCCATTGATGGTGCCTCTGATGACTAGGCTTTTGCTATCTCTGCAGAATCCCCGGATGGATAACGTTTTGGGGGCTGGTGGAGGGACAGTCAGCATTCGCCCCCTTATGCTGAATGGCTGACGATCTCTGGACATGTGGCTGTTCTGTTGGTTACCTCTGGTCGGTGATCGGTCAGGTAGCCTCACTCGACTCATCACGTTGGAAGTGTCCTGTTCTTCCGCAGCGGTAACATGCCCCTCTGGTGCCAGTTCTTTGTGACCGTTCTAATATTTTGTTCAGGCCAGCAAGCAGCGCTTGAAATGGTGACTCTGACTCTTCCTGGTTGAAGGAAACTGCTCGGACTCTCGGCTTGGACATGTTCATGACGGCCTCTATTTCCAAAGCCGGAAATAGAGCTTCATTACTCTTCTTGACGCCACTCAGTCTTAAATTTCTTTGTACTTCCACATCTCTGATGCAGTTTATGAAACTCTGTGTGGCCAACTGGTCTTTCGTTTCTTCTGGCAGGTCTGGGTAGGACAAGTGTACTAGCCGTCTAATCTCTGCTTCGAATTCATGGAGGCTTTCACCGGATTTTTGCGGTTTTCCACTCAGTTGGACTTGGTATACCTGGCTCAAGAATTGATTGTCATAACGTTGGTCCAGGATGGCGATAATCTTGTCGAAATTGCCTTGTTCATCGACTGGAATGCTTTGGAGGAGTTCTAGGGCCGGACCTCTTAACGAAATTACCAGAGACGTGGATTTTTCTTGATTATCCCATCCATTAGCTGTAGCCACGACTTCAAATTGCCGTTTATACATGGGCCAAGATGAGCTGCTATCAAATGTGGGTGGTTTGCTAACGGAACCTTGGGTACTCACGGTGTGCTGGTATTTCACTCTCTGCAAATCTTGTTGTAATTGTTTAATTTCGGTTTCCACTTTGTTTTGGATGGCACTGATTTTATCTTGTACTTCACTTTGTACTGTGTTTTTCATGGAACTGATTTCTAATTTTACCTTGCTTTGGATGGAATCGAGGTCATCTACTTTTATTTCAAGAGTATCCACGGTATTTTTTATGGTCTTAATGTCATCATTTAGCTCTTTTATGTCTGACTCAACGATTTGCATTCTTTCATTCACTGTTTCATTAACTTGCGATACTGTTTGCATTAACTGTTCAAATTGGAGTTGCCTTTTCTCTTCAGTTTTATGTCTTTTTAATTCGGTTTGATCTTGTTTCTCTTCAAATACTTTAAAATCATTTTGTCGTCTTAATTCAAGCTGATCTTGTTTTTCTACAAATTTCGAGAATAATCCTTCAATTAAATTATGTTTTTCATTTTTCATCGTGGAAACAAGATTTTGTTGTTCGGTTTTCATCGTAGTGACAAGATTTTCTAATTCTATTTTACGTTTTTCATTAAAAGATTTTACTAACCTTTGTTGCATTTCTTCTTGATTTTGTTTTTCCATCTTGTCACGTTTTTCTAGAATCTGGACTATTTTTTCGTCTAGTCCCTCTGTAACCTGCTTGACTATTTTTTTGGTAGTTTCGTCCATTTTTTCCATTCTTCGGGTTTCCATAAATCAAATTACGATTTTAACTGCACTTAATCCTTTACTTCTGACACCAAATTGCAATATAGTCCGTGGGTTCAATCTAAAATTATAAAACTAATATTCACTTCGACTTTTCTAGAACTTTATTTACATCAAAACAGCTGATTCAAATATTACAATAACATTCCCATATACGCTAGTCGTCGCGGTATCACTCAACACTCCATCGTGGCTTGCTTCCTTTATAAGCCTAGCATAGAAAATTCTCGTAAAAATCTCATCACTCCTACAGGTGCCAAGTCTTTTCGAGAACCATTTTTTATCTCAAAGCGTTTGTTGTCGTACTGAAATGAAACAGGGTCGGCTTTGGGTAAATTTCGTAACAATAATATAGCACATGAGCCCATCAACTCTAGGGAAGTTAGTATTTTCAAATGCAAAAAAATTCCACAGGTGTTTGATTGGCGTTTCTTGAAGAATGTATTTTTAAAAAACATAAAAATAATACAAAAACTGTTGTTAACAAATTTGTATTGCTTATTTAATTACACGGATTGTTTAAAGTCACAAAAATGGCAATTTTAGCAGTTTTTGTAACTTTGCAACTGAATAAAAAGTTCTAGTGTCGAAAGTAAGTTTGTTTTAAACGCAATTTGAATAGCGACTAAATGATAGGTTCAGATTGGATAATTAGTTATTGAGTTATTTGGAAAAAACGGTAAAAATATTATTGTGTAAGATACGTTGAAATGTTGAAACTTGGCAGAATCTGTCAGTTCTACGAGATAAATAACTGGTAAGAATCTCAAATTTACAGCTCAGAAGGTTTTCATGCAAATCTGTTTTTTTTTTCATTATTTTGATTTTACGTGACGTTTAGAATGCTCCCATTTTTAACTAAATTAATATTTTAACCATTTGAAAGGAACATATTAATTATCAGATCTTTCAGAATAATCCCTCATAAATTAGTTTTCTTTTGGTTTTGATGTATTGTATGTAAAATCAGTTTGAAAGCCTGCATTTTGGTATTCAGAATTAAATAAAATATACTGGAGGGAGAAGCACCTTCCCCTCATTTTACTACTGACATTCATTTCAAATCGCTTTGATTCTTTCCCTAATACAATTGCCATGTCAACTGTCAAACCGGCTAATAATAGCCCAGGGACGAAAAACGGTGGCATATCATAATTAGTCCATTAAAATGTTACATATTTTTGGACTTAGCGTGCATTTGTCAGAGGACGCAATTTTATTTTTTAGGTATCAAGAGGGGGGTTAGTATTAAGTTAAATTCAAGTTTATGGGGTTGAACCCCATGACCACCATCTTGGAAAAAGTCGTCCAAATGATTTTTATGGTTTATCTAATAAACTATAGGTCTCACAAAAAAATATTTAAAATTTTTATTGCAAATAAAATTGTCTACAATTTAGTCAAGTAACTTTTATTCGACAAAAAATAGATGGTGTTTTAAGGAATAATTTTCATTATAAACTTTTTAAATTTATTCATTAGTTAACTAACTTCATAGTTCATAACTATACATTAATATTAATGATTTTCCATAATTGTATTGTTGACTTTGATTTTCTATCTGATCTACACACTTTTTAATGTCTAAGTACTTCTTGGGAAAAAACACCACAGTTAAGAAAATTGCTGTATATTCTAAACGTTTCGGGGTCTAGGTCAGACCCCGTTGTTAATGGTTAAGAAACTTTTTCCACCGAGATTTTCAGTATTTTCTGTTCATAGAGAGTTCGACTTCCTTATTTATTCCGAATCGTTTTCCTCCCGGTGAATAATTCAGAGGCAAGTCAGGGTTATAAGTAGGGTAGGTGAGGGCTTCTCAGCCCATTTCTTGGGTATGTCTTGTTTTTTTTTGTTTCAAATACGCGGCTTTTGCCAACCATAACAATTGGCAGTACATTAACTGTACGTTGGGCATGTAAAAAATCGATCAGTAAATTTCCTTAGAGTAAAAAACATCGTGGGAAGGAACTTTTCGACATGAGAGACGAGTTAGCAATTTTAAACACCTAGTATAATTAACTAAAAAGTAAAAATGTGTAAACAAAACTTTTTTTGTATTATGCGGTGTGCGTTCTTCAAGAAAAGCCATTCAAACATCTGTGGAATTTTTTTGCGAAAATGGTATCAGAGTAATGCTCAGTTCTCTACACTAATCTATCTGTCCTCCATGTATAGCGAACCTTCTACAAAACACCCTGTCTATTGTCACCGAAGGTATAACTGCTGCCAAGGGAGGACCCTATATGTACAAACTAGTTGTCACTGTCACGTTGACAGTTCGTCAAAGGTCTATTGATTTCTAGGTTAGTGACATGAAACATGAGGAAAACTCAAGAACCTCAAATCAGATTCAAAGAAGTGTTCCCGATATAGAAGAGTCAATGGCATTCTTAGATCATTTACCATCTAGATATAGCCTGTCAAGCATAAAATCGTGGCAACGCTAGAAAGAGAGGGCAATAGAGACAGTAAGAGGCTATTTCACTTAATGGGTGGATGGTCGGTGGACGCAGCCAATGAACAACATGCTTTATTGGAAGCAGCTCCCAAACGAGTGAAATAGCCTCTTGCCCTCTCTATTGCCCTCTCTCTCCTTAGTTTTACCACGACATTTGTGTACTGCAGGCTATCTCTAGAAAGTAAATGCTCTAAGATGGCATTAAAACAACGGATTGAATTTTGAATTCATAAGTTGTTTTGTATTTAGATTGTAAAAGTTGTTATCATCGTTGCATAAAGTAGCATTTTAAAAAACTACTAACTTACTGCAGAATACCTTGTCTTGGAACAAAAATTTTATCACGCTTATTATTTTGGGATAGTTGACGGTTACTTATGCTGCCATTAAGGTGTTTATGGGTTTTGTGGGTAATTTCGTTAATCAGATTATGCAGGTCTATTGTTGGGGTTGTTGCATTATTGTTTCAATATGGGATTACTGTTTTCCAAAAAGGTGGTAATTTGAAAGCTGTCTCTCTTAGTAAGGATTCAATATCAATAGCTGATTCTAATTTTGAAGTTGTCGATTTTTACTTTATGTTCCCCCTGCGAGCCGGTATACGTTGTTTGTTTGGCCGACTTAGCAGTCCCCACATG
The DNA here is from genome assembly GCA_034190945.1 of Octodonta nipae. Lineage (NCBI taxonomy): Eukaryota > Metazoa > Arthropoda > Insecta > Coleoptera > Chrysomelidae > Octodonta > Octodonta nipae. The sequence goes on from CM067219.1 coordinate 58,399,239, forward strand.
ATTTGTTGTAAACTCTGTGGTTCACCAATGGTTTTTTATCATTTGGTTTCGCTAACAAATTTCCTATTGTTGCTTTTGATATCTATGTCGTCCAGATGTTATGTTTACCCCGAATTTTCCAATGTTCTATCCGTTGTATCTCTAATGAACTGTAGATTGATATGGGCCACGTAATTTAGGTCATCATTTTTTCTCTTATTTTTTTTTTGAGTTCGTTATGATGATTCTGTGGATACTCAACCGAATGGTGGCCCCATGCATGTAAGAGTACAATGAACGCCAAATATACGTTCTAATGCATGGCTGCCAGATTCATGATTTTAAAGTGACGATTTCTAGATATTTGTAAATAATTTCACGATTTCTGTAATTTAAGCGACAATTGCATGAAACTTAGCCTGTAAAAATACAATGAAAATAAACAAAAACCATGCTGTCAAAAGTAACTAAATTTTATCAGAAATGAATTGGCCAATTGCAACTCATAATTCTGATTTTTGTTGGCCGATTAGGTGTTTACAATGTAAACTTCCGACTCCTATGGAATTTTTAAGAACTTGACAACAAAATAGTAGTTATTACGTAACACAATTTCTTTGGGTTCGATCTCAAGAAGAATGACAATTTAGATTAATCTAAATAAGCATTAAATTGCTATTTGTTAAACATTTATGAATTCTCAGGTTTTTTGTCAATCCATCCTAGTAGTCTAGCATGTCTGACTTATAGCTGTACGCAATTTTACGATCTAATACACTATACCTTTATTAATAAAAAAGAGTTTTCTTCCAATGTTTCATTTATTATTATATTTTAATATTAGTTTCTTTATATAAGATTTTGCTGACTCTACAGTATTTGCACCCTTACTATAGGTATGACTTCTGGCAATCCCTATTGCTTAGAATGTGCACTTGATTTTTCCAGTGGAATAATGCTCTGCTGAATTTGTGTTTCTAAATCTGATGTCTTGATTTTGATCTTAGCCATTTAAACTAGTTTCTAACATTCTAATTAAGGAAATAAATATACAGTTGCATAGTCGTTGAAGTAGACTTAGTAGAGACCACGGAAAGTGATAACGGCTAGTTGTTATTATGACAACTCTTTTATTAATGTCAAAAAGGTAAAATTAGTATATCTAAATGTTAAACATAGTACCTACCAATTTGGTTGTGAGGGAATTAAAAAATCATTACGTCAACCATTTTGTACAATTATGATACAGACAGTTACAACAGTATAACTTATTAAATTATTTATTGGAACGAATTAAATAAAATACTTTGATTGCAAATTCGCCTTCAGCAGAGAAAAACTTAAAATTTGCATTAATTATTCTCCATATATTTACTAATTTCTCCATTATTATTTAACATTTTGTTACATAATTTGCTATGGATACATTTTAAATAACTGATAATAGTATTTAGTGAGATTTTGTACAAAAAATTCCCTAAAGTACTTTTTAAAATTTTAAGTAAGAAAATATAATCTAGTGGACCATTTCTTTCAAATTTAAACACAAATCTGTGCTTAAAATACGAATGTATATATGCCAAATAATTTTAAAAAAAAATCGGATCATAATCGGTAGACGACAAAGATTTTTAACTACTTTATTATTGTTCCAAATCCAAAATAGATATAAATCTTAAACATAGTACATATTTGGTTTAGCTGCAAGGGACATAAACAATCATCACGCTAAATTTCAAACATATATTTCATGAAATATGTAACGGATATGAAACACACTCGTTTGAGCGGTGTGCGTACTTAGAGCCTATACTTCTGGAGGTAGCCTGCACTGTACAAATATCATGGTAACATTAGAAAGAGATAGCAATAAAGACACTACATACTGAAAGAAGCTCATTGGAAGGATCTCCCAATCGAGTTTGTATTGCTCTCCATTTCTAGTCTTAAATACCACTATATTTGTGAATTGCAGGCTAACTCCAACAGTATAAGCTCTAAGTTATATAGACGCATTCTATTTTCATAAAACCTGTTCAAGTTTTATTTTTCGTGTTTTACGTTTTATATTTCGTTGAAGATGGCATTAGAGAGGGTAAGAGGCTATTTCACTTGATTGAGAACTGCATCTAATGAGCTCATTGGCTGCTACTACCAATCGAGTGAAAAAACCTCTTGCTCTCTCTATTGGCTTATATTTCTATCATTGGCACGACATTTGTGCATTGCAGGCTACCTCCAGAAGGTGTATGCTCTAAGTATGGAGCATAACCTTAAATCACAGCCATGGTTTTTAGATCAATGTCGTGAAGGTGTGAATGTTATTTTATCACTATGGTAAGCCTGATCATGTGATAAGAAATTTGCCGAACTGAAGGTAAAGTGGTCCAGTGTGAACTGGATTATATTACTAAGCGCGATTTTATTTTTTTCATAAAATCGGCTCATTGAGTTGAATCGTATTATAACAACTATAACACTGACCAAAAGAAAGAGGTGGACGAAAATAATGATTATTGTTGAAAATATGTTTTCTTTGACCATTAAAGTCTCATCGACTTTAATTTGTAGGTTGGAATAATAAAAAAATGTCATTAATTTTTGATAAATATTTAAAAAACTAAGTGCAACCACAAAGTCGAACGTTCTGATCTGAAACAATTGTAGGCAGGATTACACTAACTAACCTAAAGTCAAAATATAAACTTACAGCAGCTGTTTAAATTTTATTGGTCAGAGGACCAAATTACCACTTAGCCTAATACCGGAGAACTGTTTAGATTGTTGGAATAATAGGATGCTTATTGTTCTTAAATGAAATTTAGATTGTTTTTGTTAGTTTCACTTTGTATATAAACGGTCTGGAATCTGGGTTTTGATCCGCTTCTAATTCTATCGATTTGAAAATTTGCAAATATGTTCTATGCATGTGAAAGTACAATTTCTGAGTCGGTTTTTCTATTTTTTAACCGACTTTCCAAAAAGGGGAGGTTATAAATTCATGGGTATCTTTTTGTTATGTTTGCTCAGTGAGAAAAGATATCATAAAATAAGTAGAAAAAAGCAGTTTTTAAGGGAGTGCAGGTCAATGAATTGTTCACTAATTTATGTACAACGTCTCAATCAATTTGAATACTTAAAAATTATATTCTCCAAAGATATGTTCCGACTTGATTCCCTCCATTTTTCTATAATTTACCTTTTTCGGAATATGTTCATTAAACGCAAACGTCAAAGCAAATGTCAGAGAAATTTCCTACACAAATCTCTAGAACTAAATGTCAAGGTTTGTCAATAACGGATACTGATGGAATAGTTTTCATTTTGATTCATTTAATGTCAGTCTTTCAAAAATAAATTATGAATTGCAATATAATAAAGTGAATTTAGAGCTGATATTGCTACAGCAAGTCAAATAGTATCTAAAGAAGTGTTCTGGCATTAAACGGCAGATTTGTCACTTGACTTTGTATGATGAAATTTGTTATTGTTATTGTTCTTATTGGTCCCACAGTAATTCGTAACATATTTTTCTATAATGTAAACATACCATTTAAAAAAAAAACGGAAAAGTAAACGGAAAAATCTGTAAACGTCATAATAAATATCATTTAAATATATTTCCAAATTTAAATGTGAAGATATTTCAGAAAATAGTTACTGATAGCATAGATTAATTTGTAGTCGGCAAATTTTAAATATAAATTATTAACCTAGAATTTTGATATATTAGAAAATACACTAACAACTTATGTAAAATCTCAAATAGCAAGACAAAAGTGGGTACATATATATGGTCGTGGTGTTTATCAGAATAAATCATAAAAAGAGCTGGCAAAAGTATAATTTTTAGTTGTGTGTAAACTGTAATTCTGTTATTTCAAGTATTTTTCTTCAAATTAACATCTGAATCAAGTTAAATCTTAATCTTTTGCAAATTAAAATATAGTTTTGTTGCAAATAATAAAAAATTAAAAGAACAGTAGAGAAAAGAAAAAATTCAAATATCAAAAATTGCAATATTCGGGAAAATAGTTCTTAATTGTCTTCTAATCTAAATAATCAAGAATAGTTCGTATAAGTGATACGGGCCTTATTAGTAAGAATGCATGATTCAGTCGAAAGCTATATGAATAATAACGAATTTGATTCCCATTAAAATATAGATCAACCAAGATTGATCGAGTATTTTATACAACATTCAATTATTGCAGATCTAATTGATTTTTTCGCATACAAAATATGAGCTTGTAATGATTAAAATTGGCTTCATCTAGTTTATGGAGTACCTTTATTTTTAGTTTGATTGTGGCATTTTAAATATTCCGTTATTGACCGAATTTGTTTTTGAAATTGAGCAGTTAAAATTCGCAGTTGCATTTTCAGCTTCAACCTTTGATCTAACTAGTCATGGTGAGTGTCTGATGATTTCGGAACCTTTGATTACAAGCAAGTAATAAACTTGTTTATTTCCGGCAAAATGAAGGACAATGATAATTTGTAGTTGTATTTTTCACCTTAACCTCTGAACTAATGATTGTTTAGTCATGTTTAGTGTCAAAAGATTTCGGAGAGTTTGGAAGCTAGTTATAAGCTTAGTTATTGCAGGTAATATGCCTGGGAAATGAGAAAATTGCAGATACGTTTTTCTGCTTCAGCCAACTGTGTAGTTGAGCTGAGTACCTGAATGTTACCGAATCATAGATTCCAGGCCAAAGAAACTCTTAATATTTATTTTGTGATGATTATAGCTAGGGAAACTTCAGAGATGATTGCCATAAAGAAGTAGAAGTTTGTATAGGAAAATCTTATCAGGATGCAACAGAAGTTCAGAACGACCAAGCATCGAACTACTGCGAGGTGTAGAGTCGCTTCCGGTCTCATTATGTTTCGAGACACGAAGCTGAAAAGCAGAATAATTTGACATTACATTGGCCATTTTGTAATTAGAATTCTAAATATAATTTAGTTGTAAAAACAAGGTGGAAGACATCTTATTCAACCATATATGAGATATAAGAATATACGCAACAGAAATTAATAGAAAAGAAAAAATAGAGTAGAATTCTCCAAAGACATACAGATAACGACAAGTGAAATGATAACCAGATAAGTATATGATTGAGTAATTTCAAAAATGGTGCTGAGGGGTCTTGGATTATTTTACCTATTGAATAGGGTTTTCCCTCCCCAGTTTTTTTATACAACAGATAAGTATTTGAAAATTTTAAACGGAGAACAATGTGTAGCAAGGCAATTTAGAAAAATTGCCCGGATTACTGGCTGTCCGTACAGATTGACAACGACTCGAGACTTGGAGACGGAACGTCTCCAAACACAGATAAGTATCAGAAAATATACAAAACAGCCACTAATACGGATAATGTTCTTAAATTGTCTTATTACTACAATTTGTTCTCTATTTACAATTTTCAAATACTTATCTGTTGTAAGAAATATCTGAGGAGAAAAAACCCTAATGAAAAGCCAAAATAATTATATTATTACCGTGGGTAACAAAACTATTCCAGTAATAGGTAAAACAAAGTTTCAATGAAGACATCAAGAACGAAAATTGGGATCTTCTGACAGACATTATTCCCTAGTAACGAATTATATATAAGTAACACCTTTTCCACACATAGAGTATACGAAAGAATTTATATCCATGGTCGACTATATACAAAGCAAGAACTACACCCTTCTAAAATTATAGACGTAAGAGATAAAAGATATTATCGGAAAATACCACAGTTGTATATAGAAGTAAACAGGAAAAAGAGAATAACCAATCGTATCGGAAATACATAATAAACTAGACACCGAAATAGTATGCAAATTAAAAGAGAATTCGCTATAAAATACATAACCTCATTACAATGACCAAAAATAAATATACCTAAGTTGGTAAAGGCAAGAAATAAGATAAATAATAGAAGTAAAATACATGAAAACAAACACCTGGAAAGATTATCTCAAATTTATATTCAGACGCCCACCCTATCTTCAAGCGAACCGGAAACATCAGATATCACAATTGAAGAATAGACCAGCCTAAGCCTAGGGATGTAGATGAAGCGAAAACAAGGCTACAGGTAAGGATGAAATAGCAAACAAGATTCTAAAATAATGTGTAACAATTAATACAGTTCAGGAACAAAACTCTAAGATATAACAAAGTACCTAAAGAGTGGAAGACTAGCATATTAATCGGGCTGGTCAGAAAGGAAACAGAAAAAAAGGCGGAAAACTAAAGAGGACCATCTGTTGAACACCGAGCTAATAATTCCGATGAGGAAGATCTTACACGAAAGAAATAATTATAAACCACAGGAGTTAATCTGTCTTAGTGAGCGGGAAAAACCTTTCGGCAGAGTCCGGCTAACGGACTTGGTTCATCTTCATTACAATAGACAAATACTGCTAGATGTTATTAAAGTTATTAAAATAATTGAAGATATATGCAAGAACAACACTCAACATGCCAGAATAGATGGGCAGCTCCCAAAGAAAATAGAAACTGGCACAAGTATAAGACAGAGGGACTCCTTAAGCCCTCTAGTGTTGAAACACATAATGGATGAGATAATAAACACTGTGAAGATAAATAAATGTTATAATTTGGGGAACTAAGTAAATATGACTTAAGAAAGGTTAGTCCACAAGTTCAACACGTAGCAATGAAGCTAAATATGGTAATCTCAGATCAGAAAATAAAAATAGTTGTCATTAGCAAAAAACCGATCAGATGTAAGATAGAGATTGACGGTATAAGCATAAAACATACTATAGATCTGGGAATCACGTTGAAAAGCTACGGAGATATAGAAACAGAACTAATAGCCAAATAAGGGGATGTGGAGAAATAAACAAATAATAAAATCGATGTCTTTCACTTGATACTGTGAAACATAGTATATTGTTAAATCTCCATTATAACTTGTTAGGTCTCCATTTTAACCAGCTCTGTTAGTACATTCAAATATTGTAATGCCTCCCTGCCAGGCAATATCAAGGTATTCAGTTTCATCCTACTATAACCCATACGTGTTCGATAGTTGACACATTAGATGACTTATGCCAGATTCTAGTAAGACAGCCATTCTGACTGCAGTAGTATGTAGTCGGACGTTATCCAGCTGACAAATGGTATTTGATATGGTTTGTAGGTAGCGATATAAATAAAACCTGTTGCAGCACTTCTATAATATACCGCCCAGTCGTCAGATTACCATTGATGTGCCTTCGACAGCCAATTCTGTATTTCGTCTCATTAGGTATTCCAATTTAGTGGAGTTCTGCCTTATGGTGTGGCGTCACTAAAAAGGGCTCGGTAATTTCTAACCCGGTTCCATGCAATCTTTGATTTTTTGTCATCCTAGTAGAATATCCGTCCTACAGCAGCAACTAAATCACCGATCATGTGAAATATACTGTCCTCTCTATTTCTGTCTGCAAGAAGTCTGATATAGGTCAAATCTCTTCTTTGTAATAATTTAGTCGTCCAGACACTGCATGAAGCCGAGTCTTATAATTAGAGAACTTTCTCCAAATAATACTGTTCATCGATTGTCATTAATTCTTCTTGAACTTGCTAAGAAACCAAAACCAACCCTTTTTAGGGTTCCGTATATATAATATACGGATACCCTTATAATATCACTCCGGATTTTTGCCTCTGTCACATCACAGCAATTTTCTCCTAACCTAGTGGGCGGAAGAGGTTGAAATTTGGTATTGTAATGTTTTTATTTTCACACTCGGGTTCAGTTCAGTTCTTGGATTTATTTAAAAACACAGTTCAACTCACTCTAACGAAAACTGAATCCTCCTATCGCTATCTCTTCTTATTTATACATTTATCTTGGAATTGTCTGGTACGTCCACGAACCATCGGGAAATTCCATCACATTCTGGAAGCTTTAAAGGAATTCCCGGTAACGGCAGCGGTCCGCCGGTTGAGAGACAAACATTTCGGGTTCCCAGAATTTATCGGAATAATGTCCCTTCCATGAACTGGTTGATGGCCGATTGCACTAGCGGTCGGATGAATTCTCGTAACATTGCCCCCTCCTTAAGACCATTTCGTCCCGGAATGTCCCAGAATCCTTCCTGGTCTGACGATATTTGCAGGACTCTCCATTTCGACAACGGGAAGTTTGGTAGAAGTAACAATCAACGGTCTTCGAATCTGGGCTGCGAGTATTGAGACTGCATACCAGGATGTCGACGCCACTGAATCGAAAGATTGTTTCCATCATACTTCTCTCCACTCTCCAATTCAGTCCATCCAACCCGCAGGCTATCTTTGGGACCGCCAATTTCATCAGATTCTTCTCCATCATTACATTCCTCAATTCTACCAGAGTCTTCCAAAGATCGCTGTATGTTGGCTTGTCCTGCGAGAATGTTTTCGTTACCAAATAAAAGATGTCTCTGGTACCCACTGGTTGTTTATCTTCGAGATGAAGGACCTTCCCTACCGCTGGATCTTGCTCCCGCAGCTTCTGGAACTGGCCGTACTTTTTGGCAAACGCCTTGGCTATTCCTCTGGACATCCGAAGATCTCGAGCAACACAATGAGCCAGGGCATATTCTATGGGCACCTCAAACAGGTCTCGGGGTTCCTCTGTGGTCACGTCGTGCTGCACTTTCTGCCCATTAGAGTACAGTGCCATAAACTGTTCGAAGGTCATCTCGTCATGGGGTGGTTGGATGCTGCGGACTTGGGCTTGGTCATCTTCGCTGTCATGACTTCCGGCATAAGGGGCTAACCTGTTGAAATATACGACCTTTGGTTTTCCCCGAGGCAGCTTCTTTATTCTGTAGACAACATCGTTGATTTTCTTCACAAATTGGTACGGCCCCTCCCAAGATCTCTGTAGCTTGGGCGAATATCCACTACGACGTTGCGGGTTATACAACCAAACAAGATCATCAACTTGGAATCCTCCGCCCTCGGCTTTGATGTCGTAGGCTTCCTTCATTCGGGCACTGGCATTCTCGATGTTTAACCGGACTCGTTCATGGATGTCGTTCATCTTTTGACGTAGCTGGCTGACATAGTCTTTATCTGCGGTCTCTTCTCCTGGGGAACATCCAACTCGTCCCATAATAATACTGGCCGGGGTCTGACCCGTGGACTCGTGCACAGACGAACGATATGCCATTAGAAACAAGTGCAGATACTGGTCCCAGTCTCTTTGGTGATCAGAGACTACATTTGACAAATGGCGGTTAATGGTTCTATTCATCCGTTCTACCATTCCATCGAATTGCGGGTGTAATGCTGCCGTCCGTGTTTTATTGATCTTCAAGAGCTTGCAGACGTCTTGGAAAAGAGTAGACTCGAAGTTTCTACCTTGGTCTGAGTGCAACTCCAAGGGAACACCAAAACGACTGATCCATTCCTTGACAAGGACATCAGCAACGGTCAAGGCTTCTTGATTCGGCAAGGCATACGCTTCGGCCCATTTACTAAAATAGTCCATAACCACCATAATGTATTTATTTCCACAGTCGGATTCAGGAAATGGACCGGCAACATCAATGGCTATTCTTTCGAATGGACTGCCCACGTTATATTGCTTCATAGGAGCTTTTGGTCGCTTCTGAGGCCCATTACTTGCTGCACAAACCGTACATTTCCGGCACCACTCCTTAACATCTACTTGGCAGTTTACCCAATAGAAGCGTTCTCTCAACTTCCCCAGGGTTTTCGTTACTCCCAGATGTCCTCCAGTTGTACCGTCATGTAGTTCTCGCAAAACCTCTTGTCTCCTATTTTTAGGGACTACAATCTGCTTTCTGTCCTTGCCTTCCTCTGGGGTTTCCAGGACGCGCTTCAGAAGTCCATTCTTCAGGATGAGAGAGTTCCACTGAGCCCAGTACGACTTTATGGTTGGTGAGTATCGGGAAATCTCTTGCCACGTAGGTTTGCGGTCTTCTTCCTTCCACCGGATAACTTCTTTTAGATCTGGATCTAATTTCTGGTCTTTTTGGATCTCCGCAGATTGCCAATGGTCATCGATGGCGGTAGTTCTACCGAGAACAGCCCCTTTTTCTTCTGTTCGCTGACAATGTTTGCAATCATCAGGGCATGGTCTCCTCGATAGGGCATCAGCATTCTTGTGGCTTGTTCCAGCTCGATGTTCAGTCTCGAAGTCGAATTCTTGCAATCGCTCAATCCACCTGGCCACTTGTCCTTCGGGGTTTTTAAACTGCAAAAGCCACTTCAGTGCTGCATGATCAGTCCTCAGGAGAAATCTTTTACCATAGAGGTACTTGTAGAAATGTTCTACCCCCTTTACCACAGCCAGGAGTTCCCTGCGAGTAACGCAGTAATTCCGTTCAGGCTTGCTCAAGGTCTTGCTGAAATAGCCGATGACTTTCTCCTGACCGTCTTGGATCTGCGAAAGCACCGCACCAATTCCGACATTGCTTGCGTCGGTATCCAAAACGAAGTTTCCATCAGGCAAAGGATAACATTAAGACGGGGGCACTCGTCAATGCTCTTTTCAGTGTCTCGAATGATCGTTGGCATTCCTCGTCCCACTGGTACTGCAACTTCCCCTCTGTGAGTCTAGTAAGTGGCTTGGCGATGTTGGCAAATCCGGCGACGTACCGACGATAGTACGTGCATAACCCCAGGAAACTTCTTAACTGGTGGATATCTTTAGGTATCGGCCATTCCTGGACGGCTTTGATTTTCTGTTTGTCAACAGCTACTCCCTGTGCGGAAACTACATGTCCAAGATATTGTACCTCTTCTTGGAACAGCTGAATACTTCTTCGAGCTTAACTTTAGTCCGGAACTTCGAAGTCGCCGAAATACCTCTTCCAGGTTCCTCACGTGGTCTTCAAAAGATTTTCCAACCACGATAATGTCGTCAAGCCCTTTTAACACTGTTTCCATCAATCTTTTAAACTTCGCTGGAGCATTACATAGTCCAAACGGCATCACCGTGAATTGATAAAGTCCTGAGCCGATGGTAAAAGCAGTCTTTTCTCGGTCTTCCTTAGCAAGTTCCACCTGCCAATAACGGCTCTTCAAGTCCAGGGTGGAAAACATCTTCGATCCAGCCAACGTATCTAGGGTATCGTCTATTCTTGGAAGGGGATAGCTGTCTTTCTTTGTAGCGTGGTTTAATTGCCGATAGTCCACGCAAAATCGAGTCGAACCATCTTTCTTTTTAACCAAGACAACTGGAGAAGCCCAAGGGCTGTTGGATGGTTCAATAACACCTTCTTCCTCCATCTCGCGGACTATCCTGTCGGCTTCTTCTCTTTTAGCAAGGGGTAGTCTTCTCGCCGACTGTCGAATAGGTTGAGCGTCCCCAGTATTAATTTTATGTTTCACCAGATCAGTTCGTCCTCTTTTGCCATTCCCTACATCGAAGATATCCTGCTAATTTCTAACGATGTCCCTCAATTTTGCTCTCTGGTTTGGTTTCAAATTCTTAGATGAATCAGTGATGAGTCTTTCCAGTTCCTCAGATAGTTTACCTGGTGGTATTTCTGCATGCTGTGTGCTTCTGACTACAGAGGAAACTGTTGAACAATGGCCCAAAGTTGTTCCTTTCTTTAGCACAACCGAGTAAGGATTCAGGTTCATTACTCTTACTGGAACAATATCCCTGGCACGAAACAGAGTCTTCCCCAGTGCGACTCCTCTGCCTACATTTCCGTCATTAAGTTCGGAATAAAACATCATTACTGTTCCAGCTTGAGCTTTCCCATCTAAGCAAGCATCTATAATGATTTCAGCTCTTTCCGGAACATTGACATCCTCTGCTAAGATGGCTCGAAGCATTATGTCATCTTTTCATCATTCACTCGCAGAATTCCATCTTTGAAGTTTAACTGGAATCCCTTGGAGCTCATGACATCCATTCCAAAGATTACTTCGTCTTCGATATCTGCCACTAATGCCCGATGTAGGAAGGTTGTGTTTCCCAAGGTCATTTCAACCTCTATTTCACCATGGATTTTCGCTGATTCTCCTTTCGCTGTTCGCAGTTGTCATTTTGTTGGTTTTATCATCGTATCTAAAACGACGTTGGGCCTTATTACTGTTTTCGTCGCACCAGTATCCAGCAGCATTGCAAATTGTCTCCTATTAATAAGGCCATCTACGAAGACACTGTTAACGTGGTTGCGTAGCGAAGCGACATATGCGTTGGTAGTTGACACTTGTTTGCTACAGGTCGACGATTGTCCCTTTACATAGGAATTCTTTAGTTTTCCCGGCGAGGAAGTCTGCACTCCGTTGCTCTCCTTGCAACGACTCTGGACATGTCCTACCTTACGACACTTCCGACATCTCACTAGTCCTTTTTTCGGTAAGGACTTCTTCTATTATCTTTCTTACAGAGGCTTCATCGTTTCCGCCATCTTCGGATTCTCCGTCAACGATTCGGACTCTGGCTTGACCTCTGCAGGTATTTTTTGCAGCCTCGAATTCTAGAGTTCGAGCCAGTGCATCCACTAATTGAGTCGGTCGAGCTAGGGTCAATGCTTGTCTGGCTTCGTGGTCCAGAAGTCCATCCAAAAATGCTTGCACTGCTAACCTTTCTATTACATTTTCTGGTGTGGCTGGGTAGGCAAGGCGAACCAGACGGGCAATGTCAGCTTCATACTCTTGTAGGGATTCAGTTGATCTCTGGTGGCGATTTTTCAATTGGGAGTGGTAGACGTGCTCCAAATGTGTCTGACCATACCTCAGTTCTAAATGTTTGACCAGTTGTTCGTAGTCTTCTTGCTCCGAGGTATTCAATGTTTGTAAGATATCTGTAGCATTCCCTCTTAAGGCTAGGGTTAATGCGATTGCCTTCTCCTCTGCCGACCATCCGTTTAGCTTAGCTCCAGCCTCGAATTGGCGACGATAATTAGTCCATGATGATTTTCCATCAAATTGGGGAGGTTTCATTTTCTGTCTTGTCCCCTCGAGGCCAATTTTTGAATCCACTACCTCCAGACTGCTTCTGCTTTCGGTCTTTGATGGTGTTTCTCCCCTTTGTTTTGCCACTACCTGTTCTTTTATTTTGGTGATCTCGCCTTCCATTATCCGTTTTAACTCTTCTATGCGCGTTTCGTTTTTAACTGTCGTCTGACTCAGTTCTTCGACTATTGTTTGCTTTAGTTCTTCCATCCGGGTTTCATATTTGACCGTCGTCTGCTTCAGATCTTCAATTCGGGCTTCATTTTCGACTATTTTCTCTTCTAGCACTTCTGAATTTTTTTCTACCATGTTTTTCAAATTTTCTTCTAGGGATTTAGAATTTTCCAGTAATTGGGCTTCTAAGTATTCTTTCAAGGTTTTAGAATTTTCCATTAGTTTGTCTTCTAGGACTTTAGAATTTTCTAGTAATTTATCTTCTAAAGCCTCTTTCAAGTTTTCAGAATTTTCTAGCAGTTTGTCCTCTAGCGTCTTTTCTTCTAAGGACTTAGAATTTTCTTGTAATGTTTGTAGCTTACCCTCTAATGTCTTGGAATTTTCTAGCAATTTATCTTCTAGGGTTTTAGAATTTTCTTGTAATGTTGGTAGTTTATCTTCTAAGGCCTCTTTCAAATTTTAGAATTTTCTTCCATTTGTTTTAATAGCATGCTCATGTCCCCAGTACCAGAAATCTCAAACAAATAGGTATCGGGATCGTTACTTTCATTTATTAGAGCATCTCGTAGCCGTTGTAATAATTCACTTTTCTTTCCAGTAATTTCTAAATCCCTTTCCTCCAGTTCTTTTTTTAAGTCCGTCACTTTCAATTGGTCCAAACTCACTGTTTTAAACATTGTCTGTCTATTTATTGTTCACTTCAAAAAGTTCCACAAATACACCGCACACCTGTCACCACTGTAATGTTATTTTCACACTCGGGTTCAGTTCAGTTCTTGTATTTATTTAAAAACACAGTTCAACTCACTCTAATTTATTTCCACTACTTTAACACAAATTCACAGAAACTACTATTTACATTTTATCTTAACTATGCGATACGACCGACGAAAACTGAATCCTCCTATCGCTATCTCTTCTTATTTATACATTTATCTTGGAATTGTCTGGTACGTCCACGAACCATCGGGAAATTCCATCACGTTCTGGAAGCTTTAAAGGAATTCCCGGTAACGGCAGCGGTCCGCCGGTTGAGAGACAAACATTTCGGGTTCCCAGAATTTATCGGAATAATGTCCCTTCCATGAACTGGTTGATGGCCGATTGCACCAGCGGTCGGATGAATTCTTGTAACAGTATCAATGTATAGTTTGGTGACCCGATCAGGGGTACATTTGGTAATAGAAGAAATTTTGATGGCCCCCCCCCCTGATCTAAACTTTTGAAAAAAATAATAAATATAGAGCGTTGCCCGCACTTTACAGGAAAAAATAAGGAGAAGCCATTAATATTAATTTTGAAGGGCAAATTGTAGAATTAAATGAAAATTTAAAAATAAAAAAAAATTCAAACGCATCATGTAATACATCAAATGAAAGGTCTCATTCTGAGGAACACAAATATATTTTTTTCATATTTTAAAAAAAATTAGATAAAAAGATATTAACGAAAATATACCAAAATTTACGCATTCCGCCCCCCCCTCTTATCTCCGAAACTATAAAACATAAAGTTTAAAAAAAATAGAAATATAGGGTCTGATCTGAAGTTTACTGGAAAAATAAGGAGAAACCTCTACTTTTAATTTTGGGAGGTAAATTACAGGAGTAAATGGAAGATATAAAATTAAAATTGTTTCTAACCCATCATGTAATATATCAAATGAAAGGGCTCATTATGACGAAAACAACTATATCTTTTTCATATTTTTAAAATCAATCAAGTATATTAAAAAAATTTTAAAAATTACCCTTTTCCCCTTTATTCCCCAAACTATAAGACCTAAATTTTTTGTTTACAGAAAAAAATATGAAGAAATCCCTAATCTTAATATTGGGAGCCAAATTATAGAATGAAACGGAAAATAAAAAAAATATATTTTTAATGCATCATGCAATATATCAAATGAAAAGGCTCATTATGAGGAATACAAATAGATATTTTTCATATTTTTTAAATTAATTGTCTGCAAGTTATTAACATAAAGATATAAAAAATTCTCATTTCTCGCTTTATTTCCGAAATTATACTACCTAAAATTTTGAAAATAATTAGGGGTACTGGGGCTCACTTGAAATTTATAAGAAACATTATTAGAATAAAAATCAATTTTCAAACGCATCTTGTAATATATCAGATAAAAGGCTCATTATGTGAATTACAAAGATATCATAGTTTTAAACCATTTGTTTTAAAGTTATTAACAAAAATATTAAACATCGAATTAATTCCCACTTTAGAAACTACACTATTTAAATTTTGAAAAATATATTTTATTTGTATTTTTAAATAATTTGAATTACAGATATAATAATTTATAATTTAAAACTTGACCTATTTTGTCCTTTATCTTCCACTCTACAGAGCTTCAAAATTAAGACAGTAGGTTATAAAAGGCTTGAATGAAAGTTTATTAGTAAAATAAATCTTTAATGTTAATTTTTGGGGGCCAAATTAGTAAATTAAATACATATGTATTCTTATAAAAATCAAGCGAATCCTGAAGCAGATAAAATAAAAAGTTTATATGTGGAAAATCAATGTGTATATTTTTTATAAATTTAAAACGCTTCCTTTAATAAAAGAATTTAGGGTAAAAATAAGAAAATGCACATCATTCCCTGCTGGTCTGAAACTGGAATATTAGAATTTTGAAGGTGACACTTGACCAAATTATTATTCTGTTTTCGATAACGTGTAATTGACGGAAATGGTGATGGCTGGTAAATTTTTCGTTTTAACTTCGACACAAAAGGAAACTTATCCGAAACAATCGATAAATACTATTGGACTAATCTAAAATCCTTAGTTTTTAAGCGAAAAAAGGTAACCATCTGATAAAACAGGAATGGTTTAGTTAGAAATATCATCTCTCCTAGAAAAGATAGGTACCATAACAAGTATCTAAAAACTGAAGTGAAGAATAAAAAAAGAAAACATTTTTTAAATATTTCTTTTGAGATTAGACATAAAAACAAACATTTTGCCTTTAAATAAATATTGATATGCAAGGTGTTTTTGGTACTCTAGTAGACATGAGTACTTATCATTCAATATCAATAAATGTACCTTTTATATTTGATAAAATTAACACATCTTTTCCATATGCCCCACTTCAAACTGAGAATTAGTGATACGTAGTGGGGGAAGTATATCTAATTGCCTGCACTTTAATGGTACTACTGTAGAGGAAGGCACTTCTGTTTCCGGACAGTATGACATTACCATTAAATAGTCGAATTCGAGATGAGTGATATAACAATGGTATTATAAATTACTTTTATGTTTCTTTGGGCAATAACACCACAATCGAAATAAAATGACGTATATTGAAGGAAAACCAAAAAAACATAAAAGTAAACAAGAGTATGCCACAAATAACGTTTAGAAGACAAATGGTATTATATCTAAAAAGTTATTTAAAATATCTTACCTTCGCTTTTACCGATGAAAATATGTCCATTCCCAATTAAAGGAAAACCATATGGTCCTTTAAGTTTTGCTGCAGCAATATAAAGGCGTCTCCTAGACCAGTAATAATATATAATTAGCACACCTAACGCTGTTAAGACAAGTGCAGGAGTGAAAGACAAATGCAGCATCCTGAAAATAAAATAATTCTATACAATAAAATTAGCCGTAGCTACATGGAAAACAATCATAATTTTAATCTGATAATTCATATGCATCAAATATCGGAACTACCTCTTTTAGTAAACGTATTTAAATATATTTTCTATATAATATGCTGAGGATAATGGACTCTAAGTTAAATGTTTAAGTGTGTTAATGTGAATGTATGTAACTGATCTTTTATTTTCTTTTCTTTAGTAAAACTTAGAAATATATTTTACCTTTCAATAAGACCAAGATTTGAATTTTAGGTGATATGTCTGGGTCTACGACCTATTAATTTTGTATACCATCCAAACGAGACTATCTTAAGGATTTAGGCAAAGAGCTCGTGGTCTACCTGACTAACCCCTTTCCCGTAAATCTGGATTATTAACTCCTGACGTGAAAAGAGCGATGTTTTAAGATTTAAGGTATCTGTAGATATGTGGACAGATTTTAATGTTTTTTTTTCTGTTCTGAAAGCTCAATTCCTACTCGACAAAAGGGTCTTACTAAGAATTTTTTTATTGTTTTTAAACGACTGGGCTGACAGATCGTGATGATATTTTTTTTTGGTTGTTTTAATTGGTCCCTGTATGGTTTAAATTCAGAATTCGACCAGATAGGGGGCACGACAATCGGCAGCATCTAACCAGGTGTAACTATTTGCATGAAATTATTTGTGTGAGTTTGACTACTAGTCTCAGATATGTAATTTCAAACGTAATAAATCAGGAATATGAGGTTAAGTAGTAAAAGAATTTCTTAACAATTTTAATGCGAACATTCACGGGAAAATATCTGATTTTAGAGTACCTAATTGCTGTTCCAAACAACTAGATTTATGTTTGCTTTGGTATTCTTTATTCCTTTACTTCAACTTTGTTACAAGACATATAATTCTATTCTCTAATCATGTCATCTTTATGACAAAAGCTACAATTTTCAAACCTTTCTTGAAACTGACCATCGAGCAGTAATTTGTTACCTTTGACAGCCGTTTTTTGAACCCAGAAATGTTTATTAGAATCTCCTAGTACCCAAACCGGTCCGTTCCAAAAGTTCGACAAGGTAATTATGCGACCATAAACACCCTTGGCAGTTACTTGTTAAAGATTTTTAGTGTCGGGGGAATTTAAATTCAGCCAGGCTTCACGCGGCTGCGTTATCATCCCTTTTTTTACAAAAAAAGATTCTCCCAGAAGGGTACAATTATAATGTTTTAATTTGCAGATGTTTAAGCCTAAAAGATTGCAAACCTATTTTGAGGATTTTCAGTCATTAAAGCTTCCCATAAAATTGCTGACTTGCCCCTCCCCCCTCACCCCGGGGACCAAAAAAAACCTGATTCGTCCCTCTCTCTAGGATAATTTTTGTTGATTTGCCCCCCTTTAGGACAATTTTTTTCTAATTTTCCCCTATCTTAACCAAAAGCTGGGTACGCCCTTGGTCATGGGGAGAGTATACTCATAACTTGTTCTCACAAGGTTGCAATTCTGAAGGAATGTTTTTACTTGAGTTGAAAAGATATGTCAACAAAAGCGTATTCTGGTAGTTGCAAGTGTCTGCCAAATGGGTAATATTTCTGAGGATTGATAAAAGTGCGAGAGCAACCGTTTTTTACGAGTCCCAATGTCAGAAAGAGAGGATGGCTAAATACTATGATAATGCAGTTAGCAGACAGCCGACAAAACCAGATTTTTTTAAATATATTATTTTAAGGTATCAAATTTTATATTTCTTTAAATTTCATGACAGGATGTAAATTTTATTGTTTTCAGGCAAATAATAACGTCTACATGTAACAGAAATTTTACTAATTGCTCTCATAAATAACACCATGTGCTTATTCGGTATTTACTGCATAAACTAGAAAATTATGGGAATTTTGTTATTTTTCTACAACTCAGTGATGACTAATAAAATTGTGAATTATTTTCAGGGTACTGACCTCCTCTGGGACATATGCCTCTTTTTATCTAAGTTTAAAATGATGTTTTCTACGAATTTTCCAGCAACTTCAATTTGTTTTAGCATATAATTCTCTCCGTGGACTCATGCCTTTTATAGTAATTAATTTTTTTGTTTACTTTAGTTTAGTAAAACAAGGACCATTATCCATTTGCAGCTCTTTTGTCAATATTTTTCAAAGCTTTTTAAAATTAATAATTTTATGTTTTTATTTGGCATTAAGGAAGGACGCAAGATGTAAAGACCGACATCTAGGATTTTCGGGGAAAAGAATGACACCTCGAAGAGAGTATTAAGGAAGGAATTAGAGCAACGTACTATTTTTTGACATTATCACATAATGTTTTCAAACCTTCAGTCCCTTGCAACCTTGTAACAGAAAATTGGATTTGCAACCAGGGGCATATCCAGAGTTCTCCAGAGCTTCCGAGGGGGGATGCCATACTTCAGGAAGGCGATCTCGTACTAAGTTGCCCCAAATAGAGGGGATGTGGTTTTTGTATGGTTTTGAAGCAAATTAAAAATGGTTTAAGCCCATATAGGTATTTTCCAGATTCTTGAAGTTACATTCCCTCATTTTAGTTTTAAATTCACTAATTTAGGGGCACTCGCGGAGGGCGATCACCCCCATGCCCTCCTGGATCCGCCCCTGCTTGCAATCGCCAGAATACTTAGGAAGGTTACTAATCTTTTTAAATCTATTAAAAACGTTTTTTCTTCTAATTTCAACCTTGCAATGTGAATTACTGTCTTTGTGATAACTGGCATATGAGTTGACATTTTTTTTACGCTTAAAGATCTATAAATTAACATATTAAAATAGTAGCCTTGTGAAAGAGCATTAAAAAATGCCTTGTAACATTTTCAAAAATTTAAGGGCTCATGACTCAACCGCGTGAAGCTGCTAAATATTGTTGTAAACTCCCTGGGTTCAATTAATTAATTTTAAAACTAACTAACTGCTGAAAGTCGAGAAAACTTGTTTGGCGCCATTTCGAAAATTCCAGTCCAACTTTTTATTAACCCAGCGATTGATGTCTCATCGGAATGAAGCCAGGGCCGGCTTAGGTAAATTTCGTAACACTGCCCCGGTTTAATTCTGATCGTCCTGGTCAGAAACATCCTCTCCATGATAGGGAGCGAGTCGATCTAAATGAACCACCTTCAACTTAGCCCTGGGGTTTCGACGGATACGGTAGACCAGATGATTAATCATCTTGACCACCTCGTATGGAACATTCCAGACGGGTGTAAGCTTTGGAGATTTACCTTTGCTCCGTTGGGGGTTGTACAGCCAGACTTTCTCCTCTCTTGGAACCCGACTGAATTGGCTTTGAGGTTATATTGCGTCTTCATCCGGTCACTGGTAGCCAACATCTGCGTTCGGTCTAATTCGTGTATTGTCAGCATGTTATGTCGGAGCTGGTCGCCATAATCGTTGATGTCTTGCGAAGGTTCTTCTGGGGAGCCAAAAGCCAAATCGCAGGGTAATCGCAGTTCTTTTCCGAATAGGACCCTGGCTGGGGTCAGGCCTGTACTATTATGTACGGCTGAGCGATATGCCAACAGGAATAGGGGAATATGCTCATCCCAATCACGTTGGATATTGCTGACGACCTTGGATAGGGGTTGTTCCAAGGTCCTGTTGACTCTTTCCACCATTCCGTCTGACTGTGGGTGCAATGGTGTTGTTTTCGTTTTCCTGACCCCCCACATAGTACAGACCTTCTGGAATACATTCGAAGTTACGACCCTGGTCTGAATGTAGTTCCATTGGGACGCCAAACCTGCTGAATAGCTGTTCTACCAGCACCGTCGCTACTGTGGCTGCCTCTTGGTTGGGAATCGCATACACTCAGGACATTTACTAAAGTACTCTATTGCGACTAAAATGTATTTGTTCCCCCTCTCACTCTCGGGAAATGGGACGCCCATATTGTACTGCTGCTTCGAAGTAACTTACCCAGTAGTACCGCTGGCGAACTTTGTCTAGGGTTTTATTCATACCCAGATGACCACCGGTAATCCTATCATGTTCTTCGGTCAGGATGGCTGGTACCTTTTTCTTTGGAACTACTAGTTGGGACTTGGTGTCCCGACCGTCAGTGCTTTCCAAAATTCGCTTGAGCTACTCTTAGAGAGTCCCATTGGGCCCATAACGATTTCAGGACGCCCGAGTATCTAGCTACTTCGTCCCATCGTGGCCTGGGTGTCCCTCTCTTTTTGAGTGACAAGATTGGTTCGATGTCTGGGTCAACCATTTGGTCCTGGATGCACTGTTCCGTTGTCCAGTCTTCATTGGTCTGCACTCGGATCTGTCTGATATAGATACCCCCACGCTGTTCCGTCCTCAGACAATGTCCGCATTCTGCTCTACAGGGTCTTCTGGATAGGGCATCCGCATTATTGTGCAAACCTGCAAACCTGGCCAGTTGTACTTGCGGTGTTTTCATGTCCAGCAGCCATTTGAGGGCGGCATGATCTTTTCGGATTAGGAAATGACGACCATATAGGTATTTGTGGAAATGGTCTACCGCCCTTATTATTGCAAGAAGTGCTTTTCTGGTGACGCAATAATTTCTTTCCTGTTTCGAGAATCCACGGCTGTAGTACTCGATCACCCTCTCTTCACCATCTTGCACCTGGGATAGGATGGACCCCAACCCTGTGTTGCTGGCGTCGGTGTCTAAGATGAACTGTGTAGGGAATACTAGGATTGGGCTGGATCATAGTGCTACCTTCAGTCGTCTGAATGATTTTTCGCAATCCTGATTCCAACGGAAGGTCTCTTTCTCAGTGGTCTGCCGATGTAGAGGCGCGGCAATGGTGGCAAATCCCTCAACAAACCGCCTGTAGTATGAACAGAGCCCCAAGAAACTTTGGAGTTGATGCTTGTCTCTTGGGACTGGCCAATCACGAATGGCTTCTATCTTGTCCTCGTTGGTGCGGATTCCTGACTCGGAAACGACGTGGCCCAAAAACTCTAGTTCTTTTTGGAACATGGAACACTTCTTAGGGTTGAGTCTCAGGTTGGCGTTCTTAATTCTGGAAAATACTTCGCCCAGGTTACTCAGGTGGTCGTCGAATGTATGACCCATCACCAGGCTGTCGTCGAGGTATACTAAGGACGTTCTCCATGTAAACCCGCTCAATACATACTCCATTAGCCTCTCAAACGTAGCGGAAGCGTTACATAACCCAAGAGGCATGACCGTGAACTGAAACAGCCCTTTGCTGGTGGAGATCGCTGTTTTCTCTCTGTCGTTTTCGTGGAGACCAACCTGCCAATATCCACTCTTCAGGTCTAGTGTGGAGAACCAACGGGAGCTTGCTAGTGAGTGTCATCAATCCGGGGTAGTGGATAGCTGTATTTCTTCGTGACACCATTCAGGTGGTTCCATCCTTCTTTTTAACTAGCTCAACGGGAGCAGACCATGGGCTGATGGATGGCTCAATAACTCCATTCTGTAACATGGACTCGATGTTTTCCTCGACTGCCTGTTGTTGCCCCAATGGTAGTCGCCTAGGTCATATTCTGATGGGCCGAGCCTTACCGGTATCTATTTGATGATGTTGGTACGACCGGTGGTCCATCTTGACTGTTAAAAATTTGCCAGTGCTTCGTGATAAACTGCTTGGCTTTCTTCTGTTCCTCTGGTGTAAGGTGTGTCAAGTGGTCAGCAACCTGTTGTAGGATTTCTTTACTGGGCCCTGTCTCCTTCACTTCCTCGCAATTCCTCTACTGGCTCTAAACAAGCTATTTCTTGACCATTGGCAATTCTGATATCGTTGTTGGACAGATTCAGGACTCTAATTGGTATATCTCTGAGTGTACGGGCTCCACCATTCCAACGCAGCTCCCATGAATAATCTGTTCCAGTCGACCGGGAAATCTGGCTGAAGATTTTGCTTCAATTTTTATCGACGTTGCTGAGCTGCTGACGGGCCGTGTCAATACAAATTCTGTTGTCCCCCATCTGCAGTACTATATCTGCCTCACTCTGTATTGACATGGACTCGCCGGTGACCGTTCTGAGCTGGATGTTGTTGGTAACTGGCCGGATTTCTGATGCTCTCAAAACCGTGGACTTGGACTTGCCGGGATGGTAAAATGGTCATTTTACCATCGATCCCGGCAGGGATCAGTTATCAACTACGCGGATGAATTCCCGGAAACCACCTAAAACATATATATATATATATATATATATATATATATATATATATATCATCATCATCATCATATGCAGCTAATTTCGACCATTATTTTATGATGTAGCGTCTCTTACATATTCGTTTCGCAAATCTCTCCATGTTGTTCTGTTGTACGATTTTGGGACCAGGTTATGCCTGCTATTTTCTTGATGTCATAGTCACATCTTACATTGGGGCGTTTCCTTGGTCTTTTAACACCCCTAGGATACCATTGTGTGATTTTTGTTGACCACCTATTATCTTGTCTTCTTGCCAAATGTCCTGCCCATTGCCACTTCAAAGATTTCACTCTGTGGATAACATCTATTACCTCGGTTTTGTTCCTTATCCACTCTGTTCTCTTCCGATCTCTTCTCGTTATTCCGATCATGCATCTTTCCATAGACCTTTGTGCTACTTGAAGTTTTCTTGTAAGTTCGGTTTTCAGAATCCAGGTTTCACAACCGTATGTCAGTACTGGTAGAACACACTGATCAAAGACTTTCTTCTTAAGGCGGAAGATAATGGACTTTCTTCCAAACGTCAACCATGCAATGCAAGTTTGATCCTTCTGTTTATTTCTGGTAGTAGCGAACCTGATATGTGTATTAATTGAAATAGGATATATATATATATATATATATATATATATATATATATATATATATATATATATAAATTATAAAAGTATTTAATAGACTCTCTAAAATTATAAGTTCTAATATTATATTTTATCCAATAGTTTTATAACATTGTAATTCATAACACCTTTTTTTCGTATAATGTAATATTATAGTTTTCTTTCAAATTGTCACGTACTATATCTTATTTCATATTTTAATCTTTCATATTATATTACTTTCGTCTTGTATTGATAAAATCTGCACATCTGCTGTTTTGACTTCACAGAATTTATTTCCTTTTCATTGTTTAAGTTTATATACAGTCAGCACATTATTTCTTATAAATTGTTATTCACGACCTTCAGTCCGGCAGATGATTTAGTTTAATTCTAGTGTTAATATTATTGTACTCAAATTTATCAAGTATTAAAGTTAGTTATTTAATAAATATATTTTTTAAAAAGTCATTTTGAAAAGAAGTGATATAAAAAGTGGCGCAGTCAGTAGGATTCCAGAACGTTACTAGAACCGGCGAACGTGCTTAACTGGTAGCGGCGGATCCTAATCCCTTGTAGAAAGAAAGAACCTCTCGAGACGCCCCAACTGTAACCGCAGAACAAGGCAACTAACTACAACTGCAGAACACGGCAGCATCGATGTCCCATTTAATGTGAGTACAAACAGGAATCATCTCGCAATTTTAATTTTACCAATAATTTCTGTTCGGACGACCAAATAACCCGAACCATATATTTAACCATACCAATTTTATTTTTGTACTTTATATTTTTGAATTTCTAGATGTACTTTATTTTATTTGTTACCATACTTTGTTTGCAAATAGTGTACACTAACTATCTTCCTCCATTATATGTTTTATTGTTTTTCGTAACAATCTGAAAAATCTATGGCAGTTTAACCAATTTATACATTTATTTTGAACAAATTTTATTTTTGCTTAAATTTTTCAATTATCCCATTTAATAAATTTAAAAAATGGCACAACAATCTCCCAGAGACTGCTCTGAACACGAGCCCTATCGGCTATCCGAAATATTCTCGATCGTCCCAGAGTTCGAAGGAGATCAGATCTCCTTGGGAACATTTATTAATGCGTGCGACTGTGCTTACAACATGTCGACGGGCGATCAAAGATACATTTTACTTATCCACATCAAAAATAAATTAAAAGGCAGAGCGGCCCAACTAATAAATTCGCGTAACCCCGCGTCTTATTTAAAATTAAAACAACTTTTGAATCTTCATTTCGGAGATTCCAGGGATTTGACGTCCCTGATACAAGATCTACAACGCCTTCAGCAACTATCCCACGAGTCGCCACTTACTTTCTACAACCGACTACAAGTCCTAACAGCAAAAATGCACGCCAATATTCAAAAGGCATCCAATTTAAACGCAGACCAAAAGGTCGCACAAACGAGTCTAATAGACACTATGGCGCTTAACACCCTTCTAACCGGGTTGGAACCGCGTCTCGGACAAATTATCCGTACCGGCAATCCAAAAGACCTTTTAGAAGCCAATGTAAGAATCAGACGCGAACTACAGTTATCGTACTTTGAGAACCAGAAAACTACAAAACAAATTCCCCCGAGGCCCAACCAATCTTTCCGAAGGCCTAACCCTCCAAATAATAAGTGCTTATCTTGCGGTAGACTCGGACACATCGCGTCCGAATGTTGTTCCCAAAATTACCAAGCACCCGTTTACAATAACAATAACGGCAACAACAACTATATGAGACCAAACCCTTTCACTAATAATGGTTCCCAAAATCAGCCTTCACAATTTCGGCAAAACAAACCCCCACAATTTCGGCAGAATCAGCCAACCTTCAGGCAAAATCAGTCACCTTTTAGACAAAATCAATATCCTAATCAACCAAGACAATTTCAACAAAATATGCAACAACCCCGTCAGTCAGTGATTTAAAAGAATCCTAATTTCCAGCAGAATCCAAACAGGGCACATCATTTAAGTTGCACAAATTCTTTCAATGATTACAACGATTATTATACAGCTAATAATCACCCATATGAAGATTATCATACAGCTGATATTCAAAGAAATTACGACTATTATACAGATAATAGTTATTCATACGACACAGGAAATAATAGTTATCATACTGCTGATAACTTCGGCGAACAAACTGATGATTTGGACCCACTAGAAAATCAGAACTACCAGGATTTTCTTTCTCTCCCAAATCCAGTTCATCCACCGGACATAACAACCAACATCACATCACAAATAAAAACAATGAATTTAGACGACATGAATCGGAACGCAAACTTCCCGGAACAAACGTTCCTGTAACTACCCTTCACACTGTCAACCCCAAAAACTTATACTAATACTACATAAACGACGCTACTGGTCAATACAAATTGCTTATAGATACAGGCGCAGGAATTTCAATTTTCAAAGAGCAAACTGTCAAAAACTTTCGTCAAAGATTCCAAGAACATGTAATTATTCAGGGCATCACTGATCAAAAAATTTCAATTTTTCAGTCAACACTTGTACCATTTGCTCCTGGTAACCCCCACAAGGTTTTTATTTGTAATCTCGACATCGACTTTGACGGCATTTTAGGTTTAGATTTTTTGGAACATTACGAATGCGTAATAGACTTAAAATCTAAGCAACTTAGAACAAATTTTAAAGATATCGCTCTTCACAAGGTCCCTACCTTGCCTTCTTCAGATATCGCATCTCCAACAATTCCCAACACACAAAAACCCAATAATTTCCCGAACTATATTTCTATAGAACCCCGCACCGAAAAAGTATGTAAACTGCGATGTCACCTTGCTAATACCGACGCTGTTCTACATACTATCGAAAAAGAAAAAGTCAGATTACCCAATTCCTTGGTATATGTAAACCAAAATGGCGAATTCCTCACTTCAGTTATAAACGCCAACGCCATCAAAAATACAATTAATTTCGACAATTTCACTATAGAACCCCTTACTCAAACACAACCCTGCTTCAATTTTAACAACTCTTATGACTTGAACCAGTTGACAGAAACTTATTAATTCGACAACAACTCAGAACAGATCACTTAAACGTTGAAGAAGAAGATATGATTACGAGCCTTTGTCTAGACTTTCAAGACATATTTTTTTAGAAGGCGACGCATTATCTTTTACAAACGAAATCAAACATTCGATCGAGACAAATAACTCCAGACCCATCTATACCAAATCTTATCGGTACCCGCAGGTCCATAAAGAAGAGGTTAAAGAACAAGTCAGTAAAATGCTTTATCAAGGCATCATTCGTCATTCTATTTCCCCTTGGTCTTCCCCAGTTTGCGTTGTTCCCAAAACATTAGACGCCTCAGGCAAGCAAACAAAAATGGCGTGTCGTCATTGACTACAGGAAACTGAATGAAGTCACAGTCGACGACAAATACCCCTTGCCAAACATCTCCGATCTTTTAGATCAACTTGGCAAATGCCAATATTTTTCCACATTAGATCTCGCCTCCGGTTTTCAGCAGATAGAGATCTATTCTAAAGACATCCCCAAGACAGCATTTTCAGTCGAAAACGGCCATTACGAGTTTGTTCGTATGGCGTTCGGTTTAAAGAACGCCTCGTCCACATTCCAACGTGTCATGGACAATATCCTCCTTGGAATACAAAATGAACGTTGTCTAGTATACATGGACGATATCATTGTATACTCCCCAACGATTCACGAACACATTTAAGATTCAACCAGTCAAATGTGAGTTCTTAAGAAAAGAGGTAGCGTAT
Source organism: Octodonta nipae (assembly GCA_034190945.1). NCBI lineage: Eukaryota > Metazoa > Arthropoda > Insecta > Coleoptera > Chrysomelidae > Octodonta > Octodonta nipae. The sequence goes on from CM067219.1 coordinate 58,426,529, forward strand.
CTTGGTCATCTAATTACGAAACAAGGTGTAAAACCGAACCCCGAAAAAATCAGTTGTATCCAAATCTTCCCAGAGCCAAGGAACCCGAAAGATATCAAATCTTTCTTAGGATTGGACGGATACTATAGAAGATTTATTCCCAATTTCGCTAAAGTATCCAAACCTTTAACAAAACTGCTTCAAAAGGACACTAAATTCTTCTCTGATTCCGATTGTAAGGCAGCATTCAATGATTTAGAGAAAGCTCTCATCTCAGACCCCATCCTTATCTACCCAAATTTTGAAGAACCTTTTCTTCTCACCACAGACGCCAGCGCTTTCGCGATTGGTGCAATCCTTTCCCAAGGCCCAATTGGAAAAGACCTTCCGATTGCTTATGCCTCCCGCACTTTGTGTACCGCCGAAACCAGATATTCCACCATTGAAAGGGAATTGCTTGCCATTGTGTGGGCAGTCAAAGCCTTCGTCCACCGCCCGCTTACGTGGCTTTTCTCAATCAAGGATTCAGGGAGTAGACTTGCTAGATGGCGACTGACGCTGGAAGAGTACAATTATAAAATTGAACATAAACCAGGCAAGATAAACAGAAACGCCGATGCTCTCTCGCGAATCAAAGTCAACCACTTCCAACAAATCGCGAATTTTCAGTCAAAAATCAATGCCTTCAATGACACCGACTCAGAAGACGAACCCGAACCCGAACCTGAACTTACTGACGAACACCTTACTAACGAATTTAATAAATTTGTTGACTTATATAAAACAAGATCAATAATTGACTATTCAAAGATCGAAACTACTAATTCCCAACTTCTGGACAAACCCCATAAACAAATTATTTCATTTTTCTGGCAAAACAAGTTAACTGATCTACACGAACGAATCATGGACGATATTTTCGAAGAAGATATCACATTCGAAAACAATTCCATCAACACCTTCGCAAGTAAATCAGTTAAAGACCGCAAATACTTTATAATCCCCTTGCTATTTGACCCTGAAATAGTCGTACAATTTCTGTTGTACATTATTTACAAATCACAAGATAAATTCGATCTTTAAACCACATATTACGTCGAAAACAACTTAGAACTCCCAATCCTTGAAACTTTTTCTTATGTCTTTGCAGACAAAGACATTAAATTAAAAATATGGCAAAACGTCGTAACTACACCCTCAGAGGATGAAATACCTCAGATTTTAGAAAACTACCATCAAGGTAAAAACAATTTGCATCGCGGAATTAATGAAACAGTAAGGCGAATAAAAGAGAAGTATAACTGGACCGGTTTGACAAAAAACGTTGAAAATTTCATCAAGTCATGCGAAATTTGTCAAAAAGTCAAAATATGCCGAAAAAACTTCGGAAATGATCCGGGGCAAATATAGCCGAAAATCCGAACGAACATCCGTTTAATGTTCTGCCATACGCAGTCATATGCTATAACAACACCAAAAATAAGACTCATGGTTTCACTCCTTATGAGTTGATTTTTGGACACACGTCAAGTAGACCACCGGAAACGCTTTACAACCAAAAGAACCTCATTTCCAAGTACGTTAGAGATCTTAATAACCGTATGGAATATTTTTACAAATTAGCGCGAGCCAAAACCGAACGACAAAAAGGAAAAGCCAAAGCACGTTTCGACAAACACGTCAAAAATCGACCCACTTATAACATAGGCGACTAGGTATATTTAAAAGAATCCTAAAGTTCAAGTAGGTCCCAAAACAAATTTAATGGCCCTTTCCAGATAACTGAACTTTTCAAAAAAACTGCAACTCTTCTAAACCCCGAAACGAATCAATCTACAAAAGTAAATTTTGACAGATTGAAACCGTATTTTGAATAGAAATTACTTTATTTCAGACTACTTGGACTCTTCACAATCGTGACGTCCCAATTTTCAATAACTCGCATGAACAACACAGTAGGACTTTTCTTTCATGAAGAAGGAACTGTCAAAATATCAAACTATAAATGGACACTATTTGTCTACAAAGATCTTCACCCTTTCGTTGACGCAATTACCAACAATGACAACATTTTGAGTACTTTAATTGATACTATCCACTCAAACTTAACTACCCGTATGACAGTATTTAAACCTCAAGTACAAACTCATATTAGCCTCCTAAAACAAATATCTAACATAGTAAACTATCAAGAGATATTCGCAGGTACTAAACTTTACAACTCCAAGAGGTAGAAACGAGGACTTATTAATGGTATAGGAACAATTTGGAAATCAATACCTGGAATGACTGTATCAACAAGATAACACATGACGAACAGCAAATCGAAAATTTACTAAAGAACCAAATTTCAGTAACTACTTCCGTAATCAAAAACTTCAATGCAACAGTTCAGAAACTTCAAATAGACGAAGAAACATTTAATTGGGATATTGCCAAAATCAAACAATCTATCATGTACATTTCAGACGATCTTGCATTTTTCGAAGCACTAGACAAAACATTAGATCTATGCGAATCATTAATGGAAAGCTATGTCTTTATACAAGACGCTCTAAATGATGTATTGTCAGCAATATCTTTCGCTCGCATTAAAATGTTACACAGTTCAATAATAACCCCCGCCGATTTAGTCGAATCTCTTCAACTTGTTCCTCAATCTTTGCATAAAAATAATTTACCTTTATCCATTTACGCCCATAATATTGCACAATATATTGACATTATAGAGTTAGAAGCATTTCAGTTAGATACAACAATAATTTTCGTTTTGAAAATCACTTTAGTGAATCCTGAAACTTTTATCCTTTATCGTCTATACCCGATCCCCATTCTGGACGACCGAACAGGATTCCATCATATTTTACAAACCATAACTAAATATATCGCGAAGAATGATGATTCATTGTTGTATACCACATTTCGGAACCTAGACAACTGCAAGCCCTTAAGCCGAGTTCAATGGATTTGTTCAGACGTTCTCCCGTATCCTATTGACAGCGATTCCATCTGTGAGGCCCAGCTTTTGAAGCAGTCCACCTTCTTTCCAAAAGTTTGCCAAACTTCGATACTGTATGCCCAAGACTACAATGTTTACGAAATCAGTTCAAATGTATGGCTAATTTCTGTTTCTGATCTTCTACCAATCACCATAAAGTGTAGCGGCAACAACGTTGTAATTTAAACCATTGCAACCAATTCAATCCTCCAATTGCAATCAGACTGCAATGCATTCATCGGCAAATCTCGAATCCATTCAAAAAGGTTAATTGAAGATTCCCAAAATATTACATACAAGAGCCATCCAGTTCAAATACCTTTCAACTGCTTTGAATCCATCCCACCAAAGAAGTACGTTCCAGTTCTGAAACCCCTCAGATTAAACAAGATCGACGCCGACGACCTCAACATAGCGCAACAAAAGCTCAACCAATATTTCGACGAATTAAACAAATTAATAAAGCAGCCGTTTATTAAAAAACATACATCTTGGTTCACAATTCTAACCATTACTTCCATCATCGCATTAATACTTTTGTACATTTTCTACAAGTGCAAAAGCAGAAGAAAATCCAGACTACTAGCCATAGCCACCACAAGTGATGACCCGCCATCACCTCCACCCATGCGAAGTCGAAACGAAACCAGACGCTTCTGATTCTTCCCCAGAAGACGCCCAAGCCTCCAACTCCAGGAACCCATAGAAGAAGATAAACTCGAACCAATGGTCTGAAAAGTTGAAGCATAGCATCAACTTTTTCGGGATAAATGGAGTTGTTATATAAGTATTTAATAGACTTTCTAAAATAATAAGTTCTAATATTATATTTTATCCAATAGTTTTATAACATTGTAATTCATAACACTTTTTTTTCGCATAATGTAATATTATACTTTTCTTTCAAATTGTCACGTACTATATCTTATTTCATATTTTAATCTTTCATATTATATTACTTTCCTCTCGTATAGATAAAATCTGCACATCTGCTATTTTGACTTCACAGAATTTCTTTCCTTTTCATTGTTTAAGTTTATATAGAGTCAGCACATTATTTCTTATAAATTGTTATTCACGACCTTCAGTCCGGCAGATGATTTGGTTTACTTCTAGTGTTAATATTATTGTATATTGTACAAGTATTAAAGTTTGTTATTTAATAAATAATTTTTTTAAAAAGTCATTTTGAAAAGAAGTGATATAATATATATATATATATATATATATATATATATATATATATATATATATATATTGGTTTGTATAAGTCTAATGTGATTGTGATGAACTTAGCTAAGAACAACACGAAGTTTCCTTTGATATCTTCTCTTCTAATACTTATTCAGATGAACCAAACTATTTACAAACACTTACTCAATAACTGAACTTATATTTCTTTGCAGATATATTTAAATTAAGAATCAAATTAAGATTAATAACTGACTCGTAACAAAATAGTGACAATTATTTTAATTCACCTGAAATACGCTTCCATCGTTCAGTCTCAAATGACCGTCGCTCTTTTTAATTTCTTTATTAGTTGTGTTAGTTTTTATTGCCATTGAAAACGGGATCTAGTTTAAAGCCTGAAAAGTTTGGAGCATTTGAAATACACAGACTTTTTATTATGATATTATTTCCAAGAAATCGTAAAAATACAAAGTAGAGATGCCTCACGTATCCATCAGAAAAAATGTATTCTAGGTATTTAACTAATAAAAAATATCTGTGTTCTGGTGTTCTTTATTTAATTTATTTTGTTCCAAAAAAAGTTTGTCAAATATATATTGTTTTTTATATCGATAAATGTTATATACCTAAAACAATTATATTTTGTCCGTTGGCCCCCCGAAAAAAGAACTTGGGGGCTCTCGTATAGATCATATAGAATTTCAAGCAGTGTTTAAATGCCAACCTAAATGTAATAGGTTAATAATCGTAAGAGAAATATTGGCTTAATTATTGTCACCAAAAGCAAATTTACCAAGATCGTTTTATTACAAGGACCCCTGTTATGAAGTTACAAGGAACTCATATATAACGAAAACCATTTTTCGAAAATTAGAAATAGTTCTTATATGAGGACGTAGCTCTGAAACTACCAGTAGTAAGCGCCCAGTAAATAAACTTTACTCAAATACCGTTGGTAGCTAATATGACACTTTAATCTTATCGAGTTTTTACAGAACTTAAAAATTTTAAACCATAAATTCAGTAATCTTAATTTAAACATCACAATCTGAGTTGTCGAAAGACAAGTGATCAGAAACAAAACCAAAATAACAGTAATGTTTCAACTCAGAGAATATTGATTTTTTTCCCGATAATAGTTCACTATAAAAGACATTATTATACCACTTACCAATCTTACAGGTAGGCGTCAATAAATGTAAAAAAACTCGAATAAGAAAAGGAATTTTTGATCTAAAAGGATATTTAACAGAACCGAAAATTACATCGACTGCACAAATATAAGTATATGCAATGCGATTTAATATAATATATATAATAAAAATAATATGTGTTGAAATACATTCAACCTATTATAAATCAATATAAGAATAATTTGCTATAGCTGTAGAGACAACTTATTGTGACGAAAAATAATTAACCATTTCATTTTATAACAATAATAATAGAGCAGAAATTATAAAGGAAACGTTGTCTTTAAAATGTTACTTAAATACTTACTTATAATAATTATTGGTGTCTCACTTTCAGATTTTTCAGCATATGTTAAACGAACACCAATTAGTCTGTTTCTTACACAGTAAGAGACTTTAACTACTCGGTTAATGTTACACTAAAAAAATCTAGTTTCTCTTAAACAACATGAGATTTTGGAAGGAGTAGGTCATTCGCGGAATTAAAATTTTAAAGTTAGATAATGCCGAAGATAATTTGTTCACATAAAAGTTGGGCAAACATTATCACTCGACTCAGCAAAGCGTATTCACTGTTTTCTGGTTTTTTAGTAGTTGCACAAACCTTTGAACCCGCAGAAAAAACTGTTGCCAATATCAAGGATAGACGTCATCGTAATAAAAGAGTAATTATCCAAAGCTGTAAAATTTTAGATTTTTATCGGTAGATTCATGAATACTAAATTTTATGTTATAGAAACTATATTAATAGTTGCGGATATTATCGAGATGCGTTTTTTTTGCATTCCATTCGTGAAATCGTCTACAAATTTTGTGACCAATGAATTTTGAAAATTTTAAGCAGTACATAAGAAAAATGAATTTTTGTAAATACTAAAATACACATGTATCATTAACTTCAGAATTAAAACTATGTTTTTTACATTGATCAAAATTTTACTAAAAACTAAACAATACTCCACTCTATGAAATGAACTCCTTGTTGATAAGTAACTATGATAACCAAGTCATATTAAATCACTAAACAGATGAAAGAATTTGAATGTGATACATGTGCCTGTAATTATTTACCGATTATTTCGAAAACAATAAATTAAAAAGAAAAAATCATTGCTAAAGTCATCTCGATCTAAAAAATGGATTTGAGAGATAGAAACTTTAAACAACTAAGATTAACTGTTAACTGATTATATTTAATATAATTATCTGAAAATTCACCAAAAGAACTCATAATCAATTTTTCTTGTATTTGCAAATTGGTTTTCTAAATCGTGTTCAGTGCCCACAGAAACCCACTATCCACGATTATTTTACGTTTTTATTTTCTCACCTTTCATTTTCATCCAAAATTTAGGGACTGGTGGCATTTTAGTAAAATTTTTCCTTAATCTGTATTAATTGCCCTATATTATCATAAAAATATGTATCAAGATCTGATTTTCCTTGGACAAATACAATAAACAATAGAATCACAAAATGCATTTTCTCATACCTCTGTGCAAATTTTCAAATTTCATTAATCAAATATAACTTGTAGATGGTTTCACAAACCGAACGCAAAAACCGGATCTCGGTCCATCTTAATGCACAAAAAATCGACGATGTTGCTTATTTTTCTTTATTTCCTCATGTCATGTACTTTTTCTTTTTACTATTGCGATCAACGAATTGATAAGCTTCTAGTTCTAGAATACACTATTGACATACGTTTGAAATGTTATTTTAAGCTTGTCCTAAAATTAATAAGTAATAAAACTAATAATTTCTATATTATGAAATATGATTTTACTCTCTCATATATAAAAAATGAGATCAAAGCTTGACTGCTAAATTAAAATTATTATCGTAATTTTCACAGCCATTTCGGCAATCTGTTTAATATCCTTCCTATTACATACTGTCTAATTATACTGATAAAAAATATTAGCGTCTTGCCTGATTGCAAAATATAACACTTTCTGGTACCGAATTTCATATTATTAATTTCACAACATTATAAAAATAGTTTTTCATCCATACATTGGCGAAGGTGAGTTTTATTGCAAAATAATACCTATTTTCCTGGTCAAACTTCTTTTATTTTCTTCAAAATACTGTTAAATCAGGAAACAAGATAATTATCTGTTACAAAACTCTAAAAATTGTGCACACTACGCCACACACCAACGCCTGACGTGAGTTAAATCAAAGCCTGATAGGAAATCCATCTATTGTTCATCTTCTGGAATGAAAAATGCAGCCCAGTGATAGTTGATTAGCAGTTTACCAGCCGCAATCTACCTTGGATTTACGTATACTATTTTTGTAATTGTTATCCAGAAAAAGAATAAAATAAAATATTTTTGCAAGAACTATACTTTAATCGCAAGTCTGGTACCGGATTCTTATAGTGGATAAGACATTAACTTACTATGAAAATACAATTTATCAAACGGCTTTTGGTGACACTTTCATTGTCTTTAGCTTACCACATTGTTCAACAATATAAATCAAAACTAGCTATGGTTCAGTTCAGCAACCAGGGCTATGACGTCATTTTGGTGATTATTTGCTGCCAATTTTAAATAAAATTTTCCTAAATTGCTTATGGGCCATTCGCCATTAGATTGGTAAAATTACATCGCCTCGAATGGCACTACCGTGGCCGATCTCAGCAACGTTGCCACTATTTCTTTACATTTTATTAGATGACAAAATGTTGTTTGAAGAATTTTTATACACTAGTAAATGATATATTTTATTTGAATAATACTGAAAAACAGCTTTAAAACAAATATGAGTACGTAAGTTTTTCGTGTATAGGTACATTTATCTTATTCGGTATTAGTTTAATTATCATATATTTTTTTTATAAACAGTAAGTGACATTACATTTTGATGGGTTTCTGAATCGATAGTTTTATCATCATCATTGCTTTATGAAAATCCATACTCTACTGTTAACTTATCAAAACACAAAGCATAGATCGTCAGAAATTCTGTGTCTTTATTTCAAATTTCATATATGACAGCGATAAATTTCACAAAGAAAACAGGTGTTCGGCCTGTTTTCTTTGAGCAATTTTACTATCAAAACAAATAATAAAAGCTTGCTAATACAGCAAAGTAGTTTCAACCCATAGTTTTTAACATAAATCACAAAACCATAATCCTGTATTTTTTGTACAATGTGTATAAAAATGTTATTGACTGTTTCCCATTATTAAACTTTGTACACTAAATCTACACACCAGTAGAGTAAAATTTAAACAAATACTCAAGTTTCTTCAAGTATTAAGGACATTGATCAGGTTACACATCTATCATTTGACATACATAATTCTCAAATTTCAGGATAGTTTCAAATAATCAGTTTAATTTAATTTAATGAATATTTATCATATACATGTCCGGTTAGAAAGTGCCTTGCCCTCATAAAGATTTTCAATAACTAATCTGAAGTAAGACGCAAATGTTTCTGCCCCTGATCGAACATTCTTAATATTATTTAATCCCGAAATGAATTTCGACATCTAGGAGTTTCAGGAAAAACTAGAGACTCCAAATCGGGAATGGTACTGTGTGTAACGTCGTTTCTCTGTGTTCCATAGGATTCCTATTTCCACAAGACAATATTCTTAATATTGCAATAAATTCCGTCGATTCAATTTCACAAATATTCACATTCTGCCAGTCTAGGTGGTATGCGAATACGGAATCACGTCAACTATAGTTTTTTTTACATTCATCGAATTTTCGGGATAGACGTTGTGCAACCAAACTTTATGTTTTCCTGTTGTTTTAATCAGAACGATTAATTTAGAAGATTTCTTAAATTCTTGCGGTGTAAAATTAATTTTATAAAAATATGAACCTATGGTCAAACCGACACCGATGTTAGTTTGTGCATCGACATAAAACAAATCAACAATTCCACGGAAATAGTAAATTTTCGGTGGAATAACAAAATTATTTCTAGTTCCCAAACCATAGATAGAGAAATTTAAAAACAATCTGAATAGCTTTCTGATTAATAAAATAAATGAACCATTTGAATATACTATATGTTGCCCTGACTCTCATATATTATTCCCAGAGCAATCTTACTGGTTCGTCTCGTTCTTTTTTTATGTCAATCAGGATTATAGTGTTTCCATATTCAACTGAGTTTGATCCTATCATAGTTTTAACGTTATTGCAACAAGGAGTTTAAATGACAAAATAGAAATCTAAATTTGGATATCATTTTAACGAAAAATAAATGTACATTTTCTCAATTTCAGATTCAAGTCGTCTTGCAGGTCCCTGTATTTTTAGATATATGTCATTCAGTTTAGATCATCAGGAAGATATATTGGCGACATACATTTTTATAAAACTGTAAACAATCTAGAATTACTCCTTAGTTTTCCTTTAAAATAGTACTATAAATAAAATAAAAAGTAACGAAATTCATTGACTTTGAAGTCTTAGATTTACAAATTTGATTTTTCTATACTTGCCTCACAAAATGGTTGATTATGCAGAATAGTTAGATATTTCAAAGAATTTATATACTAACTTTTTGGTAAAACAGAATTGACCCAGACAAGACAAAACAACGAGCATGAGAACAAAATTACCGCTGTGCTAAAGTTGTTGCCGGAAGCTTATTAGTAGTTTCCTCTATTTTCATTTAATGGTTTCATTTAAAAAATGCTATATATTTAAAACCCGTTTCAAAATCTTATTCTGACCTGGTTAATTGTATTACAATCGTAATAAAATATAAATTGGAAACTGCGAGTTGATAGTTTTGAGATAACTTAAGTATGGATATTGTTTTTAGGTATCATCCTTACATATTTGCAACAAGATAGTATTGAATTCTATGAAAGTAGAAGAGTATATAATGGAACTAAGGCATACTCCATTAAGTATTGTTTTTGTGTTCTTCTTTGTGTAGTATTGTTGAATTCTTAGATTAAATTTTATGGCCTAGGTCCTAAGCACGTTCGCAAATATTAGATTTCTGAAATTGTCATTTTTTATGTAATTTGTGTACTACATTATTCATACACTTAGAGGTCTTAATTTAAATCTGTTGCCTGCTCTCTTCAGTTATTTCTGTGTATATGTTATAGTTGTTAACGTAATGTAGTTGTTTTGACTTCCAGTAAATTCTAAACTTTTGGTGTTCATTCTCAACGTTTGTTTTGTGTTCAATTCTGTTTAACTCTTTGTTAATACTTTTTGTAGGGTAATTGTTTCGAGTAAGAACACTTTTTTACTCTTTATTGAATTTGTTGTCATCAGAACAGTTGGTCTTTGCTTTATCATATAGTAATTTGCTATAAATAAACCTCTGTTTCGAAAGAAGATTCCTTTTTTGCTATTAAGGTAGGGTGTTATTTTGTTCAAGTTCTAGCAAAAATTCGTTTGTTCTTTATGTTTTTTATTAATTCATGTTACTGTTCAAGACTGTGTTCCCAAATAACGAATATATTGATAACTTTACGCTACTAGACAAACGTTTGTTCACTTTTGAAAAAAATATTTGTTGTTGCTTCTATTAATATTGTTATAAACTCCGTGGGTTCAATTAATTAAAATAACTAAAACTAATTTTCACTACCACTTTCAAAAAACTTTTATTTACATCAAATATACACAACAGCTGATTCGAATATCACAAATATAATACGACATAAGCTCTTCGCCGCACTAACTCACCCCTGCGATGATGGGCTGCTCCTTTTAAAATCAGCATCGAATTCTCCAGTAAAATCCATTATCAATTCTACAGTTGCCGAGCTATTTCGAGACTAATTTTTTGTCCTAACAGCGATCGATGTCTTGGAATGAAACCAGGGCCGGCTTAGGTAAATTTCGTTACAATATCTTAAATGGGGGCAATTGTATCGCTTCTAATTCAGTAGAATACCATCTTATTTGGTTGGCGATAATTAAAAAAAAATGAAATCAATAATGCTCATCTTGTTTTAAACAACCCTATATCTGGATAATTCACAAGGTTTTCCCTATGTGTTTTTTGGGATTTCTATGTTACCTTGTATATCTAAAAAACAATGCATTTGTTTTATTATATGAAATTTACAAAACGATCTAGTTTTCAAGGACAAATTTATATTTTATTCAGATTTTGTCATTGACAACGAAGTTAGAATAACATATTGGGATTTTTTTAATACATAGCCTTTATTATAGGTTTGGTATTATTACTCAATAAAACAATTAAAATAACCTCTGCTGGATGTTTGTCATCAAAACATAACAAAAACTTCCTAAGTACTTAGCATCAGAAATGCTGAGTTTTTGGAGATACAGAGTATTAAACATTCTTAATAAATCGAGCCCTTATAAAATAATTAAACTGATCAAACCCTCAGTTTCATCGCACTCGTGTTTCTTTAACTCCCCGAAAGTCTTTGTGTCTTCCATGGATTAGTTCTTTTCTAGTATGAATAGTGGTTATAGAAACAATTTTCTCTAAATTTCTACAGAAATGAAATTTCAAGGGTTTGTATCACGGAATGGGCTGGCTAACAAGCACCGTATATTTTATTGAGATAAACTCAACTGCAAAATATGGTCGTGCTCCGTAATGCTGGAACTACACATGTCAATAGGCAAATCTTTAAAGATATTTGGTAAAACAGCTGAAACATTTATTTCGTTATCATTAATGCTAGCCCATATGTCATCGGTAGAAAGAATTTGAAATAAAAATTCTCTATTTTCGCGTATCATGCTTAACACTCAATGGCAATAATCAAACCTCATTGCTCAGGGTCTGATGCATATTGACGTGATATGGGTTCAATTTAACAGTGATTTAAAAAAATAAATTGAAAGAAATCCTTAATTTTGCTGGCCATTAGAACTTACATATTGTCCTTTAAAATATTTAAAAAATTGTGCTAACAAGAGCATCTCCTTTAATATATCCCAGTACGCGGTTAATATTTCTTTGGGTTTTCCAATTCTCTATGATTGAAACGTAGGCCGAAAACTACCATTGACTAATCTGGGAACAAAAAAGAACCTATAATAAAATTCAGAATGGAGATACTGAATTTTAACTCCAGCCAATCCTTGAAAGTAAAGAAAGGTGTTGTAGAGAGCTAATGATAGAGCAAAAACCATATTTAACGAAATATTTTACAACTAAGTCAAGACTATCAAAGAAATCTACTTCAAAATCAATCTCCAGAATGTTTTATCTTTATATCTGAAAGTCACTACAACAAAACGGAACAAATAACAAACACACCGCTAATATTAACCAAAAACAAACCGTAAACAAAATGTCGAACATAGTTTTATATGTTCCGGGTGTATCTAAAAAAATTAGCCCTTATGATGTTAAATGATGTTAAAACGACTTTTAAAATAAATTATACATTACATTCTATCCTTACACCTACGAATCCCAAAAATTGTGTGTAAAGTGTTGGTGGTGATTGTGGCCACACTTCATGATCTTTAGACGTAACAAACATTTTCAGAAAACGTGCCAAGAAAAGTCTATTACCAGAAGAGAAAAGAAATGGTACCCTCAGTATCAGGTCAACAACAAGCAGTTGGGAAAATTTGTTGACAAACCAGAAAAAGTGTATCACAGCTAGAGATTTGGATATCGAGCCGCATAAACTCTTTTTGTTACTGAGCATTCTGATGACATTCAAAATAAACTACAAGCACGTAACTCGAAACTATTAACCACTATTGACAATTTATGGATTATATATATTTTGGTTAGGTATTCGTTTTCGGGGCCTGCTTCTATGACTATTAGCATTATTTATTTATCTTTCAGCAATATTTTATAATACTTTCAAAAAGGATCATTTTGTTTTGATGAATAAAAACAATTCCAGAAAAATCAATTAAAAAAAAAAATAAAAATTTAAGGGATTTCTGTGTACAATTTTCTTTGGCCTAAAAATTAGGTTAGGAACAAGGTTAGGTGTTTTTTAGGGATCATTTGGCTACTTTTCATTGAAAAAAAAATTCAAATGCATTAAATTTTCTTTAAGAAAATCATCGATTTCTTTGGGAAATGTCCGTATTCTTCTCTAGAGGGTCTTCTTGACAAGGCATCGACATTATTATGCAAACGACCGGCACGGTGTTGAACCTTAAAATAATATTGCTGTAATTTCTCCATCCACCTGTGTTTACGATGACTTGTCTTAGCTGGATGTTATTGTTAATTGGCCGGTTTTCTGGTGACTTCAAAACTCGAACTCGGCAATGAACATAGCGCCGCCGGTGTCAAAAGTGATAGTGATTGCTCGGCCACTGATGGTGCCCTTTACGACTAGGTTGCTGCTATCTAGGCAAAATCCCCAGATGGACACTCCTCTCCTGGGGGCTGGTGGAGGATCACTCAGCAATCGCCCTCTTATTCTGGCTGTTACTTTTTTTGGCCAACTCTATGTGCTGATCTGTCTGCCTCTTTGGTGTCAGTTCTTTGTGATCGTTCCAGTCGTTTTTGTATTCCGTTCCACTCTGCTTGGAAAATTGGTTCTGGTTCTCCTTGGCTTGTACCCTCGGCGTGGACATGTTTATGAAGGCCTTTACTTCCAAATCTCGGAGGAAAGCTTTCTTGCTATTCCTAATGCCACCAAGTATTAAAATTCTTTGAACTTCAATAACTCTGATACCATTTGTACAAGTCTGTGTGGCGAATTGATCTTTAATTTCCTCTGATAGATCTGGGTAAGACGGTTGTACTAAAAGTCTAATCTCTGCTTTGATTTCTTGTAGAATCTCTGCAGATTTTTGCGGTTTTCCACTTAGGTGCACCTGGTATACTTGGTTCAAGGATTGATTATCAGATCTCTTATCTAACTGCAATAATCTTGTCGAAGTCACCTTGTTCATCGAGTGGAATGCTTTGGAGGAGTTCAAATGCCGGACCTCTTAAAGAAATTATAAGACAGGTAGATTGTTTCTTGGTTATCCCATCCATTAGCTCTAGCCACAGCTTCAAATTGACATTTGTAGATACGCCAAGATGAACTACCATCAAATGTTGGTAGTTTGCTAAAGGAACCTTTGGTACTTACAGTGTTCTGATATTTTTCCTGTATATAAGTCTTGTTGCGTTTTGCTCATTTCTGTTGTACTCTCTGAATATTACTTTATATTGTGTTTTCAATTGAACTGATTTTAACTTTTACCATCCTTTGAATGGAATCGATGGCAACTACTTTGGTTTCAAGAGTATCCAGTATCCACATCATATTTTAGGACCTTTATGTCATGGTTTATCTCTCTTACGTCTGATTTCATAATCTGCATTTTCTGGTTAACTGCTTCGTTACTCTGTGTGACTAATTGCATTAGTTATTCAATTTTGTTTCCAGTTCGTTCCTGTTTTTGTTCTTTTATTGAGGATGTTCTGGTTTTTTGTTTTCAAATTTCGAAAATAACCCTCCAATTAAATTTTTTTGTTCGGTTTTCAAGGCCGAAAAAAGTTTGTTACTTTTCAACTATATTAGTTACAAGGTTGTATAGTTCAATTTTACTATTCTCATCAAAAGATTTCACTAACATTTGTTGGATTTTTTCTAATTTTGTCTCTTTTTTTGGCACTTTTTCCAGGATCTTATGAAGTCTAAATATTCAACTAAAAATACAACGTGAACTTCAAATTGTTTCCAATGCTTTTAAATCTACCATGACTGAATTAGAAAACGAAATTAAATCGCTAGCTGTATTTTACAGAGGATCAATAAAATGTGAATGCACGGACAGCAAACTTCATTGGTTGTTATTGGTTGTCAAGGTCAATACGGTATCAATTACCAATTACAGCTCAACACAAAACATACCTTCTTGCTTCCATGTCAATGATTACATAACATTATTATGCTTATAAATAGGCTAGAAGTAAACTATGGTCTTGAACTACTCATTCATTACTGCAAAGGACGAGGCACCTTTCTTTTGGAAAAATGGACTATCATCAAATGTTTTGAAATGTTGGTATGTTGTTGGAGTTGAACTTCTGACAAAAAGAATCCATGGGCTCAAACATATTCTATGACTAGATTTAGAGATACATTGTGTTAAACATCGAATAATGCCTCATTTTAGAGATCAGATTTCTTATGATAGACGTCTTCTATTTCCGGTTATTTTAGAAATCGTGATTTGTATATTATTGGACATAAATATTTCACAAAACTATTACCAACAATTTTTGTCAATTACAGGGTTTTTCAAAAATACCTAACATGTTTTATTTTAGAAAAAAATATATATATAATCCGTCTATTTAAACTCAACAGGATGTTAAACTGATTGCAAAACCCCTACATATTAAAAAAATGTAGTGTTTTATATTGCCCTGTAGTTCTAAATTTTCTCCGTCAACTTTCTATGATATTACATTTTTAGGTTAAAAAATATTTAGTGTTCAACTGAGCAAAATATTTTCAAAATTGGTTTTTTGAGATATAGGGTGTTAAACATCGAAATTGTTTGTTATCAGAGTTCTCATAATAGACGCGTTATGTTTCTGTTTTTTCCAGAAAACGGAATTCGCGCATTATTTGACATACATATTGCACAAAAGAATTACTATTAATTATTTTTGATTACAGGGTGTTTCTGCGACCCCCTATATAAATATTACGTCACAAAAGCTACAACCCCCAAAGTAATAATAATAATATTACACAAATATTAATATAATGAATAATCATCTATAATAACGATGTTGGAGTATCTTCTTCTTTCGATACAAGCATTTACTTCATCTTAATCTATCCATTCTGATTTCATCCCCAAATATTCACTCACTTCTCACAGATGCCATTTTTTTTTATAAATTCTTAACTGTTAAATCTAAGAAATGCTAATGTAGACTGAGTAGTATACGTATGTAATAATGAGCATAATGTCTAAATACTTCTTGGGAAATAACACCACAGTTGAGAAAATTGCTATATATTCCAAACGTTTCGGGGTCTAGGTCAGACCCCGTTGTCAATGGTTAAGAAACTATGGATAAAAAAGGCACAATTCTAAGATGTAAATTTAAATATTTGATGTCTGACAGCAGATGTCGAAAAATAAACATAAGTAAATATACCAAATAATAAGCTAAATATGACTAAAATATATACGTAAAAATATTTATATATGTACAAAGATTAAAAGTACGACTTTCCCTTGTAACAAAAAAATGAAACGAAAAAGTTTAGAGAAAAATTAACTTAAAAATGTTTACCTTGCGAACGTCACATTTCCTTGACCCCCATCCCCCATCCCCCTTTGTCTCAATCCCGTCACACTTACTTATACCCCTCCACCCCCCATTTAGGCGAACCTATTTTATGAACGACCCCTTATTAGAAATCTGTTAAGAAAAATGAGACATTTCTGATGTTTAACACATTATATATCCAAAACTAGTAATACAATTTTAATAATATTCGGCTCAGTTAAACACTGAACATTTGTTAACTTAAAGATGAAATAATATATAATGTTGACGGAGAAAATTTAGAACTACAGGGTGGTGTAAAAACTAACTTTTTTAATATGTACAGTTTTTGAAATAAGTATAATATCCTGCGGAGTATAGAGAAACCGATACTATATTTGTTTAATGTCATATAAGAATTGCACCACGAATGGTTTGTACAGGGTGACTCATTAATAGTAAAAAATAATATTTACCCGCTCTAACTATATTTATGACTCACACTATATATTATATGAAGCACGTCCAAAAAATTATTACTTTAACGATATATTAATTGTGCAATTACATCTTCTTATGTATTCAACGAAGTAATAAGAAAATGATTTTTTCCAAAAAAAAAATCGTTAAAATTTATGGTAATTCTTTTGTGAAGTATAATGTATAAATCATGGTCCTTTACATTTTTGGCACGCGTAATATAGAAAAGCTAGTGTCGCCTCTTTCGGTAATTTTGTAAGTGAAGCATTTTTGAAATATCATAATGAACAAATTTTATATTTCAATTAAAAATTAACTGCATCATACGTTTGTTTGCAGTTATATTGAAATTAAGTATCAAATGACAAATTAGGATTAATTCTTGAGTCGTAACAAAATAGTAACATTTATTTTAATTCTCCTGAAATTTGTATTAATTACTAAGAATGGCAAAATGAAAAAGAAATAGGGACAGGGAAATAACAAGAAACGAAAATTATATTTCATAAGAAGCTTTCGCTGTCATCGTTCAGTCTCAAATGATTGTCTCTCTTTTTCTTTACAATATTTAAAAATATAATGCCTAAATATTAAAGTAAACATATTAAAATAAGAACTTTTAATAACAAGGTCACAATTAAGTGAATATGACTATAAACAAAGTTAAAAGCAGATTTGATACCATAGTTTGCTTTGTTACATTGTAACAATTCTCTTGGTAATTCGGATTCAAATATAAAATTTGATTTCTTTCGATCAAAAGCACATTTATTAGAACGGCCACAAAGGTGAGTAAAAGCAGTAAACCCCATAAGGTTCACTTCTAAATTTTGACAATAAATGTGTAAATTCTGAAAAGATTCATTATCAATTCACTATTATTTAGGTATGCATGTCTAATTAGTAGCTAATAAAGAACACGAACCCAATTGAGACTATATTAAAATTTAAAGATGTATTTCTTGGTGAAGACTTCAAGTCATAAAAATATTTATTACATGTAAATACAATACTAATCCCTGTTAGAAATTGAGTATTTTGCTTTGTAATGTCTTCTTTAATAAATACGTAAATAAAATTCATCTTTATTCATACGGAAGTACAGGTGATAACGATTTGGTTATTTTTTGAGTAATCTATGATTATCTCCCAGTTCTTGCCTGCGGATATTTATTTTTTAAACAAATTAATTTTTTGCCCTTCTTGAATTAACATAAATTTTAGCTACGTTTTCTAATTCTTCCTCGAACTCAAATGTCATCTGAGTGTGTTTCTAAGGCTTGACAACATGTGATATTTCACCGATGTGACAATACAAAAGCTCACGTGATAATACGATAGTAAAGTATCAATGGGAGCATTCAGTGAATTACAGCATTAAAGCGCTGAAGCGCCACAGCTCTTTGCTTCCGCTGAAAGAAAACTTTTGCTACTAATTATTTTCACTAGTTATGTTTACTTATTGGCGACAATTTTGCGTAATATCAACACAGAATTTGACAGCTGATTTAGTTATAAAGCGAGAATTTATATGATTTACTGCTTTATTAAAGCGCTGCAGCGCTGTGGGTAAAGCAGACCCTCTTTAGTACACCGCTTTTACAAAGCGCTGCATCGCTACAATTCCCTGAATGCACCCTTTGACAATAGGCATTTGCGCCATCTCGTGGTTAATTTTTGAAACTCTGGTTGTGTAAAAACCGTAATAATTTATGTGTGCTGTGTTATAGATTAAAAATTAGTTATTCCATACAATCGAAAGGAAAACATCAAACCGAATGTGCGAAAAAATCCAATTCTACCGCTTTCCTGGATTCCCATATGAATCAGAGAGGAAGAAAAAATGTATAACAGCAGTTCGTCGTTAACTGCAAATAAATTAAATTTCTACGTTTTCCATTACTAAATACAAAAATTAATCACAATTGTTGTTCTGTTAACAAAAATAACTCTTGGAATCAGAAAAGTTAATCATGTAAATACTTTTCTTTCTAAAATAAATTGGAATTTAAGGATAACATAATTCTTAATTATTTAATTAATATTTTCTTTTAAGAATAAAGACAAAAAGCAACTTTTTAATTAAAGGCGGGATGAAAAGCCATGGAGACCAGAAACAAATTCAAAGATTTGTGGTGCTCATTTTGTTGGAGGAAAAAATCAAACAATGTAGATACATAACAAAGTTTACAAACCAATATTTCCTGCAATATATCAATTTATATACTCTCTTAAATGAATAACAGTTTTTATTCTGATTTTTATTTCTATATGAGTGTTTTTTTATTACTAGCTAATACAATACAATATCACCAATATTTATTTTTTCGTGAACTTCAAAATTTTTATCTTGATCCATTAAAAGTTCTTCCTCAGTGAAATCTACCAATAAATTATATATACTTAATCAATGAAGTTATTTTTTTTATATTTACTTACTATTTTAACCTCAATTGGAGCTTCCTCGACTACTGAAGATGCAGTTTTTTTTATTGTAGGTATTCGTAATTTTTCAGCCCACAAACAAGTATGGATATTTTACTTTTTTAGAGTTCCGTATATACAGTATACGGTTGAAATTTGGTATCAATGTATAGTTTGGTGACCCGATCAGGAGCAAATATCGTAAAAGTAGAAATTTGGATTTTAGGGATACTTCTGGGGGGAAAAACTAAAAAAAACGACCGTTCCTCCCCCCCTGATCTCCGAAACTACAAGGTCCTAAAATTTTGAAAAAAATAGAAAATATAGAACATTGCCCGAACTTTACAGGAAAAATAAGGAGAAACCATTAATATTAATTTTGAGGGGCAAAGTATAGAATTAAATGAAAATTCAAAAATATTTTTTTTTCAAACGCATCATGCAATACATAAAATGAAAGGGCTCATTATGAGGAATACAAATATATATTTTTCATATTTATAAAATTAATTGTTTTCAAGATATTAACAAAAAAATATAAAAAAATCTCATTTCCCGGTTTATTTCCGAAACCATAATACTTCAAATTTATTAAAAAAATTACTAAAACCTCAATATTAATTTTGGGGAAAAGTTAAGGAATTAAATGGAAAATAAAAATTAAATTTTCAAATGTATTTACAAATATATCAGATTTTTAAATCATTTGTTTAATAGTTGTTAACAAAAATATTAAACATCGACTTAATTCCCACTTTAGAACCTACACTATCTAGAAATTTGAAAAATATATTTTATTTGTATTTTTAAATAAAAGATTTAATAATTTATTATTTAAAACTTGACCTACTTTCCCCTTTATCTTTCAATCTACAGAGCCTAAGATTCAAACAGTAGATTATAAAAGGCTTACCTGCGACAGTATTAGTAAAATAAAACTCTAATATTAATTAGAAAATTAAATACATATTTTTATTAAAATCTAGGGAATCATGAATGAATGAAATTAGCCCTCAGCTAAAGAAAATGGAGAAAATAAAACATTGTTCAGAGTTATATAAATAAAACACAGGAAAAACAGGCAAAACTAGTTATAATCAAAAATAAGTAGAGTAAAATAGAAAGCTAATGAATCAAATCATTTAACTTGGCAAGAATTGAGTACTGATGGATAGAAATGCACAAAATAAGAAAGTTTCTTTGAGGAAGTGTATTATCGTACCTTGTCAAAAGTTTCAACTACAAAACTATCTAATGCCAAGCATAATTTAAAGATATCATGCAATTTAAGTAGAAAAGTATAAATTAGGATAAAGACTTAACAATATTTAGGCAAAATTTAGTAATAATAATAATGCACATTTCAATAACTATCTGCACAAATAAACATACAGCAGATCATCAATAAATGAGGATTCCCAAATTTCTTCTGAAAAGTTTGCTGATGTGATGACATTGCTAAAAAGGTAAAATAGAATTCATAATCCATAAAAAAATTACAATACATAAGATAAAAAGACAAGCAAATGGGTAAATTTTGGAAAAATAGAATGTAGGAGGAAGCTCCTTAAGAAAATTTACTTAAAAAGACAAAATAATGTTATAATAGTTTGTACATATAATAATTAGGGAAGTTTAGTGTGTGAATAATATAAAAACACTTATATAAGAAGTGAAAAAGGTGAACTGAGACAAATAATGACAATTTTAAGTGAACCTAAAGTGATAAAATCTAGCCAAAAGACAAACATTCTCCAGGAGATAAAATAAACACTGTGCCAGTGAAAACTCCATATATTTAGTTTATAGAATTGAAATTGTATATTAGATTTAAGATTTAGTGAATAGTTAGTTTGGAAAATTGAAAAGAAAGTATCAGATTGAAAAAAACTACAAAGGTCAAAATCTCAATTACAAAGCAAAATAGACCCATAGTTGATAGAAAATAATTGAATCAAAATTAAATTCTCTTTAAAATGAGACCAGTTTCAAAATATATAGCGAAAATTCAAAATTTATTAAAATAATTACTTAAAATTTTCAAACATCTAGGCAGCTGTTTGATAGTTAGCGTCGCTTTATCGATGTTCAATTGTCCGAGGTGATAAATACAAGCTGCACAAAAAATTCGGGAGAGTCTGCATTTTTCAGTCATGCTAAACGTATCATTCAATCTGATAACTTGTTAAAATCTAGTTACCATGTAAATTGTTGTTAGAACACAAAGTGATGCTTGACAGAAGCCATAACCTAAAATAAAGGTTATGGTAGAGCGGGAAAAAAATTCAGTAAGGTTCAATTTGGCAAATTTTACAAATAAAAGTAAAGTGAAGTGTTATGCAAAACAAAACAATCTATGAAGGAATGCATAATTTCTAAACAGGAAGAAAACTGTAATTTACAAGATATGATAAAATTAAATTTGAAGTTTGGAATATAATATGGAATGGAAATATGATGATATAAACAAATGGTTACATAAATAAATATTGGAAATTTTGAAGAAGAATGGACAATAGTGAAAAAAAATTGCCATATAAGGAAAGACAATGAACCCATATTATTAAGGTAAATAATTTTGTAATGGATAATTTGTGTATATTCAATTTCAAAAATTATGATTATTTTTTATATAGATTTAATTAGATAAGAATAGTAGATAGTAGATTTGACAAAGAGAATTCTCATAAATAGTAGTTAAGGTAATGTAACAGTTTAAAATGAATAAGAGATTTGTTGAATTTTTTAAAAATATTTGAGCACATTAACAAAACCATTACAGGAAATATAGTTGGTTTTTAACTTTTGTTATGTGCATTATTTACTTTTCTGTCCAACAATATCACCACTGTAAATCATTGAATTTGTTTATGGTTGAGATGGATTGCCCCACCACTGTAATAAAAAAATGGGTTGATAATTAAAATCTCATTTTTGTTAATAGAACAACAATTATGATTAATTATATGCATTCAATAGTGAATACAAAGGTGGAAATCAAATTTATTTACTCATGATGTCAAACTGCTGCAATCCATTTTTTCTTCATCTCTAATTGATATTGAAATCCAGGAAAGTGATATAGTGATAATTTTGGGTTTTTTCTTGGTGTGTTTTCACAATCAACTATACTGCACTTTCGGCTTGATGTTTTTCTTTCCATTTTATGGAATAACAAATCTTTATTCTAATACACGACAAACGTAAATTACCACTTTGTCACAACCAGAGTTCCAAAAATAAAACACGAGGTGGCGCAAAGGTCTCGTGTCAAAGACACTTTACTAGCGTATAGTCTGTGTTCACCCATTCGCTGCGTGCGTGACTATAGCTAAAGGAGTCTTAGCAGACGTCAAATTGATAAATATTAGGTCCTATTAACGTCAAATTAGATTTTTGAAAAAAATATATTCAATGAGAAAATCGTATTAATGTTTTATAATAATCCAATTATTTGTTTATTTATTTTCGATAGGATTCAAAAGTTATATCAAATTCAAAATAATATTTTAAGATCATAATTGACATGACAATGCTGATATTTTAGTCGGGCTAAAGGCGTGTTCTCATGAGTCAAACTTAAATAACTGGTTATTAAAAGAACTGAAAATAATATTATATAAATTGAACAAAAGTCGCAAGAAAAGTTTTCGTGTCAGTTAGTGAATTGTAAGGCCAAATATATTAGAAGTTTCAGAAAATTAACTGAGAGAGTTATTATTGGAGGATAAACAAATCACTTACGATCAAAAGATTACGGTGTATATAAAAGTAGCAATTCTGACTGACCGATCCCAATGGAAGTGAAAGCTTCTCTCCATGGTCTCTTTTATTCATACAAAGCAAAGTGAGTTTGATTTTCATTTTTAGTATTATTATCATTTGATAACTTTCCCACTTTGAGATTTTTAATTTTGGCAAATTTGATATTGCTGAGAGATATTCGACATTTTGGGCATTACTGACTTTTGCAACAATTTTAACATTTTGCCATTTTTATGTTTTTTGAAATTTTTTCCATTTTTATTTTTTAACAATTTTGACAGTTTAGTCATTTTTACATTTTTGATATATTTGAAATTTTTAAAATTTTTGTAATTAGATATTTATGTAAATTTTTGCATTATAAAATTTTTCACTTTTTTCACATTTATGCTCGACATCTAGGAGAGATTATTTACGGTGACATTGGCATTTCTGGGATTTTTGATGTCTTAGTTGTTTTTAGATTTTTTATTACTGTATTTTTTTTAATATTAAATATATTTAATATTCTTAACATTTTGGGCTGTTTGATATTTTAGACATTATTTTGAATTTTATTTTCATTTTATAAATTTTTGCTTCTTGATATTGAATCTTGAATCATGAAGGAATTATCTATAGCATATTTTAATATAAGGTCATTATCATGTAATTTTGCAGAATTTAAGAATGTTTTGTTAGACGAAAATTACGATGTAGTGGGTCTTTCAGAGACATGGTTGTCACAAAATACGCCAGACAGCAATTTATTGATAGGAGGATATAATCTATTACGGAAAGACAGAGAACACAGAGGTGGTGCAGTAGGGATTTATGTTAAAAATTGTCTAAAATATGAAATTATAAATACTAACTGTAGAGATTCATTGGAGCAAATTTGGATAAAACTGAATTTTAATAACTATTATTATTCTATCGGATCTATATACAGACCTCCAAAATGTAATTTTTATGAATTCATAGGTATTTTTGAGGATACCTTATCCGATTTAATTACTTGCTCTAATGAAATAGTTTGTCGTGGGGACATTAATGTTAATCTATCAGAAAGTCAAAATGTAAATATTTTTCTTGAATGTGTAGAGAATTTTAATCTCCAACAAGTAATAAATGAAGCAACAAGAATTACTAAATCATCTAATAGTTGACTCGATGTTATTCTCATTTCTAGTGACAATGAATTTTTCCACATGAGTGAAGGAACTGCATATATCTGACCACAGCTTGGTTTATTGTAACCTTCATAAAAATAAGTTTAGGGCAAATATTGAAAAACAGTTTAAGTTCAGAAATTTGAAACGTATTAATAAAGAATTGCTAAATGAATTTCTGTTAAATGCGCCATTCGAAAGCATAATTTACACGAAAGATATTAATGTTAAAATTGAGTTCTTAAACGAAATAATTATAAATATATTTGAGGTTTTAGCACCTATAAAGACCATAACGACTAAACGACAAAAACCAATGTGGCTTACAGATAATGTCCAGTTGTTGCAAAAACTGAGAGATAAAGCATTTAATAAGTTTAAAAAAAGTAAAAATAACAATGATTGGATATATTACAAACAACTCAGAAACCAGACTAACATTGCCATTAGAAATGAGAAGAAGAGCATTTGAATTTTTGCATTGTTGCCCTAAAATATTAAGTAAACAGTTAAGTGACTTAAATATCTATAACAAAAAAAGCGTTGTATCATTGTCACTATTTTTAAATAAACCAAATGGAATCAATGAGGCTTTTCTAAACCATTCTCGTAATATTTCTTCAGTAGACAAAGATTTATTAGAGTATTATAAACAAAATTTAAAATGCAACTTTAATGAATATTTTCAATTTAAAACAGTGTCATCGGCGGATGTAGTAAAATATCTGCATGAAATAAAATCTTTAGCTACAGGACCAGATGATTTTAATATAGCTATGATTAATCTTTGTTGCCCTATTATATTACCATATATTACTAATATCATAAATTCTTGTTTATTGGAGGGTATCTTTCCAGACAAGTGGAAAATATCGCGAGTAACACCTTTGCCCAAAGGTGACAAACTTTTATCATTTAACGACCTTCGCCCAATTAGCGGCACCCCGGTTCTTTCAATAGTATTAGAGAAAATAATGAATAGTCAAATTCGGGTACATTTAGATGAACTTTTATTGGCAATATTACACTACGTTGGGTTCTCTGAAACTGCCATAAAGTTTGTTAAAAGTTACCTACATAAAAGAGTCCAGTTTGTGGAAACTGAACAAGGTAGATCATCACAGGAAGCTGTCTGCTGCGGAGTTCCACAAGGATCTATATTAGGTCCCCTTTTATTTAGGTTATATACGTGTAATATTTCCAACTGTATGTTTTTTTGTTCAGTACATCTGTATGCAGATGACACTCAGGTGTATTACTCCTTTTCACCTGAAGAGTTTGATGTAACTCAAGAATATATTTAAGGTGATTTGAATACGTTGGTGTCTGTTTTTAATAAACATAATCTTTATATCAACCCCTCTAAATCGTACTTAATGATTTATGGAAAACACAAGAATCTAATTGAATCTAAGTTTAAAATCTATATAAATGAGAAAAAAATAGAAGCTGTTAAAACTGCTAGAAATTTAGGTATAGAAATAGATACAGATTTAAGATTTAAACCACACATAAATAAGCATTTAAAAAAGTCATAGGCTACACTAAAAATGTTATATCCCAACAGACAGCTTCGATCACCTAAGGTTAAGACTATATTAACAGATTCTTTGGTACTAAGTTTTTTTAATTACTGTGATACTGTTTATGGGCCATGTTTAGATAATATAGATAAGCGTAGAATAGAAAAGGTTCAGAAATCATGTTTAAGATTTGCATACGGCATTCGTAAACTTGAACCAATTTCTCACAAACTCGAAGATGCAAACTGGCTCAATATGATTAATAGACGTTTGTTGCATTCAGCAAAATATTGCTTTATAAATGTCCTCCATATTTGCTAAGTAAAATAAAATTCAGAACAGATGTAGATATATTGAATTTGCGCTTGATCTCTCCCCCACCACATAAAACGGCATTATTTGAAAGGTCTTTTACTTTTAACATATATTCAGTTTATAACAAAATACCTGAAGCGCTGAAATCTTTAACACTAAACCGTTTTAAACAGAAATACAAAAAGTGCTTGTTGAATCTCCAATAATTTATTTGTAATCCTTTTGAATTCATCACGTGCAACTAATTAGATTATTCATGTATATATATTTTCTTCTTTTTTTTGGTAACATGTGGCACATTTATATTTGTTATTGTTTCTTTTTGATTTTTTATGTTGTTATTTCCGGGGCGATGTTTAAGAAACATTCCTAGATTGTTTTCAGCGTCCTTTTTTTTGAATTTATCATAAACACTGTTTTTTATCTATATTATTATTATATATTTATATTAAATTGTACTTTATGGATAAATTTCAAATAAAAAAATTATTATTATTATTATTATTATTATTTATTTTTTATATTTCCAAGATTTTCTATTTTTTTGAGAATTCACTTGCTAATAATCAGTTAGTCACACGTTTCAGTGTTCACTACCCCACAAATTGAATACTGGTAACCTGAAGAATAACTACTACTACTACTACTACTACTACTACTACTACTACTCATATAATGAAAAAAATCATTGAACCCCTCCCCTCACCAAATGATAGAACTTCGTTAAAATGTCACACCCCATTTCAATTAAATTAAGGAAGTATTATTTTCGACTCCCGAAAATATTTCGTTTTAATTAAAAATACCCCACCTGATATCTGTCGAATAATAAATTGAATTTTTACAAAATGATTAAACTACTAATTATATATTGTAATGGATTTAAACAGACATGAGATAATACAAAAGTTTTGCAATTTGAATAATTAAATGATTGGGGAAATGTAAATAAAATGCATACATATCTAACAGAAAGGAAATTGCAGGAATCATTCAAAGTTAAAGTTAACCTAAAAATATAAACCATGTAAAAAGAATGTTTCAAAAGCAAATTGTTGAAAGGATAAAAGGTGGCATATAAAGTTAGATAATCTATCGTGCAGATTGTAGTAGAATTTTGATACTTACATAAAAAATCTAAGCAGAGAGTCACATTTAGGTCAAACAGAAAAAAAGGTTAAATTCACTTATGAAAATCACAGTAGAGTTTGTAAAACAAGTATAGATCACATATTAGGCAATGAGAACACTGAATATAACACATTTAGATCAAAATTAAGTTTTAAATATATAAATTTTTTAAATAAAGTAGAGAATTGAAACGTCAGAATTGTAAAAACCGTTAAAAATTTGAAGGAATGATGGAACAGTAAAGAGATTTATACCTTTAGGAAGAGCTTAGAGCATAGTTTATGAAAATTCAATAGTTCAAAAGATATTAAGTCTTACTTTTAGTAAAATCCAATTTTTTTTAAAGTACCTGTTAAATGACTTGTGGCCAACAGGTGACAAGTGTCAAATCAAAATTTTTGAAAACATGAATTAAGTGATGTAGATAAAATTAATGAGAGTAAACGGTATTGAAATTCAAATTAAAATTTGTTTAGATTTCTGCATATGATTTAGAAGGAACATATTTGGAAATTAATAAAATAAATAAAAACGGAAATGGAAATAGCAGTTGGCAAAATATATTACATAAATAGAAAATCTGACATTGAAAGGTCCTTTTTGTTTCCCGATCGTCGACCAGAGCAGTTAAAAATTTCGTTCCTGTAAAATTACGTTTCCATGACAACCAGATAAATGATCTGTGATATCATTGAAATAAGTGTTCCATGTCAGTTTTGACAAGAAATTAAGTTTGAAGTTAAAATTTTTGAAGTTTTTGGATCAACAATTTGAAATTAAAAAATAAATATTCCATAAAAGGAATTATTTGGAATCCATTGGATGGAGAAATAAAATCAAATTTTGTTGGAAGAATAGAAGTATTGGTACAGCAGTAAACAAATCAATTAAGCAGCAGAATTTAGTTTTATAAAAAGAAACAGAAATCAGGAAGTAGTATTCCAAAACCAAAAGTAAGGAAAAGGGAATTCAAGCCAGGCAACTGTGAGTTTTTGAAACATTATTTAATAAACAGATTATTAAATCTAAAATCAATCAGTGATAGAAATAAAGGTTTTTAAAAATTTAGTATAAGGAATATTTGTGTTTAAAGGATTGAATTTTTTTTGTAACAAATTGATAGAAATTTAATAATATTTAAGTACCCAGGAAATTTATTTTTTTGTAAAGGCCATATTATATCAGAATTGTATTGTGGACAATCATTATAAATAAATTGTAACTTGATTGAAAAATTTGAAAGTTTATTTATTAGTAATTTTAAAATCTTACAACAGACAAATAAAGTGAAAAATATAATTTCAAAATTTTAAAAAGTGGTAGTGTAACGAAGAAGAAAGAGAGACTTATAAGATAAGTATAGAATTCATTTATTTATTTAATATCTGGAACTTGAACCCAAGCGAAAAGGACCCTGAGAAATTATAAATTAAATTTCAATTACATTATTTTTTTAAGTTCATACAGTCAAATATAAAATGGCGCCCAACTAATGTGGCATCAGAAACACATTGGTAGGTAGTTTACAATTTCATATCATTCAATTATAAATGGCGACCAACTAAAGGGGCTCACCAAATAGTGAGGCTAACGAACTAATTTCATACTTACAATTTAATATAATATATATATATATATATATATATATATATATATATATATATATATATCAATGTTAACAATGGAATTACTATTACTTTTTCAGAGATATTGAATTTTCCGAAAACAATATTAACTCCCATTTCCTCCATTCAATATTTAAATTTGTACAAAACGTCAAATTAAGTATTCATTCTTCTAAAAACCGCAGTCAAGATTCTTTCATTAAAAACTCGGAACATTTTACGCGCATTCTCAAGAGTATTTCCATAAAACCATAAGATATCATAGCTAGTTTCGATGTTAAGAGCTTATATCCAAGCATACCAGTAGAAGAAACACTTCAACAAATATCTAAGAATGAAGACATCCCACAATTCATAATAGATTTGTCACGACACTGCCTCAAAAGTACCTATTTTATGTATGACAACCATATATAAACAAACCGACGGACCAGATATCGGGCCTCACTATCACTAGCGGTGGCAAATCTCTTTATGACCTATTTCGAGAAAAAGGCACTACAGACAGCAAACCTGAAGCCAAAGTTATGGCTAAGTTACGTCGATAATATATTTGACATATGGTCTTTAGTCAAACAAGAACTCCTTAAGTTCCTGGAGCACCTAAACTCCATACACCCCAGGATTCAATTTACAGTAGAACTTGAAGAAACCAAGGAGCTGCCTTTCCTTGACGTCCTCGTAAAAAAAACCCAGAATGGGCACTTCGACCAGACCGTATATAGAAAACCGACACACACGAACAGATACTTACACTACAAATCCCATCACTACCCTTCTCAAATACAGGGAGTTGCCTACACGCTAATTCCCAGATCCATACGACTGATAGACCACAATAACAAAACACACGAATTAAAACAGATAACTACCGCTCTATGACAAGACGGATACACAAACCACACAATCAAAAAGGCAATAGCACAACAACACCATTAGCCAAAACCAAACGATGACCTCACCGAAAAACCAAAAGTAGTCCTACCATACATCAAAGGGACAACGGACAGAATTGACCGAATTCAGATCGCACAAACAACTCATTACAAAACCAAACTAATACGAGAAGCTATTGAAATCAAGAAAAGTGGACATCTAAACAAAAGAGATGACGCTCTGCACCTCTCTAACACATGGAAGAAAATTATTCAACATCAAAATAAAACAGGATTAGCCACGCAAAATACAAATCCGTCAACAGGTGACACACCCGGCACGGCAGCGAAGGTCTGTCTGTAGACAGTATAATTTTAAATTGGTTTCAGCATGTTTTAGAGGTTACTCTCCGCAAACAAACAAATCTTACCTCTTTATAAGTATAGATATAGATATTTGCTAGTCATGTCAAGTCATAATTTGCCCAAATCTCACCAAAATAAAGCTATTATCTTGAGATATTTAGTTATAAGAGATTCATTTGCTCCATGTTTCATTTTTCAGATCAGTTGAAGTAAGACCAGAATTTTGTTTCAAAATATAACTAAATGCATTCTTTCGTGCTACTTTATTCTATATTTATCCATCGGTTGTCTCAAAGACAACCAATAACGCTTATGGTAAATATATTTCACACCACAATTTCAATAACCTAAATGTCCGATATCTTATTTCGTACATCTAACAAAAGCACGTCGGCGGCAACCGAATTATACAGTCGATAAAAGTTGCAAAAAAGTTTCAATTTAAAAGCAATTCTTCAGTGAGCATTCAAAGTTAAAGTTTGACCTGTCATATTTTTCTTAGTACAACTAAAAAGGTCTACAACTTTATTGTAATGAAAGTTCTCCCTATAGATTTCGTTCAAGTTTTGTTAGTCATTTATCAAAACTTTTACACCAAACTTGACTCGTGCGAACGCGCCTTAATGGCCAAACTACAAATCGACTATTTCCGATAAACTTTGTCTACAGCAAGGGGTCATATTGAGCTATCATGAAATCACTTACAGCTCAAAAACATGAAGGACGTCATTACAAATTATAAACAAAGGTAAATATAATCATTATGGTGAGGAAACCATAATGATCTATCGACCTTAAAAAATACAAAATCACTAATATATTGTTTTTATAATATGCAGACATGTAGTCTTCCCAGATTACCAATTGTAACAGTGAATAATTTTTAATTTCCTATAATAGACACATCTATAAACGAATTTTTTTATGTTATTCACGAAAAATGATATTTCACTGTTTTCGGGTTGTCTGTTATTCCCAATGTAGTATTGGTATTACTGAATTTAAAGCCAAGGTACTTTTGCTTTCATACAACAGCTAGCCACTTATCTCTTTGATTTACTTTCCATTTCGCAGCCGCAAATTTATAAAATTTATAATTACCTTTTATTCCTGTATTTTTTATGGTGGAACGAAATGTGAATGATTTTTTGCATTTAACAAATCAAATAAGGCCTCAAGATATTAATGAAAGATGAACAGTACGAACAAATAATGAACTTTTTCGAAAATTCAGCACGGCAGTACTTTAAAACAGTAGTTTCAAATTAGAGTTTATTAACAAACTCCTATTGGCGTGTAAAAGAGTCGCTAAAAATTCATTTGCTTTACTGACTATTGAAAGAAAGACGAAAAAAGGTGATCATGGAAAATCGAGTCTAATGATGCTGGCCGAATACTGTTTGACAATTAAAGTGTGCCAACCGGAAGTCAAATATTCCAGAAAATTTTAGGTGACTTATTTCTTAAATTCTTTAAAAATGAGATGTGATAAAAAATTGAAACGGCTTATTTAATTTAGGTAACAAGTGTAACCAAAAACTGCCAATAGTGATACTCACTGTTCAGGGTTTCGCTTGCTTGCCGAAATTGTAGGGCATTAAATTGCAGTCCCAATTTTATGCTATCCACGATTGGTGGTTTAGCTATTTACCAGATACATGTGTTTAATTAAGTTATTTACTATTTTAGTTCATTCTAGTTTAAATTAAAATAACGTATATTGTAATTTTTGTTTTTTGAATAACTAAACTTACTATTAGGGCTTTAAATTTATCTTGCTATATTGATTGCCATTTTAAAAGATTTTGCTCTATTACAAGTTAATCTTTTACGTTAAAACTAGCCTTGGTACTCTCAGCTGGTTTTTTGTCGCTGACAAAAGATGTATTCGAAATCTTTAGAGGAACCTGTTTATTTATTGTCGCTTTAACTTGGTCACACATGCGTCAAATAAGTACATAATAAATATCTGATTTACGTTCTTAGTTAATCACTTTGAAGTTTAAACAGATATATATGTGTTGATCGCAGATAATAAAAAAAAATTATAGAACATATATTAATTATTTAACTTTTATCACTTTTTATTTAAAACATAGGAGGAAATTTAGGATTAACGCTCGATTTCTCAGATTCCATGAATTTGAATACAATGTACGTTCGCGGACATATAAAGGGATTTCATTCCAAAACTGGCCACCTAATTACTTTTATAATATCTTTAAAAGAAAAAGACAATAAACAGGTTATTTTACATTTACGAGGGGAAACATTTTACACGTATCGGTCACCCTAAAGTTTCAACCCCTAAGCGGGGGTGAATATCACTTTTAAACTTTAAATACAAAGGGATATCTTATCATACCTCTTTTTAAAGATAATGTTTTACAGAGTAATGAGTTAGAAACCGTATAAAATTAAAAGTTGTAATTGAAAAAAAGCCTGATTATAATTACCGAGATAAACAAGTGAGAAAAAAACTGTTAAATATATTTGTGAATGTAAATGTAAACAATTTATTATTAGTAGTGGTTTCGTTGTACATTGACTATCAAATTTGGACAATGGTTTATTCTTTACAAGAAAGAATAGAAATAGTATTTATTTATGGGGAGAACAACGCTATACCCGCAAAACTGCTCATGTTTTTCATCAGAGACAACCCGTAAAAATATTGGGCATCAGTGTGTTCGGTTTAGTTCATAAATTCCAAGAAAGTGGAAGTGTGTTCAATAAAATTGTCAAGAATCGTAGAGTTTTAGCTGAAACTGATCAGGTTGAGATTTAGGTCATTTTGCTAAACATGAATACCAAAAATCTACAGGATAACAAATATTTAACAAATATTTCCCTTGGTTCTGTGCATACAACGTCACGCCTAAATATTCATTTCTTGCAAAATACAGCTTTTACAACAGCTCGCTGAAGATGATTATGACAGAAGGTTAGAATTCTGCGAAAAAATGACTCAAAGGCATATGCAGACTCTAATTTTTGAAAAATATTTTCTTTTCTGATGAAGCTGGGTTTTCTTAAAAAATAAACATAATTGTAGATACTGGGATAATACCAATCCACAACTTTTTTGGGAAGAGCACAACCAACATCCTCAGAAAATCAACGTATGGGTTGAAATTCTCGGAAGTAAAATTATTGGTCCTTTACTCGTGGTAGAAAATTTAACTGGGAATTTTATTTGGATTTATTAGAAAATGTGATAAATCCCGTTATAAGCAAATCTTTAGAAAACCAAATAGGTCAAAATGGAAATTTGTTGCTAAACGAAAAATACATTTCCAGATAAATGGAAACTAGACAACACACTTTCCCGACAATCAGAAAAAGGGTTTTATAGAAAACTTAACAACACCAATAATAATGAAGCCCCTAGTTACCCCAGTAAAACAGACATCGAGGAATTCTGGAAAACACAACTTTCCACAACAATCTCCTATAACTCCAGAGCCAGCTGGATTAATGAGGAGGGGGTGTATTTCAGAACTGTGATGCCATGCAACACCAACCATTTACAACGGAAGACACATCCAACATAATGAAGCACCTCCATAACTGGAAAGCACCAGGACCAGATGGTGAACAAAATTACTGGATAAAGAAACTGTACGCAACCCACGAAACACTAACAGCTCTTATAAATGACGTAATTACACACCCACACAAGATGCCTAGTTTCCTTACGCATGGTGCTACATACCTCTTACCAAAGGACAACCTATGTGCACAGGACCCAGCAAAGTACCGACCAATCACTTGCCTTCCAACCATATACAAACTCATAACATCGTGCATTATTCATCGCATTTTCAAACATTCTGAGCTGAACGACATAATTACTCAACAACAAAAGGGATGTGCGAAAAATTCGATGGCCTGCAAAGAACAACAGATAATTGATTCCGTTGTCTGCAATCAAGCCCACGCCAAACGTCGAAATCTCTACATGGCATATGTGGACTACAAAAAGGCCTTTGATTCAGTTCCATATGATTGGCTCATTAAGGTACTGAAACTCTATAAAGTGAATAATTGTATTATTAACTTTTTACAATATGCCATGTCCACCTAGCAAACCAAAATCTCACTGAATGAAGTCAACTGTTCTATACAAACTGACCCCATTCCATCAAAAAGGGTATATTCCAGGGAGACTCTCTTAGCCCGCTGTGGTTCTGCCTTGCTATGAACCCTCTCTCAAACAAACAGAACTCGACTAAATTTGGATTCAGTCTAAAACACAACAACGTACAAGCATTAAAGATAAACCATTTGTTATACATGGACGACTTAAAGTTGATGGCAGCTACGAAACAACAGCTGCATGATATGCTTAAAATAGTAGAAGGGTTCTCTAATGACATCCATATGAAATTTGGGTTAGACAAATGCCGAATTATTAATACAGTTAAAGGCAAAATACAGCAAGATTATGTCGACAGTGCAGCGTCGAACTACTGGTTGATCTCTGGTCATATGTTTCCTGAAACGGAAGGCTTTATATTGGGAATCCAAGATCAAGTAATTCCAACTAAGAACTACCTAAAGTACATCGCTAAAGATCCTTCTATTAACAACGACCAATGTAGGTACGGTTGCCAAACATCTGAATCTATCCAGCATATCAGAGGAGGTTGTCAAGCGTTCGCTGCAATTGAATACAAAGAACGACACGATGCTGTGGCAAAAATTCTTCACCAGGAACTAGCACTGAAACTTGAATTATCACAGTCGGTAAGATTACCATACTATAAATACAAACCAGAATCTGTTTTAGAAAATAACAACTACAAGCTATACTGGGACCGCACGATACTGACCGATCGGACAGTTGCTCACAATAGACCAGATATAGTTTTGGTAAATAAAGTCTCTCGGAAAACAACTTTAAATGATATAGCAATTCCTAACAACAATAATATAAATATCAAGCAAGCTGAGAAAATAACCAAATATAGAGATTTGGAATTTCAAATAAAGACTCAGTGGGACATGAACACCACACGAACTGTACCATATGTCAACGACAGGACTAGTCCCAAAACATCTATTAAACAATTTAAAATACCTCGGTCTGGACGAACATCTTTACAAACAAATGCAAAAAGCCGTCCTGTTAGGAACGACCCGGACGGTCAGGAAATTCATGGGAAACTGCCGCCACGACTCCAACCACGGGCCTGAAAACCTGGCAAGGGCTCCCACAGAGCTAAACCCTTTTGATATCTAGGATATCTGGGGTTTAGTGAATTTTCCCTTAAAGGCACTCATAGCGTGCCTTAGAGGGAGTGTGATACCATACATTGTATGGTCAAGTCGGGATGTAAATACAATGTAAATAATAATTATTTTAATTTGAAAGTTTGAAATGGCATTACTCTGAAAAAATTATCTGATTTTAAAAAATAATAGGTCAAAAGATTGGCAAAAAGATACATTTAATAAGTCATATTTAAAAAAGAACCTACTTCAGCTGACTTAAAATAAAAACCGCTCCTTTTTTATCTGATTTAAGGTACAATCAAACTTTAGCGTATTCTTATCTCTCTCCCTTTTTCTCCCTCTCTCTTTCTCCCTCTCTAATTTCTATTCTTTGTCTATATTTTTCACATATATTTTAACTTTTTTATTTGTTTTATTATTTGGACCACTTTCTATAAGTGTAACTCTAATTCACTCTATATTGCATCCACATTGTATATGCTTCTGTGTACTGGTCAGCCCTATATGATGATATATATTGGTCTCTCATTTTCTGAACCATCCTATGTATATAACTGCTTATGTACCACCTAATATCACATGCACACGCCCACACA
The DNA here is from genome assembly GCA_034190945.1 of Octodonta nipae. NCBI lineage: Eukaryota > Metazoa > Arthropoda > Insecta > Coleoptera > Chrysomelidae > Octodonta > Octodonta nipae. Next base: position 58,462,582 of record CM067219.1, read on the forward strand.
CCTACAACCGTAAAGTATTTGTCGGTTGGGAAAACCTGCCGGTTAATGAAGACCTGGATGTAACTAGATGTTTCGTATACCAGGGCTACTACCCCAAAAGTAAGAACTGTCCTAACAAAATAGTTTGTCCTATATTTCTCGCAATTGTGGTATCGTGCCTTGTGACATAAGTGACCATAATCAAATAGCGCACTGTTCCATTAGTCTAGTAACTCAAACCTCCCAACAAAAGTTTTTAAATGTGCGGAGTTTCAAATATTTTAACAAAGTTAATTTTATGGCTGATCTTAAAGCGTGTTGCTGGGATAAAATCTACTACTTTGATAATATTAATGACAAAGTATCTTTTCTAGTCAATGGACTTATACTTATCTTTAATTTACATGCTCCAGCTCGAACTATACGTATGTCCAAGGTTCCCGCACTCTGGCTTAATCAAGCACTACAGAAGTATAAATTAGAACAGACGAGAATTATAAGTTATATAAAGAGCTTAGGACTTTTGCATTACCTTCCACCAGGCGTGAAAAAGCCGCCATCTCAACCACATGGCAAAGGCGCACACTAATGGTTTGTGGAAAGGTCTTAACAATCTAAATATTAGTAGTAATAATCGCCAACATTGCCCTCCAGAACATTTACAAGACGCAAATACAATTAACGAGTATTTTTTCGGAATTTTTTCTAAAAATTACAATTGTAGAGAGAAAATTAACTTTTACTCAACTTCTAAATTTGGGGATACTATATTCAAATTTAGTCTCATTAGTCAGAGTGAAATATTAAATGTTATCTGTAGACTGAAATCAAATGCCACAGGAAGAGATGATATTTCGTTACCAATGATCAAACTGTCCTTGCAGGCAATACTGATGTGATTCAGGTCATAAATTATTGCCTTGAATATGGCTATTTTCCTAGATCTTGGCGAGAAGCTGTTGTCCGGCCAATTCCTAAAATTTCCATCCCTGCTGCTGTGAATGATCTACGTCCGATTAGTTTGCTTCCAGTCCTTTCGAAAATTTTGGAAAGAGTGGTCTATGAGCACGTCTTGAACTATGTAAACATCAACAATCTTCTGCTCTCTATACAATCTGGATTTCGGAAGGGGTATAGTACTGCTACTGCATTGCTCAATCTTACTGACAATATTATACGAGGAATCGATAGAGGATTGTCGGTTATACTGGTGTCGTTGGATTTTTTAAAGGGTTTTGATATGATAGACCATGACCTTCTATGAGCCAAGCTAGCTTATTATGGTTTTAATGACCGCTCCATCTCATTCTTTAAATATTATCTCTGGAGGAGATCGCAGACTGTTTCCCTGAATAACATGTTTTCACAGCCAAGAATGGTTGTTTCAGAGGTACCCTAGGGATCCTTACTAGGGCCTCTCCTGTTGCTTCTATATACGTCAGACCTGTCGAAAATAGTTTCGAACTCGGATATTCAATTATATGCAGACGATACCCAATTAATTCATTATTTACCCTCTTTAGAATCACCGGAAAATATAAAAGCTAATATTAACCGAGATTTAGATGTTGTTTTCCAGTTGTCTACTGAACAAAATTTGAGTTTAAATGCAAACAAAACATCTGTAATCCTATTTTGTTCTAAGCCGAGAAGAGCTCACCTCTAAAGCACTATCCAACTCACATTGAATGATCCTGGATTGAATTATTCAGAAACTATAAAAATTTTAGGTTTGATTATGGAGAGTTCACTGAGATTTCGAGATCATGTTAAAATTCTACTGAAAAAATATTACATAAGTCTAAGACTGTTGTATATTAAAAGGTATATAATAAATTCTAAAATACGTAAAAAAACTCTATGAGTCGTAAGTTTTATCAATGCTTAATTATTGTAATATTGTTTACTACCCCTGTTTAGATGTTTCTTCGAAAAGGAGACTACAGAACGTTCAAAATTCTTGCTGTAGATACGTGTGTAATCTCCGCAATGCGGTGAAATTATTTAATACAAATTACGCCTATGTTTCATTGCCAGTATCATTTAATAAAGTAATTAAAATGCAACTATTGTTGAGACAGTAAAAACACGATTTTATAAGCTTTTTGTGATTTCTTTATTTAATGTTTCTTTCTGTGATATGTCTTAGTGTTATAAGTTTCCTACGAGGTTAAGAGTCAGAGTAGCTTTAAGCTAATCTTCGCTTTGTAGGGGCAAAGCTTTATCTTCTATTTTGTTTTCTTTTATACGTATTTTTCGTATTACATTTCAAAAGAAAAGTATTGTTCCATCAAAATGTAACACGATTTTATTTATAAAAAATTCGGTCTGTAATAAAAACGCAAGGATTTAATACAAAGTGTCAAGTTTAGGGCTAATAAAAATATATAATTAGGTATGTACGATGTGGGATTATTGTGACGTAGACGAAGAAGATTAATTATCGTTAAAGGTTGCAATGTAGGTACATATATAATGGCATTTTTCTTATCATATTTAAATTATTTTTAACTTTTAGTTGTTTTTATTAACAAGTAATCAAAGCTTGTTTTTTTTAAGTTTCTTTTTTCTTTTAATATTATTGTGAAAATCATTTAAACATCATTCATAAGCGACAATTATATGGCAACAACCGCTTCTAAAAATACATTCTTTTCCGGATTTAATATGAAGAGCTAGAGACGTGTTTGGGATTTTTACATTTGATATTCCGGTTTTCTCATCTTTATTTTGCGTTTTTGAAGTTTCATTACTATTTTTGAGGTTTTTGGTGTTTTTGACTTTTTTGATTTTATTGAGCGTTTTTGACATGTTTTATATTTTTGACATTTGTGACATTTCTAACATTTCTGACTTTATGGAATTGTTGTCATTTTTGACATATTTGGCGTTTTTGACTATTTACTTTACTTTACATTTATGGTGACGTTGACATTTTTGTCAAGCCCGTAGCCAGCGGGGGGGTCTGGGGGTCAACCCCCCCCCCCGAAATTTTGGAATTTTTTGTTTCAAGATGTTTTTCATAAGAATAAATTTTATTTTTATACAAATTTATATATCCTGGATATATATGAACAAAAATATACATTTTCAGACCTGATTAGCCCATCACCAATCAAAAAAATTATTTTTGGCGTTTTGTGCATTTTAATTTTTTAATATTTTTCAAGGCTTATGTTTTGACAGAATACATTTGAGAATTTTGAACGTTTGGTTTATTTAATATTCTCAACGTTTCGAGGTTTTTGGACTTTATTTTTATTTGATAAATTCTAACATTTCCAACATTTCCTAATTTTTTTCTGATTTTCCGTGAAATAAATCAGATAGTGAACAGTTTGCCGACCCCCACCTCTTTAGTACTGGCAAAATGACGAATACTGTCTCTATTCATTTAAAAAATAGAAACAATTTATCAATTCTAATGCAGTGAATGAATACTCCACCGAACAATTATCTACAACATGATGATCTACAACATGATGATCCCTAAGTGATTAAATTCAGTTCTAGATATTTCAGAAGAGCATCTATACCAAGTGTCTGTATGTTTTTGTTCCCTAAAAATTACTGACACCCATCCTCCCCATTCAATGGCAGAATTTTTGTAAAATGTCACATCAAATCTTTATTAATTTAAGGAAGTAATACTATAATTCTCATTTTTGTATTATTTTCGATTTCCGAGAAATAGTGATTTTTTCTTAAAAAGTACCCCGTTTGACCCCTACACACCCCACACAAATTTTATATATTGGATACAGACTTGAAAATTGGTGCACATACTCTTCTCCCAGATAAATAAAAACGAGTTTAATCATTTTGCACAAATTGAATTATCTCATGGAGGCAAGTGGGGAAATGTTTTATGTTAAATTTATTACTGTTCGGGAATCTAAAATAATAGAACCTTGACAATTAAGAGGTTGAATCCGTTCTTTCAATGAAGTATTACGTGATTCTTCATTTTGCAAAATTGAAATACGAAATGGGGGAAATAAATAATAATAAATGGAAAAAATAAATAGAAGCAGGTTTTATCATATTGCGAATATAACGTTTTCCGCAAGGGGTACGTGGGATATTTTTTAAGAAAAATTCACTTTTTCTCGGTAACCGAAAACGAAAATAATACAGTTATCGGAATTATGATATGAATTTTTTTAAGTAATAGAGAACTAATGTGAAATTTTGCGAAAATTTAATTAATGAATAGGGGGGTGGGCTTTAGTAATTTTTAGGGAAGAAAGTGATGCACATGTGAAAGTTGGTATATATGCTTTTGTCCTGAAATAACTACAACTGAATTTTATCATTTATTGAAAATCTCGTATCCGATAAGTGTTCAGAGGTGTACTTTTTCATTGGATGGAGATTGATAAACTATTCTTTTCTTGAAATTAGTAGTGACATTATTCGTCATTTTCTCAATATTGAATTTATGGAAGGGATGGAGAGTGAAATGTGTTGAATATCTGATTAATCACTGGCGAATCTAGAAAAAGAAGGAAATGTCGGAAACTTTAAAAATGCTATTGACAAAGACTTATGAAACGAAATTCTAAAAAAAGAAGATTAATTACAACAAACATAATACAAACATAAAGTCTGACTAATTCTGTCGGAAACTTAAAATGGGAAAAATTTCAAAAATTTAAATTATACAAAATTTCATAAATGTCACCGTCACCGTAAATGTGAAAAAAACAAAAAATCCCAAAAATGTCAAAAATGCCAAATTATCAAAAATATCCAAATGTCTAAAATGTCATAAAAATGTAAAAAATATGAAAAATGTTGAAAATGGCAATGAGAATACATGCCAAAAAAAACTAAAATGGAAAACGGGAAAACCACAATATCAAATATCAAAAATCTCAAACACGTCAAATGTGTTTAGCTTATCATATTAATAAAATAATTTATTTTTCGAAGCAGTTGATGCTATATAAGTTTCGCTCATGAATGATCATATTAAAATGGTTTTAACAAAAAAATCTAAAAATGTAGTGGATTTAAAAATTGCCATAAATACGTGAAATACGCCCATTTGTTTAACCCGTGTGAAGTCGGGACGGGTCACCCAATAAGTAAGTAAAATGATATATCTACATTTTAAAGTTTTTTTATAGGTTTCAGTACCAGTACAACCAAAAAAGATAGTTTGACTAGATTGGAAATATATAGTTTAATAAAACATATTGATTTTATGGATATCAATTCTTACAGTCAATGCAATTGGGTACCAAAAAAGTTTTTTAACCGTGACATTTCTAAAATATAGTCAATTTTGTTATCTTTGGAATTATTCTTAACATTAAACGTCGCCATATTGGATCCGTGATTTTGAACTTTGTAATTATGTTAATGTATTCGTAATTAGGGACCACAAAACCGTCAAACAACAACTTTGAGACCATTCTTTCGTTTTCGAATTTGAGCCAAGAAATGAGACCTTCGGCCCCTTAGTTGGAATGTATACGCGCTCTAATATTTTTATAAACCGTTCTTCAGTTAACTGAAGAGAATTTAATACGACAAAAGAGGAAACAACTGGTAAACTACAGTTTTACTAGGGAACCTGATTAATCTGTGAATGTTGTTTTCCGCAATTTTCTATAAACTTTGGAATAAAGAAAACATCATCAGCATTTCAGATAGCTGAGATATACTTCATCCATATTATGGTATAAGTTCGACTATGTTTTTGAAAATAACGTTATAATGCCGCTGTGAATAGCTTCGGTAAAATTTCGTCACCTTGGAAAGATCTAGGCTCCGTTCATATATATATATATATATATATTGCTAGAGTACTCCGCACATCAAAACCACCAAAATCAAACCTAACTTTCAACGAAAGACATGCATTAAAACAACTACGTGACACCGGTGACATAACTATTCTTCCTGCCGACAAAGGTAACGCGACTGTTCTTCTCAACACTAAGGACTATATTCAGAAGATGAAATCTCTCCTCCACACTCCAGACTACGAAATAATTAACAATAATCCGACTACTTACTTAGAGAAAAAGACAAAGGAAATCATCAACACAACACATCTTCCTCTTGACGTCAAAAAGACCATCATTCCTCGTGAAAAATCTTCTAAAATTCCCAAAATTTACGGACTACCCAAGATTCATAAGCCGGACATTCCTCTTAGGCCCATTGTCACTTCAGTACAATCCCTGACTCAAGAATTAGCCCGGTACTTAGCCAAAACCCTTCAAACTCTAGCCGAACAAGCATCCTCGTACGTAAAGAACTCTTCTTCCTTTCTAGATACATTAGGCGCTTATAGAATTTCAGAAAATGATATCCTGGTTAACTTCGATGTTGTATCTCTTTTCACCAATGTCCCTATTTCAGAAACTTTAGATATTCTAAAAACTAAACACAATATCTCTTCTGACATCATCAAACTAGTACAGCACTGTTCTTCTAACACATATCTTTCATTTCAAGACACTCTGTTCAAACAAGTACGTGGGGCTCCGATGGGTTCACCTCTTTCTCCAGTGCTTGCTAACATTTTCATGGAACAAATAGAAACCCAGGCCCTAAACTCGTCTAATTTAAAACCTTCCTGCTGGCTTAGATATGTTGATCATACTTTTGTCATTTGGCCTCATGGCAGAGAGTCGTTAGACTTCTTTCTACAACACCACAATGGTATACATTCTAACATTGAATTTACAATGGAAATCGAATCCGATTCTTCGCTCCCGTTTCTTGATGTCCTCATAACAAAAACCAGCCATGGCACATTCTCACATACAGTCTATAGAAAACCAACCCGCACCAATCGATACCTAAATGCCCAATCACATCATCACCCTGCCCAATTAAGTTCTGTAATGAAATCTTTGGCCCTTAGATCCATTCGCCTAACAGACATTGACAATAGACAAAACGAACTTAATAAACTTCAACAAATCCTTCGACAAAACGGTTATCATCCAGACCACATTGCACGCATATTTCGTCAATCGCAACAACCCTTGAGTACACCAACCCCATCAGAAACAGACCAACAACACCCGAAAGCCTTCCTTCCGTACATTCGAGGAGTCACTGACAAAATCGCACGAATCCTACACCGACATCAAATAAAGACGGTCTTCAACACTAGTCAAACTGTAGCTACCTTAACCGGGAATCCTAAGGATAAAGTACCTAACGAGGATCGCGGCGTTGACGAAATTCCATGTCGGGATTGCCCACAAAGCTACATCGGTCGTACAAATAGGCGCGACAACCCTCGAGTATATGAACATTCTTTGTCAGTTCGCAAAAAAGATCCGACTTCCGCTCTCGCGCATCACAATATCCAAACAGGACACTCTATCAACTTCGAGGGCAGTAGGACTATCGTATCTCTTAACTTCCTTAGGGCATCTACTATTCGCGAAGCAATTGAAATAGAGAAAAGACCCCTCTGTCTAAACCGACGCGATGACAGCTCTCGCCTTCCCACAGCCTGGACCTCCGTCATTGCCAGATTAAACAAAGCAGACACGCCCACCAACATCCGACCAATCACAACACAACCTCATCACGTGATCCCCTTCTAACCCAGCGCTAACTATGAATAAAAGAAGCAGAGCAGACTCAAATTCAGTTCAGTTACCTAGTGACTCTTGGGGAGTAGGCAGATTGAGGCCCCGAGTTCGATCTAGACTCTGAAACTTTTTTTCACTTTTGTCTCTTGATAATGGCTCCAAAGCAGGAGTCGAAACGTCGAGTATATAATAAATTCAGACGCGGTTCTCACCCGGAACCTAGCCTTGTTCATATATATATATATATATTTGTTTTTAAGTTTTCGCGGGCACTAAATGTTTTAGGTGGTTTCCGGGAATTCATCCGCGTAGTTGATAACTGATCCCTGCCGGGATCGATGGTAAAATGACGACGTTTCGGCAGAGTCACATCTAATATATATATATATATATATATATATATATATATATATATATATATATATATTAAAATAGACTGTTATAAAGTCAAAGATAATGTAATTGAATTTAATTTATAATTTCTCAGGGTCCTTTTCGCTTGGGTTCAAGTTCCAGATATTAAATAAATAAATGAATTCTATACTTATCTTATAAGTCTCTCTTTCTTCTTGGTTACACTACCACTTTTTTAGAATTTTGAAATTATATTTTTTACTTTATTTTTCTTTTTAAGATTTTTAAATGACTAATAAATAATTTTCAAATTCTCAATCAAATTACAATTTATTTATAATGATTGTCCACAATACAATTCTGATATAATATTGCCTTTACAACAAAATTAATTTCCTGGGTACTTAAATATTATTAAATTTCTATCAATTTGTTACAAAAATATTTCAATCCTCTAAACACAAATATTCATTATACTAAATTTTAAAAAACCTTTATTTCTATCACTGATTTTAGATTACAATAATCTGTTTATTAAATAATGTTTCAAAACTCACAGTTGCCTGGCTTGAATTCCCTTTTCCTTACTTTTGGTTTTGGAATACTACTTCCTGATTTCTGTTTTTTTTTATAAACTAAATTCTGCTGCTTAATTGATTTATTTACTGCTGTACCAATACTTCTATTCTTCCAACAAAAATTGATTTTATCTCTCCATCCAATGGATTTCAAATAATTCCTTTTATGGAATATTTATTTTTTTAATTTCAAATTGTTGATCCAAAAACTTCAAAAATTTTAACTTCAAACTTAATTTCTTGTCAGAACTGACATGGAACACTTATTTCAATGATATCACAGATCATTTATCTGGTTGTCATGGAAACGTAATTTTACAGGAACGAAATTTTTAACTGCTCTGGTCGACGATCGGGAAAGAAAGAGGACCTTTCAATGTCAGATTTTCTATTTATGTAATATATTTTGCCACCTGGTATTTCCATTTCCGTTTTTATTTATTTTATTACTTTCCAAATGTGTTCCTTCTAAATCATATGCAAAAATCTAAACAAATTTTAATTTGAATTTCAATACCGTTTACTCTCATAAATTTTATCTAAATCACTTAATTCATGTTTTCAAAAATTTTGATTTGACACTTGTAACCTGTTGGTCACCAGTCATTTAACAGGTACTTTAAAAAAAATTGGTTTTTACTGAAATTAAGACTTAATATCTTTTGAACTATTGAATTTTCATAAACTATGCTCTAAGCTCTTTCTAAAGGTATAAATCTCTTTACTGTTCCATCATTCCTTCAAATTTTTAACGGTTTTTACAATTATGACATTTCAATTCTCTAAGTTTTTAACAAATTTATGTATTTAAAACTTAATTTTGATCTAAAATGTGTTATATTCAGTGTTGTCATTGCCTAATATGTGATCTATATTTGTTTTACAAACTATACTGTGATTTTCATAAGTGAATTTAACCTTTTTTTCTGTTTGACCTAAATGTGACTCTCTGCCTAGATTTTTTATGTAAGTATCAAAATTCTACTACAATCTGCATGATAGATTATCTAACTTTATATGCCACCTTTTATCCTTTCAACAATTTGCTTTTGAAACATTCTTTTACATGGTTTATATTTTTAGGTTAACCTTAACTTTGAATGATTCCTGCAATTTCCTTTCTGTTAGATATGTATGCATTTTATTTACATTTCCCCAATCATTTAATTATTCAAATTGCAAAACTTTTGTATTATCTCATGTCTGTTTAAATCCATTACAATTATATGGTGTTGGTTTTTTGGAAAAACGATCGGACAAGTCGTTTTTTTTAACTGCCGTTTTTGTGATCATAAATTCATTTATACAGGGTGGGCCACAAATAAATTGCGACCATCAACCATCAAAATTAACAGTTATTAAAAAAATTACATTTATTTCAAAATTGAAATAAAAACATCAACATATCAAATTAAGTGTTCGAATTGTTGACCATTAACTTCCTGACAATATCTCGTAACACTTCATTTAGCGCTTGTAGCAGGATTCGTTGTTTTTCGGTCCTAATTCTATTCTTTAATTACTCTATATATTCCGATTTATGGAAGTAGACTTTCGATTTCAGATAACCCCAAAGCTAAAAACTAACGGGCTTAGATCTAGAGACCAAGCTGGCCATTCGATATTACCTCTCCTTCCGATCGATCTATTTGTGAAAATATTGTCAAGACAATCTCGTACTGTTCGCGAATAGTGCGGGGCGGTCCATCCTGTTGAAACCATACCGAATCTGCCAGTATATTGGGTTTTTCACCATTCGGGTAAAGTTCTGTTAAACAGGGTATTATGCTGTGTTGTAAATAAATATAAATACTTTTCTGAATTAAGTGTTCCCTCAATAAAAGAAGGACCCATAATTGAAGTACCCACAATTCCGGCCCATACGTTAACTTTCTTGGAAATATCGAAAATTTTGCCTGTTTACTGAACGATTTAAACAAAATGTTGCCTCGTCGGAAAAAACTATCTTCAGTCAGTGTATTGAACCTAATAGATGTCGGTGACATCTACCGTCTATTGAGTAATTTAAGTATATGAAGGCACACTATATATATATATATATATATATATATATATATATATATATATATATATATATCCACATATTTAGAACTATATCATTCAACGTATGACAGCCGTTTAGAACCAGGAGTTCTCGTCAGATACGCTTCCTTGAATGACAAGTTCTAAAGTGAAATACTTGGATGTTATACACATCAGTAAGACAACAGTCAGTGTATTGAACCTAATAGATGTCGGTGACATCTACCGTCTATTGAGTAATTTAAGTATATGAAGGCATACTATGCTATAACATATATCATACTCTTGACAGATGGTTCGAGTGTTTTATATAAAAACACATAAGTAAATACAGATATATATATCCACATATTTAGAACTATATCATTCAACGTATGACAGCCGTTTCGAACCAGGAGTTCTCGTCAGATACGCTTCCTTGAATGACAAGTTCTAAAGTGAAATACTTGGATGTTATACACATCAGTAAGACAACAGTCAGTGTATTGAACCTAATAGATGTCGGTGACATCTACCGTCTATTGAGTAATTTAAGTATATGAAGGCATACAATGCTATAACATATACCATACTCTTGACAGATGGTTCGAGTGTATTATATATATATAAACATATTTAGAACTCTCTAGACAGAGGAGTGTCAGATACGAATGCGACAAGTTCTAAAGTGAAATTATGACAACCAGTCATGTATTGACCTAATCGGTAATCTACCGTCTAGAGTAATTTAATACAAATCAATATGGCTGATACGGAAACACATAGTTCGACTCTTGACAGATGATTCGAATTAAAAACATAAGTAATACAGATATATATATATATATATTATATATATATATATATATATATATATATATATATATATATATCCACATATTTACTATATCATTCAACGTATGACAGCCGTTTCGAAGAAGGAAAAAAAGCCAGATACGCTTCCTTGAAGGACAAGCTAAAGTGAAATACTCATCACATCAGACATCTGTATTGAACCTGGTCAACATCTACCGTCTATTGAGTAATTTAAGTATATGAAGTGCATGGATCATATACTACTCTTGGATCGAGTGTTTTATATAAAACATCAGAATATATAGTATATATATTATCTGCACACTACATTCAAGTCGATGCCGAGAACCAGAGTAGTCGATACGCTTTACAGCGTAAATAATGATGAAATTGTTTCTATTTATTTCTTCTTCTTGGGAAAGCTGCATGCCGTGGATTTTCTCTTTTCGGTTTTGGAGCTTTCGGTTTTTTTGTAGGACCTTTACTGTTTTACTTTCGAAACTATGCAAGCGAAAAATGATGAAGACGATGAAGTTGTTGTCGATGGGGTGGATTTCGGAGTCGAACTCCTTTTCAGTTGCGGCAACTTTGCAGCTTCGTAGTCTTTTTGGCTGTTTTTTTTTGCTGCTCCCACAGCCGAGCTTCTTTGTCGCATCGCTGAAACCGGCTGCTCGCTTTGCAGCGGCGACATCTTTGCTCCATCTCCAGCCCAGGGGCCGCTGGCCGGTTTCGATGCTGAAGCTCCTGAAAGACGAAGCCCCTGCAAATTTGAAGGAACTGGATGCAGCTTTTTCCTTTAGTTTGAACGATAAACCTGAAGCAACGCCTGACTTTAAGTATTTCTTAGAAGCGCGGCATCGACTGTAGTGTGCAGCACTATATTTCTGATGATGATCCAATGATCCACCACGTTCCTTTAAAAGATACGCGTTGTTGACCATCTCTAGATGTCTGTGGCAACTGAAAAGAGGGTTTAGCCTTGGGTTCTTGACTCCTTCTTCGCCACTGTTTGGGTTTGTGGTGATGAATTCGACACGGATGTCGCAGAAGCAAACTATGTGTTCATCCGTATCAGCCATATTGATTTGTATTAACTCTTACGATTGTCAATAATTTGGTTGTAAATAACGTCGAACGTACATGCACCTCTGTCTAGAGAGAATATGTTTTTATATAAAACACTCGAACCATCTGTCAAGAGTATGGTATATGTTATAGCATTGTATGCCTTCATATACTTAAATTACTCAATAGACGGTAGATGTCACCGACATCTATAAATAGGTTCAATACACTGACTGTTGTCTTACTGATGTGTATAACATCCAAGTATTTCACTTTAGAACTTGTCATTCAAGGAAGCGTATCTGACGAGAACTCCTGGTTCGAAACGGCTGTCATACGTTGAATGATATAGTTCTAAATATGTGGATATATATATCTGTAAAAACTATCTTACTTGAAAAGTGCGGGTTGGCATTGCATCTATTCATCATTATTTCTTAAAATTCAAATCTTCGGTCCAAATCATCTTCAGTAAGTTCCTGAACTAAATGAACTTTGTATGGGTGCCATTTATTTCTATGCAACATTTTAGAACAGAAGGTTTACCTATTGACTGTTTTGCGGTTATTTGTCTAGTGGATTTGTGAGGATTTTATGGTAAATCGAGCAAAACATTTAATTGTGTATGTTCTGGAAGATGTTTGGTTTTGTATTTGTCTCTTACGTGGCCAAATTCTAGAAATTTTTTTTTATTTTACTAACTACGGATGGTGTAATAGGCCCCTCCGGGTACTTCATATTAAACAATTCGCAAACTTCAGCTTGTGTTCGAGTTCTGTCGCCATATCCTACCATCGTCAAAATTTCTATTCGCTTCTTTTCAGTTAAACGCGCCATACTTTGAAACTTTGCAACTACACTTGACCACTATGTATTTGAAGTAAAATTATAGTACAATTTCTATGGAAATAAACAAGTGTTAAAAACTCCAGCATTAAAAAAAGGGTTTCCATACATGCGACTAAAATACCGCCAACAATCATAAAAACCAGGCGTAAATAAATACGTTCAAACCAACAAACACCTTATTTTTACCGTTGTTTACGTAACTTTAGAAAGAAATGTAGTTTTTTTAATAACTGTTAATTTTTGGTATAGGACACTGTAGGTGAAAAATACTTAGAATTCAATGGAGAATTAAAAAATAAAATAAAAAACAAATGTTTCCATTTGAAAAAATGAAGTTGATGGTCGCAATTTATTTCTGGATGACCCTGTATAAATGAGTTTATCATCACAAAAACCGCAGTCCAAAAAAAAACCCAACGTGTCCGTGCGTTTTCCAAAAAAAAAACAACACCTGAATTTTTAATGAATTTGTTCCAACCCACGCTCCCTCACTGTACATACATATATATATATATATATATATATATATATATATATATACAGGGTGTAAACAGTTTGAGTGCATATATTTTAGGTGCAGATAGTACACACCAAATAAAACAAAAAACTCTTATAACGCTATGGTCTATAGGCCTTAATAAGCAAGAAAATTCGAAATACATGTTAAGTAAATTATTGTCAATGTAGCAACGTCGCGCTAAAAATTCACTTGTAACGTGAATAATAAAGGAATGATTCACACAAAAAAATTAACAACTGTTATTTTTTTGTATTAAATAATTACATTTCTTATATGTAGTTCTTTTATGTGTTAAATTATTCGAAAAATAATTGTTACTCATAAAATTAATATTACTTATATTAGACAAATAAATAACCATGTACTTACAGGCTGTCATTATGATAGAGCTCTGGAGAACAAAGGATTCTTTATAGTAAATATTCAAAATTCAACATTGTTGCTATTACAAGTGTTTTCCCCACAAATTAATAGCAGGCAGGTCTTTACCTAATTGTATAATTGCCACTATTTGTCACAAACTAATACACTCGAACTCACAATTGACAACAGATATTATTTATTTCTCAAATTTATTTTTTAAAACGAAAATCAAATCACGAACGCTACGTAGAATGTCACGTAAATATCACTTTCACTTCCTGACAAGAACCGGTGCAGCAAAAAAGCATTCGTGGCAGTGGTCAGCTGTAGTACTGAATAAGGCATATTATATGCTATGTTGCCACATCTGTTCGGAGAAACATACGGCAAATTTTAACAGAATATTTAGAGTTTAAATATTAATTTTCTTTGTTAATACAGTTATTAAAGGTGTATAAGCTATTGAGTATTTACATATTTAGCTTTACAAGCATTTTGAAGCCGGAAATAGTCTATTATTCACTGTAATAAAGGCTATATAATTTCTAACTTTCTTATTTTTTTTTGGCAAAACTATAGTTTATTTGTGGAAATTTTATAAAGCTTTTTGATTTGTTTTGACCTGAAGTATTGATCCTCAAAATCTTTGCATTCAAACCGTTTACACCCTGTATATATATATATATATATATATATATATATATATATATGATCTTATTACCTGCCGATGGTGGACATTTCTGTGGTCAATTTTAAACTTGTTAGCTTGCATTTGAAGACAATCTTTGCTCTGACATTCCTGTAATCGCTGAATACATTAGCGTCCATACATCTAGGTGATACTAATCTCTCTTCCACACACACAATAGTGAGTACTAAGCCCAGGGTAAACTGTTCATAGCTCCGAATATCTTTTTTCCATATTTACATTAAGTCTTTGAAATAGTTTTTGGGAAATAACACCACAAGTCCCGAAAATTGCTGTATATTCCAAACGTTTCGGAGTCTAGGTCAGACGCCGTTGTCAAGGCTTAAGAAACTATGAATAACAAAGGCACAATTCTAAAATGTTTCAATTTTTTTCATAAAAATGTTCTTTTAAGCGGGGGACAGACAGAAACACATTGCCATGTCAACATCTGGTTGGTAGAAGTCATCATTAAGTTGAAACTATATTAACTCTATTCACCCAAATTCAGTAAAAAGAGATATCATCAAATCTCTATATGTTCTAACATCAATAAATTCAATGAAGAAAAAACGTTTATAAAAAAATTACTCTCTGTCAATCATTACCCAGAAGAATTTATTATTAACGAGTTAAACAGGATCGAATACCAAACAATCCCTAACAACCAACACCAAACTTCACCGAGCAACACTGACTCCCAAGATAGTCACATTAATACAATAACTATACCATACATACAGGGTCTCTCAGAAAGACTATCAAGAGTGGGAAACAGATATAATATTAAAACATCCTTTAAAACAAGAAATACACTAAAATCAAATATAGCATAAACAAAACCAAAAAACAAAACTCAAAATACACAAAAATTGCATTTATAAAATCCCTTGGGAATGTAATAAATTTTATATTGGAGAAATATGAAAAATCCAAAATTTGTGAACATGCTTGGGACCTTATATTACACAAATAAGAACACAACACCAGGTTTTCTTATGATTTTAATGGGATCACGGAATCAACAAAATTCTTTGATCGCATTTTTGGCGAATGCACTATCTTATAATAAAGTCGCACCTAGGAGCGCAACATAAAATTCTGAAAATTACCCTTTCAAATTCTTTCAATTTGAAAGGAACTTTATTATCATATCATCTTTAGAAGTTTCGATGCTACCCTGTATATTATAAACTAAAATTCTCTTAGTTACGTTATAAGTCAATCGACTATGGATGGTAGATATGAGCATGACAAACTTATATATGAATTAAACTGAAAAAGTTTACAGGTGAAATGATAAAAAGCAAGTTTAAGAACTGATCATAATGGCTCTGGTCTAAAAAGAGGGTATAGTGTGAATTGCTAAATATATATTAATATTAAAGTTGAGGCGCAGCTTGTCATTGTCAAGAAGGGATATGTTAAATATATTTATTTATATTATTAAATATCTATAAGAAATTCTTATAATTTGTGTTCGTCCGTTGAAAGTTTTGTCCCTGTAAAGGAACGGTCGCCTGACGTTTCGCCAAAATCTCACTTGGCATTTTCATAAGGCTTTTCCTCTTCTTCCAACGCGAAGGCTGCAGGTTCGGACCTTTCCGGACTACTTCGTATCCGAGATCGTCGGCTAGGTCGTTCTCCGACGATCTCGGATACGGACACCCGGACCATCAAGAAAGCTACACATAGTTCCGTCCGTGCCAACTTGTTTTCAAATATATATATATTTAATTTTCTAATTCGGCCCCCAAAATTCACATTAGAGTTTTATTTTACTAATAAACTTTCAGAGAAGTCTTCTATATTCTACTGTCTGAATTTTGAGGCTCTGTAGATTGGAAAATAAAGGGCAAAATATGTCAAGTTTTAAATTATAAGTTATTAAATCTGTTATTCAAATTATTTAAAAATACAAATAAAATATATTTTTCAAAATTTAAATAGTGTAGTTTCTAAAATTAAGGCGACGTTTAATATTTTTGTCAATATCTTTTAAACATTTAAAAATATGAGCCTTTTATCTGATATATTACACGATGCGTTTGAAAATTGAATTTTTATTTTCCATTTAATGTATAATTTGTCCCTAAAATTACTATGGGGTTTTTCTAATAATTTTTCTTATAATTTTCTAGTGAGCCCCAGTACCCCTAATTATTTTATATCTTTATGTTAATATCTTGTAAACAATTAATTTTAAAAATATGAAAAATATATTTTTGTATTCCTCATGCCCTTTCATTTAATGTACTGCATGATGCGTTAAAAAATATTTTTTTATTTTCCGTTTAATTCTATAATTTGGCCCCCAATATTAAGATTAAGGATTTCTTCGTATTTTTCCTGTAAACAAAAAAATTTAGGTCGTATAGTTTGGGGAATAAAGGGGGGAATAGATAATTTTTTTAAATATTTTTTTAATATATTTTAAAATATTCATTAAAAAAATAAAAATATATATTTGTATTCGTCATAATGAGCCCTGTGATTTGATGTATTACATGATCCGTAAGAAACAATTATAATTTTTTATTTTCCATTTAATTCTATACTTTTCCCCCCAAAATGAATATTAGGGGTTTCTCCTTATTTTTCCAGTAAAGTTCAGGTAAGCTATATGTGTTTTTTTTTCAAAATTTTACAGCTTATGGTTTCGGAGATAAGGGGGGGCTGGGTCATTTTTTAAATATTTTTGTTAATATCTTTTAATTAATTTATTTTAAAATTATGAAAAAAATATATTTGTTTTCGTCATAATGAGCCCTTTCATTTGATATATAACATGATTTTAATTTTATATTTTCCATTTAATTCTGTAATTTGCCCCCCAACATTAAAAGTAGAGATTTCTCCTTATTTTTCCAGTAAACTTCAGGTCAGACCGTATACTTTACGTTTTATAGTTTCGGGGTTAAGGGGGGGATAGGTAAATTTTGGTATATTTTCAGTAATATCTTTTTAACTAATTTGT
This sequence comes from Octodonta nipae, assembly GCA_034190945.1. Lineage (NCBI taxonomy): Eukaryota > Metazoa > Arthropoda > Insecta > Coleoptera > Chrysomelidae > Octodonta > Octodonta nipae. The sequence continues at coordinate 58,480,361 of CM067219.1, forward strand.
TTAAAAATATGAAAAAAATATATTAGTGTTCCTCAGAATGGGACCTTTCATTTGATGTATTACATGATACTTTTGAAAGAAATATATTTTTAAATTTTCATTTAATTCTATAATTTGCCCCCCAAAATTAATATTAACGGTTTCTCCTTATTTTTCCTGTAAAGTTGGGGCAACGTTTTATATTTCCTATCTTTTCCAAAATTTTAGGCTTAGTAGTTTCGGAGATCAGGGGGGGAGAACGGTCGATTTTTTTAGTTTTCCCCCCCAGAAGTACCCCTAAAATCAAAATTTCTTCTTTTACGATATGTACTCCCGATCGGGTCACCAAACTATACATTAATACCAAATTTCAACCTCTTCCGTCCAGTAGTTTAGGAGAAAATTGCTGTTATGTGACAGAGGCAGAAATCCGGAGTGATATTATAAGGGTATCAGTATATTCTATATACGGAACCCTAAAAACTGTAAACATCATGGTTAAATGTCAAATTTTTATCATAAATATCTAGTTTAAATATATATCGTACAGAGTGTTTTTAATGGTTTTCAATTTGATGCATTTGAAAGTCGGTTTCTGTTAGAGACGAATAGTACGAGATCCGGCTGCAGAATTAGTGCACCCATCGAGTGTTTGCTAAAAACCAAATTTTTACGCATATTTATGATTAGAATAATATTTATCTACCAGGTTGCCTATCAAAATGTGGCCGCTAATATTTTTAATTAAATTATTATTAATTGATGTTTGGTACATAATTTCATCGATTTGTTTTTTCAATAGAATATCGTCCACTTCACGGCAATATATATATAAAGACGGTTGCCGTTGCGCACTTGGCCACACCTCTTCGCAGCCAGGTTAACACAGGTATGATTTCGTTATATTTATACACTCATAACGTACATTTATTATTTATATATCAAATTAGACGGTTGCCTAATTAAATCTGGTCGCAAAAAGGGCTGCCGGCTGTTAAAGATGGTAAATATTAAAGGTAGAGTGAAAGAGAGCTAGCGCTAAACATCACCAAGTTGAAACTGCGGGCGAAATCATACCCATTGAGCGATGTGACAACATAAAATCGTGACTATCACACTAACTTAAGACCCAGTAAGAACTCCATGCATGTTTTTGATGTGTTTCATAGTTTATGGTTGTCACTGTGACGCAGGGTACCGCACGCATCGCGCAAATCACGTTTACATGGGACACAGCCTAAATTAAAAACCACGATGTTTTGGATTAAAATAAAATTGATAAAGATGAAGACTTGTTTTCTGTGTGACAAAAAATACAATGTACTGGAAGTATTCGCTAATGTTATTGTTCCGTCGAAAGAAAAAATATTAATATCATGACACATTATTAACAGTTGATTCTAGCCATGATTTTTAATTAAAGGTTTCAAGTCAATGTAGATTCCACCGTGCAGTAAATCTTTGAAATAAAAATTGTTGCCGACAATCTTTTTTATTTCGATGTACTTAAATGCTACTGAGCCGGATTGCATCAAGTTCAGAGCGGAATATAATGACTGGCTGCTGTTAGATGGTTTTCTAAAACCAATACATTTAAAAAAAAATAATTAACATAAATATTTAATTAATATGTAGAAAACGATCCAATACTTGAATAAAATCAAATATTTTTTCAAACAGTACTTGCACAATAAAATTTTCTGTTACATAAGTAACCTTAGCTTTATTTTTGATCAATATCTTTTTTTGTAACTTTTAAATTTGTCTTTGTGGTAACTTTTAAATCTGTATTAATGTTTGTATTTTTTAAATATGTATTTTTTGGAATTTTTAAATGGTCATTTTGAATAGGAAGACATTTCTTTTGAAGTATTTATTACATTAAGTCGTACCTACTATTGTTTGAACGTTGAACCGCGGGTTGAGAATACTTAGCATCCGACGCATGCGCAATGGCTTTAAACCGTCGTACAGCTGAGAAGCGCGCGTCTGACTGGTGATGTTACGCACTACCTCCCTTTCACTCTACCTTTAATATTTACCATCTTCAACAGCCGGCAACCCTTATTTGCGGCCAGATTTAATTAGGCAACTGTATATTATAATAAACAAAAGAAAATTAGCTTTAAATTGATATATAAATAATAAATGTACGTTATCAGTGTGTAAATGTAACAAAATGATAGCTGTTGTTAACCTGGCTGCGAAGAGGTGCGGCCAAGTGCGCAACGGCAACCGTGATTTTTCAGAATCTTTATATATATTGCCGTGAAGTGGACGATATTTTATTGAAAAAACCAGTGGGTGTAATTTTTTAACAAAAATCAATTAATAACAATTTAATTAAAAATATTAGCGACCACATTTTGACACATATTCTCCTAATCATAAATATGCGTAGAAATTTGGTTTTTAGCAAACACGCGATGGGTGCTCTAATTCTGCAGCCGGATCTTAGACTAGAAGTTATAGTCGCGGGAAATGGAAGAAAACATTCCGTCTTGTATATGGTTTATGGTTGTATGTGTGTGCGTGCGTGCATGTGATATTAGGTGGTACATAAGCCGTTGTATACATAGGATGGTTGAAATATAAGTTGGAATTGAATTAGTTATACAGGGTGTTTCTAAAAATATTGTATTGGGTGGCACATAAGTAGTTGCGTATACAAGATGGTTGAAATAAGAGTGGAGCAAAACTAGAGTTATACAGAGCAAATATTTGCGTTATAGGACGGAAAATAATTACAGTTATACAAAAGGCTTTAAAAATTGTCAGAAGTAGTTGAATATACAGGATGGTTGAAATATAAGTTGGAGTAGAATTACAATTATACAGGGCGGTTTAAAAAAGTTGTATAAATTGGAACATAAGTAGTTGCTTATACAAGGTGTTTGAAGTAAGGGTACAATTATTGTTATTCAGGGTGTATCAAAAATTTGTTATATGAGCATAATAATTATAGTTGTACAGGGCGATTCAGAAAATGGTAGACCAATAAGTTATATATATTATATTATATTATATTAAAACAAATAAAAAAGCTAAAATACATTTAGAAAATATAGACAAAGAATCTATATATAAATAGGCTAAGACAAAACGATTAGGTACCATTTTCTCCTCTGTTTCTCAACCGATTTTCTTCATTTTTGTTTTGTTTAGTAGCTACTGACGACCTTTAGTGCAGAATGCTAATCTTAATTTATAATATTGGTTCATTCATTAAATAAAATATAATAAAAATTCATTATTTACGTCAATAATGTCAATGCCAAACAAATGAATGTGCTGCGTGCCGCCGCCGCCAGACTCAAACCATTGAGTAATTATATATAGACAGACCAATGCTGTTATATACTTAGAGCATGTACTTCTGGAAGTGGCATGCAAGCGTTGTTATTGTTTAATGGGTAAAGTAATCGTTGAATATCATAATTATACAGGGCGATTCCAGATATGTAAGAAATCATTTTTTTAATGGTTTTAAAAAATAGAGTAGAGTGCAATTATAACTAATAAAATAATTATATAGGGAAGCCCATTAGCGGTTGAATTTACAGGGTTCTTGGAATAGAAGGCGCAGTAAAATTACAGTTATACAGGGTGATGCAAAAAATGTTATACATAAATGCATATACAGGGTGGCGGAAATGGAAATGCAACATTTCGTAACCCATAAGCAGTTGTATATATAGTTAAGATGAAATATAGAGTAAGAGGAATTATAGATATACAGGATGGTTATAAAAATGTTAGAAAAGGAAATGATTTATAGAGTAGACCACGAAGAGTTCTATATATATAATGATTGAAATATAGGTCGGAGTAGAATTATAGTTACAGAAGATAATTAAAAATTTCATAAACAAAAAGAGTAAATATGGTGGGTCATAGGCAGTGGCATATACAGAATGGTTTACCCGGTGGTTGAAAAATGTTAAAAAATATCATGCGTGGTCCATAAGCAGTTGCATATACAGGGTGGTGGAAATATATAATGAGATGGAATTATTATAATGAGGATTTTAATAAATGTTTGAGAATTGAGTGCAATTATAGCTATACAGGGGGGTTAGAAAAAATAAATATGTAGGGTAGCCCATTAGCAGTTGAATTGTTGTCATATTAAATTAAGAATTACGAATTTGAACACAAATAAAGTTCTATGAATTATATCTGAAAAAAACTTGAATTTCGTTACTTATTTGTAGAAGCGAGACCGACATCTAGGATTTTCGAGGAAACTATCACACAGAGGTTCCGAATCTGGATCCGTTCTGTGTAATTGGTGTTCTCCCTAAAGCCCTAGGATAGAATGTCACGATAAAATTTTCATGTTACTTAACCTGCCAGAGATAATGACACAATTGGTCGAATTTATACCACTAGGCGACAGCTAGTACAAATTAAAGAGGGAGGAAGAGAAAGGAAGAAAATGAGAGAGATAAGAATACGCTAAAATTTTTCAATTGAATTGTACCTTAAATCAGATAAAAACGAAGACATGTCTAAAAATAGTGATTGATTGCACACAGTTTCTAAACCATTTTTATTTTAAGTCAGCTGAAGTCGGTTCTTTTTTAAATATAAATTATAAATTATAATGTGATGACCATATTTTACTGTTCAGTATTTGGAGTAGCCTATATTTCAATAAGAAAACATTCAGTGTTGTAGATCAGTATTGATTTTTCGGGCAAGTAGTACTAACTTTTAATTATTTTTTTGTCATATGTCATTGGAAACAAAATTCCCTTGTCAATTTTTTGCGTTTTTCTTAACCACAAAATGAATTTTGGGCAGAAGTTTACGATTATACTGTTTAGTTATTTAACGTTTTTACCATAAACCGTTAAGGCGATTCAGCCATTTGAATTTCAACATATTGAAACATCGTAAACTCGAGAATACATGTACCTAATAATGTTTACCTATATTGTATTTGTATTTTAACTACACATCTTTGTAATGTCAATGACATACGTATAATTTTGTCAAACACTTTGTATAGTAGTGTTATGAAATGTTAAAATTCAAATCAAATTAGCTACAGTGATGAATTATTATTATCTTATGCTATCAAGAATTTATCATGAGATTCCTTTAATTTGTAATCTTACTTAAATTTTATTAAACTTGATGAAAATACAAACAAAAAGGTGTGTTAATAACATTATTCCAATATTATAAGAAATAAATTGGTTAGTTATGACATAATTGTGACTAGGTGAAAACAACTTATTTTATAACGATGACAGAACACCATCAATAATAAGATGTAGAAGAATAATTTTGAGGCAAAGGTCAATAATTTGTTAATTTTGTGTTAACATACTTTGTTTTCTATAATTTGACATTACCGACAGAGGACTTCTCTCGAAAGTAATTTGCACAATAAAAACATACGTTTAGCTAAAAAATGTATTTCTGGTCTATGGGATTGCGGTGATAAATAATTTATATTAGAAAAAGAACCGACTTCAACTGTCTTCAACAAAAACTGTTTAGAAACGATATGAAATCAAACACAGAATTTCCTGTCATATTTTCTTTTTTTCTTCTCCTTATCTCTCTCTCTCCATCTCCTTCTGTATTTGTATTTAGACCACTTTCTATAAGTGTAACTCTAATTTACCCTATATTGCAACCACCCTGCATATGATTTTGTGTATTGATTACCTGCACCTGCACAACTATAATACAACTCCACACAAAGTTGCAACCGCCCTGATATCTTTAAAACCACCCTGTATAAAAATACATCCTCTCACCCTATTCACTGTCTCTATTTTTCTATTGTTTCAACCTGAGTAATTTTTCTTAACAAAATTTTTCACATTTTTACAACATTGTGTAACTATAATTTACATTTATTTCAAACACCCAGTGTATGCAACTGCTTCTACAATTTTTTGAACCCATCTATATAACTATATTATACCCCGCCCTGTAATTCAAATATCCTAGCTGCTTATGCTTATATAACAAATTTTTGATACATCTTGAATAACAATAATTTTACTCCACCTTTACTTCAACCACCTTTTATAAGCAACCACTTAGTTCCACATTAAAAAACATTTTTTTAACAACCTGTGTAACTATATCTCTATTCTACCTTAGATTTCAATAATTCTTTATATTCAACTGCTTCTAACATTTTTTGAACTCTCTTGTATAACTGTAATTATTCTCCGCCCTATAACTCAAACTTACCTACTACATATGCTTATTTACCAATTTTTTAACGTTTTTTGACCAATTCTCCACTCTTATTTAAACCACCTTGTATACATAACTACTTATGTGCCACACTATACAATATTTTTTTAACCACACTGTTCAACTATAAGTCTGTCCTCTCAAATGGAAACTCACTTCAAATGAATCAAAATGAAAACCGTTGCAAACATCCTGTACGATATACTTTTATGGCATATCTTGAAATTTGAGCTAAATATGTATGATGAAAATTTGACATTTACGTTGATGTTTACAGTTTTCTGCCACATATTTTTTCGATGAGTTACGTTATAACATATTTTTGTAGAGTCCAATTTAAAATATTCAAATTGATTCAGCCCTTTTAGAGAAAACAATGAAGATTGATTGTTATCCATTGAAATGTCGTCCTTTATTTAATTTTCTTTCATATTTTGGAAAACCGTACACTCAAGTTATAGAAAATTATATGGAAACTTTCTGTAATATTTCTTTATACAATGCACAATCAAAATTGTCCCAGCCGTTTTTGAAAAATCCTCCTCCTTTTTTAACATCGGTTAAAAAATAATAAAAATCTCCGAAAAGCTTAAATTTCGTGGAGAGTTTGAGTTCACCACGACAAAGGATAGTTTAACAGTCTCTATTAATCCAATGTGCGCTTCAAAAGTTATTCGGGGTCAAGGTCAAAATTTGAACTTTCTTGGAGTTTTTTCGAAAATCTTTTATCAGAAAAGTACCTCAGATATTAAAATTATCTACAATAATTATACTTATGTTTTTTTTTCTACAAGTTACCATTGCTAAGAGATAGCGATTGTATTGTAATTTTCATTGACAATACTTTTTTGTTTTATAGGCTCCTCCCCACGCAGTTATGCAGAATCTAATTATGGGTTCTGCAAATGAAATGTACAGTATGGTTAATAGATTTCTGCTTAGAATATCTGAGATTATAGAATCTGTGAATTAACGTCCTTATTCTTTTTGATATGTGAGTTATATGCTCTGTCCATGTTGATCGATGATAACTTCGAGATATTTTATGGCTGAGGTTTTAATTAGTGTTGTACATTTGCAGTTTTTAGTTTGTGTACAGGATGTATGATGTAGTTTTATCTGAAAGCCTCTCGGTTGATCTAGTATTGTTGGCGAGAAAGTAATATATTTGGTTTTTTCTAGGTTTAAAGTTAGCAAATTGCTATTTAGCCATAAATACACGTTGCTCAAATCTTTTTCTATGTTTTGTTTTGCTATATCCCAGGTTTTTCCGGTACTCATTAGCACAGTATCATCTGCATAACATATGAGGTGTCCATTAGCATTTTTTATTTTAGAGATGCTATTTGTGTATATTAAAAAAAGGATTGGTCCTAAAACTGTGCCCTGCGAACCCCAGTGTTTATAGTAGCTTCAGCGCTTATTGTATTTCCAATTTTCACTTTGTGGGCCCTATTTGATATATGGTTTTGCATTAGTTTTAATGTTGGTCCTCTAAAGCCATAGTTTTCCAATTTAGTTATTAACTTTGAGTGGTCTACTGTGTCGAATGCTTTGGCTAAGTTTAAAAAAACCGCTATACATTTGGAGGAATTATTCATAGCCCTTACTGCTGTTCTTAAAAATTCATGAATAGCATTTTCGGTGCTTGAATTTTTGATAAAGGCAAATTGCCTATTTGTAATGATTTTTTGTTTGTTTAAAAATGATATTATTCTTTTTTTACGGACTTTTAAAAAAATTTCCAAAGTTAAGTTAAGGAAGATCGGCCTGTAATTATTTAGTTGTGACGGGTCTCCCGATTTGAATATTGGCGTTACATCTGATTCTTTCCACTGCTTGGGTATTATTCTATGACTAAAACACTGGTTAATAATGTGTACTAATGGTTTCGTTATATGTGTATGGATACTCTTAATTGTTTTTACTGTGATATTATCAGGCTTTGGTGAGGACATGTTTTTTAAATTTGATATATACAGTATTAATTCCTTGTTATCAACGGGTGTCAAAAACATTGATTGGGTTATATGTGGGTCATTTAAAAAATTTGTTGGTAAATTAATTTTCTTGATTTTACCCGCCATTTTTTTACCTAGATTTACAAAATATTTATTGAATTCCACAGTTTTCTCCCGATTTTCTGATATAATGGTTCCATTTTCTAATGTTATGCTAGTATTTTCTATTGTGTTTTTATTTTTGCATTCCGTAATACCATTAATAACCTCCCATATTTTTTTATTACTTTTTCCGGCCTCGTTTGTTTGATTTTTGTAATAATCATTTTTTGTTTACCTAATTAATGTATTTAGTTTATTTCTATAGATTTTGTAAGCTTCTACAAGAATTTCGGTATGTTCGTATTTTAGTTTTTTTTTTAAATTCATCACTCTTAATAATAGAGTTTGTTATACCATTTGTTATCCACGGTTTTATTTTAATATGCTTGTTATTTTTATTTCTTGAAGTGAAAGTACATTTCGCAATATACTCCTTTAAGTTATGAATGAATACATTGTATGATTGTTGAGAGTCTTTCAGTCTAATTACATCCTCCCAAGCTTCATTTTTTAAGATATTATTTAGTTTACTATAGTTAATTGACTTCACAGGTTTTTCTGTTTTTTTATACCAAGTTTGTTTTGATAATTTATGAATATAAAAGGAGTAAAGTGATCTGTAATATCTGTATTAAAAATGACTGATTCTCTTAATAAATTCTTTTTTATAAGATTTTCTTTTCTCACAAAAATGTGGTCTATGGTAGATTTTGATTGAAATATATCCCTTTGAGGTTAATTATGTTGAAATAAGTATTTGTGTCATTTGATTTGATTTCTTTAGCAGGTCTATGTTAATATCACCAACATAAATAAAGTGATGCTTATCCTTGTTTTCTAAATAATTTTCTAAGTCATTTAAATAATCTTGTATCTGGGTTGATGAAGGTCGATAATATGCTAGTAATCCAATTTTGTAATTCTTTGTTTGTATCTTTGCTGTGAAATTTACTTACAGAAACTGTGTTTTATTTACAGAAATTACTTCTACTTTAGCGGAAATACTGTTTTTTATATATATTAATACTCCATCATATTTATTTATTAAGGAATTATTATAATATATATTATAATTTGGAATTTTAAAAATACTTACTGAATCTATGTTTCTTGTGTCCGATAATACAATAATATCTATGTAGCTCTGATACATTTGTAAATAAACTAATAATATATACCACCTATATTGAAGTGAATAATTCCCAGACCATTCACACTGCCATGTTCCTCTTTTTGTTGAAAGTATTTTTGAAAATTATCTATGTTTGTTGTTTCTATTTGTTCATCTTCCTCTATTATATCAATTGTATGGAGCATAACCTAAAATTAAAGTTTATCTCTTCTTTTTTTTAAGTGAAATTTCCCTACCATTCCAAATAAATTAATATTTTTTATACACTATAATGCTAAGGTAACCAATGTAATTAGTTTATAACATAACACTAAGATTGTTTAAACACATTTTCAAAGTCTTTTTGCTTTTTTACTGTAACTAATTTATTGTCTTTAAGGGCGTAAATCTTTCCATGTATTGTCCATACTGATTTAAGATCCAATTTTTGTATTACTTTGTTCATTAATTCCACTCGTGGTCCAGTTAAATCTTCTCTAATCACCACTCCTGTTCCTTTCAGCATCTTCTTCTTTTTCTATATAACCTCCTTGATGTCCAGGTTCTTTAGAGTCAATAATATTGGTCGTTCTTTCCCATTTTTAGATATGCCAATTCGATAACACGATTGAAAGTCTTTGTCACATATGTCTATTGCCATTTTTTTATTAAGTAGTTGTTTTACCAAGTTTACACTGTTTTCATTGGCACATTCTTTGAAGTTGAGGATTCTAAGATTGCATCTTTTGTTTATTTGTTCCATTTGATCTAGTTTCTTTTCTAGTTCAATGTTTTGTTGTTTGTATTTTTGTAACTTATTTTCAAAAACTCCAAACATCTCAACGTTTTTCAGATTTAACCCCGCCACTGCATCTTCAAACGTTTTTAATTTTATTTCAATCGTTTTAATGACGGAGTTTTTGACAAATTCCTTTATAAACGACTTACTTTTTAGAGTTGTTTTTATTGCTTCGTTTACTGTTTGTTTGATTTCTCGTGTTAATACCATATTGTTGATTATGATGATTTGATTTATGCAAATCTACGTAATCACTTTAGCACTCACAGACATTTACTTTTATTATATTGTCTTTTTTATAGCTAAAATTTTAGAATTTTCGGAACCTCACTTTTACCACGTCTAGTGTCTGTTTACCATGGGCGTAGTATTTACTAAGACATTTGAGCAAGACTGACCTCGGCAATTGTTACAAGCTGGAGAACACAGTAATCCTATTTTTTGCAGCCACATTTGCCACTGCAATCTTTTTTACAATGGCAAAAAATAAAATTAAGGAGTTTTTTTGGAGCGGGTGGTACTAAACTGTAAATCGATTTCAAAGTATTATTTATTTATTTCCAACCCCAGTCTTCTGGCTTAAGTTGATTGCCTAGCCATGTCTGAACTTGATAGAGTACAAGTGTTAAATAGCAGATGCCGATGTTGGAGGAGGGAGATGTGATAATTGTACTTGCTTCTTATGTCGAGTATTTTTGACAAATGTTAAATATCGGTATTTATCTAGACAATCAATTTTTCTTGGAGCTCCAGAAACAGCAAGGAGAATTCGAATTCCTGCTGTGATTATTGTTTTCATAGAAGAATCAGTTTCTTTAAATACTTTTGCGTAGTCAATCGAATAATTTTACTACTGAAATTTTGCCCCTTCTATACAGGGCTGATGTAGTATAGTAGCCGGTTTTATTGCATGTAAAAATAAAATGTTGGATAAATAAACTTAAAATCAATTTAACCCAGAAGACTGGGGTTGGAAATTCATAGATAATACTTTGGAACCGATTCAAGAGTTTAGTGCCAACCGCCCCAGAAAAACTCCTTAATTCTATTTTTTGGAATTGCAAAAAAAATTGCGTTGGCAAATGTGGCTGCAAAAATAGGATTACTGTGTTCTCCAGCATGTACCAACAGCCGAGGTCTTGCTCAAATGTCCAATTAAAAAGCATAGAGGAAGATTCATGTGATTTTGATGAAGAGACAACTCGTTCATCTTCATTTGAAGAATTGATAAAGATTCAGCAAGAGGAATGAGAAGAAGAAGAAGAAATCGAACAAGACATGAATGTGGAAGTAGACGTTGAAGAGTATGAATCAGATTAAAATATTAAAAAATCAAAACTACAATTAAGTCAATATCCAATATCAATGGCAATATTCATTATGCATTTAAAAAAGTACTGTCCCTGAAAATTACATTATAATAGATCGTGGAATAGGCCTACTGGGGAAACCACGTTAAAAAACGCATCGAGTACACTACCTCACACCAGGCGTGGAAATGTATGTATATCATGTATAACGTGACTCTTAGAATCGTGATCTCTCAGCAATTATGACTCTTAGAAAAAAAACATAAGTAACATTTTTGTAGATAATTTTAACATTGGTCTAAGGTACTTTTTCGATGAATTTTCAAAAAACTCCAAAAAACTTCAAATTTTGACCCCGACCACGAATAACTTTTGAAGCGCACATGGGATTAATAGGGACTTAAAATTTCCTTTCTCGTGGTGAACCCAAACTCTCCACGAAATTTCAGCTTTCCGGGAGTTTGTGTTATTTGCCCATTATTTTGATGTCTAGATTGACCGGAGTGAATTACTAAGAAGACGTCAGAGCCGAAAATGTGACACCTGTGCAGCCAGTAAAGGACCAAAGGCCGGACAAACAGCAAAATGCAGCAGTACAATGTGGCCCCCGGTTTAAAAGAATTGCTATATATGTCGTTGGTCTATTCTCCGAGTCTGAGATGGGTACCAAGGAAATCCTGGTCGCTATAGATTATTATAGTAAATGGCCTGAGGCATACGCCATAACCAATCAGGAGGCAATAGTGGTGGCAATGGTGTTGGAACAGCTATTTAGCAGGTTTGGGGTCCAGTTGGAGTTATATTCGAACCCTAACTTTCAATACAACGTATTCTAGAATGTCTCTACGACGTTGGGCATTAAAAAAAAGAGAACCATCTCCTTGTACCCACAATCGGACGGAGTGGTGGAAAAATTCAAGAGCCTTGATACAACTTCTATTTAAGTTCGTCAGCAATGACCAGAGAGATTAAGATGACCATCTTCCTCTATTCCTGTTGACCTATCACTCAGCCATACACAGCAGCAGAGAACAGAGCAAACCAATGTACTATTCGCAAAAAGAGCTGAGACTGACAAGTAATTTGGCTTTTGGTTCACCAGAAGAACCGTACCATGAAGTTAACTCAATACTGGAATATTTTTACTACTTAATATAATACCTATTTTCAGATAAAAATTAAAATAAATATCTCTTTTTCGAGTGCTGGTAAATATTTTATTGATAGTTCTTAACAGGGTTTTTCAACACATGTCTACTCATTAGAGATAATAAATCCCTCTATTTTCGAACAAAATTGCAGTATCTATGCTTCTTACAACTAATACAGTAATGATTTGTTTGAATTTATTAAAATTAGATAGAAAATAGATATGAATATAAAAGAATTCCGGTATACTGAGTTTTCTCAATTGTATGGCCACGTAGCCCGCATGAAACAACAAAAATGTGTGTGTTTTGTGCAGTCTGGAAGGTACCTCGTTTCTGGATAGCTTTAATAAATAATTACTCTAAGATTTTTGTGAGACGTGATGTAAAGGGCGCATAATTCAAAATAGATCAGCAAGCGGAAGGCGTGGCCACTGCACACCAAGAGCCAATAACACGCAGCCGTTCACGGGACCAACCGATAGGCACGAAACCGGGACTATATAATAGCGCGCGAGCTATTGTAGATCTTAGTATTCCAATTTATATATATATATATATATATATATATATATATATATATATATATATATATATATTGTAATGAAATAAACCCTCAGCATAAGACTGAGGAGTAAATTAAACAAATTTAAGAAATATAATAAGTTAAAAATATACACAGGTAGAAGCAAATAAAATCTATCAATAAATAGTGTTAGATAGTAACAAAACTAACCAAATCAATGAACTTCTCAAAGGTAAGTACTGACTTGGGTAAAAATTACCAAGCTAAGCAAACTTTGCTGTAGAAAAACTTATTATCGTACAATATTTTAGCTTGACAAACTTAGTGTATAAATATACATTCGAGAAGTTACTGACAAAATAGCACGAATCCTACACCGACATCAAATAAAGACAGTCTTCAAACCATAGCTAACTTAACCGGGAACCCTAAAGACAAAGTACCTAACAAGGATCAAGGAGTTTACGAAATTCCATGTCGCGATTGTCCACAAAGCTACATCGGTCGTACAAATAGGCGCGTCAACCACCGAGTATATGAACATTATTTGTCAGTTCGCAAAAAAGATCCGACTTCAGCTCTCGCACATCATAATATCCAAACAGGGCACTTTATCAACTTCGAGGACAGTAGGAATCTCGTATCTCGTAACTCTCTTAGGGCATCTACTATTCGCGAAGCTATATAAATAGAGAAAAGACCCCTCTGTCTAAATCGACGCGATGACAGCTCTCGCCTTCCCTCAGTATGGACCTCCGTAATTGCCAGATTAAACAAAGCAGACACGCCCACCAACACCCAACCAATCACAACACAGCCTCTTCATCACGTGACATCCCCGTCTAACCCAGCGCTAACTATAAATAAAAGAAGCAGAGCAGACTCAAATTCAGTTCAGTTACCTAGTGGGGAGTAGGGAGATTGAGGCTCCAAAACAGGAGTCGAAACATCGAGATAATAATAAATTCAGACGCGGTTCTCACCCGGAACCTAGCCTTGTATATATATATATATATATATATATATATATATATATATATATATATATATCTGTTAGGCGTAAATATCATGCACGTGTATGATACAAAGTATCATATTTCGCTGACCAGTTTCCTGCTTCATAATGTAAACGTGGGAACGCATCGACTTGACCGTTCTTTTGATTAGTCAGCTTTCTCAATGTTATAAATCAGAGCGACGCGGTCCCACAGTCGTCATTTATCTTTAGTATACTTGTACCATTTAGTCATTTCATTTAATTTTCAATTTACTGTTTTATTTAAAGTTTTAATTTTTTTTTTGTATTTCAATAAATAATTTTTTTAAAAACTCAAAAGTGATTTACAACATATAAAATTGGCGCAGTCAGTAGGATTGTCCAACACAGCTAGAACACGTGTACACTCACTAGTTGTGTCGATTTCCAAATCCTTGTGGACAAGAACTTCCAGACCGAGACAACAACTGTGGCAGCGAGAACCCGGAACACGCAACCTTACAGCTAACCAGTCCTCAGCTTCTCCAGAACAGTCTCATGCCAGGAGTATTAACGTATGTACTATTACAATCATCACGTTATTGATTTTTATTATTTTATTGATTTATTCGATACGAGTTTTATGTATCTTGAACATACAGTTCTATCATTTAATATTCACCTACATTCATCTCTATTATTTTAAAAACAATTCTTGAAACATATACTTAAACACATAGAGGCCTTCTGTGCTTTTGTGTTCGATATTATTTTAATTGTTTCTAATACTGCAAATATACCTCATTTACTTTGCATTGCATTTACCCAGTACCTTCATTTTACTACATTTACATTGACCTGTTTATTAATTGCTGTAACAAATTTACCTACATAAATACCCATACACTGATTTTCCCTTTTAATATTTAATTTGATATATTTGTTTATATAAACTAGTTCACAATATTTCTAAATATGGTTGAAACACGCCAAGGTACGGTAGAACCTTACAAACTTGCGGAAATTTTCGCTATCATCCCTGAATACGAGGGCAATCCAATTTTCTTAAATACTTTCATCAGCTCCTGTTCGACAGCACAAAATATGGCTGTCGCAAATCAAATAACTCTTTTAGTTTTGCACATTAAAAACAAGCTAAGAGGCCGTGCAGCCGAGCTTGTTAATTCAAGAAATGCGTCGACTTGGGATGAAATAAGAACACTGTTAGAAAACCATTTAGGTGACTCACGCGACTTGTCCGCTTTAATTCAGGATTTACAAAGAATGCGACAACTACCAACTGAATCCCCACTAACTTTCTCAGCGAGACTACAAAGCCACGAGGCAAAAATGCACGCGGCTGTTAACAAACAGAATCTGACAACCAAAGAAAAAGACGCGCAAATTTGTCTTATAGATTCCATGGCTCTAAATAGTCTTTTGACCGGACTTGAACCAAAAATAGGCCAAATTATTCGCGCTAGTAACCCTCCCGATATAATTACCGCGGTTTCCCGAATAAAAAGAGAACTCCAACTTTGTCACTTGAAAAATCAAAAATTCTCAAATGTACGGAACCCTCAACAACATCAACCACAAAGACGACCACCTCCTCAAACTTTTGTAAAACACTGTTCGTTTTGCAAACGCACCGGGCATTTGTATAACGAATGTCTAACACGACAACGACAACAACAACAAAACCAACAACCACACCAAAACTTCAACAATAACAACCCGCAACAATTTAGACCGAATCCTCCTTATCAATCGGCTAATCAAACTAGGCCCAATACTGATCCCAATAGGTATCCCGCACAACAAAACCGACCTTCTGCCAGTGGACAATATCAAAGTCCTAATCAATCTCGACCAAATCCCAATTTTTACAGAAACCAACAACAAAGAACCCACCACTTCAACCAAGATGAGTTCTACAACCCTTTAAACAATTTAACAAACGATGACCCTTATACAAATTCATACTACCAAGACGATTGTTCTTATTCAGACCCCCAAAATACAGATTTCGAATACTCTCAAAATGACTATACTGAAACTTTCGAAAGCAATTACCCAGAATTCCCTCCTGAATTACCCGAAGACCGACGACAAAATTTTCAAGAGGTACTTACAGTGGACAAACCACCCGATACACAGATCTGCAATCTTCAAACCCAGTTCGAAACAATGAATTTACTCGACGACTTCAACCCCAACCTGAATTTTCCGGAACAAGCTTTCCTATAAGCCCCTCACTTTCGGTAAATTCTAAGAACCTTTTCTACATCAACGACGCCACTAATACGTATAAACTGTTAATAGACACTGGGGCCGGTTTATCAATTTTTAAACCAAACACTTGTAAACAATTTCGACACCGATACCCAGAAAACGTTGTGATACAAGGTATCACTAATCAAAAAATCCTGATTAACGAATCGACCTTAGTCCCATTTAATCTTAACGATCCACACAAAGTTTACATCTGTAACTTAGACATCGAATTCGATGGTCTACTAGGTTCTGACTTTTTAGAACATTATAATTGTGTGATTGACTTTAACAAAAAACTTCTTATAACCAACTTCAAAACTATTCCGCTTATGAAAGTAACAGACGAAACAATATCTTCAAACAGGCAATCTCCAACAATTAACCCAACAATTTCAAACACGATTACTATTGAACCGCGAACAGAAATGATTTGCAAACTCAAATGTGACTTACGTAACACGGAAGCTATACTAACCGCTACCGTCCTAGAAAATGTGAGACTTCCGAATGCTTTAACGACAAAGGCGAATTTTTGACATCCATCTTAAACGCTAACGCCTGCCCAAAAACTGTAAATTTCGACACTATCAAATTAGAACCCATTCAAAATTACTCTGTAAATCACTGTGAAGAAATTTCGTTTGCAACTAATCCTAACTTCGACAGACAAACGGAGATTAACAATCAACTCCGACTCGAACACCTTAACGAGGAAGAGGCCGAACTAATACAACAACTTTGTCTTGACTTTTCCGACATTTTCTACTTAGAAGGTGTCCATCTTAGTTTCACGAATGAAATTAAACATTCCATCGACACAAACAACGCCAAACCCATATACACTAAATCGTACCGCTATCCCCAAATTCACAAAGAGGAAGTCCGTAACCAAGTTTCGAAAATGTTAGAACAGGGCATCATTCGTCCCTCAAATTCTCCCTGGTCTTCCCCTGTATGGGTTGTCGCGAAAAACTCGACGCCTCCGGAAACAGAAATGGCGCGTAGTCGTGGACTATAGAAAACTAAACGAACTGACAATAAATGACAAATATCCGTTACCCAACATATCCGATCTGTTAGACCAACTTGGCAAGTGCCAGTATTTTACCACCCTAGATCTAGCTTCTGGTTTCCACCAGATTGAAATTGAGTCCAAGGACATTCAAAAACCGCTTTCACTGTAGAGAACGGTCATTTTGAATTTGTTCGCATGCCTTTCGGTTGAAAAATGCCCCTTCAACATTCCAAAGGGTGATGGACAATATTCTGATAGGAATCCAGAACGAAAGATGTTTGGTGTACATGGACGATATAATCGTTTATTCGCCCACCATTCACGAACACTTAGCAAGACTAACTGACGTTTTTAAAAGACTTAGGAAGGCAAACCTCAAAATACAGCCTGACAAATGCGAGTTTCTCCGCAAGGAGGTCGCTTATTTGGGACACTTAATAACTAAAGACGGTGTAAAACCCAACCCGTCGAAAGTCGACTGTATCTTAAACTTTCCTCAACCGCAGAACCCCAAAGATATTAAGTCATTTTTGGGACTTGCTGGTTATTATCGGAGGTTTATTCCAAACTTCGCGAGAATATCGAAACCCCTAACTAAACTTTTACAAAAGGATGAACCGTTTAATTTCAACGCTGAATGCGTCACGTCCTTTAACGAACTCAAACGTGCTTTAACTTCGACACCAATACTGATCTATCCGAACTTCGAGGAACCTTTCATACTAACCACTGACGCCAGTGCCTTTGCAATCGGCGCTGTACTATTTCAAGGGCCAATAGGTAAAGATTTACCCATTGGATATGCTTCCAGGACACTTTGTCAAGCCGAGACAAGGTATTCGACTATTGAGAGAGAACTGTTGGCTATTGTTTGGGCAGTGAAGCACTGGAGACCGATAATCTATGGCCGAAAGTTCCAACTTTGTACCGATCACCGCCCGTTGACGTGGCTGTTCTCGATAAAAGACCCCGGAAGTCGATTAGCCCGATGGAGACTTAAACTCGAAGAATACGACTACGAGATCATTTACAAACCGGGTAAAATTAACAAAAACGCCGACGCCTTATCACGCATTAAAATCAACCACCTTGATGAGTGCGTACTATTCCAGGCTAAAACTAAACTAACACCCCACAAAATCTTACCCCTAAATGACGAAGACGATGACAATACCTCCGAACCTGAACAAAACGAAATAACTACCGAAACGATATCCCAAGAATTCAAAACTTTTGTTGAACGTTACAAAACTGTTTCCTTAATTGACTATAGTAAGATCGAATTTTCTAATTGCCAACTCCTAGACAAGGCAAATAAAAATATCCTAATCTTTCCCCAATCATCCAACCTTCAGGAATTCCATCACGACATATTCGAAGATATTTTCGAAGAAGTCGCTGATTTTGAAACATTTAAAATCAACGTATTCGCTAGCAAAACTGTTAGCAGGAGACAATACTTCATAGTCCCGCTTCCAAACGATCTCGAAATCGTAAATGAAGTCCTTTTCGCATCTATTTTCAAAAATCAAGACGTTCTCTCCCCATCGAAAACATATTGTGTAGAGAACAACCTTGATCTTCCAATTCTGGAAATGCTATCCTTTATTTTCTCTGAAAAAGACATTAAGTGGAAGATTTGCCAAAACATCACAAAAACTCCTAACAAAGACGAAATTCCACTAATACTCGAGCAATATCATAACGGAAAAAACAACTTGCATCGCGGCATCAACGAAACCATACGCCGTGTCAAAGAGAGGTTCAACTGGCCGGGATTTACTAAAGACATTGAGAACTTCATAAAGAACTGCGTAATCTGTCAACAAACCAAAGCTTGTCGAAAAAACTTAGATAATCCCCTCGTCATCACTGAGACACCTAAAACACCCTTTGAAAGAATTAACATCGACATCTTAGAAATTCCTAATAGAAACCACATTTTGACGATAAGAGACGAACTGACTAAATTCTCACAAGCCTATGCTTTGGCAGATAAATCCGCCAAATCTGTCGTTAGTACTATTATGTTGTACTTTCAACATTTCGGTACACCATTACGTATCCACTGCGACTATGGCAGAGAATTTGACAATGCCATACTAAAAGATCTATGCAAACTTTATGACATCAAACTTACCTACTCTAGCGTGGGACACCCGCAAACAAACGGCTCCGTGGAACGATTTCATTCTACTCTACTAGAAATGATTCGCATTCACAAAGCTGAAAATCCCGACGAACACCCCTTAAACGTACTTCCGTATGCTATTATTGCCTATAACAATTCAACCAATAAGACCCATGGCTTCACCCCGTTCGAACTCGTTTTGGACATACCTCCAGCAGACCCCCAGAGACTCTTTATAATCAAAAAGAACTAATTAGCAAATACGTACGAGACCTAAATAACCGAATTTCTTACTATTACAAAATTGCACGCGAAAAGACCAACTTACAAAAACAAAAAGCGAAGGAAAGATTTGACCAACACGTTTCGAAAACCCTCCTGAATACAAAATCGGTGACAAGGTATACGTTAAAGAGTCACAAATAAAAGACAAACTCCAGAACAAATTTAATGGCCCATTCCAAATTATTGAGATCCACAATAACTCTGCTACACTTCTAAACCTAAGAACTAACCAACGAACGAAAGTGAACTTTGACAGAATGAAACCATATTCTGAAAACTAACTTTCTTTACAGGTTTCTTCTGCTGCTCGGATCAGCAGTTTCACAGTACGACGTCAAACCGATTAACAACACTCTCGGTATCTACTACCATGACGAAAGTCGAATAATTGTATCAAACTATAAATGGACTCTATTAGTTCACCGGAACTTGACAACCCTTAATCAACTATTTGAAAATAATAACAGAATCCTCAATACTTTAGAACGAACTGTCGATCCTATGCCTGGCTTCAAATTTCACGATACAGGTGCCTTTCGTGTGGACGTCCAAACACACATTAGCCTTTTAACACAAATCTCCGACTCCATCAAAACAAAATTTTCAGAAGTATTTCTAGTCACTAAAGACCAAAACGCGGATTAATAGGCGGTGCTGGAACCATCTTTAAAGCAATAACCGGTAACCTAGACGCATCCGATGGCGAATTTTATACTAGCAGCATAAACAGACTTAACCAAGGACAACTACAAGTCGAAAATCTTTTAAAGAATCAAATGAGCGTTACAACCACTATTATTAAAAACTTTAATGAAACTATTCAGAAACTTCAAATAGACGAGAAAATCTTTAACGAAGACATTAACGAAATCAACCTCACGATACATGAACTAAATGACCGGATAGCCACTATTCAAGCCAAACAATCATTTCTTGAAATTTGTGAAAAACTAATGGCTAGTTATTTGTTTCTTGAAGATAACCTTAACGATATTTTAAATTCAATAACTTTTGCACGTTTGAAAATTATTCACTCATCTATTACACCGGATCATTTGATTGCCGCATTACAGGAGATTTCTCAAAACCTTGTTAAAAATAATTTACCGTGACCAGTCAGATTTTCAAGTGTTGCACAGTATTTAGAAGTAATTGAACTACAAGCTTTTCAAACTCACTCAGATCTAGTATTCATCTTAAAAATCCCTCTAGTAGAGCAACAGCTTTATACAGCTTACCATTTATACCCTATTCCGATTTTAGATGATAGAACTGGTTTTCATCACATCCTTTCTTTTACTCAAAAATATGTAGCGCGAAATGATGATTCTCTTATGTACATACCAATCAAGGACTTGAGTGCGTGCAAACAGCTGACTCGTAGTGTCCCCGAAACTTGTAAAAGTGCCATCGTTTTCAGTGAAGGGTACAATGTTCAAAAACTTGAAACAAATGCGTGGATTGTAATCATATCGGAACCCATACATGTGACCATTAATTGTCCAGGAATTGACGCTAAAACTTTAGTGCTAACGAACAATTCTATCATTCGGTTACAAACGGAATGTAGTGCTTTTGTTGGTATTACGAAAATCCAGGCCGAACCACAAAAATTCATGAACATTTCGGACAATTCTCATCCAGTTTTAATTCCATTCAATTGCTGCAATTCTCATCCTGAGAAACTTGCAATTCCGGACCTTAAGCCCCGGAAGCTGGACGACTTAAACATGGAAGAACTATCCATAGCCAACCACAAGCTGGACCAGTATTCAAGGGATCTCGACGATCTCATCAACCAACCCTTTGTTAATAAAAACATTTCCTGGTTCACGTATGCTACAATAATTATCATTGTAACAATTGTTGTTGTATACAGCTCATTGAAAATCATAAGGCACGTTAAGAGACCTCCGAAAAACGACAGCTCCAATCCAGAGAGTCTGAATACCCTGACAAAACCATTCTCCAGGCTGATACCAAAACTGAGGCCCCAAATCGAAGAGGAACCTGAACATCCAGACTTATAGAATTGAGAACCTTTTTGATACATTTCTATTCTTATTTGACTTTTATGTTTTGTATATTTTTCATCATTATGTTCACTTTAACTTTATTTCATTTCCATATTTGTATTGTTTTTGCTTATTTAGCTAGCATCCAGTAAATTCCAAAAGTTGATGTTACAGCATCAACTTTTCTTGGTAAAGGGGAGCTGTTAGGCGTAAATATCATGCACGTGTATGATACAAAGTATCATATTTCGCTGACCAGTTTCCTGCTTCATAATGTAAACGTGGGAACGCATCGACTTGACCGTTCTTTTGATTAGTCAGCTTTCTCAATGTTATAAATCAGAGCGACGCGGTCCCACAGTCGTCATTTATCTTTAGTATACTTGTACCATTTAGTCATTTCATTTAATTTTCAATTTACTGTTTTATTTAAAGTTTTAATTTTTTTTTGTATTTCAATAAATAATTTTTTTCAAAACTCAAAAGTGATTTACAACATATAAAATATATATATATATATATATGCCATTTCAACATAGGTTCCTACACCGGATAATCAATCCATATAGTACTATTGAAGAAAAGGATGTCACGTTACAAGAGGAACTGCTAAAATAAGCACTACGTGTTAATTATCCCATAATTAGCAATAATGGGAAAAACATTAATTGGTTTTCTGTCTTCTTAGCTATTGAAATGGAGTCGTAATCTTGGAGATTTGAGATTATACCTAACCCCATAAAATGCCTTTATTTTTTTCTTAGCGATTTTATGTAATACATACTGAATTTTAATTTATTTTTTTTTTAAATTTGAATATTTATAAATAAAAATTAAAAAAAAACGTGCTAAATATTATTTTCTCATTTTACAGTATACTACAGTCAAAAATAAGGAAATTTGAATTTGCAAAGGGACAACAATAGCTACATAACGAAAAACAAGGCAAGTGGTCTAAAACTAACAACCACTTTATAAAAGTTGTCTATTTTAATCAGTAAAGATATATGAACTTTTAATACATTTTTAAACATATTATATACAACCTACAAAATTAGTGTTTTAACTTTTTGAGGAGATAAGGCATTTACTTGTTTCTTTTAATAACACTTAATTTTTGTTAAAATATACAAATTAATGGATACATAAAAAAAATAACATTAAAAATAACAAACCTTTATATTATTTTGGAAACGCCTATATTTCTTCTGTATTATTCTATTTTCTATGCCGATGGATATTTCATTCACTAGCACAACTATCATTAATTGACCACCTTAGTAATGATTTTAACGAAACAACTAGATTCGTACTTATTTGTTATCTAGTATGCTGCATCTCTTAAAGAAGAACTTAAATGTGTGCCAAATACTTTATCCCATCCCATAAAGGCGTAATGTAATGATTGCATCTTCCTTTTAAGTAAAATTCTAGCAAATAAACATTATGCCATACGAATGTGCTTTTATAATTAAAAAACAGAACCGTGGTTCAGTTTCTCGTACTTATTATTATTGAACATATCTAGGTTTTGTCAATATTGCATTAGTTAAGGAATGAATTAAAAATTTTGGGATACATAAGTTTATACGAGTAAAAATTAATTTACTGGAGGATATTTAATATTAACAATAGCAGAGATTTCGAGGTCTTACATGATATTATAAAATTCTGTGAAATATGCATACACGTGTACGTTGTTGCCTCAGGCGTGGAACGAATAACCTTAAAAAAAACAGGTATTCAAATTCTAGTTTAAGTTGCTAAATACACGATATACTGCAGTAACATTAAAGTAATGAAAAAAAAAAGATTATTTGTTACTATGAGCCAGCCAGTTATATATATATATATATATATATATATATATATATTATATATATATAATATAAACAAATGGTTTGAGAAACGGCTGAATTGGCTAACACAATGTAAGGAAGGTTTCGGAAAGCAGCCTTTTATGAGCGATTTTATAAAGAAGTGAAATACACTTTTACTTTGCGAAAGCTTTCCAAATACTTTAATTTCTTCGTCAGTCTTTTGACTACAAACAAAATTTATAATTACAATATGTGAGATAATTTTTTAAATACTTACAGTAAATTGTGATTGTAATTTGAAAAAGCACACAAACATAGGAACTATGAAATTAATAAATTAGATGTAACAATTTTTTTTTTTTTTGAGTGACATTAATAGCAAAACTGGAATTGAAGTTGTAATCAAAAATAACATTACTATGGTGAGTAGAAAAAATGTATTGTTACTATGTAACTTAATTGTTGAATACTGAAAATGATTTTTTCTTGTCGATGACTAAAAGATTGCAATAAATGTTATTCAAATTTTGGATATCTGTTTTTTTTACCATTTCTAAAAAATTCCTTTTGTGATAATTTTGTTCACATGCCAGAACTAAAGCGTTGTTAAAATTTATAGTGTGTGAATTTTGAATACAATGAGTGGCAATAGCACAACTTTCTTTTCCTAATTTGATATCGCTTTTATGTGAGATCATTCTACTTTTTAGAGTTCTTGAGGTCTGTCCAATATTTGGTAGATATTTAAATTATTATTCTCATGAACCAATGAAAATCAAATATAACTTAATTGAAACTATGAAACAAAGAATTTGAAAAATTACTCACCCAACTTTTATTAATAAAAATTAAAATTATTATATAACTTCTTTTTAAATAATTCCTACCCTCCTCAATTTATTTAAAAAATTCTATATAACAATACTAATTACAGAGAAAGAGACAACTCAATTCTAAGCAACAATTCCAATAACAACGTCAATCTTTATCATATTTCAATTCCATATATTAAAGATCTATCAACTAAAATCAGTAAAATTTTATAAAAATCTAGTATTTTAATAACTTATAAGTCAATCAAAACAGTAAATCATCTTTTTAGTAAAACAAAAGATAAGATACCAAAAGAATTGAAATCTAATATTGTATATAAAATAGATTGTGATGCAAGGTATATTGGACAGACCTCAAGAACTCTAAAAGTGATACATATATCGATAGTTGTGCTCCGTAGAGTTCTGTTGCAATCCGTAGAATTCTCCAATTGACATACGGTAAATAAGCATACATCAAATTATTGTGTAAATCAGCTCTCGTTGTTTGTCTCGGTTTTGTCTTTAGGGCTCTTTTGACTTTAGGGCTCGGTCTATAATTTCGGTCTGCTAAAATCTCAGAGCTGTTATGCTCGGCGCCTACAAAGTTTTCCTGCTTTTGAGGTTGAGTCCATTGCGTGCAGACTAGCCTTCGCTGGAGTCTTGGCTACTAAAGTCTATGGTTACGACGGCGTTGGTAGTCTAGGCTGGCTAGGTGATAGAATTAGTATGGGAGGTATCTGTTGTGTGAATTAGTTCTTTGATACGGTATACTGTTGGTGTGAGGGTCCATCCTTGCTTCCTATGTTATGAGAAGGGTCAAGGCTGGCTTGCTGTTGGCTTCTACCTCCAACATCAAGGAATGGCAGTTGATTGTTGGCTTCAACCTCCATGGTAAATTTTATTTTGTGTAAACAAAATAGGTGTTCTTCAGACAGTGCCTTGTTAAGTCTACAAGGTGTTGAGGTGGTTTGTATTTTTCTATTATGATATCCAAGGCTTCGACGATAGGGATGTTGGTGAAAAGGGACACTACGTCAAAACTTACAAGAAGACACTCTGGTTGTAAGACCGTTTTTCTAAGAATTTCGATGAAATGTGTCGAATTTTTTACATATGAGTCTGCCCCCTCTGCAAACGGTTGAAGTTGTTGGGCTAGGTATTTGGCTAGGTGTTGTGTTGGGGATCCAATTGAGCTTGCTATTGGCCTCAAAGGTGCACCTTCTTTATGTACTTCTGGCAACCCATAGAATTTCGGACATCTCGATGACTTTTCACGCGGAATGAGTTGCAGTTGGAGATTTTTGTCGATCCTACTTACCTGGATTTTGGCCTTGGTTGTTTTCTCTAGATAAGTTGTTGGGTCAGTAGTAATTTGTTTATATGCTGGATCTTGTAGCAATATTTGAATTTTGTTTGAATAATCCGCTGTATCTAAAATTACAGTCGCATTTCCTTTATCAGCAGGTAGAATGACAATGTCCTTGTTGAGGCGCAGTTGTTTCAAGGCCTCATTTTCTTCTATATATATGTTCCTTTTGGGTGGTTTAGACTTTCTTAGAACATGTGACACATCTTGTCTAATTATTTCAGCGGTGTTCGCATCTAATTTTGAAACTGCTGTTTCCACGCCAAATATTATGCTCTCTGTTGGTATGTGAGAGGGAGCAATAGCGTAATTGAATCCCTTAGCCAACACGCCAATCGAGGAAGTGTTCAATTGGACCGAAGATAAGTTATAAACGGTTTTATTCGTTTCCAATTGCCGTGAGGTTAGACTGTGACCGTTATTTTCCGAGACAAATTCGTTTTTGGGCTTCTGTTGGAGCTTCAATTTGTTAAATTTTGCCTGTTGTTGCATTGTTGTTAACTCTGCATTCGTTTCGGCCCTAAATTCGCTAATCTTATCGAATTTATCCCATATTATAGGGTGGAGTGTATTGCTTACCTGTAGGTGGATATCTAGGAGTTTAGTATTAAGAACATCCAAATCTCTTCTGACATCACGTATGACTTCCCTAAGTAGGGCACAACTAGCTTTCCATAAGATATTCTGTGTTTTTCTGTTGTTCTTCCAGAACTTTACCGTCATGTTTTTCGGAATAACTCCTTCATCGCGGCATCGTTGTAAAAAATGTGGATCGCACAAAAGTTTGCTTCTTTTCGCGCGTAATTTCTCAAATGTTTTACACAAATGAAATGTATTCTCCCCGTAGAGATTCACTGTATTTGTTTTTAAGTTTTCGCGGGCACTAAATGTTTTAGGTGGTTTCCGGGAATTCATCCGCGTAGTTGATAACTGATCCCTGCCGGGATCGATGGTAAAATGACGACGTTTCGGCAGAGTTACATCTGCCCTCTTCAGGTCGGTTCGCATAATTCTCGTAGCCTTCTGCTTTCGCTTCTAGTTACTCGAATACCAAGATTTTCTGAAGCGAGCGCGCTGTTATATAGTCGCGGCTCGGCGCCTATCAGTTGACACCGTGAACGGCTGCGTGTGAATGGCCCTTGGCGCTCAGTGGGCACGGCTCCATCCTGCTGATTTGTTATTTCCGGTTGAGTTGTTATTGGACGGGTCCGGGCCGGTACGGTGTTTAAGAGGATTTTCCAACAATTCGATAAGTTCTGAATTTCATGGCGTGCGTTTAGACTGTGAGGTCTCTTCGCTATTTCAATTGCCTCTCTTACGAGTCTTGATTTCGGGTGTTCTATATTTGCCAGTAATCTGGTGTTCTCAATGTCTATTCGGTGTGACATCGTGTAGGCGTGTTCCGCAATGGATGTTGTTTTTTCCTGCTTTCTTACAGCGTTCTGGTGTTCATCACGTCTAGCTTGAATTCTTCTATTAGTTTGCCCCACATAGGTTTTATGACAGTCTGCACATGGAATCTCGTACACTCCCTGTTGTTCTAAAGGGATCCTCGTCTTCGGAGTCCTCCACACCGTGCTTATTTTTCTGTCTGTATTGATAATAGTATCGATATTGTGTCTCCGTAGAATTCTTGTAATACTGTCCGTGGTCCCCTTGACATACGGTAAATAAGCCTTGGTTATTGGTGTCTCATGCTCCTCGTCTATTTGTCTCGGTTTTGACTTTAGGGCTCTTTGTATATTTTGGTCTGTAAATCCGTTTTTTCTCAGAGCTGTTTTTAAACTGTCCATTTCCTGTTTGATGTTATCCTAGTCAGCTAGCCTTTGTGATCTGGTTACTAAAGTCTTGACGACGGCTTGTAGTTGGGCTGGGTGGTGATGAGAATTAGCATGAAGGTATCTGTTGGTGTGAGTTGCTGTCCTATATACTGTATGGCCAAGGGTTCAATCTTGCTTCCTATTTATGAGAACATCAAGGAATGGCAGTTGATTGTTGGCTTCAACCTCCATGGTAAATTTTATTTTGTGATGGATGCCATTAAGGTGATCTAAAAAAGTATTGAGGGATTCAATTACGCTATTGCTCCCACTCACATACCAACAGAGAGCATAATATGTGGCGTGGAAACAGCAGTTTCAAAATTAGATGCGAACACCCCTGAAATAATTAGACAAGATGTGTCACATGTTCTAAGAAAGTCTAAACCACCCAAAAGGAACCTATCTATAGAAGAAAATGAGGCCTTGAAACAACTGCGCCTCAACAAGGACATTGTCATTCTACCTGCTGATAAAGGAAATGCGACTGTAATTTTAGATACAGCGGATTATTCAAACAAAATTCAAATATTGCTACAAGATCCAGCATATAAACAAATTTCTACTGACCCAACAACTTATCTAGAGAAAACAACCAAGGCCAAATTCCAGGCAATTAGGATCGACA
Organism: Octodonta nipae; assembly: GCA_034190945.1. NCBI lineage: Eukaryota > Metazoa > Arthropoda > Insecta > Coleoptera > Chrysomelidae > Octodonta > Octodonta nipae. Next base: position 58,508,670 of record CM067219.1, read on the forward strand.
AAAATCTCCAACTGCAACTCATTCCGCGTGAAAAGTCATCGAGATGTCCGAAGTTCAATGGGTTGCCAAAAGTACATAAAGAAGATGCACCTTTGAGGCTAATAGTAAGCTTAATTGGATCCCCAACACAACACCTAGCCAAATACCTAGCCCAACAACTTCAACCGTATGCAGAAGTGGCAGACTCATATGTAAAAAATTCGACACATTTCATCGAAATTCTTTGAACAACGGTCTTACAACCAGAGTGTCTTCTTGTAAGTTTTGACGTAGTGTCCCTTTTCACCAACATCCCTATCGACGAAGCCTTGGATATCATAATAGAAAAATACAAACCACCTCAACACCTTGTAGACCTAAAAAAACACTGTCTGCTGAACACCTATTTTGTTTACGAGAACCAACGATACAAACAAGTGGAAGGAGCTCCAATGGGATCGCCACTCTCACCAGTTATAGCGAAACTTTTTATGTAGAACTTTGAGGAGTTGGCACTAAGAACAGCAACTCTTAAACCCAGTTTGTGGTTGCGATATTTGGATGATACATTTGTGATTTGGCCTCATGGGAGGGAAAACTTCAATACTTTTTTAGATCACCTTAATGGCATCCATCACAAAATAAAATTTATCATGGAGGTTGAAGCCAACAATCAACTGCCATTCGTTGATGTTCTCATAAATAGGAAGCAAGATGGAACCCTTGGCCATACAGTATATAGGAAAGCAACTCACACCAACAGATACCTTAATGCTAATTCTCATCACCACCCAGCCCAACTACAAGCCGTCGTCAAGACTTTAGTAACCAGATCACAAAGGCTAGCTGACCAGGATAACATCAAACAGGAAATGGACAGTTTAAAAACAGCTCTGAGAAAAAACAGATTTACAGACCGAAATATACAAAGAACCCTAAAGTCAAAACCGAGACGAACAGACGAGGAGCATGAGACACCAATAACCAAGGCTTATTTACCGTATGTCAAGGGGACCACGGACAGTATTGCAAGAATTCTACGGAGACACAATATCGATACTATTTTCAATACAGACAGAAAAATAAGCACGGTGTTGAGGATTCCGAAGACGAGGATCCCTTTAGAACAAAGGGAGTGTACGAGATTCCATGTGCAAACTGTCATAAAACCTATGTGGGGCAAACTAATAGAAGAATTCAAGCTAGACGTGATCAACACCAGAACGCAGTAAGAAAGCAGGAAAAAACAACATCCATTGCGGAACACGCCACCATAATGTCACACCGAATAGACTTTGAGAACACCAGATTACTGGCAAATATAGAACACCCGAAATCAAGACTCGTAAGAGAGGCAATTGAAATAGCGAAGAGACCTCACAGTCTAAACGCACGCAATGAAATTCAGAACTTATCGAATTGTTGGAAAATCCTATTAAACACCGTACCGGCCCGGACCCGGTAACAACTCAACCGGAAATAACAAATCAGCAGGATGGAGCCGTGCCGACTGAGCGCCAAGGGCCAATCACACGCAGCCGTTCACGGTGTCAACCGATAGGCGCCGAGCCGCGACTATATAACAGCGCGCTCGCTTCAGAAAATCTTAGTATTCGAGTAACTAGAAGCGAAAGCAGAAGGCTACGAGAATTATGCGAACCGACCTGAAGAGGGGAGATGTGACTCTGCCGAAATGTCCTCATTTTACCATCGATCCCGGCAGGGATCAGTTATCAACTACGCGGATGAATTCCCGGAAACCACCTAAAACATTTAGTGCCCGCGAAAACTTAAAAACAAGTATATATATATATATATATTGTTACGAAATTTACCCAAAGCCGACCCTGTGTCCTTTCAGCACGACAACAAACGCTTTACGATAAAAAATACGATTCTCGAAAAGACTCGGCAGCGGAAGGAACGATGTTGATTTCTACTGGAGAATTCGACGCTGGTGATATAAAAGAAGCACACCACGATCGTCAAGCAGATATACCGCGACGACTAGCTTATATGAAAATGTATTGTGAATCAGCTGTTTTAAATGTAAATAAAGTTCTAGAAAAGTGAAAGTAAATATTAGTTGTTATAATTTTTAAATTGAACCCACGAAGTATATAACATTTGGTGTTAGAAGTGAAGGATTAGTGCAGTTAACATCCTAATTTGATTTATGGAAACTCGAAGTATGGAAAAAACCGACGAAACTACCAGAAAAATTATCAAACAGGTTACGGAGGGACTAGACGAAAAAATAGCACAGATTCTAGAAAAACGTGACAAGAAGGAGAAACAACATCAAGACGAAATTCAACAAAGGTTAGTAAAATCTTTTGATGAAAAAACAACAAATCTTGTTTCCACGATGGAAGAAAAACAACAAAATTTATTGGAAGGATTGTTCTCGAAATTTGAAGAAAAACGAGAAAATGATTTTAAAATATTTGAACAAAAACAAGATCAAACTGAAGAAAAAAGACAAATGCAATTTGAACAACTAATGCAAATAGTATCACAAGTTAACGAAACAGTTAATGAAAGAATGCAAATAGTAGAATCAGATATAAAAGAGATAAACGACGACATAAAGATCCTAAAAAATAATGTGGAGGCCCTTGAAACTAAAGTAGATGACATCGATTCCATACAGAGCCAGGTGAAATTTGAAATCAGTGCTATTCAAAACAAGGTGGAAACAGAAATCAAAAAAATGCAACAGGACTTACAGCGAGGAAAATACTAGAACACCGTGAGTACCAAAGGTTCCTTTAGTAAACCACCCACATTCGACGGCAGTTCATCTTGGCCCATGTATAAACGGCAATTTGAGGACGTGGCTACAGCTAACGGATGGGATAATCAAGAAAAATCTAGTTCTCTGGTAATTTCGTTAAGAGGTCCGGCCCTAGAACTCCTCCAAAGCATTCCAGTCGAGGAACAAGGCAATTTCGACAAGATCATCGCCATCCTGGACAAACGTTACGACAATCAATCCTTGAGCCAGGTATACCAAGTCCAACTGAGTGGAAAAACGCAAAAATCCGGTGAAAGTCTTCAAGAATTCGAATCAGAGATTAGACGGTTAGTTCACTTGTCCTACCCAGACCTGCCAGAGGAAACGAAAGACCAGTTGGCCACACAGAGTTTCATAAACGGCATCAGAGATGTGGAAGTACAAAGAAATTTAAGACTGAGTGGCGTCAAGAAAAGTAGTGAAGCTCTACTTCGGGCTTTGGAAGTAGAGGCCGTCATGAACATGTCCAAGCCGAGGGTCCGAGCAGTTTCCTTCAACCAGGAAGAGTCAGAGTCACCACTTCAAGCGCTGCTGGCTGGTATGAACAAAATATTAGACCGGTCACAAAGAACTGGCACCAGGGGGCATGTTACGGCTGCGGACGGACAGTGCACTTCCAACGTAATTGTCGAGTGAGGCCACCTGAACGATCACCGACCAGGGGTAACCAACAGAACAGCCACATGTCCAGGAACCGTCAGTCAGTCAGCATAGAGGGGCGAATGCTGACTGTCCCTCCACCAGCCCCCAGGACAGTTTCCATCCGGGGATTCTGCAGAGATAGCGGCAGCCTAGTCATCAGAGGCACCATCAACGGGCGAGCAGTTACCATCACCATCGATACCGGCGCCGCTGTGTCCATTGCCAAGTCCAGGGTTTTGAGAGCATCAGAAATTCGGCCAGTTACCAATAACATCCAGCTCAGAACAGTCACCGGCGAGTCCATGTCCATACAGGGTGAGGCAGATGTCGTGCTACAGATAGGGGACAACATGATCCGACTTAGGATCCTGGTAGCGAATATTGAGGACGATTTTATACTGGGAATGGACCTAATTAGCCAGCATGGATTTATGTTCGACCCGAGATATGATGTTCTTCGGTTCCTAAATGAGGAATTTGTATTGACACCGCCCGTCAACAGTTCAGTCACCTCCATAAAAATTGTGGCAAAGTCTTCAGCTAGAATTCCCGGTCGAACGGAACAGATTATTCATGGGCAGCTAGACAGCAATCCTGGGAGCTGCGTTAGAATGGTGGAGCCCGTACACTTAGCTCATGACTACTTGGTTGGACGGGCTATAGTGAAAACCGGACGAGATATACCAATCAGAGTTTTGAATCTGTCCAACAACGACATCAGAATTACCAATGGTCAAGAGATAGCTTGTTTCGAGCCAGTAGAGACCATCATCAATTGCGAAGAAGAGTACCAGACGTCCGTGAAGGAACCAGGGCCCGATAAAGAGTTCCTACAACAGTTTGCTGACCATTTCACACGCTTGACACCAGAGAACCAGAAGAAAGCCAAGCAATTTATCACAAAACACTGGCAAATTTTTAACAGTAAATCTGGAACCACCGGTCGCACCAACATCATCCAGCATCGAATAGATACCGGGAAGGCTCAACCCATCAGAATACCACCTAGACGACTACCATTGGGGCAACAACGGGCAGTCGAGGAAAACATTGAGTCCATGTTACAAAATGGAGTTATTGAGCCATCCATCAGTCCATGGTCTGCTCCCGTCGTGTTAGTTAAAAAGAAAGATGGAACCACCCGATTTTGCGTGGATTACAGAAAGCTGAATGATGTCACGAAGAAAGACAGCTATCCACTACCCCGAATCGATGACACTTTGACCACACTAGCAGGCTCCCTTTGGTTTTCCACACTAGACCTAAAAAGTGGATATTGGCAGGTTGGTCTGCACGCAAACGACAGAGAGAAGACAGCGTTCTCCACCAGTAAAGGGCTGTTTCAGTTCAGGCTAATGCAGTATGTACTGAGCGGGTTAACATGGAGGACGTGCTTAGTATACATCGACGACATTCTAGTCATGGGCCAGACATTCGACGACCATCTGAAGAACCTGGGCGAAGTATTCTCCAGAATTAATAACGCCAACCTGAGACTCAATCCGAAGAAGTGTTCCTTGTTTCAAAAAGAAGTAGAGTTTTTGGGCCACGTAGTGTCCGAGTCAGGAATCCGCACTAACGAAGACAAGATAGAAGCCATCCGTGATTGGCCAGTTCCAAGAGACAAACATGAACTCCGAAGCTTCTTGGGCCTCTGTTCATACTACCGGCGTTTTGTTGAGGGATTTGCCACCATCGCCGCCCCTCTACATGGGCAGACCACCGATAAAGAGACCTTCCATTGGAATCAGGATTGCGAAACATCATTCAGGCGACTGAAGGCAGCACTATGTTCCAGCCCAATCCTAGCCTTTCCTACACAGTCCGGCAAGTTCATCTTAGACACCGACGCCAGCAACACAGGTTTGGGGGCCGTCCTATCCCAGGTGCAAGATGGTGAAGAGAGGGTGATCGAGTACTACAGCCGTGGATTCTCGAAGCCAGAAGGAAATTATTGCGTCACCAGAAAAGAACTTCTTGCAATAATAAGGGCTGTAGACCATTTCCACAAATACCTGTATGGTCGCCATTTCTTAATCCGAACAGATCATGCCGCACTCAAATGGCTGCTGGACATGAAGACACCGGAAGGACAACTGGCCAGATGGATGGAGAAATTACAGCAATACGACTTCAAGGTGGAACACCGTGCCGGCCGGTTGCACAATATGCCGATGCACTATCCAGAAGACCCTGTAGAGCGGAATGCAAGCATTGTCTGAAGACGGATCAGCGAGAGGGTATCTCCATCAGGCAGATCCGAGTGCAGGCCAATGAAGACTGGACAACTGAACAGTGCATCCAGGACCAAATGGCTGATCCAGACATCCAATCAATCTTGTCACTCAAAATGAGAGGGGCACCCAGGCCACGATGGGACGAGGTAGCTAGATACTCCGGCGTGCTGAAATCGTTATGGGCTCAGTGGGACTCTCTAAGAGTAGATAATGGAATGCTCAAGCGAGTTTGGGAAAGCGCTGATGGACGAGAAACCAAGTTCCAACTGGTAGTTCCGAAGAAAAAGGTGCCAGCCATCCTGACCGAAGTGCATGATGGAATTACCGGAGGCCACCTGGCCACCCTAGACAAAATTCGCCAGCGGTACTACTGGGTGAATTACTTCGAAGACGTCAGAGCTTGGTGCCGCAAATGTGCCACATGTGCCGCCAGTAAGGGCCCGAAGACCCGGACCAAGGGCAGAATGCAGCAGTACAATGTGAGCGTCCCATTTGAGAGAATCGCCATCGATGTCGCCGGTCCGTTTCCCGAGTCTGAGAGGGGGAACAAATATATTCTGGTCGCAATGGATTACTTCAGCAAATGGCCTGAGGCATATGCGATACCCAACCAGGAGGCAACCACGGTAGCGATGGTGCTAGTAGAACAACTATTCAGCAGGTTTGGCGTCCCGATGGGATTACATTCAGGCCAGGGGCGTAACTTCGAATCGAATGTATTCCAGAAGGTCTGCACGATGTTGGGGATCAGAAAAACGAGAACAACACCATTACACCCACAGTCAGACGGAATGGTGGAAAGATTCAACAGGACCTTGGAACAACACCTATCCAAGGTCGTCAGCAATAACCAGCGTGATTGGGATGAGCATATTCCCCTATTCCTGTTGTCATATCGCTCTGCTGTACATAATAGTACAGGCCTGACCCCAGCCAGGGTCCTATTCGGAAATGAGCTGCGATTACCATGCGACTTGGCATTTGGCTCCCCCGGAGAACCTCCCCAAGACATCGACGATTATGCCGACCAGCTCCGACATAACATGCTGGCAATACACGAATTAGCCCGAACGCAGATGTTGGCCACCAGTGACCGGATGAAGACGCGATACGACCTCAAGGCCAATTCAGTCGGGTTCCAGGAGAGGGACAAAGTCTGGTTGTACAACCCCCCAACGAAGCAAGGGTAAATCCCCGAAGCTTACACCCGCCTGGGATGGTCCATACGAGGTGGTCAAGAGGCTTAATGATGTCGTCTACCGGATCCGTCGAAACCCCAAGGCTAAATTGAAGGTGGTTCATTTAGATCGACTAGCTCCCTACCATGGAGAGGATGTTTCTGATCGGGACGATCAGAATTAAAGGAAGGGCAGTGTTACGAAATTTACCCAAAGCCGACCCTGTGTCCTTTCAGCACGACAACAAACGCTTTACGATAAAAAATACGATTCTCGAAAAGACTCGGCAGCGGAAGGAACGATGTTGATTTCTACTGGAGAATTCGACGCTGGTGATATAAAAGAAGCACACCACGATCGTCAAGCAGATATACCGCGACGACTAGCTTATATGAAAATGTATTGTGAATCAGCTGTTTTAAATGTAAATAAAGTTCTAGAAAAGTGAAAGTAAATATTAGTTGTTATAATTTTTAAATTGAACCCACGAAGTATATAACAATATATATATATGTTCTGAGAGGCTTTCGCGGTTACTATTATGAACTAAGCTAGGTTCCGGGTGAGAACCGCGTCTGAATTTATTAAATACACGACGTTTCGACTCCTTCTTCGGAGTCATTATCAAGAGACAAAAAATGAAAAAGAGATTCACGCTGAAAATGAACGTTCAGTTTCCAGTATTCTTAACAAAGCAAGTTTGGCCCTGTTACGAAATTCCATCCATTCAATCAGATATCAACTTGACCAAACCAACCGAAATTTGTATCATTGTTATTCGTCATTACATACTATTAATCCTCATCCAATTCTGTGGGACAATTTTGATCGCATTTCGAGCGATAAAGCCGAACACCTGACCAAAAGAAAACAGTCATTCAGAAACTTAAGCTAACACGACTTATTACAAAACAACAACCCGCTGTCACCTCACCCCCTCGGACGACGGTCCATAACTTTTCTGACTTCCCCTTAGACTCTACCAGTTTACACGTTCTATCCAAAGGTTTCAATTTCGCAGTGACGCCGAAAACTATCCCAACTGAAAGAATCATTTCTCAAGTTGAGGTAGCTTTGGTTGAACTAACAGATATTGAGGCTGAAGATACTCGTCAAGACATTGCTAGAGTACTCCGCACATCAAAGCCACCAAAATCAAACTTAACTCCTAACGAAAGACATGCACTAAAACAACTACGTAATAACGATGACATAACTATTCTTCCTGCCGACAAAGGTAACGCGACTGTTCTTCTCAATACTAAGGACTATGTTCACAAGATGAATTCCCTACTCCACACTGCAGACTACGAAATAATTAACAAATATCCTACTACTTACTTAGAGAAAAAGACTAAGGAAATCATCAACAAGACACAACTTCCTCTTGACGTCAAAAAGATCATCATTCCTTGTGAAAAGTCTTCTAAAATTCCGAAAATTCACAGACTACCCAAAATTCATAAGTGGGACATTCCTCTTAGGCCCATTGTCAGTTCGGTACAATCCTCGACCCAAGAATTAGCCCGGTACTTGGCCAAAACCCTTCGACCTCTAGCTGAGCAAGCATCCTCGTACGTAAAGAACTCTTCTTCCTTCCTAGATATGTTAAGTGCTTATAGAATTTCAGAAAATGATATCCTAGTTAGCTTCGATGTTGTATCCCATTTCAGAAACGTTAGATATTCTAAAAACACAAAATATCTTCTGACATCATCAAACACTGTTCTTCCAACACGTATTTTTCATTTCAAGACACTCTGTTCAAACAAGTCCGTGGGGCCCCCATGGGTTTACCTCTTTCTCTAGTACTTGCTAACATTTTCATGGAACAAATCGAAACCCAGGCACTAAACTCGTCTAATTTAAAAGCTTCCTGTTGGCTTAGATATGTAGATGATACTTTTGTCATTTGGCCTTATGGTAGAGATTCATTATATTTCTTTCTACAACACCTCAATGGAATACATTCTAATATAGAATTTACAACGGAAATCGAGTCCGATTCTTCTCTCCCGTTTCTTGATGTCCTCATAACAAAAACCAACAATGACAGATTCTCACATACCGTCTATAGGAAACCAACCCATACCAATCGATACTTAAATGCCCAATCACACCACCACCCTGCCCAATTGAGTTATGTAATGAAATCTTTGACTCTTAGATCTATTCGTTTAACAGATATTGACAATAGACAAAACGAACTTAATAATCTTCAACAAATCCTCCGACAAAACGGTTATCACAATGCGCGTATATTTCATCAATCTCAACAACCCCCAATCACACCAACCCCGTCAGAAACAGACCAACAACATTGAAAAGACGTCCTTCCGTACATTCGAGGAGTCACTGACAAAATAGCACGGATTTTACACCGACATCAAATAAAGACTTCAACACCACTCAAACTATAGGCAACTTAACCGGTAACCCCAAAGACAAAGTACCTAACGAGGATCGAGGAGTTTACGAAATGTCATGTCGCGATTGCCCACAAAGCTACATTGGTCGTACCAATAGGCGCGTTAACCATCGAGTATATGAACACTCTCTGAGATCCGACTTCAGCTCTCGCGTATCTCCATATTCAAACAGGGCACTCTATTAACTTCGAGGACAGTAGGAAGATCATATCTCTCAATTCTCTTAGGGCATCCACTATTCGCGAAGCAATGTCTATGTCTTAATAGACGCGATGACAGCACTCGCCTTCCCACATTACCTCCGTAATTGCCAGATTAAACAAACCAGACACGCCCACGAACACCCAACCAATCACCGCACAGCCCCTTCATCACGCGACATCCCCTCCTAATCGACGGATAACTATAAATAAAAGAAGCAGCGCAGATTCACCTTCAGTTCAGTTCAGTTACCTAGTGACTCTTGGGGAGTAGGCAGGTTGAGGCCCCGAGTTCGATCTAGAGTCTGAAACCCTTTTTCATTTTTTGTCTCTTGATAATGGCTCCGAAGCAGGAGTCGAAACGTCGAGTATTTAATAAATTCAGGCGCGGTTCTCACCCGGAACCTAGCTTAGTTCATATATAAATGAAGAAATATATATCCGGGAATACATCCGTTCGTTATATTGATTCATCTTTGAATCCTGCAGACGTTTCGCCAAGGTCTCACTTGGCATTCTCAATGCGTTGTTACCGTAACAGAATAGTCAGTCACTATCAGTATTTTCTAGCGCTTCCCAGCCTAGACCAACCTCCCGATTCGACAACAACTTTGTGCGAAGTCGTAACCACATAACCCACATAAAGTTTTCATATACGATTTGGACATTGAGTTTGACGGCATACTAGGATTAGATTTTCTTGAACACTATGAATGCATAGTTGACTTAAAATCTAAACAGCAAATAACAAACTTTAAAACCATTCAATGTGTAAAGTTCAATATTTCAACTTCATTCAGTGCCAAAAGTTTTTAACAAATGTGAGTATTACTTATTTATCATTAATTAACAGCAGGTGCTTATATTTCTTTATATTTTCCATACATAACATCATTGCTTACTATGTGTTTCATAGAAGTTAATGAAATTATATTGAATCTAAAGAGTTTGCTTGAAGGTTTAATAATATGTACTTAGGTTTTGTAGTTTTTTGGAATGTAATATATATAATACCTTTATACTAACTTTTGAGTTGGTTGATTTCATTTTCTGCTTACGAGCTGGAATCGTTAACTGTGAAATGCCAGAATGCAGGTTTTCTTACTTTAAGACTATTGAAATTTTTCTGTCTGAAATCAAAAAATATTTTTGAAAAATGTAGGTATTAACTAATTTTTTAAATCTTACATTTAATATTAATTTATTATTTAATATAATGTGAATATTGCTATAAAAATCTATCCAGTCCGTCCCTGGTTTCATTCCGTGAGACATCAATCGCTGGGATAGAAAAAAGAGCTAGAAGGTTCGGTTGCGAAAAAAACTTATCTCGAAATAACTGGACAACTGTAAAATTGATATTGGATTGTACGAGAGGATTCGATGCTGAATTTAAAAGGAGCGGCCCATCATCGCAGCAGGCAGTTAGTGAGGCGAAGAGCTTATGTTGAATTATTATTGTGATATTCGAATCAACTGTTGTGTATATGTGATGTAAATAAAAGTTCTAGAGAGTGAGAGTGAAAATTAGTTTTGCAATTTTACTTGAACCCACGGAGTTTATAACAATATTTTTAAAGGGGTTTATTTTTTTATGTTAAAAATTATAACTACATCCCGCAATCCCGCCAAAAACTCGGGAGTCACGCATTTTTCAACATTATTTGGAATACCTATATTTGATTGAATTCTTATATATTTTTTTATTTCAATAGACTTGTCAATGTAAGATGAACTATTTTGGGGGAAATGGATTTCATGACGTCTTCTTCTCCGGTTTCTCCCCTCCAGTTTATTTCTGATAGACATTTATGAAATAGGGTCGAATTTGGACAGTGGGCGACCGTTAGTAAAATGCTTATTTTAAAATATATTAAAGCAAATATAAGAAAATACCCACTCATTCTCTACTTGTTTGAAACTGCAATATAAGTAGAATATATACTATAACTCGCACTTGACCAAATTGTTGTTTATTTCTTTGAATACTATAAATTAAATTTTCTACTTCATTATTTACAATAATGTAGTAGTAATATTGTTTATAGTTACACACCAGACTGGACTAAAAACCATTATGAATACAGCTGCAAGAAATTATACATTAGCATTACAACTAGAACGTATACGGTAACAAAGAACCTATTCTTCTAAATGGGTATTAAAACCATACTTACTTAATATATTCTGGATAAGCAGCTGAAAAATGAATTATAAAATAAATTATTTTTAAAAAAGAACCGAATTCAGCTGACTTAAAATAAAAACTGTTTAGAAACCGTGTGCAATCAATTACTATTTTCAGTCATGTCTTCTTTTTTATCTGATTTAAGGTACAATTCAATTGAAAATTTTAGCGTATTCTTACCTCTCTCTTTTTCTTCCTTTCTCTTTCTCCCTCTCTAATTTGTATTTTTGTCTATACTTTCCAAATTTATTTAAATTGAACAGTGAATATTCATTGAAAATCAATGAAATCTAGTCCCTTATTTACTTTTTTTCTGATTTTCTAGAAAACCGCAAATCTAATGTTCTCTGTAATGTTCCTTAATATAATGCAGTTCAAATCATCAAAATTGCTCAAGCCGTTTTTGAATAATTGCTCGACATACATAAAAAAAGTTGCATAGGAATTGATAACCTCCTCTTTTTGGAAGTCCGTTAATTATTGATTTTCAGTAATATGCATAGATTTTTAATAACTCATGGTCCTTTATAGATTTTCATGTTTCGAAAGTAAGTGTAAATTATCGGCTCTAATATATTATTATTGACTTCAATTCATTAAATTTCAATACAAGTATATTGACATACGAACAGCTCATTGCACTGTGCTCTAATGGGCAGAAAGTGCAGCACGACGTCACCAGAGATAAAAACCGACACCTGTTTGAGGTGCCCATAGAATATGCCCTGGCTCATTGTGTGGCTCGAGATCTCCGGATGTCCAGAGGAATAGCCAAGTGTTTCCCAAAAAGTAGGGCCAGTTCCAGAAGCTAAGGTAGCGAGATCCAGTGGTAGGGAGGGTCCTTCATCTCGAAGATAAACAACCAGTGGGTACCAGAGACATATTTTATTTGGTAACGAAAACATTCTCGCAGGGCAAGCCAACATACCGCGATCTTTGGAAGACTCTGGTAGAATTGAGGACTGTGATGAAGGAGAAGAACCTGATGAAATTGGCGGTCCCAAAGATAGCCTGCGGGTTGGATGGACTGAATTGGAGGGTGGTGAGAAGTATGAGGAAACAATCTTTCGAGTCAGCGGCATCGACATCCTTGTATGATGTGTCAATATTCGCAGCCCAAATTCGAAAACCGTTGACTGTTACTTCCACCAAACTTTGCGTTGTCGAAATGGAAAGTCCTGCAGATATCGTCACACTAGGACGGATTCTGGGACATTCTGAGACGATTACATGGAACGGCAAATCCTAGATGTCGGTATTTACATCTCGCGTCTTCAAATTTAAAGATATTTTTCAAATACATAAAGAAGTGTTCGAGAAAACATTCAGTTGTGGGAAGCGCAACTGATGAAGGTTCTCTAACCAGAAACAATATATATTATGAGAGTATTCAATATCTCTGACAGGTGAAGTTACTTGAAAACTTCATCCTGACATTCTAACCTAGGAGTTATGGGTAACAGCAATTACGTGGAACGGCTCCAGATTCGGAACTTCTGTGTGCTAGTTTCCCTGAAAATCCTAGATGTCGGTCTTTACATCTCGCGTCTTCAAATTTAACAATATGTATCAAATACATAAGTATTCGAGATGACATTCAATTGTGGGAAGCGCAACTGATGAAGGTTCCCTAACCAGAAACAATAAATATTATATATATTGTTTAAAATTGAATTATTTAGAAACTTTAGAAATTAATAAAGTTAAATATTCAGGCCTTGTGTTAAATGACCAACTAGATACAAATTCCTCAACTTTCCTTAATCTCTTTCATGGTTCTATATGAGATTACTATAAATAGAATAAATTTGGCGTACAACATTAGTTGTTTAAAATACATTGTACACCTGACGAAGCCATAATATGGCGAAACATGTGTAGTGCAAAACATTTTATGTGAAAATTTCTGAACTTTTTAGTTTATTTAGTGTAGGATGGATTTTCATCAAGTATCGGCCTTAAAGATTCAATTCTTGGTGTTAATAGTTTCGAATTTACAAAATTTAATTTCATATTGTATAATTTTAAAATGTTGAGACCTATCAGACAGTCAAAAATGGGATGAAATTGAATATGAAAATTTTTAAAGAATTCTTTCATTTACATTCTTTAAACACTGTGATGTTCATACTATAATCCTGGTTTGAAATTTGAATAAATTAAGTAAAAAAGATTTTTAAGTTAAACGATTTTATTTAAATTTACTAAAAGCTAGAAAATAATGAAGTACTACTCATTACACCACTCTCCTCATCAATCTAGGGCATTAATCATACAAAAAAATAAAATCGTTGGGCGTAATGTAACCTGAGTAAATATTGCAATAAACTTCGTGGGTTCAAATTAAATTTTAAAATTGATATTCACTTTCACTTTCTAGAACTTTATATAGACATAAAAATCCAATATTTACAACAGCTGATTCCGAAAACAATTTACATCGAAATAATAACACGACTCATCTAAGCTGTACTAAACTAACTGAACTGTACAATATCTTTGATACCTAACATGAAATTTTCGCGTTGTTCTGGATGGGTATTGAATTGTTCGCTCAGCCTTTGATTTCAATACATTTTGCTGCATAGAAGGTACCGGATCGTGCTGTTTTGATTATACCAGACGGTCAATGTTATATTTTCATCGGAATGACTAATGTTTTCTCCAGTGGCGGCAAATAAATTTTATAACACTGCCCCCCCCTTTAATTCTGAAATAATCTCTCCATTGTAGGGAGCGAGTCGATCCAAATGAACCACCTTTAACTTATGTCTTGGGTTTCGACGGATACGGTAAACAACGTCATTGATCTTCTTGACCACATCGTATGGACCATCCCAGGTGGGTGTAAGCTTTGGAGATTTACCCTTACTCTTCTGGGGGTTGTATAGCCTAACCTTGTCCCTCTCTTGGAACCCAACTGAATTGACCTTGATGTCATATAGTATCTTCATCTGGTCGCTGGTGGACAACATCTGCGTTCGGGCTAATTCGTGTATTGCGACCATGTTATGTCGGAGTGGATCGGCATAATCGTTGATTTCTTAGGTCTGTTCTTCTGGGGAGCTAAAGGCCAAACCGCAAGGTAATTTCAGCTCCTTTCTGAATTGTATCCTGACTGGAGTCAGACCTGTACTGTTATGTACGGCTGAGCGATAGGCCCTTTGATTGGGTATCGCATATGCTTCAGGCCATTTGCTGAATGAAGTAGTGCATTGCGACCAAAATGGATAGCTGGTACCTTTTTCTTTGGGACTACCATTTGGGACTTGGTTTCTCGGCCGTCAGAGCTTTTCTAAATTCTTTTTACCATTCCATTTTCTACTCTTAGACAGTCCCAGTGGGCCCATAATGAATTCAGGACGCCCGAGTAGCTAGCTACCTCGTCCCATCGTGGCCCGGGTATCCCTCTCTTTTTAAGTGACAAGATTGGTTCAATGTCCTGAATGTACCGTTCCGGATCTGCCGGATGGAGATACCCTCTCGCTGTCCCATCTTCAATGTCCTCATTCTACTCTACAGGGTCTTCTTGACAGAGCATCGGCATTATTATTCATAACGCAGGCGCGGTGTTCGACCTTGAAATCATATTGCTGTGATTTCTCCGTCCACCTTGCCAGTTGTCCTTCCGGTGTCTTCATGTCCAACAACTATTTGACGGCAGCATGATCTGTTCTGATTAAGAAATGACGACCATAGAGATATTTGTGGAAATGGTCTACAGTCCTAATTAATGCATGAAGTTCTTTTCTGGTGACACAATAATTTCTTTCCGGTTTCGATAATCCACGGCTGTAGTACTCGATCACCCTCTTGCACCTGGGATAGGACGGCTCCCAAACCTGTGCTGCTGGCGTCGGTGTCTAAGATGAACTTGCCAGACTGTGTAGGAAATGCTAGGATAGGGCTGGAACATAGTGCCGCCTTCAGTCGTCTGAATGATGTTTCGCAATCCTGATTACAACGGAAGATCTCTTTCCCAGTGGTCTGCCGATGTAGAGGCGAGGCAATGGTGGCAAATCTCTCAACAAAGCTTCTATAGTAGGAACAGAGACCCAAAAAGGTACGTAGTTCATGCTTCTTTCGGGACCTGCCAATCAAGGATGACTGTTATTTGTCTTTGTTTGTGCTGATTCCTGACCCGGAAACAAGGTGAGCCAAAAATTCTACTTCTTTTTGAAACATGGAACACTTTTTCGGGTTGAGTTTCAGGTTGGCATTCTTAATTCTGGAAAATACTTCGCCCAGGTTCTTAAGGTGGTCGTCGAAGGTATGACCCATGACCAGAATGTCGTCTAGGTATACTAAGTAAGTTCTCCACGTCAACCCGCTCAATACATGGTCCATCAGCCTCTCAAATGTAGCTGGAGCATTACATAGCCCAAAGGGCATGACCGTGAACTTAAACAGTCCTTTACCAGTGGAGAATGCTTTCTTCTCTCTGTCGTTTTTGTGTAGTCCATCCTGCCTTTAGGTCTATTGTGGAAAACAAACGGGACCCTGCTAGTGTGGTCACAGTGTCATCGAGTAGGTGTAGTAACGTTATTCAGCTTTCTGTAATCCACGGAAAATCGGGTAGTTCCATCCTTTTTTTTTAATTAACACAACGCGAGCATACCATGGGCTGATGGATGGCTCAATAACTCCATTTTGTAACATGGGCTCCATGTTTTCCTTGACTCCCTGTTGTTGCCGCAATGCTAGTCGCCTAGGTGGTATTATGATGGGCTGAGCGTCTTCCCGCAATCTATTCGGTGCTGGATAATGTCCGTACGACCGGTGGTTCCATCTTGACTGTTAAAAGTTTTCCAGTGCTTTGTGATAAAGTGCTTGGCTTTCTTCTGGTTCTCTGGTGTCAGGTATCTCAAATGGTCAGCAACTTGTGTAGGAATTCTTTACTGGGCCCTGTCTCCTTCACCGATGTCTGGCACCCTTCTTCGCAATTGATGATGGTTTCTACTGGCTCGAAACAAGCTATCTCTTGACCATTGGCAATTCTGATGTCGGTGTTGGACATATTCAGGACTCTAATTGGTATATTCATCCTGTTTTAAGTATAGCCCGTCCAAG
The DNA here is from genome assembly GCA_034190945.1 of Octodonta nipae. Classification (NCBI taxonomy): domain Eukaryota; kingdom Metazoa; phylum Arthropoda; class Insecta; order Coleoptera; family Chrysomelidae; genus Octodonta; species Octodonta nipae. The sequence continues at coordinate 58,525,390 of CM067219.1, forward strand.
TAAGTAGTGATGAGCGGAATGTACTGGCTCCACCATTCCAACGCAGCTACCAGGATTTCTTTCTAACTACCCATGAATAATTTGTTCCGTTCGACCGGGACTTCTGATAGAGGATTTTGCTACAATTTATATGGAGGTAGCTGAGCTGTTGACGGGCCGTGTCAATACAAATTCCTCATTTAGGAATTGAAGAACATCATATCTCGAGTCCAACATGAACCCATGCTGACTGATTAGGTCATGGATTCGCCGGTAACTGTTCTGAGCTGGATGTGGTCGTTATCTGGCCAGATATCCAATGACCTCAAGACCCTGTACTTGGTAATGGTGATTGCGCGGCCATTGATGGTACCCCTGATGACTAGGCTGCTAATATCTAGGCAAAATCCCCGGACGGATACTGTCCTTTGGATGGTGGAGCGTTAGTCAGCATTCGTCCCCTTATGCTGACTGATCGGAGTTTTCCTGGTTGTGAAGGTTGTTGTTTTGGCTACTTCTGGTTGGTGATCGTTCAGGTAGCCTCACTCTGCAGTCACGTTGAAAGTGTCCGTCCACACCGTTAACATGCTCCTCTGTGGTCAGTTCTTTGTGATCAGTTGTTTATGTATTCCGAACAAAACTGCCTGGAGGGAAGGTTTCGGTTCCTCCTCGCTGAAGGAAACTGTTCACACCCTCGGTTTGGACATGTTCATGACTGCCTCTACTTCCAAAGCCCGTAGTAAAGCTTCATTACTTTTCTTGATGCCACTAAGTCTTAGATTTCTTTTACTTCCACGTCTCTGATGCCGTTTATGAAACTCTGTGTGGCGAATTAATCTTTAGTTTCCTCTGGCAGTTCTGGGTAGGACAAGTGTACTAAACGTCTAATCTCTGCCTCGAAGTCTTGAAGGTTCTCTCCGGATTTTTTCGTTTTTCTACTTAGTTGCACCTGGTATACTTGGCTCAAGGATTGATTGTCGTATCTTTTGTCTAAAATGGCAATGACCTTGTCGAAATTAACTTGTTCACCGACTAAAAAGCTTTGGAGGAGCTCTAATGCCGGACCTCTTACTTACCAGAGAGGTGGATTTCTCTTGGTTGCCTTACCTATTAGCTGCAGCCACGGCTTCAAATTGCCGTTTGTACATAGGCAAAGATGAGCCACCGTCAAATGTGGGTGGTTTGCTAAAGGATCCTTTGGTACTCACGGTGTTCTGGTATTTTCCTCTCTGCAAATCTTGTTTCAATTTTTTAATTTCTATCTCCACTTTGTTTTGGATGGCGCTGATTTCAACTTTTAACTGGATTTAGATGGAATCGACGTAATCTACTTTGGTTTCAAGAACATCAATGGTATTTTTTAGGATCATAATGTCATAATTTATCCCTTTTATGACTGACTCCACTATTTGTATTGTGTGATTAACTTGTTGTCTTTTTTCTTCTAATACTTGAGATTCACTTTTCTGGTTAATTCAACTTGTTCCTGTTTTTCTTCAAATTTCGAGATTAATCCTTCGATTAAATCCTTTTTGTTTGTCATCGATATTAGTTACAAGATTCTCTAATTCAATTTTACGTTTTTCATCAAAAGATTTCACTAACCTTTGTTGGATTTCTTCTTGATGTTGTTTCTCCCCCTTATCACATTTTTCCAGGATCTGAGTTATTATTTCGTCTAGTCCATCCATAACCTGTTTGAATATTTTTTTGTAGTCTCTTCAATTTTTTCATACTACGAGTTTTAGCCATAAATCAAATTACGATGTTAACTTTAATAAATTCCACACTTCGACAGCAAAGTGCAGTAAACTTCGTGGGTTCAAATTAAATTTTAGAACTGATATTCACTTTCTAAAACTTTAATTACACATAAAAATCCAATATTTACAACAGCTGTTTCTGAAAACAATTTACATCCAAATAATAACCCGATTCATCTAAGCTGAACTAAACTACCTGAACTCTACAATGTGTTTTATACCTAACATGGACTCTCCGCGTCGTTCTGGATGGGTATTTCATTGTTCGCTCAGCGTTCGATTTCAATACTTTTTGCTGCTTAGAAGGTTCCGTATCGTGCTGTTTTTATTATCCCAGACGGTCAATGTTTTATATTCATGCGAATGACTAATTTTTTCTCCAGTAACGACGAATAAATGTTATAACAATATGTAGGTAAATAGCATTTATAATGATATAGCGGTTAACTTGACAGAGTGGTGTGATAATTGGTAACTAGTTACCGAATTATTTTTTAGCTTTTAGTACATTATTAACATCAATATTTTCTTAAATTTAAATAAAACAGTTTAACTCAAAATCTTTTATGCTTAATTTATTTTCAAGTTTTTAGTTTTTTATTTTGTTAAATGATACTCCTCATTCTATATAATTCCTGGAGTGCCTCATTATTAAAAAGTTTGTTCCCTGACAATTTGTTGCCGTTTAACATAATCCTTCCAAGGAGTTTACCCGATTCAAGGCAACATATGCCTGTCCTTATTCAAACAATTTCGACCCTGAATATACAACTGCGTGGTCACAGTGCTGCCTTGCATTTTGTGGATAGTGGAAGCCCATGACAAAATTAAGAGCAACATCCTTCTTACAGCCGTCCCATAATTGAACTTTGCTTTCAATCCGTCAACAGGAAGGGGGTGAAATTTTAATTACTAGATTTCACCCAAACAAATAAATAAACAGGGCAAGCTAAATAAAACCGTTAATAAAAATGGTTGAAATAATAAAGCGTTCATAATTTATTTTTTGTTAATTACTATTTTCATGCAATTTGGCAGTTAATGAAAGATTTTTTTGACCCTGTATCAACTAAAAGTTTTACTGGTAAGTGATATTTGTATATAAGATAATTCCTTGTCATCTTACGAGACTTGAAATTCTACTAAGTTTGGTCTGTTATGAAGGTTTTTTTTAATAATTTTGATTGTTCTTCATTTTGGTTACAGTCACTTGTATTAATGTCAGTTTATTTTCAGTACAAAATCCTTCTTCGATAGTAATTGAGGATCAAGGTTTGAATTTATTTCTATGTTCAAAATAATTCAAAGGACTTAGTTTTTGTAAATTGTAAAAAAATTGTTTAGTTGGGATAGATTAGGTTGTATACCTATAGAACATAGTGGCAAGTTATTTTGAATTTGTTGGAATTGATTTGTTAGTGGATATTGAATAGGTAAAAGTATTATTAAATTTTCTTGATTATGGTGGTTTAAATTGATTTGGAAATTTTTGTGTGGGTTTATTTTGATATTTTCTTCCACAATACATTGTAATGTTTCAGTTATAAATTGGGACACATAACTCGAAGTATGGGCCCCACTGTTCTTATAATATCGCTAGAAATAAGTTCAAAGTTTATTTTGAAAAGAAGTCTCATTTATAAATCGTTTTATTGATATCTACGTCATGTAGTTCCATGTACTTACAAATAGTATTTAGAAGTAGGGATTCTCATTTGGTTTTTAACGAATCCTTACAAAATCTAGATTTAAGCTATTCTCGTCTCTTTCGTCACCGAATTTTTTTATGAACCATCTCTTCAGTTCTTCCTGGAAGTTTTTTAGAAAACCGTTTATCAGAAGCACATTTTGAAAATTATTTGGATTTCCATTATCACAATAGTGTGAGAAAATAGATTCAGATGAGTTTATGACACTGCAGTTTATTAGGTTAACCTTCAAAGTTCTGTCTGGACAAAAGAATTTTTATATTTAACAGAGGTTTATAGGCATATCCATAAAAAGCAACAACAATAATTTTCATCCGATAACAGTATTCAACAGAAGAGCCTTCTACAGTCATTAAAAACCTTCCTAAATGTAAATAATGTTCTCCGAGTTAGTGGTAGATTGTAAAATGCACATATAAAATACAATTAGGACAGACAATTATATAGCCGATTTAATAATAAGGCACACACACGAGAAAACAAAACACGCGGGTATAGAAACAACACTGTAGCATGTACGAACTCAATTTGGGGCAAAATAAGAAAAAAATGCGCTTACACTGATACCTAACACATTAATGTAAAAAAATTTTGAATGTTTCAAATGATTATACAGGGCGTCTCATAATGTAGTGCACATATTTTTGTAAGTGATATGATTTATCATCTATATATAAATAGGCAAAGACAAATCGATTAGCTATCATTTTCTCCTCTGTCTCTCAGCCGATTTTCTTCATTTTTTTTTTTTTGTTTAGTAGCTACTGACGACCGTCAATGCAGAATGCTAATATTAATTTATAATATTGGTTCATTCATTAAATAAAATATAATAAAAATTCATTATTTACGTTCATAATATCAACGCCAAACAACTGAATGAGCCGCCGCCGCCAGATTCAAAACATTGAGTAATTATATATAGAGGGACCAATGTTATATACTTAGAGCATGTACTTCTGGAAGTGGCATGCAAGCGTTGTTATTGTTTAGTGGAAAAGTAATCGTTGTATATTATAATTACACAGAGCGATTCCAGATATGTTAGAAATCTTTTTTTTCTTGGGTGGAACATAAGCAGTTCCATATATAGGGTGTTTAAAATATAGAGTAGAGTGCAATTATAACTAATAAAATAATTATATAGGGAACGACATTAGCGGTTGAATTTGCAGGATTCTTGGAATAGAAGGTGCAGTAAAATTAGTTATACAGGGTGGTGCAAAAAAATATTATACAGAAATGCATATACAGGGTGGCGGAAATGGAAATGCACCATTTCGTAACCCATAAGCAGTTGTATATATAGGGAAGATGAAATATAGGGTGAGAGGAATTATAGATATACAGGATGATGATAAAAATTTCATAAACAAAAAGAGTAAATACGGTGGCTCATAGGCAGTGTCATATACAGAATGGTTGGTTCAAAAATGTTAAACAATATTATGCGTGGTCCTTGAGCAGTTGCATATACAGGGTGGTGGAAATATATAATGAGATGGAATTATTATAATGAGGATTTTAATAAATGTTAGAGAATTGAGTGCAATTATAGCTATACAGGGAGGTTATAAAAAATAAATATGTAGGGTAGCGGTTGAAATGTTGTCATATTAAATTGAGAGTTACGAATTTGAACACAAATAAAGTCCTATGAATTATATCTGAAAAAAACTTGAATTTCGTTACTTATTTGTAGAAGCGAGATGTAAGACCGACATCTAGAATTTCGAGGAAACTATCACACAGCGGTTCCGAATCTGGATCCGTTCCGTGTAATTGCTGTTCTCCCTAAAGTCCTAGGATAGAATGTCACGATAAAATTTTCAGGTTACTTAACCTGCCAGAGATATTGACACAATTGGTCGAATTTCGACCACTGGGTGACAGCTAGTTATAAATAAAAAGGTCTTATACAACATATGTCAAAAAGTTTAGGGTTGGTGATGACAAAATGTTCAAATTTGTCAACTAAAATAAGTGCGAATTCAACCATTTGTTTTCAAAACTGAACAAAACAACACTGGTTCAGTTGCTATCGCTCAAACCTTAGCTAAAGTAAAAATTAGGGTAGGCTGTGTCTTGCAAAATCCTAATTCAATACTTTTTTATCCCTGGAGATTAATTGTGGACCCTTCTTTATCAAAGAAGAGAAATTTCGGAACGGGGTTAAAGTAAAAGCGTATGGCCTACTGTCCACGTAGCGTCTCTTCATACGCACGCTTTCGCCATTTTCCCGATACTGTACACTTGCTGTCATCTTGGGTATGAAATAAACTGAACTGTGTCTAGGAGGCCTACGAGGCGGGAAATATGCATTTAAGTAGAGGCATGCAATCGTCATGCAGTTTGAGCGGCAACATGTCATTACTTCAAGCGTATTGCAAAACGCAAACATGATATGTGTCTATTTATAGTGGCGACTTCAGCAGTGTCCAAACACAAGCCGTAATACGAAGTTTTCTGCCAATTTGAATAAACTACAGGACTACGAAAACTTGTAATTTGTCTTTTTAACCGACTTCCAAAAAGGAGGTTATCAATTTGTCGGCAAGTTTTTTTATGTATGTTCAGTGATTATTCAAAAACGGCTTGGACAATTTGGATGATTTAAACAGCATTGCATTAAGGACTGTTACAGAAAGGTACCGTATAATTTTCTACAACGTGTGATTTACGCTTTTCCAGAAAATCAGAAAAAGCAGTAATTAAGGGACTACATTTCAGTGAATTTCAATGAATCTACACTTTTTTCTCTAAAACGGCTCAATCAATTTGAATATTTTAAATTCTATTCTACAAATAGCTGTTCCACCTTGATTCGGTATAATATTCTATAACGTAAAATATACAGTTTTTCTGAAAATCGGAAGAGTATGTGCAAAAAAGGTAAAAATCAATGTAAATGTCAAAATTTCATCATAAATATGTAGCTGAAATGTCAAGATATGCCATGAATGTATATCGTACAGGGTGTTTGTAACGGTTTTCATTTTACGGGGTGAAATTTCTCGAAAAGAAAAATTGTTACGTGGGCCGTCTTTGCGGTATACGGTGGTAGGTGTGTGTGTGCGTCCATGGAAATTCAAGCAGAAAGCAATGTGCGGAGTTGAAATATACGACGAAGTAAAATTAAAGTTATAGATGTGGGTTCAAAATCTTAGAAGTAAATGTGATATGTATGTGGTCATAAGGAGATGCATATATAGGATGGTTGAAACATGTATTGAGTGACACATAAGTAGTTGATTGGTTGAAATAAGAGTAAAGAAGAAGTAAAACTATAGTTATACAGACTGGATCAAAAAACGTTAAATAACTGTTAAATAAGCATAGGCAGGATATTTGAGTTATAGGGCGGATGGTGCAAAAAATTTTAGAAGCAGTTGCATATACAGGATGATGAAATATAAGATGAAATGGAATTATAGTTATATAGGATGGTTAAAAAATGTTATTTAATGTTGAACAAAAAAATGTTGATCTACTCTGCAAAAATAGAGCTTCCTGAAAGTTTGAGCCTTTAAAATGTTTTTTCAAATGTTACGAGCATTTAATCTGTCAAAAACAGGTATTTCTTAGCTATTTTTGGCTCATTGATGCGCTTGCTAAAAAGATCCTATTTGATATTGTTTAACCTATGAAAAACAGAATGAGAGGTTTTTTTCATGAGTAATTAGAAAAAATATTGATAACCTGAGATCCTATTTTTTCTGAGTTCTTTGGGAATAAAGTCTGTATATTTTAAAAGTCCAAACGTTTTAAGTTCTAAATCAGACCCCGTTTTCAATGATATTAGTATAAAATGAACAATATATTAAAAAATTTAAAGGATTCGCAATGACAAATATCCTTATCACAATTTGACATTCTATGTTTTTGTAACTAGAAGCCTGTTTTCTGAAGTTTCTCGCATTTTATAGTGGATAAATTTAGATAAAAAAATGATTTTTAATGTCAACATTTTTTTCTGTAAACTATGTAAATAGATCTTTTATTTTTGTAAGTCCAAATCGATTAAAAATCGCCCGAGATACAGCGCTTTTGATTTTAGCTAAATTACAAAAATTGAGTTTTTGGCAATTTTCGCAGGCATTTTTGGACATGTTCAATTAGTTTTTTCAGGTACAGTCTTTGTACACCCAAATAAGCTTCAACTGGTCCGATTTGTCTTTTTTTTGTTTATAATAACGAGGCTGTCAAACTTCGCGTATATTTTGAAAATAATTCGTCCTTTAGGAGCTAACGTCAGGGTTATTCTGACTCATTTAGATACTAATACGTTTTTTGCTAAGTATAGATCAGTAAAATAGAGTCAAAAAGGTTCAGTTTAAGATGTTGTAGAGGTTTGGAGGAGCTTAGGCACCAAAGTTATGGTATTAAATGAAAAATTGACTTACCAAAAATTGTGATAACCTCGAGTTCATGAAAATTATTATTTTCCGGTTTCTTTTTATGTTGACAATTCTTCTAAAACAAATAAATTTTTAATTCTCTTTGCATAAACGCAAAAATAAAATGCAACTGTTCTTCTCCAGCTATTTTTTTGATAACCTAGTTAATCTTTTCGTATAATATGAAATTTCTTATAACGTAATAGAGTTCTTTATTATATTAATTATTAAGTACATTTTACATTTTTAATTGTTTTGTCTATTGTACTGTAGCAGAGAAGAGCTTAACCTAACAGTTTTCAAATTCGGTTACAGGTAAACATGGTATGTTTTCCAGGACCTAGCCGTTATGCTTATAGACTGTCAGTTGGTGGCAGATTTTGGTCCACCTTGTTCTCGCTTGTTCCTTGAAGGGGTTTGGAAATTAGGTTATTGCTCAATATAATTAAACGAAAATGAACTCAAGTGTACCAAAATCGAAATAAGATATCAGTGAATAAAACTGTGAACTTAAAAATTTTGTAAGTAACCTAGAAACTATTATAGGATTACTAAAATCATCAAATAATTCTAACCTAAACATGGAATTGTCGCCTTCTTTAAGTAAACAACAAAAAACAATGTTTCCAAAATGACAAATTCTTCAAATAGTCGGAATATAAATAAAACTCAATGTTATTCACATTCTCCTAATCATAATTGTAAGTCATCTAATGGTTCCACTGTAAACTATAAAGTTGATTCCACCAACAAAAACATCAACTTGTATGAATTGGAAAACAAAAAACATATGATTAAAATAACTAATATAAATGATGATGTATTAACTCATCCAACTACTGATGTCCCAAACAAAATCGTGGGCACTGATGTAATTGATGAAAATGCTTTCATTGGCGATAGAGCATGGATTTATGTGAGTAAATTTAACCCGAAGTATACTGTCGATAAAATAGAATCATACTTAAGGGAAAAGAAACCTGATTGCCAATTTATCTGCTTACCATTAAAAAACTACTGGGGTTTCAACTCGTTTGACGTCGGCATAGACTCTGACTAGAAAGAAGATTTTCTAAGAGCTGATATGTGGCCCAAAGGTATTGAGGTTCAGAATTCACCACCACCGACCTATCCGTAACCAACAAAGAAAATAGTGTAAATATAAATTATATAAATAATATTGACAATAATATTTACAAAAGATGTTTTGATCGTTTTAAATGTATGTATTTTAATACGCAGGGTTTAGCAAGTAAAATTTATGAAATCGAACAAATTCTTGAAAATAATAAAATTGATGTCTGTTGTTTGTCTGAGCATTGGTTAAGAAATCATGAAATCGAACTAGTTAATTTTCGCAACTATTTTTTGTTAATAAGTTTTGTAGAACTCAGTATAATAAAGGAGGTGTTTGTATTTATGTAAGAAATAATTTAATTGCTAAACCTATTGACTGTAACATTTCAATCGAAAAAGTGATTGAAATAAATATTTGTAAACTTATTTTAAATGATATAAATATGTTCATAATTTCAGTCTATAGATCGCCTAAAATCTTCATTGACAAATTACATACTGTATTGGATTTTTATTATAAGTGTTCTTTGTCCTACATTGTATGTGGAGATGTGAGCATTGACCTATTAGTAGATAACAATATGTCAAGAATTCTCAAAAACACTTTTGAGGAATTTGGTTTATATAATATCGTTAGGGAACCAACACGCGTCACCTGCACAAGTTCAACATTGTTGGAGCCTATTTTTACGAGTATTGAATATAAAAATGTCAGTTATAAAAACAATATTGTCGGATCACTCATGGCAAATTTGTGAATTTGATATATTTATAAACAAACAACAAAGAACTGATCACTTTTTTTCCGAGATTTTAACGATGATAATATTGCCTGTTTTAATCTATTGCTAAAAAACGAAAAATGGGTAGATATGTACAGGGCTCCTGACTTTGAAACACAATTTGATAGTTTCTATTTTACTTTTTTGCAACATTTTAATACAGTTTTCAGTTACAAAAAAATTATTCCTAAGAAATTCAAAAATAATTGGTACAATAGTGAACTTAAATCTTTACATGCTACTCTATGTGAATGGCAAAGTATATACACCAGTTCAGATAACGAGATTATAAAAGAAAGATACAGAAAACTAAAACTAATTTATAAGCAAAAAGTTAACAAAGCAAAAGCAACTTTCAATAATGACAGAATTCTCTGTGCACAAAACATTAGTAAAGAATCCTGGAGAATTATAAATGAAATGAAAGGTAAGTCTAGAAATCCTCTCCCTAAGGAAATGTATGATAATTCTGACAACAAATTTATGAATATGGGAGATATATGTAATGCTTTTAATGAACATTTCGTAAACATAGAGGTTTCAGTTCCCGGGTATGAAGAGATTAAACTTTGTGACTTTGCTAAAACGTCATTTTTCTTAACGCCTTCAACACCGGACGAAATTAAATATTTAATTAAAAAAAACAGTGTTAAAAAAGCAGCTGGATTAGATGAAATAAATGGTACTGTTTTGAGATCTGTAATGGAACAAATTTGTGTTCCACTTTCTTATCTAATTATTGAGTGTTTTAAAACAGGAAAATATCCCAAACATTTTAAAAAATCTAAATCTATACCAGTCTACAAAAATAAAGTTCCAGTAAAAAAAATTACAAATTAACGAAACATATGTGTTCAAAGTCAGCTAGCTAAAGTTTTTGAAGCGGCTTACAACATTAGACTGAACACCTTTCTCGAGAATTATAATTTACTAATCCCCTGATAACACGGCTTTTGGGCAAATAAATCTACACATAGTGCATTATCGGAGCTGTGCAATTTTATATATGACTCATTGAACAATAAAATATTAAATATAACTAGCTTCTTCGATTTACATGTGCATTTGACTCCATAGATCATTACTTGTTACTAGTTTAACTTAATAGAATAGGCCTCAGAAGCTTAGCAAATGAATGGATTCGATCATACATAACAAACCGTGAACAAGCTGTTCAAGTAGGTGAGACTAGATCCAATTTCAAGACAGTCCATACGGGGGTGCCACAAGGCTCAATATTGTGGCCCTGTTCTATTTCTTGTATTTATTAATGGTGTTTCATTATCATGTCTACATCTGATCTCAAAATTCTCTATGCTGATGACACAAATTTTGGCATATTTGAGAAAAGTGATTCTGAACTTGTCAGAAATGCTAATGTAGCCACTCGGGAATTTCATGACTATTGTAATTCATATGGTTTAGCGGTAAATGTTAAAAAATCAAAAATAATGTCATTCCTACCTAAAAACAACACAAATAATTTAAGTTATCTTGTCAGGTTAAATAATGAATCTATTGAGCAGACAAATTTATGTAAGTTCTTAGGAATAATTGTTGATAATAAACCTACTTGGGAAAAACACATTGATTATGTAACAAACAAATTAAGTAAAACAGACCTCTTTCCTAATGCGCCAATTAAAATTTACCGTAAGTTTCAATGTTCTTAAATTAGCATATTTCGGCCTAGGGGAGTCGATTTTGTCATACGGCCTTATATTTTGGGGCTGCTCAGCTCATATTGACAAAGTCTTCTCTACACAAAAAAATATCTTACGATGTATAGCTGGTGTTCCCCCATTAACCAGTTGCAAGCAATTTTTCATTGAGTTTAATATTCTGACGGTCCACTCATTATATATTTACCTATTAATAATGAATATTAAAAAGCAAGTAACACTTACTACAAATGATCAAATACACAATTATTCAACTCGTAGCAGCAAAGAACTACATCAGCCATTCTCTAGGCTATCAGTTGGGCAAAATTCCCATATCTATAGAGGGACTATAAGTTTTAATAAATATACGCGAGCTAGAGGGAATGAGAAAAGTATAGCGAAGTTTGGAAAGGAGCTCTATACATACCTGTCCATAAAAGCATACTACTCTTATGATAAATTTTTGAAAGATGCTGAGTGACGCGGGTGGTGACTGATTTGATAAGGCAAATAAATCATTTGTATTGGTAAGATTATTTTTTTTGTAAATGCAGTGATTTTAAATGTTGAATAAAGGAATATTTATTTTATTTATTTATTTATTTGTGTTAAGAAATACCGTTTTCTGTAGTTGAGAAAAGTTGTGATATTTTGAGGTCTGTTCAATATTCTTTTGCGTGGATTTTGATATTAGTCCAGTTGCTCCTATTATTACCGGAAATATTTTTACACAAATGTTCCATAGTCTTTGTATTTCTATTTCAAGATCCTGATACTTTATTCTCTTTTCCGCCTACTTTTGAATATGATTGTAATCAGATGGTCTTGCCACCTCGATGATGAGACAAACGTTTGTTTTTTTTTTGTCTTTTATGATAATATTCTGCTTATTGGCTAAATTAGCTCGATTTGTCTGAACTTGGAGTCCCACAGTTTGGTCACATCTGGAGAATCGACAATAGCTCTTCACTTATGATGGTACCACTTCTCGTCTGTGTCAAGACCAGAATATTTACAAATATTCCAATGCAGATGACTCGCTTCTGCATTATGTCTTTCTAAGTATTACTCTTTAGCAAGAATAGAGCACGACGACACAACATGCTGAATGGTCTCTATTTCAGTTTTACATAGCCTACATTTCCTATCTTCTCATGTTTTTAGTATTTTTGTTTTATAATAGTTAGTGACTATTGCTTGATCTTGACAAGTGGTTAAAAGTGTTTCGCTTTCGGGTTTTAATTCTCCACGTTTCAGCCAATTCCTTGATCCTTCTTTATCGACATGTTCCTTTCTAGTTTCTCTCAAAAACTGACCATGCATTCTCTTTTCTTGTCATTTGTTTATCGAGTCTTTAATAATTCTTGTTTTGCTTTTAGACTCTCTCACTCTCTGAGTTTGAGATTTCAAAGGTTCAGTTGCGGATATTGTCTGTGTTTCTGCTAGTCTTTCTGATATGTCTTCAATCTTTCCTTTTTCATGTTGATAAACCAAGTTCCTTTCTGTTTCTTTATCCAAATATAATTTGCCAACCCGACTGATTTAACGTAGGATAATAATTCGATCCGCGTTATACCTCTACCTCCCTCATTCGAGCAGCATAAATTCTATCTATGTCCGCTCTGGGATCCAACATTCCATGCATTGTAATGAGTTTTCTTGTTTTTGTGTCCAACTTTCTTAGCTCTTCTTTTGTTCATTTCACAATCGCTATACTATCTTGTAAAATAGAAAACGCTAAACTGTTTATAGCGAAACATTTAGATCTCGAAACTAATTCTGTTTTCATTGTTGTTCTGGCTCTCATGTAGTATTCTCCTCTGATTTTGTTTTTCGAGGTACTTGTAGACATTATTCTGTTCAGATTCTTGTATTGTAATATTATCGTCTAATACAATATTTTGTTTGTTACTTAACTTTCCTTTAGTGAAACTAACATTAGAGCATTTTACTAATCTGAATTTTATAGAAATATCGTCACTAAATTTTTTCACAATCTTTAGTTGTTTTGTAAGCTCTCCATCGCTTTTTGCTATGAGTTTCAAGTCGTCCATATATAGAGCATATGATTGACCTTCTCTTTGGTGTTCTTTAATTGATATCCTGTGTTTGATTTATTAAGTTAATTTGAAAGTGGAATGAGTGACATGCAGAAGAGCATGGACGATAAGGAATCTCCTTGGAATATCCCGTTTCATATTCTGATATTTTATATTTCTAACTTATTCTATTATTTCTATTTAGTCCCCCCGCTTGACTATACAGTGTATGGCAGCACAATCCCCCCAAGGCACGTATTAGGGAAAAATTCACTAACCCCAGATATCCTAGATATCAAAAGGTTTTAGCTCTGTGGGAGCCCTTGCTAGGTCTTATTATTTCTTCCCGACTTGACCATACAATGTATGGCAGCACACTCCCTCTAAGGTACGCATAGCATACATTTAGGAGGAAATTCACTAAACCTCAGATATAATATATATCAAAAGGGTTTAGCTCTGTGGGAGCCCTTGCCAGCTTATCAAGCTCGTGTTTGAAGTCGTGGCAGTTTCCTATGAATTTTCTGACCGTCCGTGGTGTTCCTAACAGAACGATTTTTTGCATTAGTTGGTCACGATTTTCGTCCAGCACGAGGTTTTTAAATTGTTTAATAGATGTTTTGGGACTACTCCTGTTGTTAACATAACAATCAGAACAGGCTGTGTGTTATTCATGTCCCACTGTTTCTTTATTTGAAATTCCAAATCCCTATATTTGGCTATTTCTTCAGCCTGCTTAATATTTATATTATTATTGTTAGGAATTGTTATGTCAATTAAGGTTGTTTTCCTAGAGACTTTATATACAAAAAATATATCTGGTCTATTGTGAGCAACAGTCTGATCGGTCAGTATCGTGCGGTCCGAGTACAGCTTGTAGTTGTTATTTTCTAAAACAGATTGCGGTTTGTATACATTGTATGGCACTTTTACCGACTGCAACAGTTCAAGTTTCAGTGCTAGTTCCGGGTGCAGTTTTTTGCCACAGCATCGTGTCGTTCTTTGTATTCAGTTACACCGAACGCTTGACAACCTCCTGTGATATGCTGGATAGATTCAGAGATTTGGCAACTTGTATCTGCATCTGTCGTTGTTAATAGAAGGGTCTTTAACGATGTACTTTAGGTAGTTCTTAGTTGGAATTACTTGATCTGAGATTATCAATATAAAGCCTTCCGTTTCAGGAAACGTATGACCAGGGATCAACCAATTGTTCGACGCTGAACTGTCGACATAATCTTGGTTGACGTCATTTATATGTCTTCCATGAAGGGGTTTCTCTGTCCATTTGAGCAGTTTCTGGTCAGCTGACTGGTGGTGCATCAACTTGGCATATTACTTTGTATAGATAACAAAATTCTGCGAGTTTCTGGAAGTGACTCCGCAAATTAGAAATTTGTTAATCTAGTAGTTTGCTTATATCGGCCAATCCTCTTACTCCTTAATACCGTGGCAAAGTTGTACGTTCGACAGAGCTCTCTGGATGATGATTTTAAGCTTTTGTTAGTAAAACTCGAACTCTCCGTTGTAATTGTTCAATGTCAGTCTTGCACCAATTAACTATACCGAAAGAGTAACTAAGCACTGAACAAGCGTAGGTGTTAATAGCCTGAAACAGATTTTTACTATTAAGGTTGGTGTTCAACAGCCTTCTATAGAACCCTGTTGTTGTCCTTTTTCATGGTGGAGTGATCAAAACGTTGAGCCTGCTTTATTTATAAGTATGACCTTCCTCCACAGATTCAATTACGGTACCATCTCCCATTTCGTAGTGCCCAGTTGTATTTTGCCTTTAACTATATTAATAATTCGGCATTTGTCTAGGCCAAATTGCATATGGATGTCACTAGAGAACCCTTCTACTATTTCAAGAATATCATGCAGTTGTTGTTTCGTAGCTGCCTTCAACTTTAAGTCGTCCATGTATAATAAATGGTTTATCTTAAATGTTTGTATGTTGTTATGTTTGAGACTAAACCTAAAGCTAGTTAAGTTCAGTTTGTTTGAGAGAGGGTTCATAGCAAGGCAGAACCACAGCGGGCTAAGAGTGTCTCCCTGGAATATACCTCTTCTGATTGGAATGGGGTCAGTTTGTTATCCAGTAATTTTGCCGGATAGTATGTTATCTAGCTTCCTCTGGTTACTGGTTTTGTACCTTCTCAATCGACTTGTGTAGACGGAAAGCTTTTTGTCGTAGACTGTCCAGGCAATGCTGAAATGTGATATTTCCGCCATCCTACTAAGAGTGTATTCGGTTATTGTCCATGATAGTTTTGACAAGTCTTTCTTTTCTGTTGTTCCTGATATGTCGTTTGTACTCGGTCAGACTGGCAATATCTTTTCGAAGAGAATTGATATTCTTTTCAAGCCTTTTTTGCCAAGGTGGTATTCGAGCGTCTGTCTAAATTGGGTAGGGTCTTGTTTGGTCTTATAACAACTCCAAGTTTTTTGCAGATGGCTATAGCAGCACAGTAGATCGTTATGTGAAGCAACTCTAACGTATTAGCATTCATTCATTAGGATTCAGTTAGAATGCAGGATTTAACCACAAAGAAATTGAAAAACAATTATGTCAAGAATATAAAATAAGACTAGAAAAGATTCTTGAATCTAGACTCAGTTCTAAAAATTTGTTAAAAACTATCAACACATTTGGTATACACGTATTCGTTTGGTATCATAAAGTGGACTAACACTGACCTGGACAACATTCACATCCTTATAAGTACCAAATGAACCAGTAACAGAAAACTAAACCCGAACTCATGCATAGAAAGCTTCACAATAATTCGGAAATAAGGAGTAGAGGTGTTAGATTTATGCCAAATCACGAGAAAAAGTAAACAAACTCCCAACATTCTTCTATAATGCATAGCATTAGCAGTAGTACACTTAATCTGCCATTGCCAAATCAAACTCGACTGAAAATAATACGACACAACAATAATACCTAAAACCAAATAAACAATAACTAAAATATGAATAGAGAACTTTTATACAACTTTTACAAACTGGCAATCTATATCCAGAGACGGAAGGGTTCATACTTGCAATTCTTCAATATCAGGTCATAGCAACAAGTAATTACAGAGAATTCCTTATGAAACAAACTATAGAAAATGGTAAATATAGGATTATCCAATTTAGCGAAATTGTCGATTATATCATATGAAGCTTTAAACTCTTAAGGGGCACTGCATAAACCAATTGACTTAAGAGAGCCACTAAATTTATACATTAGTCACTTGCCTTCATCTACAATTTATGAACAGAAGTACTAATATATTGTAAATATCACAATCTAAGAAAGCCGAAAATGCGAAATGCGCAATACCGAAACAAACACCGATAAAACAGGATACACAATAGACTCGACATAACCGTTCAACATAAGGCACGTACCTAAATGACAGCAATTCCTTCAAATAGAAATATACACAAAAAAGGGAATAGTACCAACTGTGCTCAACAGAACTAGAGCGCATTTGGTAAAGTCGTAGTCATCCCATTTATAATGTGAGTAACAGGCATAACACCAGAAGGATTCATACGAACATGCGTGCACAAGTAAAAAAAATAGTTATACTCCACACATGTAACCTCACTAGAAGCGTTCTCAATATGAAATAGAACTCATGCAGAGTTAATTCTAACCCGCCTACATAAAACACCCGGTAAAATATTGAAAAATAAACACATATAATAATCATAATAACTAGAACAAGTTACTGAAACCAAAACAAAAACCTACTAATAGTGACGATGAGTGCTACCCCAATGAAGAATCTCAAACCAACTACTCATATGAACCAACCCGGAGGAAGGAAAAGCAAATAGGCACGAGATAAAAATGGAGTAGGTACGAATACCTCGAAATTATGCAGTGTCATTATTACACCGAAATCAGAACAGGCACTATCCAAGAAAATTTATATGTAGTAAGCACTACACAGATAGTACAGTAAACATACAAAATAATGTGATGATAAAATAAATAAATAAATAAAGCTTTATTGCCCAACAGTACAGAACTAACAGGATAATATTAAAGTATCCATAAATAAACAGCTAGCAAAAGGTAGTAAAATAGAACAAAAAGAAACAAACAAATACTCGATTACTGAGATAACAAATAACAAAGTTACAAAGTTAACCAAAATTATAAACTAAATAAAGCGTTGACCCTACTCAAAATAGCAGACAAAGAGTCTACATGAATATCACATTCCTTAGAAATGAATGTTAGTATTGTATTGATTACGCCTAAATAATACTGGATCTCTAAGGTAAAGAGGGAAGGCATATTGAAATTAAGCTGAGGTAACAAGTTCACTGAGTCTATTTTATTATGCAGAAGCTTCATAGAAAAGTAAGCGAAAATATAATAATATAAAAGTTGCTCATTGGGATAAACTCCATCAAATTTAAAACATAGATTCTTAAGAAACTTTCGCTGCACACTTTCTAATGCTAACTTTTGATAATTTTAAAATGGTTTCCATACGATCGAGGAATATTCTAGCCTAGAGCGCACGAAAGAAAAATTAAGTACTTTCAGAGCATCTATACTACAAAACGATTTACAGTTCCTAACAATGAAGTCATATAATTTACTAGCTTCGGCAATTTTAAGGTAGATGTGTTCATAAAAATTCAACCTTGCATCAAACGACACACTAAGATCCTCAATTCAATTCATGCGTGGAAGGCAAGCATTGCTTACCATGTAATTAAAATCTAAACAAGCTTTCTTCTTTGTAAAAGACATAATTTTGCGCTTAGACACATTCAAATGTAGATTGTTCTGCAAGCACCAACCACTAACAGCATTAAGATTCTCCTGTAGAAAATAGCAATCATATGGATGTAATATGTAATCGCCACAAAAAAAATTAAATCGTCAGTATATAATAAATTGTTACACTTTAGCCATCAAGGAAAATAAGAAACAGCAGAGGTCTCAGATCTGACCCCTGAGGAACCCCTGATGTATTGGTATTGGTTTGATTTAAATCCATAATAGAAAACAGACTGGATTCTGGTGTCAAAATAAGTAATGAACTGACTGCCGAATCCAAATATAGTCAATTTACCAAGTAGAATATCGTTATCCAATGTATTAAAGGCCTTTACAAAGTCGGCATAAAAAACGTCCACTTGACCTTTATGATCTAGACATTCCGCAAGGTACTGAGTTATAATAGTAAGCTTGGTAACAGTATATCTTTTCTTCATAAATCCGTGTTGGGAATCAGAAATTTGATGAAACATATATGGATAAATGTGATCATACAAAATCATCTCAAAAAACTTGAAGTTCAACAATACAGATTTATATATATATATATATATATATATATATATATATATATATATATATATATAGTTCTCGATAGCAGATTTAGCTCCTGATTTAAATACCGGAATTTTAGCTGCTTTCCAAGTATAGGGTTGTATACAATACTGAGAGGAACCTCCAGAACTCCAGCACAGTCTTTAATAAGAAAAGACGGAACATCGTCATTTCCCGATATAAACTTAATTTTCAGCTTCTTCATAGATGGAAATACAGTTAGCTCGGAAATAGTTACTAATTCCAAATTTACGTGATGATTGGGCCTACAGAGCCAATAGAGCAAATGTTTAGACTGGACTGCCCCTGAGAGAAATTAGCAAAAGCTTTAACAATTTCCTGAGGAACCGTAAAAAACTCATCATTACATGTGATGCTGCCAGAAATTCTGGATATGCCCTTTTTATCACGTATAAACGACTAGAATTCTTTCGGGTTAACTCGTATCAAAGACTGGATACTTTCAATATATTCCTTATATGCTGTGATAATTTGTCTTTTTATCACCGCTCTTAAATGTTTAGATTCTTGGAAATGTGTGATATTATGAGACTTCCTTAATTTCTTATGCAACCTGGCCTTTCTTTTCATATTTTTTTTGTCAGTGGTAAACCACTTAGGAAATATACATTTGTGAGAATTAAACCGCATAACATGCATATCAAAAATATTATATAAACTGGTATCAGCTCGCAACTAAGTTAGTAAAAGATCTTAGGAAAGACCAATCTACACAAGAATGAGAGTTGTATAGCGAGGCAAAGTTTGCTTTTCTGAAATTATATGAATTAAAACATGGATTAGACCAAAAGTGAAAATGAGGTTCTAGAGTCGAAAAGTTAACAACTAATGCTGGATGATAAGTATATTCAGGAACTATCTGATGACAATCATGTGAGACAGTAACATTAACTAAATTGGAGCAAACCAAATACAACAACCTCATCATGGAATTTCGAACATCGTTAAACTGTTGTAAATTGCAAATTGCTAAAAAGTTATTCATAATTGAAGACTTTCTGTTATTTGGATCGTGATACACAAAGGTAGGTATATTAAAATCACTTAATCAAAATAATAACCTCATACCTACACATAAAATCTAGCTGAACAAAAGACTCAAAGAATAGCTTAAAATAATTTAGGTCAATCTCAGGTGGAATATATACAACTATAATATATGATCTACATCTAACCACCAGAAGGTCAATCTCAAGAAAGCTGGTTATCTTATACGAACAGTTCACAACACTTCAAATAAAGCTGTTTTTCACTTCTAAACGTACGCCGCAGCCACTCACACGACCAACAATATCATACTTACGATCTTTCCTGTGAACATTGTAATGCGTCGAAAAGAGTTCACTATTGTTCACACTTGAATTTAAGTTAGTTTCTGAAAGAGCAATCAAATTATATTAGCAGTCCGAGACCGACAGGTAAATTGTATCCACTTTTGTATTGAGGCCGCGAACATTCTGGTAGTAAGATTTGCGAACTGTTGTGCATCGTTAGTTTCCCACAACCTGAGGAACGCCCTTGTTGTATTTAATCTGTAAATTCGTTTCCCCAGACTTTCCACTTGCCTTCAGCTTTTGCTTTAGTATACGAAAGGCATCCTGTTGTCGAGGTGTACGATCAAAGGTAATTGATATAAGCTTGTTCCTATATTGACTACGATTCCTTAGTCGTATGACTTTCCGTATTATATTGTAAACAGCATCTTCGCTATCTAATATAACTTACAGGGCGACGTTTATGCTGATCAAATTGACCAAGCCGAACATGCTGGAAGTAAGTAATCGGGCGCAATGCTTGAATAATACTATCAACAGCAAACTGATCAGCAGTTGCAAACTTGCAAAGGTTCCTGCTGATCTTGTTCTTCAATAACAAAAATTATTGCTTTGCACTTTTGTTTATTTCTCTGGTTTACTTCCTCAATAATCTATTCGAACTGAACAGGAGATGAACCGTGGCTAGTTTTTAGTTACTGAATGTCATTCTGCAACTGCAAAATAAGGGCCTTTAATCCTATTAACTCGTTACCGAGTACTCTAGACTTGGAACATGACCACTCTAAACCTTTATCACTTGTGCCAATAAAGAGGTTAGATGATGCCACTAAATTTAAAAAAGAGAAACTAACTAAATAAGTAATCGTTGACAGAGGATATAACTCACGTGAATTGTCTAGTGCCTTATTAACTTGTGCACACCATTTATAATTTAAATTTGGCCAAAAAACACAGATTTTACAACTCCAAACAAGGAGTAAAGATAAATTCACCTTAAGACGATAACTTCTTGACCCCGAAACTAATAAAAATTAAAGTAACCAAACTAGCAAACTGAGATACTAACAATGACAAACTTAGCTATAAAGTATGTTGAACAATCAGAAGCTAAACATGAATGTCTCTACTAAACCAGATGTTATACGCTGCAGCACTTGAATTATAGAAGGACTTCAAGTAGAAATGAAAGCAAGATCAAACCGACCCCAAAAGAAACCGATGTGGAAAATTCGCCTTGCAGGAGCTAGCAGACGTACGAAAACAACGGTCAGAATTTGCTGTAATAAACAATGCGGTAAGTAAAAAATTACCGTAAATAAGGAGCCCCGTACATTTAAAGTGTAACCTAGACTGTAAGTAGAGAACTTAACGAAGTAGTAGAAATCATCAAACAAAAACTACAATCGAAAGGACAGCGAACATGTTGTCAACATAAAGCCCTCAGGTAAAGAAGCGTTAGTAGAATACTGGAAAAAAATATGCAGATAACCACAATTAGGAATCTATCAAATGAAAAATAATCATGTTTCATAGAAAAATCAATGAAGAATTGGAAATCTCGGTTATGGTTCAGGAAAAACAAGCAACTTTGGACTATGGAGAAGTTCACATAAAAAGGGTAATCTTTCAGGAAAATTCACTTTCTTATTCTGCATGGTAAGGAGACCAAAAATTAAGTTACCTACTACTACTAGATAATTTAAAATTGTTAGAAAAAATGAAGATGAATTAAAAGAACAGCTAGAAGTCGTAAAAACGTTTTGCAAGGACGTTACGATAGAATTGGAAAACTGTAAAAAATAATGAAGAGAGAATTAACATCCAGAAACAAAAGAACGGCTATAGCAAGCTTAGCGGTGTTTAACGGTAAAGAAGCTGAAATAAAGAAAATAATATATAAAACCGGCAACCTCTTTGAGAGGACTTCCTCACTCAAAAGCAAATATAGACAGATTATACGTCTCGAGAAAAAAGGAGCCAGAAGTCCATTAAAAATCTAATCACCCCACAACACAAGTATAACCGCCATAACAGAGCAGTTGAAACGGAATAAATAACATGCAATAATTAAATTAAGATACAGGGAAGATCAAGACCACCCAAAAAATAAGATCGTTGAGCAAAAGGCTTTGGAATTATGCAAGAATTATAAATAAGTAATAATAAAAATCAACTTTATACTAAAAAAACGGGTTAAACAGGCAATTCGACTACAAAACGAAAAGAAATAGGCGGAAAAAGATAAGAATGGCAAGACAACCCAAAAATAAGATCGTTGAGCAAAAAGCTTTAAAATTATGCAGGAATTATTAATAAGTAATAATAAAAATCAACTTTACACTAAAAAACGGGTTAAACAGGTAATTCGACTAGAAAACGAAAAGTAATAGGAGGAAAATGTTATGCTTGGACGATACCTTTAAAATCGCAATTGTTCAACGACAAACAAAGAAAAAAACACTAGATTGGTTAAAAAAATTTAAGTTGTAAATGCGGAGCAAATTGTACTAAGGGAAATTCGAAAAATTGTCAGGTTTACCGATTGTCTGTACACATATTCTTCCTCACAGATTTCTGAGGCAAAGAGATTTATACAATATGATACTTACCTGTGTTTGTACACGTTTCAGTTCCAAATCTGGATCGTTATCAGTCGCTGTATGATTTAGCTAGAGGTTTATTCTTGAATTTTCGCTTTGATACAATTTTTCCTGTTTGTCAAAAAAAGGCCAGCAAGAAAACCTTGAATTCAAGAGTGAAATAAAAACACTTCACACTTTAGACAGTATCTTACTACACGTTCTTCACCATTTGCAATTTCAAATACTTATTTGCAAAAATCTGATAAGAGAAAACCTTAATGAACAAGCAAAATAATCAGAGACCTCATGAACAATCTATCCGGAATTATTTATTCACCAGCGCCTTTTCAGACACTGTGAAGCTAGCGACAAAATGCCTGAACAGCAGAAGGGATATGTATGGAATTCGATAGGATGTAAAGAACAGCTCATAGTTGACTCTCTTGTCTGCAAGCAATTGAAGAAATCTCTACATCGCATATTTAGACTACAAAAATGCCTTTGATTCAGTTCCACATGATTTAATCATTTATGTATTAAAACTTTATACAGCATATAACATTATTGTTAATATTTTACAATATGGCAAGTCCACCGGTCAAACAAGTACTTTTCTGATTGAAGCGGACGATTCCGGATTTTATTTTAGAGCGAAACTTATTTAGCCCGTGATCACTTTGACTTACTATAAATCCACTCCGACGTAAACTGGACAACATAAAGTTAATGACAGCCACTAAACAACAGCTACAAGGTAGAAAAATTTTCAACTGACATCCATATGCAATTTGGTCACAATAGCAAGTTATTAATATAGTTAAAAGTAAACATAGCAAGCGCTCTTCAAAATGAGAGATGGCACCCCAATTTAATCTATGGAGAGAGGCAACAAATACCTTGGAATAAAACAAGCTCTACGTGTTGATCATTCCACCATGAAGAAGAACCTAAAAACAGAATATTGCAGAAACTTAACAGTAAACCTCTGTTTCAGTATATTAACAACTACGCATGCTCAGTCCCATTAAATCCTTTCGATATAATTAACTGGTGTGAGATTGACTTTGAACAAATACAACGAAAGTTCGAGATCGGTTGTAAATGAGGAAGAAAACTGGCAGATGTAGGCATGCAATTAGGTCAACAGATTTCTAATTTGAGTACTCACTTCCAGAACCTTGCAGGAGTTGCTGTTCAACGCCTAGTCATATGTCAGATTGATAACTCAACACTACTGATATTGACAGAACTATACGTCCAACTGCACCACCAGTCAACTGATCAGAAACTAATCAAATGGAAAAGCTCTTTCATGGAACAATATAAACGATGTCAACCAAGTACATGTCGACAGTTTAGCATAGAACTATTGTTGTCATATGTTTCCAGAAACGGAAGGTTTTTCCCGAAAATGCAAGATCATGTGATTCCAGCAAAGAAATATCTGTAGTACATCGTTAAAAGTCCTTTTATAAACAACGACATATGCAGATACCGTACAAAATATCAGAAACCATGAATCATATTAAAAGAGGTTGTCAGATATTTGCTGTACAAAGAACGATATGATGCGTCGGCAAAAATAAATATTGCATGAGGTATTATCACTGAAGTTTAAAGTACCAGAATCTGCAAGAACACCGGATTACATCTAAAAACCCTAACTTGTTTTAGAAAATAACAACTAGAAGCTGCATTGGGAGGACAACCGACCATCACTGTTGCTCAAAATAGACTAGATATGTTTTTAATTGTCTTCTAAACGTTGTTTGTAGCATATTCTTGATTACTTCTATGTTTTTTTGGGCAATAACACCACAATCGAAATAAAACGACGTATATTGAAGGAAAACCAAACGTTTCAAAGTCTATTCTGACTTCGTTGTCAATGGCTTTATATTTATTGATGTAAATTGCAAAATGAAAATTTGATTTATGATATGTTTTAGTAGATCTTTCTTTTAGAGACCTTTAAAAGAATCAGTTTAATTAATATAACAAACCCCTACAAGAAGAACATAAATAGTAAACAAGCCGAAAAAATAAACAAATACAGGGATTTGTAATTTCGAATAACGAGACAATGAGATATGAACACCACATGAACTGTACCAAGTGATAAGTCAACGACAGCAGTAATGCCAAAAGAGCTTGTATACTCTATCTGGACGAGATTTTTTATAAGGAACAACACCGGCGGTCATAAAGTACAGGGGTAACTCGGTTCAAGGCAACAACCGTGAGTCTGAAATCCTGGCAAGAAATCCAAGAGTGAAATACAACACAAGACTGACGGAATTGCAATCTTAGGAAACACTGTACACCGCCAAGGTGGCAAACCAGCGGCAAATGCAAATGCTTTGAAACAGTAGATTCTAACTGTTTTACAATATCAATGATATCAACTATTGCCACAATAGCTGTACATCACGTCAAAACACCCAACATTATATTTATTCAGAATTTTTCTCTCAGTTTCCACCACAGGAAACTTACATCTATGCTGATTTATAATGTTTTTAATAGTGTAGTTTAGAAATAGAATAACTCTAGACTCTAGATAGCACAATATTCACAATGAATATAAAAAAAATCTCTTTCAGCAATTCTAAATATCACTCTTTTCACAAGTATCGTACGTCACTGGCAAATCAGGAGTTCAAGGTTTAATCAAATAATTACATCAACCATGTTTTCTGAACACCGATTGCGATTACTACATCTTTATATCAACACTTATTTCGTTTATAACGGTGCATCGAAAAATGGATAAAATAGTAGAACCTATAGTATTAGTGTCTGAAGGAAAATTATTAGGGACTATTAAATTAAATTATATTGGGGAACAATTTTACTCTTTTCAGGGAGTACCATATGCAAAACCACCTTTAAATAATCTGCGATTCAAGGTAAGCTTGTTTGTTAGCATTATTTTTAATAGTCTTTGAAAATAGATTTGCAAAGTATTGATTACATTTTTTTATTATGCCTTTACATAACTTATTTAAAAAGCAGAGCAAAGAGCATACTATGCAACAGAGAACATTGCTGATGTGCTACACTCTCACACTCTTACTCACCGACATTGTTGCATGTCTCTAAATAATTATGTGATTATCGTATAATTCACCTTTCGTTTCAATATTTCTTCATAATTTGTGTCATATTTACAAACAGGTTATGGAATACAAAAAGCACTATTACATTTTTTTCTATAAATGGCACAATTAGTAGATACTATTTGTTCGACAGTTAATTAAATTAAATACTATAGGTAGTAATTATTTCATTAATAATTTATGGTTTGGAAATGCTTCCCTTTCATTTTTAAAAATTCGATTGTGGGTGCTTATTGCCTACTGCAATTGCAGTATTAAAGATATATATTTTTTATTGAAACTAGTTACAATTTTAGTTGTAACGTTGGCAAAGAAAAAAGTTTATACTTTTCACATATTTAATATATGCAATAAAATATAGGAATACCTTTTCTGTCCGATTTAATAGTTTGTATATAAAAAGCATTTATATACAATACCGGATACCTTAAGCTTAATGTTCGGATGATTTTAAGTTTCCTTTGGCAACGCTGCTCGTCGGCTGTATTCAATTAGTGTCCATGGGCGTAGTAGGAATTTGTTAAAAATGGAGAAAAATTTTCTACTGATGTAATTGCAGCATATTTTCAATTTGCGAAAAATGTATTAGAATGCATTTTCTTAGTGGTTTAATTATCTGTTTATTTGTTAGATGTTATAAATTTTATTTTGCAGGCACCACAACCACCAGAAAAATGGAATGGTATACGAGATGCTAAAGAAGATGGAAATGAATGTTATGCCAAGAATTTTGATGAATACTCAGGTTCGGAAGATTGTTTGTATTTAAATATTTTTACCAAAGAAGTAAGTTATTCTTTTGGTCTACGTTTAAAAAAATAGTTATAGACTAAATCATTCAATATGCGTATTCATTAATATTTTTCTGTAAGCCCTCTTCTCGAGGGGTTTCGACGTATTCTCAAATCCTCACAGTTTCGGCCTGGATAATACTAGAAATCTCAAATATTTGGGATAAGATGTATACTGATATTAACAAAGTGTCATATGTCTAGATTATGTACTTTAAGTTATATTATCCCTACAATACGTTGATTTCGAGACTGACTCACTAATATACTCAACAAAACCTCTAGTGTACGTCCGGAAATCATGGAAAAGTGCAATTAGGTACTAGGATTTACACACAGAAATTAAGAAATCTGTAAGTTTTACTCTCCAACCGCCATAAAAAGGGTGCAGATCCGTATATTAAACTGTTAAACTATGGCATTTTCCGAAGTCCACGCAAGCTGAAATTTGTTACGCTGGCTAGGATTTACACACAAATGGCAACAAAATAAGAAAGTTTGAAGACGCGAGATGTAAGACCGACATCTAGGAATGACACCTCGAAGAGAGTATAAAATAAAGAAAACTGGAAATTCTTTCTTCAACCTAGTTCAAGCCACGATCATGGTGGTGCTGATGTGTATATTAGCAGGCCCTCAAAAAGGGGCTGCAGCCCTGTTTATAAAGTTGGTTATGAAAGTTAGATTATTATATTATTATAAATTAAAGAGAGACGACTGTGTACAAGAAATAGATTTTACTCTACTATTTAACTATCACGATATTTATCACGATAAGACGAAGATAATGCAGTATTAAAGGCGGGACAAATGGAATTAAAAATCAAATTGTAGATACATAGATATTAAATTGCAACATGTCAAGTGAACAGTGGCTTGCCGTAGGCCTCATCACTGTCCCATGCGGAATCATTAGCCGATTTACAGAGATCTACCTGTTATAACTTTGGTTCTACCCTCGGTTGACAGTTGTTGTAGTTTGATATAAGCATTTTCAACACTGCAATTGAACCCAAACTGTTTAGCTAGGATGAAATTTAGGAAATTTTCAGATCCAGTAGATTATATGATAACAAAGGCTTCTAAATATACTATATTTTGGGATTTAATATGAAGAGCACATTTGAGGTATTTGAGATTTTTGATATTGCGGTTTTCCCGTTTTCCATTTGTTTTTGGTAAGTAATGTCATTGCCATTTTGGACATTTGATTTTTCGACATTTCGACCCATCTCCCTATTCAATGATAGAAATTTGGCAAATTTTTACATCAATTGTCTATTAGTTTAAAGAATTAATATCTAGATTCTTATATCTGTTATATTTTCTGTTCCCGCGAAATAGCGATTTTTCTTGTAAAATACCTTACCTCTATCGGAATGTTCGCAAAACCATAAAACCCCCTTCTCTCTCTCTCTCTCTCTATATATATATATATATATATATATATATATATATATATATACATATGTTAATCAAAATACGGCGGTCCCGGGCTGGAAACTCACAAGTCAATTAGTTTTTTTCTGTTTAATTCCCACGACCGCCGCATGATGGCGCCACACCATTTATTCAAACTTCCTCTACCTGTGCAAGCCGCAACCCCCAAACCACTGTTTATCATTTATCATATAAGAAAAAATGTAGTAACTTCTTTCGTTAAAAAAGAAAAAAAAAATGCTTGTAAATGTCTTAGTTCCATTCCATAGTCGCTTCAGTGTAGTAAAGTCCTACTTCGTTATTTCTCTTACTTGACAAAATGGTTTACACATTAGCGGAAAAAATTGGAATTATTGTTCTTTATGTTCAGAGCAATAACTGTGCTAGAGGGCTTGGTCGTAATTTCAATGAGAGACATCCAGAAAGACTCGTAAGGCATAAATGCATTACTGAATTGTGGAGCAAATTCAATCCGTGATTAACAAACAGCGCGAGCCAAGAACTTTAAGACAAATTGCGCCAACATCATATGTTTCACAAAGTAGGATTCACAGAATTCTCAAGCGTTGTAAGTTCCATCAGACATAAGAATAGAATTCTGTGAAACATTGTTTGTTCACATAAACAACAATCACATTTTTTTATACAATACTTGCTTCTCTGACGAAGCCTTCTTTTATTTAAATGGTGAGGTAAATCGTCATAGCTGACGATACTAGAGTAACATTAATCCACACTTACTTAGAGAGACTCATATTCAGCGACCTCTATAGCTAAATGTCTGGGCAGAAATCCTAGGTGATTATATCGGTGGACCCTTTTTCAAAGACAGTAATTTAAATAAACGTTGTGGATTCGAGAATAACTGAAATTTTGAAGGCAGATGATCGCCTAGTATAAGACGAATTTGTTTGTCAACAAGACGGTGCCCCACCACATTATGTCTTACCAGAGTTTTTGGATAATAGATTTCCTGATCGCTGGACTGAAAGACGACTACCATCGAGTGTCCAACAAAGTTGCCAGATATGACCCCCTTAAAGGCCTGCGTGTATACTCCAGTCTCTGGGTGATGTGACACATCGTATTGATCGTATCTTACTGGCCAACGTATTCCGGATATTATATCACTGCCTTGCAGTGGATGGAGACCATTTCGAACATCTGTTATAATAAAATTATTTAAAATCTTTAAAAATAGAAACGAATTAAATGTTGATGGAATATTTAAAACGATACACCATTGAAATCCTTTTTAAACAGGCTTTAAAACGACACTTATGGTAGGGTTCCATTAAAAAATATGTGATGTTGAGGGTGCAATTTAATTAACGATAATTTAGTCAAATATGTCCCAATTCGTGAAGTATTTTTGCGATTTTCAAAATAATGAGTATTTTAGGAAATATTCCAAGTGGCTCGTTTTCGTTGGGACACACTATACTACTGCTTTACGTTATTACCGGTTAACGAAATTGCAAACATAAAACATTTTGAAAAAAATATATATAACCGACTTCCACCTATAACTAAGAAGCTAAAAATAATTATAACAAAATACAACTCTAGCAAATAAATAACACATTCAATGTTGTTAGGTACCTACCCAGGAAGTAAAAAATGTAAACATAAAGGTGCTCATTCTGTACAAATTAATTACCTACCAATCTAGTATATTTTTGAAGTCGGTGCTTGTAAATAACATACGGTTGTTTCCCAATTGTCTTAATTTATTTTATATGTTTCCAAGGGTGTTTGTGTTATAAATTCTTTTCAGATATTCTAGGTATATATGAAAATTTGTTAAATGTTTCTTCCTTTCATTAAGTCAATGACATTTTCATTATATGGTGGGCTCAAGGGAAATTTGAATTATATAAATTCCTCAGATGTAACAAGATATAGTTCATTCTAGAGTTGAAACAACATAAGCAACTTCCTTTCCTAGATGTACTGTTAGTTTTCCGAAACCAAACCGAACACAACGATATAGTGTGAGGGGAAAACATCCGATATGTCCTGGAATCGGCATTCATCCGACTTTTCGGGGAATTCAAAAGGTTGTTTGTCTGGCGCCTCAGGGCCGGCCGGCAGTTGACGCTACCGATATTCCTCAAGTGTTCGGGGATCGTTCTGGAGCCTTCTGAGAAAAAATATATAAATACGGGGAGCCGACGACAGGAGTCATTCAGTATTCAGTATTAGATTGCCGTCTAGTAAACAACAGGTGTTCAAGATAAATTGTATATAGTCGTGTGAATATAAATTAAAGTAGTGGAAATAAATTAGAGTGTAAATTAAAACGTTACAGTGGTGTCAGATGTGGGATATTTTTGAAACTTTAGAAGTGGAAAATAAATAGACTATCAATGTTTAAACCGGTGAGTTTAGACCAATTTAAAATGTCGGATTTAAAAAAAGAATTGGATGAAAGGGATTTAGAAATTAGTGGGAAGAAAAGTGAATTAAGGCAACGGCTACTAGATGCCCTAATAAATAAAGGTAACAACCCCGATACATATTTGTTTGACGTTTCTGGTAATGGGGACATCAGTATGCTATTTAAAACTATGGAGGAAACCTTACAATATAAAGCTAGAAAATTCTAAGTCTTTAAAACACAAATTCCTAGAAAATCTAAAAAAATGAATAGAACGTCTTTAGAATATATGCTACGAATATTACAAAAACACTTTAAAACCCTAGAAGACAAATTACTAGAAAACTCTAACCTTAAAAATATCTTTAAAAGCCCAATTACTATAAAATGGTAAATCCAGAGAAGAAAATTTTACAAGCATGGTACACAAACTTTTAGTAATGCTAGAAGAGAAAATAGTCGAGTATTCATCTCGGATGGAAGAGCTAAAGCAGACAATGGTCGAAGAGCTGAAGTAGACGACAATCAAAAATGAAACGCAGATAGGACAGCTAAAACAGATAAGTGAGACACAAAAAAATGAAACCTCCACAATTCGATGGAAAATCATCATTGCCTTACTCGAGATCTCCGAATGTCCAGAGGAATAGCCAAGAAGCAAAGAAGTACGGCCAGTTCCAGGAGCTACGGAAGCAAGTATCAGTGGTGGGGAAGCTAAACATTCTCGCAGGACAAGCCAACATATAGCGATCTTTGGAAGACTCTGGTTGAGTTTAGAACTATGATGATGGGGAAGAACCTTATGGAATTGGTCGTCCCAAAGATAGTGTGTGGGTTCGATAGACTGAATTGGAGAGTGGTGAGGAGTATGATGGAATCTATCTTTCGATTCAGTGGCATCGACATCCTTGTATTCTGTCTCAATATTCGCAGCCCAAATCCAAAGACCTTTAACTGTTACTTCCACCGAACTTCCCGTTGCCGAAATGGAGAGTTCTGCAAATATATATATATATATATATATATATATATATATATATATATATAGTAATTATGGAGATAAGGGATATTGACTACTACTTTTTGGTGAACTCTTTATTCAAAAATCCGAGCTTTCGGAACTGTTTGTTCCTTCTTCAGGGTCTAATTACTATTTGTAATATATATATATATATATATATATATATATATATATATTCATCCGATATTTCGTCGAATGGGTATTCATCCGTTATTTCGTGCCCTCTAAGAAATATATAAATATGGTGAGCCAACGAAAGGATTCATTCAGTATTCAGTATTAGATTGTCGTCTAGTACACAACATATGTTCAAAATAAATAGTGTATTTAGTTGGGTGAATAGAAATTAATGTTGTGGAAATAAATTGCAGTGCGTTCCATTGCGGGTTTCTAAATAAATCCAAGAACCCGAAGTGTAAATAAAATCATAACATCAACCCTTTTTATTATATACAGTACAATCTTTATTTAGTATTAGTTTACGAATATAGTCATAATTTTGACTAAGAAGCTCAATATATTAATATATATATATATATATATATATATATATATATATATATATATATGTTATATAAGTTATTCCATCGACTTATGTGAAACCATCTAGCAACAGTTCCCAAGCTGAGTCAGCATCCACGTGTCATCTCAGGTTACCTTCGACGACGTACATCCGTGAGAACAGCAAACGCTGCGACAGCTTAGTCAGCATTCTAATGTTATAAATTGTTCAATTGCCTTATGTCTGCATTCATTGTTACTTACAAAGTCTGTCTAGTTAGTTTAACACATAATTTTTGTCTTTTTATTGTTATAAAGTTTTATTATTATTTTCATTATATTCAAGTTTCTATTAAAAGTTTTATTAATTGTGCAAGTATAAATAAAGTCTTTTTTAAAAAGAGAAATTTTGAAAGTGTGATATAACAAATTGGCGCAGTCAGTAGGATCCGTCTATCGTTACTAGAACACGAGTACTCTAACTGGTAGCGGCGGATTCCTATCCCTCAACGGAACAACGAACCTGAAAGAAGTCCTCACTGCAATCAAACGTAGAACACGGCGCTTTCAATGTTCCTGTTGATGTAAGTAATGGTGAATCGTCATTCGTTTTAAGTAAATATTATTTGATTGAGCATTGATTTTTAATAATTTGATTTAATACATTTGATTTCATTGATTTTTATTGATTTTATTATTTGATTTTTATATATTTGATTTGAATGAAATATTGATCTATTTCATTACTTGATTTATTTGATATATTTATTTTATTTCTTTTATTGACATTTTATATATTTGATTTACTTATTTTATTGATTTATTATCTGAATAATTGATTTATTTGAATTGATATTTTCATCTATCGTGTTTAATTGCTTTACATTTTTTTATACCATACTGTTCTATTGTTCAAACAATCGGTAATTCCCACTAACGTATTCTACAGTTCATTAATTTTCTACACCTTTTAATATTTTATTCTATAAACCTTATATTCCAATTCATTTATATCGATAAACATGGCACAGGCTTCACCAAATTCAGGTACCCCTGAAACAGAAAGATATCGGTTAACGGAAATATTTTCCATTATACCCGAATTTGAAGGCGACCAAATTTCCTTGGGCACCTTTATAGATGCGTGTAATTGCGCATATAATATGTCCACGGCGGATCAAAAATATTTGTTGGTGATCCATATCAAAAATAAACTCAAAGGGAAAGCGGCGCAGTTGATAAATTCAAGGAACCCTGGATCGTACCTTGAAATCAAACAACTATTGACCCTACACTTTGGAGATTCTCGTGATCTCTCTTCCCTTATTCACGACTTACAACGTCTAAAACAACTGTCGAACGAGTCCCCATTAACGTTCTACAATCGTCTCCAAGTATTGAGTGCGAAAATGCACTCCTGCATTCACAAAACTGCTGGGCTTAGTCCAGAACAAAAAGACGCCCAGACCACTCTAGTGGATACTATGGTCATGAATACCCTTCTTACGGGATTAGAACCCCGGTTAGGACAAGTAATTCGTGCCAGTAACCCAAAAGACCTTCTAGAGGCACACTCCCGGATTAGGAGAGAGCTTCAACTCTCTTATTTCGAGGATCAGAAAACGAACAAATCTGTTCCTCTCAAACCCAACTTTCAAACACGAAAGCCGACACAACCTCCTAAGTGTCTTCATTGTGGTCGATTAGGCCACATAGCCGTAAATTGCCGATTGAAAAATCAAAACAATTCTCAAATATTCAATCAAAACCACAGACCAAATCCTGTTGGGCCTAACCAACAAACAAGGCCAAACTTCCCCCCAAATAATCCCCCGGTTCAACAAGGACAACAGTTTCGTCCACAAAACTTCCAGAGACCCCCTTTTAGGTCTCAAATGAACCCGAATTACTCTCGTCCTTCGGTTATACAGAATAACCCGAATAACCGTCCTGAAAGGACACATCATTTCAATCAACATCAAAATGATGGTTACTCACAATATTCGGATTATTATACCGATAATTACAATACTTATGACTACGAGGATGATAGTCAAAATTATTCAGGCTTCGAAGAAACTCTTGACGATACCTCTGTCGAGCCTTTTAATTGTCACGATTATCAGGATTTTCTAGCGCTTCCGAGCCTAGATCAACCTCCCGATTCGACAACAACTTTGTGCGAAGTCGAAACCCAGATTCAAAACCTCAATCTGGACGACTTGAACCCCGACTTGAACTTCCCGGAGCAACTATTTCTTTAAGCCCACTTCTTACTGTGAACTCTAAAAATCTATATTACATTCTTGACGCTTCTTCTAAATTTAAACTTCTTATTGATACCGGAGCTGGTATCTCTATCTTCAAAGAAAATACCGTAAAGAATTTCACCCAAAGATCTCCTGAAAGGGTAACTATTCAAGGTATTACCCACGAAAAAATTCCCATCTCACAATCAACTTTAATCCCATTCGCTCCACGTAACCCACATAAAGTTTTCATATACGATTTGGACATTGAGTTTGACGGCATACTAGGATTAGATTTTCTTGAACACTATGAATGCATAGTTGACTTAAAATCTAAACAGCTAATAACAAATTTTAAAACCATCCCTTTACACAAAGTTCCCGATAACGATCAACCCTTGACTGATGTACCCGACACACTCAACGTTAAGCCTAATATTACTTCACAAACACCTACACAAAACAAAATAACCATTGAGGCACGCACAGAAAAGATCTTTAAACTTAAATGCGATCTTTCTAACATCGACGCCATCTTACCAACTCAAGAAATTGACAGAGTACGACTTCCAAACGCACTCGTACACATTAACTCAAAAGGTGAATTTCTAACTTCCATTATCAACGCTAACGCGATGCCCAAAACAGTAACTTTTTTTGATTTAAAACTGGAACCACTTTACAAAACTCACTCTCTTCTGAATTTCAATACAGACGATTATCATGAACCCCAATACATAGACAGAAACTCGACTATTAGACAACAAATTAGAACTGAACATCTAAATGACGAAGAACGCGAACAAATCACTGATCTTTGTTTGGAATTTCAAGACATTTTCTATCTTGAAGGTGACGTCTTGACTTTCACTAACGAGGTTAAACATTCGATTGATACGAACAACGCAAAGCCCGTTTTCACTAAATCCTATAGATATCCTCAAGTACATAAAGAGGAAGTGAAAACCCAAATTGGAAAAATGCTTGAACAAGGTATCATTAGGCACTCCTCATCCCCTTGGTCCTCCCCTGTATGGGTCGTCCCCAAGAAGCTCGATGCTTCTGGTAAACAAAAGTGGCGAGTTGTTATCGATTACAGGAAATTAAATGAATTGACTGTAGACGATAAATATCCTCTGCCAAATATATCCGATCTTCTCGACCAACTTGGAAAGTGTCAATACTTTTCGACACTGGATCTCGCTTCCGGGTTCCACCAGTTGGAAATCCAAGAGGAAGATATTCCTAAGACTGGCTTTTCTGTCGAAAATGGTCATTACGAATTCGTTCGTATGCCATTTGGTTTAAAAAATGCACCTTCTACTTTTCAGAGGGTCATGGACAATATTCTTCTGGGTATACAGAATGAACGTTGTCTCGTCTACATGGATGATATCATCGTCTACTCTCCGACCATCCATGAACATATTTCCCGGTTGACAGAAGTTTTTAAACGACTTCGGAAGTCTAACCTAAAAATTCAACCTGATAAGTGCGAATTTCTTCGTAAAGAAGTGGCTTATCTTGGCCATCTTATCACACAAGAAGGTGTAAAACCAAACCCTTCAAAGGTTGAATGTATTCAGAACTTTCCGCAACCCCAAACTCCGAAAGACATCAAATCTTTTCTTGGTCTCGCTGGGTATTACAGACGCTTCATACCAAATTTTGCGAAGATCTCTAAACCTCTGACTAAACTACTCCAAAAAGACGTCAAATTCATCTTTGACGCAGATTGCAAGTCTTCCTTCGATGAACTGAAGCAAGCCCTTGTATCTGACCCAATCCTGATATATCCAAACTTTGAAGAACCCTTCCTGCTCACTACTGATGCTAGTGCTTTTGCTATTGGAGCGGTTCTTTCTCAAGGCCCTGTGGGAAAAGATCTTCCTGTTGCATACGCTTCTCGCACCCTCTGTGCTGCAGAGACACGATATTCCACCATCGAACGAGAATTGTTGGCCATAGTTTGGGCTGTTAAGCACTACAGACCGTATCTTTTTAGGAGAAGGTTTACACTCCTGTGTGACCACCGTCCGCTTACTTGGCTCTTTTCCATCAAAGATCCTGGCAGTCGTCTAGCCAGATGGCGCCTTAAGCTAGAGGAATACAATTATAAGATTGAGTACAAGCCCGGCAAGGTAAACCAAAACGCAG
Source organism: Octodonta nipae (assembly GCA_034190945.1). Classification (NCBI taxonomy): domain Eukaryota; kingdom Metazoa; phylum Arthropoda; class Insecta; order Coleoptera; family Chrysomelidae; genus Octodonta; species Octodonta nipae. The sequence goes on from CM067219.1 coordinate 58,561,691, forward strand.
ATGCTCTTTCTCGCATCAAAATCAACCATTTCAAGCAATGTGCTGATTTCCTTTCCAAAATCAAAATTTTCGCTAACAACGAAACTGACTCCGAACAACCTGAAAACTCTGACAATGACGACGAACATGACGAAAGAATTATCGCTGAGTTTAATCGATTTGTTCGACTCTACAAAACTGAGTCAATAATCGATTACTCTAAAATTGAAATATCCAATTCTCAACTTTTAGACAAGTCCCACAAACGCATAGTTACATTCTTTTGGCAAAACAAAACTAACGACTTACACGACAAAATTATTGATGACTTTTTCGAGGAAGAACCTAATTTCAGTAATGACACTCTTAACATCATGGCCAGTAAATCTGTCAGGCATAGAAAATACTTAGTTGTACCTTTGCCCTATGACCCTGAAACTGTCGTCTCACATCTTTTCAAAATTATTTATAACAACCAAGATCAATTCAACGACTCCGAAACATACTGCATAGAAAATAACATAGAACTTCCCATTCTTGAAATTTTATCTTTCATTCTCTCCGACAAAGAAATCAAACTCAAAATCTGCCAAAACATTGTTACAACTCCTACCGAAGACGAAATTCCCATAATAATACAACAATACCACTGTGGTAAAAACAACCTCCATCGTGGCATTAACGAAACCATCAGACGTATTAGGGAAAAATACAATTGGACCGGCTTAATTAAAACTGTAGGACAATTCATCAAATCCTGCGAAACTTGCCAAAAAGTAAAGTTCTGTAGGAAAAACTTAAGTTCACCTTTTGTTATTACGGAAACACCAAAGACTCCTTTCGAACGTATTAACATTGACATCTTTGAATATCCATCTAGAAATCATGCACTCACTATTAGGGACGAACTCACGAAATTTACGCAAGCCTACCCCATTAACGATAAAACAGCTTCAACTGTCGTAAACACCCTCCTAATTTCTTTCAACATTACGGAACCCCACTTCGCATCCATTGTGACTATGGACGTGAATTTGACAACACTTTAATGCGGGATCTATGCCAACTATACGACATAAAACTGACATTCTCCAGCGTTCAACATCCCGAGTCAAACGGTTCTATTGAAAGATTTCACGCGACCTTAGCAGAAATGATAAGGGCAAATACAGCGGAACATCCAAAGGAACATCCATTTAACGTCCTCCCTTATGCCATCATCTGTTATAATAACACGAAAAATAAAACCACCGGTTTCACGCCCTATGAACTCATATTTGGGCACACTTCAAGTAGGCCTCCAGAAACCCTTTACAACCAGGAAAAACTGATTTCGAAATACGTAAGAGACCTAAATAACAGAATGGACTATTACTACAGACTCGCCCGTGCTAAAACCGAAAGACAGAAAGAAAAATCTAAAGTGCGATTTGACCAACACGTTTCTACTAAACAACCCGATTACAAAGTAGGCGACAAAGTCTACGTAAAAGAGTCCCAAATTAAAAATAAAGCCGAAAACAAATTCAACGGCCCCTTCGAAATTACCGCAAATCGAAAAAACTCTGCCATCGTCATAAATTTACAAACAAACCAAATAACTAAAGTTAACTTTGACAGACTAAAACCCTATTTTGAATAAATCCCTTTTTTCAGATTCTGTGGACTGTTTTCAGTCGTGAACCTTCAACAGTACTCCATTACGCCTGTTAACAATACTATAGGAGTTTTCTTCCATGAAGAAGGAACCCTTAAAATTTCTAATGACAAATGGACACTCCTTGTTTACAAAGATCTAAACCCCTTTCGAGACGCTATTTCTAACAACGACAATATACTGAACAGACTTTTAGAAACTATTAACGACAACAAAACCAACATTAAAATCTTCAAATCAAAAGTACAGACTCACGTAAGCCTCCTGAAACAAATATCTAAATCAATTAACATCAAATATACAGAAATTTTCGCTGACACTGAGACTTACAGTACCAACAGAAAGAAACGCGGACTCATTAACGGACTGGGATCAATTTGGAAATCTATTTCCGGTAACTTAGATGCAACAGACGGACAATACTTTAGTGACTCTATAAATAAAATAACTAAAGACCAACATCAAATTGAAAACTTAATGAAACGACAATTATCCGTAACAACTTCGGTCATTAAGAACCTTAACACCACAATACAAAAATTTCAGTCCGAAGAGAAAATATTTTCGGAAAATATTGAAGCAATTAGGAAGTCAATTGAGTTCATTACAGACGATCTTGCTTTTTATGAACTTCAAGCCAATGTCTTGGATTTGTGTGAAAGCTTAATGGAAAGTTACGTATACATTGAAGATACTCTCAACGATGTATTAACTGCAGTCTCTTTCGCCCGCCTAAAAATTTTACATAGTTCAATAATAAACCCAGTAGATTTGGTCGATTCCCTTCAGAAAATATCACAGTCACTTCATGAAAATAACTTACCACTTCCAACCTATAGTTCAAATGTTGCTCGATACATCGATCTAATAGAATTGGAAGCTTTTCAAATCAATACTAAAATTGTTTTTGTACTAAAAATCCCCTTAGTCAATCCTGAAACCTATACACTGTACCGCTTGTATCCTATCCCAGTTTTGGATTATCGAACAGGATTTCACCATATTCTTCCAACAAAATTAAAATATATCGCGAGAGATGACGATTCGCTATTGTACGCATCTTTCGAAGACCTAAGTGACTGTAAGCCATTATCTAAAGAACATAAGATCTGTTCCAAAGTTATTCCACACACCATAGAAAAAGAAGCCTTCTGCGAAGCCCAACTTCTTAGACAGCCAGCAGCCCTTCCTTTAACTTGCAAGCCTTTAATATTATATGCCGAAGAGTATAATATTCAAGAGATTGATCTGAACCTTTGGTTAATCTCGATTTCCGGACAGTTGCCCATCAACATCAAGTGCAAGAGAGAAGATGTCGTTACCCAATCCATATCGACAAATTCTCTATTGACCATCCAACCCAGTTGCAATGCCTTCATCGGTAACACCAGGGTCCATGCCAGAAGGACCACCAACAACGTTGACAACATCACACTTAAGAGTCACCCAGTCAACATCCCCTACAACTGTTGCGACAACCTGCCAACCATCAGTCAACTTCCAAAGTTGAAACCCATGAGACTACAGGAATTGGATGCCAGAGACCTGAATATCGCTAACCATAAGCTTAGCCAATACTCCAGGGAATTGGAAAAGCTCCTGGACCAACCATTCTTGGAGAAACACACCTCCTGGTTTACGATCATCACAATGGCAACAACCGCAATTGTGGTTGCCCTCCTTTCCATCGGCATCATCAGGAAGAAATTCCAGAAGCCTCCAACAATCAGCCCTTCTGCCGATCCAGCACCACCACCAGGTCCATCAACCATCAAGCCCAGGGTAAAACTCCATAGCCTCCTTAGTCCTGTCGAGGATATGGAATTGCAGAACCTCCCTTAAAAGTCGATGCTGTAGCATCAACTTTTTTATATGGATGGGAGTTGTTATATAAGTTATTCCATCGACTTATGTGAAACCATCTAGCAACAGTTCCCAAGCTGAGTCAGCATCCACGTGTCATCTCAGGTTACCTTCGACGACGTACATCCGTGAGAACAGCAAACGCTGTGACAGCTTAGTCAGCATTCTAATGTTATAAATTGTTCAATTGCCTTATGTCTGCATTCATTGTTACTTACAAAGTCTGTCTAGTTAGTTTAACACATAATTTTTGTCTTTTTATTGTTATAAAGTTTTATTATTATTTTCATTATATTCAAGTTTCTATTAAAAGTTTTATTAATTGTGCAAGTATAAATAAAGTCTTTTTTAAAAAGAGAAATTTTGAAAGTGTGATATAACATATATATATATATATATATATATATATATATATATATATATATATTCTAAAATAAATAGCATGTGGTCCATCTGTATTAATGTACCTTAATATTTATTTAGTGATTCATGTTATTCTTTAGTTATCTACAAATGGGCCAAAACCCGTAATGGTATGGATTCATGGAGGTGCTTTCACAAAAGGCTCAAGCAGTACTAAGCTCTATGGTCCGGAATATCTTATGATAGAAGATATTGTACTTGTGACACTAAACTATAGGCTAGGACCATTAGGTACTTTGCATAACATTTTTCACACGTATGTCGTATAATTCAAGATAAAAAATTTGAAATATTCCAACAATATATTTATTAAATAAATTCACAAACAACAAAGTGAATTTGAGCAAAACGGCACATCGAAATAACTTAAATTAACTACTTTTCATTAGGTTTTCTTTTCATGGATGACCCTTCTCTTGGGGTACCTGGAAATGCCGGTTTGAAGGATATAGTAATGGCTTTGAAATGGGTGCAGCAGAACATAAAGCAGTTTTGTGGAAATCCTAATAATGTAACAATTTTTGGGGAAAGCGCAGGAGGAGCGGCTGTTCATCTGCTAATGTTATCTCCAATGTCTGAAGGTTAGTATTGTAATGTTTTTTATTTTCACACTCGGGTTCAGTTCAGTTCTTGGATTTATTTAAAAACACAGTCCAACTCACTCTAATTTATTTCCACTACTTTTACACAAATTTATATTCACAGAAACTACTATTTACATTTTATCTTAACTGTACAATACGACCGACGAAAACTGAATGCCTCCTATCGCCAGCTCTTCTTATTTATATATTTATCTTGGAGTTATCTGGTACGTCCACGAACCATCGGGAAACTCTTTCATGTTCTGGAAGCTTTAAGGGAATTCCCAGTAACGGCAGCGCTCCGTCTGTTGAGAGACGAAACAGTTCGGATTCCCAGAATTATCGGAATAATGTCCCTTCCACGAATTGGTTGATGGCCGATTGCACCAGCTGTCGGATGAATTCTCGTAACAGTATATTGTAATCACTATCTACTGAATAGGACATTTATTAAATGCCGATAATATGAGAGCATAAATGAAAAGAAGTTCACTACTTGTTCAGTTAGGAATCTATCACCGCATAGTAACAGCAATTTTTGAATTCCCACAATTAAGACAAATTACATTCATTAGTTTCATTATATTTATATTTTGAGTCTTCAAGCAATATATCCTGTAATTGAAATCTCCAATATTTGAAGATAAGATATTTTCAAGAACTCTGTACTTTCGATATATTTTAGTTATTGATGTGGGTTAGATTGCATGCCTTCTGAAAATATAGAATAAACATAAATTGATATCGCTTCCACTCATTTCGCTTCCTAAAGTTGCCTTTAATTGATTTGTATCAGCAGAATTGCTCGAGGAACCTGACTTTTATAGTTATCTCGCAGAAATCATGAGAGAGTTTGAAGTCGTTTCATTTCATAAGAAATATGAATTTTAATAGGAACTGGTATATTTTGAGTCCATTGCGAAATTACTTTAAAAATTGTATATGAAATAATTCTTAAAATCAATATTTATACGCGATCAGTGTTAACTGAGTCTTTTTCCAATAATTTACGCAATACTAACATCTTTTAAACTTCCTCATATCATTAAAATTTTCCGCTAGTATAAATCAATCCTCAATCCGATTTTTTCTGTTGAATGTACTTGAATTAAACAGGATTAGCCCAAGCTGGAGAACTGATCGACTTAGTAACAGAATCCATAAAAATGGATAACATAAATAGTAAAGTTTCTTCCTTTATTCGGACTTTAGTAACACTTATAACTAACCCAGTTGCTGTCAAGCTTATTCAGCTATATTCGGCCACATTATATTTAACTGAAGAAGAGATTGACTCGTTTTACTAACCTAGCCAAAAACGTTTAGTAAATCATACGCTAGAAGAATGTTAGGAAAGTAGCAAACACCTGGTTCAAAATGATACTCAACGTTTCGTGTCAGATTATGAAAACCAAATTCATAGATTCCATAGCTAAAGATAGAATACGGCAGACGTGAAAACAGGAACATCGAAAGAAGTAGCCACATAAATTAATGAATTAATACAGTTAAAAAGAAAACAAACATTAATAGCATTAATACAGGACTATGATAAATATAAACGAAAATAAATATGATTCAAGTAGAATTACAAACGCTGATCTGATTTATAGTCAAAATCCTGGCATTGTTTAAAGAACAAAGAAGGAACAATAATTAAAGAATTCGAGATCATTTGAGAACATACAGACAATGATAAAACTATAAGGAAAAAAATCAGAGGAATTAATAAGATTTACTAACGGCGGAATATCAATATAACTGCAAAATTTCCAAGAGCTACAGGATTATTTTAATTTACACAGAAAAATAAAAGAAACTACTGGGAATCTAAAGTTCTCTAATGTAGAAAACGGGTGAGGCGAACAGGTACAGATTGCACAACACAGAATATTAGCACAAGAGTGATGGGTACATCAAAAGATGTAAAACATATTTGCTCAAATTATTTACCAGGCGAGTTGTTTAAATCAAATTAAATGACATAAGATTCTTCATTCTGTATGAAAGATGTAATCGGGGATATGCCATTGTTAAAAAATCTGAAGAGAATAAATTAAATGGCCTGACAGTCCTTAAATAGAGAATCCCCTTAAAATAATTTTGTATAAAATTTCTGAAAATTTTCAAAGAGAAACTGGGTCTACATAATCTGGATTTATTCAATTCAATTACAAATCCATATTTGTTATAACCATATAAATGGTACAAACTGTACGTCAGACTTGACACGGGCGAAAAAAATACTCTATATCGGAATCAAACAGCTGTGGATTACAAATAAATCACACTAGCAAGAATAATCCATAGAGAATTCAGACCCACTCTCATCACTACATGAATACGTCCCGAAAACATATTCTAACTGTTTATAGGATTTTTTTAATGTCGTCGGCGTATATAGCTACAATGTATATATCAGCATTTTAGTTCTTTTTAGAAGTCTGTTAATTTTTGTAAATGATTTCTTTTCAGTGTTTCAGACCTATTTTAAAGTCGGTTAGTTTCATTCATTCCTTTTTATTTTTTATCCATAATAAACCGCGACCTAGTAATACCGAAATCTCAGAAAAATAAATATTCATTTAAATTGGGAGGTAACAGCTAAGCAATCAAAATGAACTTGGTAAGCATTGACTTATTAAGCCCAAAAAATGTTAAATTAAATTAATTGTTAATACTATTGTTTTTATCACTTTACTTATGATTTTGTTTGCTACGCCAAACACCCTGTGTATTGTAATGTTTTTGTTTACACTTCGAGGTCCTTGGTTTTAACTAAACACTCAGCCGAACTTACTATAAGTTATTTCCACTACCTTTATATTCACACAACTATATACAATTTATCTTGAACACCTGCTGTTTACTATACGGTAATCAAATACTGAATGAATCCTTTCGTCGGCTCTCCTTATTTATGTATTTCTTCTCAGAAGGCTCTAGAAGGTCAAAGAGCCGCTAAGAAATTTCCTTTATGGATTCTGAAAAATTCGAGAAATTTCAATAGCGCCAGCCGCCGACCAGAACCCGCCACACAAACTACCTCTTGGATTTCACGAAATATCAGATGAATGCCGATTTCACGATTTATCGGATGAATTCCCGTCACAGTATAATAGCAGTTATCACTAAATTTTGTATTAGTCGATGAAACTAAACAATGAAAATTTATCATGCAAATTGAAGGGGTATACAAAGAAGAAGAAGAAAAAAATTGGTACTCGTTAATTAATGAACCGAAATTATGTTTAAAAAATTAATTATACCTAAGTACTATACTATGCTACCTATGTGGTGCGATGTACATAGAAAATTATCAAATTAACAATTATTCGAATACAATTGAAAAAAAGTGTTAAAATCGGTAAGGGGTTTTCGAGAAATTCGAGCCCAATTTTTTTATTTGCACTAGGCCTTTGGTTACTTAGCTACGCTACTACAGCAAACTGGATGATCTGCAAAAATGTAAAACTAAGCCTCTAGAGCGAATAAACAAGTTCAAATACTTAAAGGCATATTATCACACGATATAAGTTGAACTTTGAAGGTTTTATCCAACTAGCATTTATGTCAATTATCCAATTTGAATTGGGTGACGGCAAAAATACACGAGATATAAAATTGACTCTTGAAGATAATTGATGTATTTTAGCCTAAACCTTCTGAAATAGCAATAAGCCAAGGCTCCCTTAAAGAGGAATTTATGTCAGCAATTAGCTGCATTATGAATTTGGTTTCTAGCAGCAGTAATTTTTATATCAATATTATTTCTAATAAGTCCCTAATCAATTAGTTAATTATTTAAATTTAAATGAGAAACAATGCCCCATTATTACAACATATTCACTGCACAGAAATATAGATATGTCGTCGAAATACTGCGTCAAACATTAAGTCGAATAATTTTTCTGTTAAGATATATAAGTTGATGCCAATTTATTGTTTGTGTGGTTTTTACCTTACTTGTACATTCTTCAATTACCAGACCTACCTACTGATATGGTAATAATCTTGATTACGTAAGATAAACCCAGAATAACTAGTACATTTGCAACGAAAGTCTGTATATTTCAAAACACCTATTGGCAATGGAATTATAAGGAATGTTATGTTTGACAATTATGTGCACGTAATTATCTCTAGGAAAATAATTCGACTATGTACGCACAATAATAATGAGTTATTTTATGATAATAGTTTTTTTAAAACATCTCTTATGACAGCATTTTACCTACTCTCATAATGTTTTATGATTTTGTGTCTTACTTGAAATCAGAGAGTTATTGTTGTGCATATATAGTCGCTCATTGTCATTCGGCAATTTGTTTCAAGGACCACAAAAGGTCGATTTCTTTTATATATTGGTATTCATACACATAATAAACTAATGAATGATATGACATAAAAAACAGGAAAATATATAGATGCTGTTTCTGATTTACAAATTCACATGCACTGGAAATCTGGCTTTAAACATATTGATGAATAAACAGTAATTTATACTTTAATATTGAACACCTATTTATTTAAAACTTTTTAATAATATATTCTAACTAGCGATTAATTAGAGCTAAATTAAAATAATACAACTGAACCTGTACACCAGTCAATAGACATTTTTAAGTCAAAATTTGAACAGCTTATGCCATCACATTAGTAATAGTTAATAGACAATAATTGTCCTGATTTTAACAGCAAATTCGAAAAAGTAAATTATTTAAACAATAAAAACCTATAAAAATATGATTTTCTTTTGTTTTTATTGTGATATGAAAACTGACGAAGGTATCTTAACACTGTCAATGGAAAAGTTGTAAGGAATCAGAACACCTTTAAAATAAGCATTTACTAATCCCGTACGGAGGATTTTTCGCTGAGAAAATCCAGAAAAACCGATTAAAAATGACTTTTTTAAATATAACATTGTTGTAATGTTGTAATAAAAACTGCAGAGTTAATTTTCAGCTCAATGTTAGAATTAATTGAGCTCAAGATGGATTTTATCAGATAAGTAGTTTTAGTGAAATAGTAATTTAAACAATCCAGAGACATATTTTGCGAAAATGTACCCTATTAACTGCTTCTGTCTGATACATTTTAAAATTTCCTATCATTAACTTCTATTTGTTAATGTTGGATTTTTATTTAAATGCTGAGAAAATGGTTAAAATTGCTTGTGAAATTGCATTTTACGTGAGAGTTCGTGTCAGAGGGACACTATAGGAAGTGAACTATTTGCGCGACGGGTTGCTGACTATTGGGCGCCAATGAATTTACGTGAATGCCGCAGGTAAAACTTGAAGTTTTTCGATGCAGTAATGGAAACTTCTTATTCTATATTTTATTATCATATATGTTTTAAACATTTAAATGTATCATCGCTAACGTTTGAACCTCGAGTGACATGAATAACATGCACAGATGAGTAGAGTCAGATAACTGGATAGTTAATGTCACGACAATTTATAAAGGATTTTATCTACTGAAATATGAAACATTTGTAATTATTTTTAAAATATCTTAATTGTATTCTTTTAATGCAAAAAAAAAGATCGCGCAGTGCAATAATATCATAATTCTTGATTCACTTTTACAAGAAATTTTAATTTTTACATACCTACCTACATTATAAAACATATACTCTCTCTCGTTTATGTACGAAAGTAAATTAAATAAAACCGTGTTTTTATCTAAAGATTCTAGTACCTATTATTATTATGTTTTGGAATGCTTGACTATAACCTACAGAATCAGCAAAACAATTAGCTGTCATAATATTAACAGTAGTATTATTAAATGAATAGATTATATAAAGTCAAATTTTTAATAAACACGCAAATTTTAAAATATAAATAAGATTTATTGATTACTGTAACTTATTTCAATGAAATAATCGCATTCAAAACATCCTCCTAATAACGGGCAAGATCCCCTTAAATAGTTTGCCTGTCGACTGACGCTTCGATCCCCACCTGTCACAACCATTTTAACCATTTTACACCACCTCTACGGGATCTTCAAGAAAATCTAAGACAAAATGAAATTCATTTTATGGACTTTCAAAAAATCCAATAGACACTGCACAGCCTGGTTAATGTTTCAGTTAGTAAGATATCTCTAAATTTATGAAATACTAGCCTTTGCCCGCGGTTTCACCCGCGAACGGAATGTACAAGTCTTTGCAAAAAGAAATAACTTATGAAACATATGGATTATCCTATATAACAATTTTTCCAAGTTTTTTTTAAACACCCTACTTAACTATAAATCCACCAGTCTCGAATATATTTCACCAAAACTACAAGTGCTTATGCTTATAACAATTTTAATCGAAATTTTTTTGGGTCACCTTGTATAATTGTAACTCTACTTCACCCTATAGTGCAACCATCCTGTATATGCTGCTGTCATATGTCACCCATTATAACACTACTGCACCCTATATATTTCATCTAAGCAACTGCTTATGGTCTACGCTATATAACAATTATTACTGATATTTTTTGAGCCACCTCGTAAACTACAATTTCTCTCCACACTATATTTTTATCACCCTTTATGCAAATTTTTTGTAATTTTTTAATCACACTCTAAAACTATAATCTTGCCTCGCCCCATGTTTGAGGTATTCCATATATTAGAACTGCAACTGTTCATGCCCTATATAATATATTTTTTATCTTTTCCATCCACCCTTGGTGTGTCACAAATTTAAAAACACAATTTGGCACCCTAACGTCAAACCTTTATTTAAACATTACCCAAATTGCAACTGCTTTTTGGTCACCCTATATAACAATTGTACTCAACATTCAAACCATCCGGTATATACTGCTGCTAATCAACAAAACATTATAACTTATTTTTGAACCATCCTCAATAACCATAATTTTACTCTACTAAATACTTCAACCACACTGTATGTTCATCTGCTTAGGGGCCACCAAATATAACATTTTTTTAAAACACTTAACTATAACCTTGCTCCACTCACCATCTTATCTACGTAACTGCTTATGGACTACTATATAACGATTTTTTAACCACCCTGTAAAGTATAATTGGCCCCATCTGTATATGCAACTTTTTCCAACATTGTTTTAATTCTCACTATATAACTATAATTTTACTTTGATTCACGTTTCAGATATTGCATATATGCAACAGCTCATGTTCTATCCTACAAAAAGTTTATCTAACCTGTTTAACAATATTTCTACTCCACCCTCTATCTCAATCACCTTGTATATGCATACTTTTCGGCCACCTAGTATAACATATTTTGTACCACCCTGTATAACTAAAAATCCATCAATGCCCAATATATTTTACTAAAACTGCAACTGCTTATGGGGCACCTTATATAACAATTTTGTTCAACATTTTTTTTAATCACCTAGTATGTCTTACAACTACCCTGTATACGCTGCTGCTTATTGGTCAACCAATTTAATATTTTTAAATACTTAACTAAAACATTTCTCCACCCTATATTTCAACTGTTCTATATATGCAACTGATTATGAGTCACACTTTCACAGTTTTTCCTCATATTTGTTTAACCACATTATAAAGTATAATTTCTCTCCACACTTCATTTAAAGCACCCTTCATTTGCAAATTTTTCTAACCTTGTTTGAATCACCCTGTGAAACTATAACTTTACTGCGTCCCATATTTACAACTGCAATATAACAATTTTGTACCACCCTGTATCCTTAAAATTCTTCTCCACCCTATATCTCAACCATCCGGTAAATGGACAGCTTGTAGATCATAACATTTGTTTATAGTATTTTTTAAACCCACCTGTATAGCTGTAATTATACTCCGCTACATATTTCAACAATCCTATATATGCAACTACTTGTGGATATAAAACAATTTTTTTACCACAACATATACTATAATTCCACTCCATCTTAAATTTCAAACACCCTATAAACAACAGTTTCTACCATTTCTTCAACCCATTTCATACCTATAGTATCTTATAAACATAATTCAAAGATCCTAACTGCTTACCTAATGCATTTTTTTAAAGATTTTTTATTCACTGTATAAATATTCTACCCTTTTTCCACCACTTGTTTATGGCCCACTCAATATAAGTTTTTTGGACCCCCCGTATAACTAATTCCGCTCTCCCTTATTTCCACCACATTGTATATATCCAACTGCTTATAGGACACCATATAACTTTTTTTAGATTTTTTAAATCCATGCAATTTTACTCCGCTTTAAATTTCTTATATACAGAACAATCTGTAAAATTACGCTTGTTATATGAGTTAATTTTTGTTAAATCAAAACATGTTACATTTGCACATTCCGAATTTTGAATAAAAGCTAAGCTGATGCCAGTATCTAATATGTTGTGCGTGCGGTGGATCCAATTGAGTAATTGTATTACCCAACATGGTACAAGTTTTTCCCCTATATCTACCGTTTCTGTCAATTTAGAGACATAAAATGTATACCAGATTTTAAGTCAAACTATAGGCTTCGCAACAAAAAAAGATTCAGCAAAATCAGTTAAGTAGTTCTTAAGTGATGCCCAAACAAACAAACAAACAGACAAACTTACAATTTTATAATAGTATAGATTCGACATTTCTACTCCTGCGTTAGAGCCATATAAAATAAGGATTTAGATCGAACCTGGAGTCTCAATCTGCCAATTTCACAAGTCTCACTAGATAACTGAACTTCTCAGTAATATTTTCTTAAGTTTTGGCGGCAACTAAATGTATGTTTCGGATGAGGACAGATATGACTTTCCCGAAACGTCGTCTTTTCACCATCGATCCCAAGACCGTAATAGCATATATTATGCAAAAAAGGATCAGCATTTTTAAAATATTTATTTCTTTGTGCAGGACTTTTTCATAAAGCAATAGCTCAGAGTGGGTGCGCTCTAAATGATTGGGTTCATTGCAAAAGACATGGAACTTATTTGCTTGCTGAGCAGTTGGGCATACATAGCAAGAATGACAAAGTAATTTTAGAACATTTGCAAGACATGCCTGTAGAAGATTTAGTAAAAGGACTAGATAAAGTTACAGATGTAAGTGATCGAAAATTTTCTCAAAATTTCTTAAAATTATCATCTTGTTAATTTCTAGCCTTTTCATATAGGAAAGCTGCGGCCTTTTACACCAACTATAGAAAAACTTTCTATTGAACCTGCTTTTTTAACTGAAGATCCTCTATATTTATTGAAAACAGGAAAATATCACAAAGTTCCATTTATTGTAGGTTGTTGTTCCAGAGAGGGTATGTTCATCTATGGATTGTGCACAACAGCAAGAAGAAATCATTTGTTACGGGATGAAACAATTATTCCTTTTAGTTTAAATCTTAGAAAAGGTAGCAATAAATATGAAATGGTAAAGAAAGAAATATTACAATTCTATTTTGATAATAAAGAGCCGACATTAAACATTGACAATATTTATAGGGTAAGTTTCACCAGTGCACTGTGTGTTTTTATATAACCTACATATTTATTGCAAATGCATACTTATGTTGTTTACATTTTTTTCAGCTATATACAGACAATTATTTCCTCTACGAAGTATATCATGCTGCAAAATGCCATATAGAAACAAGCACAGAGCCTGTTTATTTCTACAATTTTGCCTTAGATACGGATTTAAATATAATAAAAAATCTTTATAATATTACAGAAAAAGGTAAGATTTTACAAAAAATATAGTTTCGATCTGTTTCTCTATAACAAACTTTATACTGAAATACGATTTAAACGAAGTCAAATGTAGATTTTAATGGCCTAAGAACTCATTTTCTCTAGAGGCAAATTATGTCGATTCCTCTTCATTGTATTAAGATTTGCTGTTAAAGTTCCTCTTTTAAGCAGCAAGCGTGTATTGAAAAGTATGAAAGCTGGTCGAGTTTTATAAAACAAAAGTATCAACACTGCTTTGCAAAGCCGCAGCCAGAATCTTTTTCGGGAGGTGATGATTATATTTTTGCACGATTTTAGATTAATAAGGACGGGGAAATTTCTAGATTTATTTATGTATTTTTCAGACCATAAAAATGTATAAAATTTCAATTTTATTTCCTTGGAAACATTTTTTAATTCGTTAAAATGGATTCTTTAAACACAGAACTCCCCACTGGCTACTGTTTCGCGGTTTAGGTTTTCAACGATGCTGTTCAAAATATTCCCGAACTGAAAATACGAAATCTTTCACTAGACCTCTACATAATTATAACGATTTCATTCAAAACCTCATTAAACCGGTGTGTTCGCAGTACTTTAGAATGACATTGTATCAAATTCTGTAACAAAATATTAAATAATAAAGGCAATCCTAAACAATTTGTCTTTTCAAAATTGGATTAAAAAGAGAATCAAATATTTATACATATGTTAACTTTTTGTTGGTGCGGTAACTTTGGAGACTGTGAAGCTGAAGTTCCTGAGTTTGAATCCAAGGTGTAACTTTTTTATGTATTTTTTTAATTTTATTTAATACAATATTTAAAATCTGAAATTATTTATTAATTTTAAAACGATTTAAAATGTTTCCTACTGAATTTTTACTAGCATTAGAAAACGCTTTAAAATTTAAACCAATTATTCTACACATAATTGTTGAAGTAGTTAACAATTCTAATTAAGATGTTTTTTCAAAATTTGACAATAAGTAATTTCAAACGGTTGAGAATACAGTGGTTTAGTTGCCTTGCTTATCTACTTAAAACCTTCAAATTTTCACATAATAATAGGCATATAAATGTGTAATAATTTAAAATAATCGAACCAAAATCGGTTAAATTTTACTTCCAATAGTTAAAATGGGTGAACCTGTACATAATCACTTAATTATATTGGCTTAGTGGTTTAGCTGTTACTTCATCATTCCTTACTATATTGTGATGTTCATATTCTCTATCACTGCAGCCACCTATGTTGCTCAAACGTCTTCTATTTTTCTCATATATTAGTGCTTTCGAGGAGTTCTTAAGCTTTCAAAATTTTGAGTTTCCATTAATTTTGTCACCATAATTTTATTAGTTTTCTTGCCTTTATATTTAAAAGTGTAAACATACTTCACTGTCACATCAATTACTATTCTTTAAATTTTGATTGTGGACATATAATTACCATTTGTCATGTTTATATACCTATATCTGACCTAAATTTCAATTCAATATTCAGTTTTATAGAGTCTCTATAGCAAGTTCATTTGCTATTTGTATATTGAGTTGTCCGTATTTTTGGTTACCATTTCATTTGATATATACATAAATTCCTTATATATTATATTATATACAACTCATAGCTACTATTTATTTTCCAGGTGCATCTCATGCTGATGATATTAGCTACTTATTTAAAAATAATTTAACCGCTGAACATGGAATTGACACACTCGAAGGCATTAGTATTCGCCGTCTGGTGCGACTTTGGACTAATTTTGCAAAATGTGGCAATCCTACACCTTCTAAAAACGACACATTACTAAATGGAATAAAATGGAAACCGGTTACAAAAGATACATTCAATGTATTAAATGTTGGTAGCAATTTGAAACTCTTGCATAAACACCCTGAAGAAAATTCACTTATATTCTGGGATAATTTGTATAATAAAACACGAAGTGGAAAATCAAAATTATAAGATATATAGTTTTTAATAATATGTATATGTATAAATCTACCTATAGATTAGAGATATAAGTATTGCCATCAACTTATGTTGAAATAAGCTACTGCCTTTTATTATTGAGCATTGTAAATATAAACTATAACTAACATTGTCCTAACATGTTGACGTCTGATCAAAAGCAATTTTTAGTAATACCTGAAGATCAAAGCCGCTCATTTAATCAATTTCAGGGAAGTTCCTTAAAACTGTACATCCTTTTATCCCATGGGCGGACCCAAGAGGGGATGGGCGATGGGGGCGACCGCCCCCTCCAAGAGCCTTAAACTTAGTAAATTTAAAATTAAATTGAGGTACTCTTAATTTCAAGAGCATAACAGAAGGGGTTAAACCTCAGAATTACTATTTTTAATGCAGTAGCCCAAGAAATCTGGGTTTAAAATTATCTTTAGGCAAATTTAGTTTAGAATCGTGTCTATTTTTTGAGTTTCCGCAACTTTTTCTACTAGTTTCAAATCTTTTGCGTTTTTTTGATGTTAATATATATGCGTACCTTGTAAAGTGGTCAGCTAGAAGTTGAAGATATTTTTTTGTTGATCATGAGCCTCCAATTGAATCTATTGACATTATCTCAAATGGATATTTCGCTGGCCCTAGGTCGACATCAATCCAAATTTAGGATGTTCTCTTGTTTTATTTTTAATATATATTGTGCATTCTCTACAAATTCTTTTGGTATTATTTGTTAAATTTTTAGCAGTATGTAATGGACTTATTTTCCTTTGTAGTTGTTTTACTCCTATGTTTTCATGTATATGTTTAGCAAATTTTATACTAAAGTCTACTGATAGAAGTATATTATCTTTCTTTTTTCTTTTTGTAGTATATAGGGTGTGTTTTTTTTATGATCAGTATGGGGATCTTGGAAGCTAGCGGAGATACAGCAATGGTTAAATTGGGAAAGATTTGCAGTATTACTTGCCCAATTTAATACACTTTCGGATTTTTGTAAAAAGTCATGGCTTACTAGATATTTTGAAAAAACGAAATTCTATCGATTTAGTCAAATCCCTCCATCTCGTTTGTTTTTTATTTAAAAAAAGTGTAGATTTCAAAATTGAACGGAATTGTATCCCGAATATGATTGTCATGTCGTCGTTTGCGTGACAGCTCTCGTTTTCGAGATATGACATAAACTTACCTTTTTTTGAATGGAAACCATAGTTGGCTATGGATGCTTTTCTCTCTTATTTTCATTTTTAACGTAGGTAGCCATGAAATAGATTGATTTATTAATAACTATTCCAAAAAACATTGAACGATTATTTTATTAGGTATGTCAGATATATAACGAAAAAACTAAATAAGTAGGTAGGTAGGTACTTCCTAAAAAAGAAATTGAAGTACATATTAATGGTTACAATTTATGTTCGAAAAGTCCACCATTGTTATTTAGACAAAAATTGCATCTTTTTAAGATTGACATTACCTCTTTCCTCACAGACCGCCTATCAATTTCTTCAATTGCTTTTAATACCGCCTCCCTTACGTCACCAACTGTCTCATACTTTCTTTTGTATACTTTGTTTTTTAGCGCGCCCCATAATTAGAAGTCTATAACTGCCAAATCGGGAGACCGGAGTGGCCTTTCGCGTGGGCCATTTCTTCCTATCCAGGAGTTTGGATAGATATTATCTAAATGTTGTCTTACTAATAACGAGTTATGAGCAGGTGCTCCATCATGTTGGAACCACACAATTTCTAAACGAGTTCTCAAATTCAAATTATGCAACATGTCTTGAAAAGTGTATTGCAAGAAATGCAAGTAGCGCTCCCCAGTAAGTGATTCGTCATAGATAAAAGGCCCCAGAATAGTAGACCCTATGATAACCACACCAAACATTAAAACCAAATTTTATCTGGGGTCGTCTTTGTTCTACATGGAAAGGGTTTTCTTTAGCCCATGTATGCTCATTGTGTCTATTGAACATACCGAAGTTAGTAAATCTAGTTTCATCTGACCATAACACCTTTAATGGAAACTGTGGATTTTCAAGGCACATGTCTCTAAACCATGTACAAAACAAAATACGTCGAAGTTGTGAGCTTTCAGTACCTTAACTACCGTTCGTTGAGATGTGCCAGCTTCTGCCGCAATCTCACGAGTTGATGATGTAGATGGATTTTGATTTACCATTGCCAAACCATTTATTTGTGCTGCTTCGTTAATTTGATTACGTTCCTTTGGTGATTTAGTAAAAGATCTATATCTGTTCTTTATTATTTTTGCTTTTATTTTGATTGAATCAGCATTCATTTTCTTTGTGGTAACGAGTACCTTTATTTTGTTCTTCACATATACCACATTTGTTGTTTTTTGCATCACTAAATACTGTAGTATTTTTTTTCTTATCCAATGATTATCTATTTACCAGATGTTCTAACTTCCCACACAGCATGAAATATCTGAAGAAATATTTCACTGAAATATTTCTGCAATATTCCTATGTCCACGACAAAACATCTACTGAAATATTTCATGAAATCTTAAAGAAACATTTCGAGAAATACTACATCAATATTTCATGAAATATTTCATGAGAATTTTAGTCTTGAATATAGTAATATTTTGGAAAAATTTCAAAAATTACTTTAGACATCAAATATTTTAGCACTATTTTAAAATATTTGACTCTAATATTTCTGAAATATTAGTATGCTCACGACAAACAAATCTTTTGAAATATATCATGAAATATTACAAAATATCCCATGAAATATTTCAAAATTTTTTTGTAGGGAAAATACCAAGATTTCTGAAATATTTTATGATACTTCAAAACAAACATGAAATATTATATAAATATTTTTACATACTTCACTAAAATACATTTAAACTATTTTTATATCTACAACAAAAGATCTTTTGAAATATCTCATGAAATATGACACAAAGATTTCATAAAATATTACAGGAATATTTCATGAATTATTTCAAATGGGGTTTTGTCGCGGACATAGCAATATTGCTGAAATATTTCAAGAAATATTTTGAAATGTTTCAAATCAAACCAGAAATATTGCATAAATATTTTAGAAATATTTCTTGCTGTGTGGGTTCTTAAATAAATCCTGTGTCTCCAATACTTCTTCTTTATTAATTTTGTCTAATATAAAGTCAGGTAGACCAGCGGCTATCATGTCAATTATGGTACATTGGTCATACATTTTTCTTATTTCAAGTAAGACTTTTCCTTTTTTTATGACATAACTTAGTAAAGATCCTGTTTTGTATTGAAAGGATATTGCATATTTTATGGCTGACCAACCATTATTTGCAGAAGTTTCACGAGAGTTTTGTTTCCATTGCGTCCATTCTAATTCTAATGAAAACTTAATCAACATAGAATTATATCAAACTAAAGCTGATTTTTCCAGAACCAATCTGACAATTTCGATATCTGCACTCTCGGTAACGTCAAATCTACTACATTCTTTTTCAAAGATATTAATCCATTGTGAAGCGTTTGAAAACTTTCCATCAAAAGAAGAACAAATCTTTCTACTACTTTTTTTAAATTGAGGTTATCCTGTCTTTCTTGACCTTTAACTAATTTAGATAAAATCATTACCATAGGATTGTTCGGATCGTTTGTTACTGTAGCAGATTGGCTTGAATCAATGATTTATTCTAAATTTTGGTTACCAATAAATAAATTTCCTTCTTCATCAAAATAAACATTTTTTAATCCTTGGTTTAGAGTGATACAAACACTTCTGGTTTCATACACCTTAGTTTTGATCAATTCTGTATGTAATGTTACTGCTTGCAGCTCTTCTGGAAATTTGAAAAATTTTCCCCCTTCTGTAATGATTGAGATTATGGCTAGATAATTTGAATTGCCATCAGTTGAGGCGTTAACTATAAATACAAATTTCAACTTTTCCATCTTGACTGTATATCAGGTGAACCAATAAATCATTAAAAAAATTATTGACAGTTTGTGACAATCAAGGCGGCTGCTTTGTAATTTCAAGGCGTTCAATACAGGGTCATTTGGTAAGAATGAGACTCCTGTTGTAAAAATTCTTTCAATATAGGGTGTTTTGGTGACCTATGTGGGAGTGAAACTGTTTTCTTCAATACAAATTGTATTTGTATGATCCGAACATGTAACTATTTTATGCCTCCATCATATTTTCCTAGCATTATATTTTTATCGTTGGACATTTCAAGGTGAAAAAATTGACATGTTAGGCGATTTTTGGATGAGTAAAACCTTATGAGTTCGCATGTCAATTTTACGTATATGTTATGAATTAGTGTAAAATTATAATTATATAGGGTAGTACAAAATATGTTAATGGTCCATAAGAGTTGCTGTGCAGGATGGTTAAAATGTAGCGTCGAATGGAATTATGGTATGGTTAGAAAAAAGCAAGAACAAATATTTATATAGGGTCGCCCATAGCCAAATTGAAATTAATGGTAACTGACATACAGGGCGGAGTAAAAGTATTGTTGTGCTGGGTCGTTCAAAAAATGTTAATTGAGTGTTATACCTATAAGATAGCTCATTAACAATTGCATTTACAGGGTGGTTGCAATATAGGATGTATATATATATATATATATATATATATATATATATATATATATATATACAGGGTGTTCCTAAATTGGAGGTACAAACGAAAAGGGGAGATTCCTTGAATAGTTTTAGGAAGAAAAAGTCCCATATACATGGGTCCGCAAACGTTTCGTTTTCAAGATACAGAGTGTTAAAGTTTCAATTTTTTTCAAGTTTTTTTCTCAAGTATCACTTCACAAGATATTCAAATGAAATTTGGCATAGATATTACAATTAAGAGTTTACAACTTGTGACATGACAATTTCGATTGCAAATCTACAGGGTGATATTTTTTCGGGAACACTGTCCACTGTTGTCCTTCAGAACTTTTTTTTTGGTGAGCCACTGGTACTTTTAAAAATTCTGAAGAAAAGCTTTGTTGTTATACCAAACTTTTAGTTCTCTTGTAGTTTTGTCATATCTACTACCGTTTTCGAGAAAAAAATTTTGAATTATTAAACTAGCAATGATTCTTAAAGATTCGATAAACTGGTATAATCATCAAAAAAAATGTATTACTGCAAGAAACGTACAACTCAAAAATTAATCATAATCAAAAAACTAAATAACAACAAAGGAACTAAACTACAGCAATTGTTGAAAAATGTCCTCCCCCAACCCTTATACAAGCTTCTGTTCTTCTTCTCATAGACGATCGAACTCTTTCAAACACTCCTGGAGTATTCCTAATCTTATCAAACGCGCCTATTATACGATTTCTCAGTTCGTCTACGGTATTCACTGGCGTTATGTACACTAGAGATTTCAGATGGCCCCATAGAAACAAATCTAAACTATTTAAATCTGGGGATCTGGCGGGCCATGGCTGATGTCCACCTCGTCCAATCCACCTGTTTACATAATTTTCGTTCAAATACTCCCTAGCCAAAAGTGAAAAATGAGCAGGAGCACCGTCGTGCATGAATCACATTTCACGTCGCATCATAAGAGGTATATCATTCAATAACAAGGGCAAATCGTTCTCTAAAAAATGTCTGTATGATTGACCAGTAAGTCGCCCTGGCAAGAAGAAAGGACCAATCAAATAATCGCCAATATTACCACCCCACACATTTAATGAAAATTCCTCTTGAAAATAAGCTTCTGCAATTTCATGTGGATTCTCCTCAGCCCATATGTGTTCATTATGAAAATTTATGATTGAAGTCCTTGAGAAACAGGCTTCATCAGTGAATAGGATTTGGCAATCAAAATGAGGATTGTTCAATAGTCTGTTGAGGTACCACTGACAAAAAATAATTCTTGGATGACAATCTCGAGGCAAGTCGAGGCAAGAGCGCCTGCACCCTCTGAATGTGATAAGGATAGAGCAAAGAATCCCGCAAGATCCGCCAAACAACTTGATGACTTTTATTTAAGGTAACACTAATTTTTCTTGTACTGGTTCCTGGATGTTATTCTATTTCGTTCAGCACTGCCTCTTCGAGTCGTGGTGTTCTCACACTTCGTGGTCTACATGCATTAATATTTTTCGCAGAAAAAGATCCAGTTTCTGAAAGACGCCTGTGAATATTAGAGAACATCCTATGACCAGGCATCACTCTATTCGAATAGCGTTCCATGTAAAGACGCCTAGCTTCTCTTGAATTACCATTTGCAAGACCATACATGAAATGCATGTCAGCCATTTCGGAATTCGTAAAATTCGGCATGTTTTGATATTAAAATGCAACCATCTTTAATTTTCAAAACACAGGAGTTTAATTTGATGTGTCAAAACTAACAATAAATTTATTCATTCACCACAGCCTACTAGGTAGGTAACTAGATTTCTATGACAATTAGGAATTTTCTGAGGATTTCAAGAGAATCATTCAAAATTTTTTTCTCGAAACCGGTAGTAGATACGACAAAACTACAAGAGAACATAAAGTTTGGTATAACAACAAAGCTTTTCTTTACAATTTTTGAAAGTACCAGTGGTTCACCAAAAAAAAGTTCTGAAGGACAACAGTGGACAGTGTTCCCGAACAAATATCACCCTCTAGATTTGCAATCGAAATTGGCATGTCACAAGGTGTAAACTCTTAATTGTAATATCTATGCCAAATTTCATTTGAATATCTTGTGAAGTGCACATATTATGAGAAAAAAACTTGAAAAAAATTCAAACTTTAACGCTCTGTATCTTGAAAACGAAACGTTTGCGGACCCATATTTATGGGACTTTTTGTTCCTAAAACTATTCAAGGAATCTCCCCTTTTTGTTTGTACCTCCAATTTAGGAACACCCTGTATATTTGTTTTTAAGTTTTCGCGGGCACTAAATGTATTAGATGGTTTCCGGGAATTCATCCGCGTAGTTGATAACTGATCCCTGCCGAGATCGATGGTAAAATGACGACGTTTCGGCGGAGTCACATCTGCCCTCTTCAGGTCGGTTCGTATTCGAGTAACTAGAAGCGAAAGCAGAAGGCTACGAGAATTATGCGAACCGACCTGAAGAGGGCAGATATGACTCTGCCGAAACGTCGTTATTTTACCATCGATCCCGGCAGGGATCAGTTATCAACTACGAGGATGAATTCCCGGAAACCATCTAAGATATATATATATATATATATAACAAGAAAATATCGGGACGCAGCCAAACTTCTTGGGTTACAAGGAAATACTCTTTTAACTTATTTTCAGAGCTTTCGAAATTATTTTATTTCATCGTCAGTCAATATACTACAAATAACACAATTATTAACAATTTAGAAGTAAAAAACCAATCACTTACGTTAGTCGAGGTTGTATAAGCAAAAAAACATCTATTCTATCATCTATCTATTCTTAAAATTTTTTTGGCTAACAAAATTGTCACGTTGCATATTTGATTTGAAGACATGTGATATATGGTTTTTAAAGTACGGGTAAACTATTTTTATTCTCTGTAACTTACTGTTGAATTGAAATATTATTAAGAAACAAAAATTCATAGGGTAACAAAGATGTTGACTTTTTATTTAATCAGTCTGAGAAATCTGTATTATATTCAGATTGATTATGAGTGTTTGAAAACTTATTCTCCATTTCCAGTAAGTTACAATAAATCACATTTAAATTTTGTAAATCTGTCTTTTTATTGATGGTATTAGACAATTTAAATGTGATTTATTGTAACTTACTGGAAAATATATATATATATATATAGGGTAAAGCGGAATTAAAGTTATAGAATGTTAAAATATAAATGTATTATAGTATACCTATATATAATGGTCGAAATATAGGGCGAAGTAGAATTATAGTTACAGACCGTGGTTAAAAGATTTTAGAGACAAACGTGTTTGTAGAGTGACCCAAAAGCGATCGCACATACAGGATGGTTTAAATATGGAATCAAGTGAAATTGTAGTTATACAGGGTGATTAAAAAAATGTTAAAAAAATGTTTTAATGGTTTTCCATAAGCAGTTGCATATATAGAATGGTTGAAATATAAGGGGATTAGAATTGTAGTAACAGCATGTAATTAAAAAATGTAAGAAAAAAATATTACTGTTTCGAGAATTCATCCGATAGCTGTTGCAATCGGCGATCATCCAATTCGTGGAGGGGACATTATTCCGATACTTCTGGGAATCCGAAATGTTTTGCCTCTCAACAGGCTGACCGCTGCCGTTACTGGGAATTCCCTTGAAGCTTCCAGAACACATGAAAGAAGTCTCCCGATCGTTCGTTGACTTGCCAGAATAATTCCGAGAGAAATATATCAGTACGGACAGCTACCGATGGAGTACATTCAGTTTTCGACGGTCGTATTGTATAGTTAAGATAAATTGTAAATACTGCTGTGAATTGATGATACTTTTGTCATTTGGCTTCATGGCAGAGATTTGTTAGACTTCTTTCTTCAACACCTCAATGGAATACATTCCAACGTTCAACTTACAATGGAAATCGAATCCAATTCTTCGCTCCCGTTTCTTGGTGTCCTCATAACAAAAACCAGCCATGGCACATTCTCACATACAGTCTATAGGAAACCAAACCACACCAATCGATACTTAAATGCCCAGTCACATCATCACCCTGCCCAATTAAGTTCTGTAATGAAATCTTTGGCCCTTAGATCTATTCGCCTAACAGACATTGACAATAGACAAAACGTACTTAATAATCTTCAACAAATCCTTCGACAAAACTGTTATCATTCAGACAACATTGCACGCATATTTCGTCAATCGCAACAACCCAGGAGTACACCAACCTCATCAGAAACAGACCAGCAACAGCGGAAAGCCTTCCTTCCGTACATTCGAGAAGTCACTGACAAAATAGCACGAATCCTACACCGACATCAAATAAAGACGGTTTTCAACACCAGTCAAACTATAGCCAACTTAACCGAGAACCCTAAGGATAAAGTACCTAACGAGGATCAAGGAGTTTACGAAATTCCATGTCGCGATTGTCCACAAAGCTACATCGGTCGTACTAATAGGCGCGTCAACACCATCGAGTATGTGAACATTCTTTGTCAGTTCGCAAAAAAAAATCCGACTTCAGCTTTCGCGCATCATAATATCCAAACAGGACACTCTATCAACTTCGAGGACAGTAGGACTATCGTATCTCTTAACTCCCTTAGGGGATCTACTATTCGCGAAGCAATAGAAATAGAAAAAAGACCCCTCTGTCCAAACCGACGCGATGACAGCTCTCGCCTTCCCACAGCATGGACCTCCGTAATTGCCAGATTAAACAAAGCAGACACGCCCACCAACACCCAACCAATCACAACACAGCCTCATCACGTGACATCCCCTTCTAACCCAGCGCTAACTATAAATAAAAGAAGCAGAGCAGACTCAAATTCAGTTCAGTTACCTAGTATCTCTTGGGGAGTAGGAAGATTGAGGCCCCGAGTTCGATCTAGACTCTGAAACTCTTTTTCACTTTTTTTCTTGATAAAGGTTCCAAAGCAGGAGTCGAAACGTCGAATATATATTAATTTCAGACGCGGTTCTCACCCGGAACCTAGCCTTGAAAAAAATGTTTATAATAAAACCTTGAATTTACGAGTGAAGCTCAGTCACCCAGGTACTTATTATTAAATTTAAATAACAGATTACAAGTTTTAACTGTTTTTTAGGTAACACTACATTTGAGAAAAAATAGGTATAGTTCAAAGTTACCAAATAGTTTGGAACCCTTTCTCAATGGCAAGTACTAGACAACGAAAAAAAAAAATTTTAATGAAAGTTATGAGAGACTCTACAATTTGTAATTAATAAAAACTGACTGCTTAAACAAAGACCAGAAAGAACTCCATATAGCATTGATCATGATCCTTTCAGGCTAAAATTAGTACACTTATCCTTCACAGCTGAATTCCCGAAAATAATGTGAAAGTCTGTTGTTTATTTTTAAATACACTCTTTAAGTTCCAAAACCAGCACAAACCGTTTAAATATACAGAGCATTAATGCCACACCGTTCTGAGAGACTTCCGTGGTCATTATTATGAACTAGGCTAGGTTCCAAGTGAGAGCCGCGCCTGAATTTATTAAATGCTCGACGTTTCAACTCCTGCTTTGGAGCCATTATCAAGAGACAAAAGTGAAAACGAGTTTCAGAGTCTAGATCGAACTTGGCGCCTCAATCTGGCTACTCCCCAAGAGTCACTAGGTTACTGAACTGAACTTGAATCTGCTCTGCTTCTTTTATTTATAGTTATCGGTGGGTTAGAAGGGGGTGCTACGTGATGAAGGGGCTGTGTTGTGGTTGGTTGGGTGTTGGTGGGAGTGTCTGCTTTAATAAATTCAGAGGCGTTCTCACCCGGAACCTAGCCTAGTTCATAATAATGATCGCGGAAGCCTCTCAGAACATTTCATCCGCCTCTACGGGGCGGATTTCTTCCAACTGACTAAAGCATACAGCAAACTTCTCATTCGAAAATCTCTGCTTCTTTGTGATCTTGCTTTCCTTAAATTTTGCAGAACCCATAACATCATTCCTAACACTTTCAAACTAAAACATCGGACTTCTTCAAGTTCAGTTTCCAGTATTCTTAACAAAGCAAGTTTCGCCCTGTTACGAAATTCCATCCATTCAATTAGATATGAACACGGCCAAACCAGTCGAAATTTGTATCATTGCTACTCGTCTTTACATGCTTTCAACGCTCATCCAATTCTATGGGACAATTTTGATCGCATTTCGAGCAATAAAGCTGCACACTTGGCTCAAAAAAACAGTGACTCAAAAACATAAACTAGCAGGACTTATTACAAAACAAAATCCTGCTGTCACCTCACTCCCTCAGACGACCGTCCACAACTTTTCTGACTTCTCCTTAGACTCTACCACTTTACACGTCCTATCGAAAGGTTTCAATTTCGAAGTGACGCCAAAAACTATCCCAACTGAAAGAATCATTTCTCAAGTTGAGGTAGCTTTGGTTGAACTAACAGATATTGAGGCTGAAGATACTTGTCAAGACATTGCTAGAGTACTCCGCACATCAAAGCCACCAAAATCAAATCTAACTTCCAACGAAAGGCATGTATTAAAACAACTACGTGACAACAATGACATAACTATTCTTCCTGCCGACAAAGGTAACGCGACTGTTCTTCTCAACATTAAGGTCTATGTTCACATAAGATTAATTCTCTACTCCACATTTCCGACTACGAAATAATTAACAGTAATCCGACTACTTACTTAATGACAAAGACAAAGGAAATCATTAACAGTACACATCTTCCTCTTGACGTCAAAAAGACGATAATTCCTCGGGAAAAGTCTAAAATTCCCAAAATTTACGAACTACACAAGATTGCCATATTTTGTACCTTATAAACAGACAAAAACATCTGCAATGAATTATATTCCGAATTACGAAAAGTCTTTTAGACTACATACCTACCTATAATATAGGCAACAACATTTACGCATACTCTAATTATGGGTTGTCTTAAGCCCAAGATTCAGTGAATCATTAATTTTAAAGAACACCAGTCGTTTAAGCTGATTCTGCTTTTTCCGGATTTGGACCGCGTCATTTTTTTGAATTAATTAATTTATATAACTAAACCGGGATATAAACAAAGTTTTCCGACGTTTCGCCCACACTTATAAGGGGATTTTTCAAGTTCACGACTGACCGGGTGATGGGTGATGATGGGACCGGACGTGCAGATATCTGTCGGTATGTGTTGGTTTTCTGTATTCAGAGTGGCCCAGGCGACCATTTGGAACCAACACGTCTAGGAAGAGCAGGGATCCATTGGACTCAATTTCCATAATGAATTTGATGTTTGAATGTTGGGTATTAATGTGGTTAACGAACAATTGGAGAGCCTCTTGTCCATGTGACCAAATTTTGGGTTTGTGGCTTGAAGACTCCAGAGCCACTGCTTCAAAGGCTTCCATAAAGATATTTGCCACTACCGGTGATAGCGGCGAACCCATGGGGGTACCAGAAGTTTGCATGTAATATTTATTTTGAAAAAGAAAATACGTCGACGTAAGACATTTTTCGATGAACATGAGTAAATCCAAGGTTTGTCCGTTTTCCGACAGCAGTTCTCTAATAATCGTCTGAGATAGGAAGTTTGGTGAACAGTGATTCCGCATCAAAACTAACTAAAATGTCTTAAGAATGTGCGCTAAATATTTGGCAATGTTGTATGTTGGAGAGCCGATTAGGTTCACAATCGCTCGTAACGGAACTTGTTCTTTATGAATTTTCGGCAGGCCATATAGGCGTGGAGAGGTGCAACTCCAAGGAATTAGATGTTTTTGTGTTGCTTGGGAATGTTCGACTCTCTTATCAATGAAGTTATTTCACGTTCTATTTTGGGAGTGGGATTCCCGGTGAATGGGAGGATAGAGCCTTTATCCGCCGAAAGAATGACAAAGTCACGGTTTTCCGTTCTCACGAGTCGTTTAAATTTAATGTTATTGGATATATTTAATTAAAGACACAAATTCAAGGAAAACATTTTTGAAAAAAATTGTTCATGTGAAAAGAGAGCACACAGTTTGAGTTGAACAATGCTCAATGTGGAGTTTTCTTTTCGGTTATCACAGAGCACAGTACCATTTAGTGAGTTGTAGCGTTGCAGCACACTTTATTCAACACTCGAATTCATCGGTGTCTGTGCCGTTTGCCGGCACAGGTGTCATATAACACGTAAACGAGCTGGAGTTGATAGTTGGCGATTCATATAACTCAATTTTATTCGTCGTATCAGATTATACATAAACAAGAAATAAATGATTTTTACAATGTTTTTAAATTTATGAATAGGTACATTATTTATTACTAAATAAAAAATATTACTAATTTAAACGGTGTCGACCAAGAGCGAGCCGGTGTAATTTTATATTTCGTTAATGCTTACTACCCAGCATCGGGCCGATTTCAACTGGCACGTGTGAAGTAACGCTTAGGGGCGATGAAGACGTCGTTGGCTGGTTGGGACTTGATTAGTTTGTTTGACGGGGGAAAATAGTGATTGCTGCGATGAACAAATGGCAGCTACAATCATATATGTATATATGTAAACCAAAAAAAGATCTTAGTTCAGAAGGGCCATCCATGTCTACAGAGTTCTGCTCTAACTTGTGATTGATTCATGGGCCCATCAAAGGGGGGGAAGGCGATGGGAGCCGAGAGCCTCAAAGTTAGTAAATTTAATAATAAAACGAGGTAATCTTAACTCCAAGAGCCTAGAAGAAGGTCACTTCTATGGGCATACACAACACAACGACTATTTTTAATATAATAGTCCAAAAAATATGGGTTAAAACAATATTTTGGTAAATTTAGTACAGGATCGCCCCCCTGAAGCATGAAATCGCCCCCTTGAAGCATGAAATCACCCCACCCCCCGGAAGCACGTGTCTGGATCCGCGCCTGGATTGATTACGTCGAGTTCCTCCACATTGATGTGCTTATCTCGAAGGGTTTGTTTGTACCTTTTCGGAAACCGTAACAGTTGTAAGGTAGGTACTTTAATAAATTTCGGAATTTCGGAATTTCGCTTTTTTTTGGCCCAATTTGTACCTTAGTAACACCTACAAAGGCACTATACTCCGATTGGAGTTTTAGAATATAGAGTTGTGCATAGGGGCGGATCCAGGGGGCTTGATCTCGTTTGGGCGGACTTGAAGTCATTGAAGCTTGATTTTACCACAATAAACACTAAAAAGCATACCACTCAGATGATTTTTTTGGGGGGGGGGGCTTCAGCCCCATAGCCCCCCTCTGGATCCGCTAGTGGTTGTGCACTATAATTAAAGTACTTGGATTGTTTTCACAGCAACTAACCACATGTAAAAGTTCACGAAAGCCCACATATTTTGTTGAAGTTTTTGAACCCTGTAACGTTGACTAAAACGTACTTCTGCAAGTGTACAATTTGATACTTTTCAGAAGTTGAACCTCATCGGCCACTGCGCGTTAATGCAGATTTATATTTGTTCGACGTCTCGTGTCGTGATGCTCTCTGACGTGATGCTTAGTATTTACATTTAGCTGTCGTGCTCTCATGTCTTCTGATGCTCGCAGGTTTAGAAGAGAATAAGTTAGATCACAATATTTTTCTAGAAATTATCTGATTCAAATTATGAAGAGAAGATTCAAATTTCACTTTTTGGAAAATAACTAAATACTTAAAATTTATTTACATTTGTGACGTTGTGGCCTAAAAATAAATCATTTACCTCTGAAAACCTCACAACCATAGCCATACTACTTAAATACAGAGAACGTCAGTTCTCCAGAAGAACGTAACGCAAATTGAGAGAAACTTAAAACCTAAATGCATGGTTGCGTCAATCAAGTGACGTCTAACTATTGCTTACAGCTTTAGAAACTCGGTTTCGCCAGCTTAACAACAATTCCACTAGTGCAGGCAGGCGCCCACACCTCACACACTATAACTTTAGTATTATCTCTATGTTCACAATACTAGCGCATACGTATTTGTCGTATTTGTCATATGCAAGATGTCACACTTTCTTCGCCCCATAGCGGGATCGCTTCTGATGCGACACGGTAGAACTACTACAAACAGGATAATACAAAATGCATGAAACCAAAACCGTTCTGACTCGTCACGTCCTGACACGTCAGACAAATACAAATCCGCCTTTAGAGTATAGATTGAGACCGGTAGTTAGCGGTTTACACGTATTGTCCTTGACCGAAATGAACATTAAAGAATCCACATACTTTGCACAATACTTTTGAGTGAAAGGCAAAAGTTAATGTGACGAAGTTCTCTCAATAGACATTATTCCATCGGTTGGTGGCGCTAATGAGCCAAGCGTTCGATTCTGGGAAATTTAAACGATATGAGTCGGAAAAATATTATTTATTATTATGGTAAATGGACATGAAAGGAACTAAAAATAAAGAAAGTCAACAGAAAAAACACTGACTTGTGAGATAGTGATAGTTTTATAAAGATACGAAATAAATGAGATGCATTTAAATTTTTATAATTGATCAGGTAAGATAAACACGTAATTTTCGTCTGTTCTGCATGGTTATTAATAAATATCTTATCATAATGTTGTAACCTAACTACAAAATGACCCTTATAAAAAAATATCTACTATCTCGCATCAAGTTTAGCTTTTCTCATGTTGACATCCTTTAGTGAGGAGAGAGTCGAAAGGCATTCCCAACTCTTTCTTCGCAATCTTTTTTTGTTGTTAGCTGTGCAGCACAGATAATATTTTTCATTCGACCCCAAACAAAAAAAGTGTAACGGATTGATCTCGGGAGAATGATCTCCAAAATGATTGTCTAAAAACTTATTCGCAGGTCCAAAATTACAGTTGATTCCAGGTCATATCTGATAAATGTAAATAATTATTTAAAATTTCAAGATATCTCTGACCTAAAAATATGCGAAATATATTTTTTATATCACCCTCCAGTCTCCAATAAACTTACCATTCAAATTTGCAACATCCAAATGCACCACAAGCACGCTGTCACTGCAGTAAAAAACATTGAAACTCCAATAACCTTTATTGTTTTTCTCAAAATATTTGTCGACTTTGTGTAAAAAATGGTTGTCTTCTTAATTTTTTGATAATATGTATTCGCAAAAATCATTTCTTCTTTGAGCGTTACTGCTCTTAAATTCTGAACTAATGAGAATGAATACGGATGGTAGGTACCTACTTATATTTTTCTAGAATCCTCTGAATATATATATATATATATATATATATATATATATATACACACAGGGTTATTCACTTATTACGGAACGGAATATTCTGACTAAGATACTCATTTTCGCCGATCTTTTTTTAGGTTGATATATATATATATATATATATATATATATATATATATTTGTTACGAGAATTCATCCGACAGCTGGTGCAATCGGCCATCAACCAATTCGTGGAAGGGACGTTATTCCGACACTTCGGGGAATGCGAAATGTTTTGTCTCTCAACAGGCCGACCGCTGCCGTTACTGGGAATTCCCTTAAATCTTCCAGAAAATGAAAGAGGTTCCCGATGGTTCGTATACTTACCAGACAATTCGAAGAGAAATATATAAATGTGAACAGCTGGCGATAGGAGGCATTCAGTTTTCGTCGGTCGTATTGTATAGTTAAGATAAAATGTAAATAGTTTCTTGTGAATATAAATTGTGTTAAAGTGGAAATAAATTAGAGTGAGTTGGACTGTGTTTTTAAATAAATCCAAGAAGAACTGAACTGAACCCGATTTTTAAAATAAAAACATTACAGTGGTGTCAGGTGTGAAGTGTATTTGTGGAAATTACTTATTTGTTTGAGATTTTTGGTACTGGGGACATTAGCATGCTATTAAAACAAATGGAAAAAAATTCTAAAAACTTGAAAGAGGCCTTAGAAGATAATATACAAACATTACAAGAAATTTCTTAAACCCTATAAGATAAATTGCTGGAAAATTCTATAAACTTAAAAGAGGCGTTAGAAGATAAATTAGCAGAAAATTCTAAAACCCTGGAAGATAAATTACTGGAAAATTCTAAATCTCTAGAAGAAAATTTGAAAAGCATGGTACAGAAAAACTCAGAAATGATGGAAGAGAAAATATTCGAGAATGAGGCTCGGATGGAAGAGCTAAAACAAACAATGGTCGAAGAGCTGATACAGACGTTAGACAAAAATGAAACGCGGATAGAGGTGCTAAAGCATATAATGGAGGGTGAGATCAGCAAAATAAAAGAACAGGTAGTCACAATGCAAAAGGGAGAAACACATTCAAAAACCGAAAGCAGAAACAGTATAGAGATAGTGGATTCAAAAATTGGCCTCGAGGGGACAAGACACAAAATGAACCCTCCCCAATTTGATGGAAAATCATCATGGACTAATTATCGCCGCCAATTCGAGGCTGCAGCTAAGCTAAACGGATGTTCGGCAGAGGAGAAGGCAATCGCATTAACCCTAGCCTTAAGAGGGGATGCTACAGATATCTTACAAACAGTGAATACCTCGGAGCAAGAAGACTACGATCAACTGGTCAAACATTTAGAACTGAGGTATGGTCAGACATATTTGGAGCACGTCTACCACTATCAATTGAAAAATCGCCACCAGAGATCAAATGAATCCCTACAAGAGTTTGAAGCTAATATTGCCCGTCTGGTTCGCCTTGCATATCCAGCCACACCGGAAAATATAATAGAAAGGTTAGTAGTGCAAGCATTTTTGGATGGACTTCGGGACCACGAAGTCAGACAAGCATTGACCCTAGCTCGACCGACTAAATTAGTGGATGCACTGGCTCGAGCTCTAGAATTCGAGGCTGCGAAAAATACCTGCAGAGGTCATGCCAGAGTCCGAATCGTTGACGAAGAATCCGAAGAGGGCGGAAACGATGAAACCTCCGTCAGAAAGTTAATAGAAGAAGTCTTTACCGAAAAAAGACTAGTGAGATGTCGGAAGTGTAGTAAGGTAGGGCATGTCCAGAGTCGTTGCAAGGAGAGCAACGGAGTACAGACTTCCTCGTCGGGGAAACTAAAGAAGGTCAATATAAAGGGACCATCGTCGACCTGTAACCAACAAGTCCCAACTACCAACGCATATGTCGCTTCGCTACGCAACCACGTTAACAGTGTCTTCGTAGATGGCCTTATTAATAGGAAGCAATTTGCAATGCTGCTGGATACTGGTGCGACGAAAACAGTAATAAGGCCCAACATTGTTTTAGAGACAATGATAAAAAATGGCAAGCGAAAAGCGACATGAGAAGCAGCGAAAGTCCATGGTGAAATAGAGGTTGAAATGACCTTGGGAAACACAACCTTCCTACATCGGGCATTAGTGGCAGACATCGAAGACGAAGTAATCATTGGAATGGATGTCATGACCTCCAAGGGATTCCAGTTAAACTTCAAAGATGGAATTCTGCGAGTGAATGAAGAAGAAGTGGTGCTTCATGGAAAAGATGACATAACGCTTCCAGCCATCTTAGCAGAGGATGTCAATGTTCCGGAAAGAGCTGAAATCATTAGAAATACTTGCTTGGATGAAAAAGCTCAAGCTGGAAGAGTAATGATGTTTGATCCCGAACTTAACGACGGAAATGTATGCAGAGGAGTCGCACTGGGGAAGACTCTGTTTCGTGCCAGGGAGATTGTTCTAGTAAGAATAATGAACCTGAATCATTACTCAGTTGTGCTAAAGAAAGGAACAACTTTGGGTCATTGTTCAACAGTTTCCTCTGTAGCCAGAAGCACACAGCATGCAAAAATGCCACCAGGTAAACTATCTGAGGAACTGGAAAGACTCATCACCGATTCATCTAAGAATTTGAAACCAAACCAGAAAGCAAAATTGAGGGACATCGTTAGAAACTACCAGGATATCTTCGATGTAGGGAATGGCAAAAGAGGACGAACTGACCTGGTGAAACATAAAATTAATACTGGGGACGCTCAGCCTATTCAGTCGGCGAAGAGACTACCCCTAGCCAAAAGAGAAGAAGCCAATAGAATAGTCCACGAAATGGAGGAAGTAGGTGTTATTGAACCATCCAATAGACCTTGGGCTTCTCCAGTTGTCTTGGTTAAAAAGAAAGACGGTTCCACTCTAAATCACGCAACGAAGAAAGATAGCTATCCCCTACCAAGAATAGATGACACCCTAGATACGTTGGCTGGATCGAAGATGTTTTCCACCCTGGACTTGAAGAGCGGGTATTCGGAGGTGGAACTAGCTAAGGAAGACCGGGAAAAGACTGCTTTTACCATCGGCTCAGGACTTTACCAATTCAGGGTAATGCCGTTTGGGTTGTGTAATGCTCCAACAACTGTTGAAAAATTGATGGAAACAGTGTTAAAAAGGCTTTTATGGAAAACATGCCTGGTGTATCTTGATGACATTATCGTGGTTGGAAGGTCATTTGAAGACCACGTCAAGAACCTGGAGGAGGTGTTTCGGCGACTAAAGTTAAGCCCAAAGAAGTGTCAGCTGTTCCAAGAAGAGGTGCAATATCTTGGACTTGTGGTTTCCGCAACGGGAGT
Source organism: Octodonta nipae (assembly GCA_034190945.1). Classification (NCBI taxonomy): domain Eukaryota; kingdom Metazoa; phylum Arthropoda; class Insecta; order Coleoptera; family Chrysomelidae; genus Octodonta; species Octodonta nipae. The sequence goes on from CM067219.1 coordinate 58,596,981, forward strand.
AGCTGTTGATAAACAGAACATCAAAGCTGCCCAGGAATGGCCGATACCTAAATATATCCACCAGTTAAGAAGTTTCCTGGGCTTATGCACGTACTATCGTCGGTACGAAGCCGGATTTGCCAACATCGCCAAGCCACTTACTAGACTCACAGAGGGGAAGGTGCAGTACCAGTGGGACGAGGAATCTCAGCGATCGTTGGAGACATTGAAAAGAGCTTTGACGAGTGCTAACATTTTAAGTTATCCTTTGCCTGATGGTAACTTCGTTTTGGATACCGACGCAAGCAATGTCGCAATTGGTACGGTGCTTTCGCAGATTCAAGACGGTCAGGAGTAAGTCATCGGTTATTTTGGCAAGACCTTGAGCAAGCCTGAACGGAATTACTGCGTTACTCCCAGGGAACTCTTGGCTGTGGTAAAGGGGGTAGAACATTTCTATAAGTACCTCAATGGTAAAAGATTCCCCCTGAGGACTGATCATGCAGCACTGAAGTGGCTCGTGCAGTTTAAAAACCCCGAAGGACAAGTGGCCAGGTGGATTGAGCGGTTGCAAGAATTCGACTTCGAGACTCAACATCGCGCAGGAACAAGCCATAAGAATGCTGATGCCCTATCGAGGAAACAATGCCCTGATGACTGCAAACATTGTCAGCGAGCTGAAGAAAAAAGGGCTGTTCTCTGTAGAACTACCGCCTTCGATGACCATTGGCAACCTGAGGAGATCCAGAAAGACCAAAAATTAGATCCAGAACTAAAAGAAGTTATCCGGTGGAAGGAAGAAGACCGCAAACCTACGTGGCAAGAGATTTCCTGATATTCACCAACCATAAAGTCGTATTGGGCTCAGTGGAACTCCCTCATCCTGGAAAATGGAATTCTCAAGCGCGCCCTGGAAACAAGAGACCACAGGTTTCGCGAGAACTACATGATGGTACAACTGGAGGACATCTGGGAGTAACGAAAACCCTGGGGAAGTTGAGAGAACGCTTCTATTGGGTAAACTGTCAAGTAGACGTTAAGGAATGGTGCCGGAAATGTACGGTTTGTACAGCAAGTAATGGGCCTCAGAAGCGACCAAAAGCTCCCATGAAGCAATATAACGTGGGCAGTCCATTCGAAAGAATAGCCATTGATGTTGCCGGTCCATTTCCTGAATCCGACTCTGGAAATAAATACATTGTGGTGGTGATGGACTATTTTAGTAAATGGGCAGAAGCGTATTCTTAGCCGAATCAAGAAGCCTTGACCGTTGCTGATGTCCTTGTCAAGGAATGGATCAGTCGTTTTGGTGTTCCCTTGGAGTTGCACTCAGACCAAGGTAGAAATTTGGAGTCTACCCTTTTCCAAGACGTCTGCAAGCTCTTGAAAATCAATAAAACAAGGACGATAGCATTACACCCGCAATCCGATGGAATGGTAGAACGGATGAATAGAACATTAACCGCCATTTATCAAAGGTAGTCTCTGACCACCAAAGAGAGTGGGACCAGTTCTGCACTTGTTTCTAATGGCATATCGCTCGTCTGTGCACGAGTCCACGGGTGAGACCCCGGCCAGTATTATCATGGGACGAGAATTAAGGCTACCATGCGATTTGAAGTTTGGATGTCCTCCAGGAGAAGAGACCGCAGGTGAAGACTATGTCAGCCAGCTGCGTCAAAAGATGAACGACATCCATGAACGACTCCGGTTAAACATCGAGAATGCCAGCGCCCGAATGAAGGAAGCCTACGACATCAAAGCCGAGGGCGGATAATTCCAATCTTGTTTGGTTGTATACAGAGATCTTGGGAGGGGCCGTACCAAATTGTGAAGAAGATCTACGATGTTGTCTACAGAATAAAGAAGCTAACTCGAGGAAAACCAAAGGTGGTACATTTCAACAGGTTAGCACCTTATGCCGGAAGTCATGACAGCGAAGTTGACCAAGCCCAAGTCCGCAACATCCAACCACCCGATGACGAAATGACCTTCGAGCAGTTTATGGCACTGTACTCTGATGGGCAGGAAGCGCAGCACGACGTAACCAGAGTGGAACCCCGAGACCTGTTTGAGGTGCCCATACAATATACCCTGGCTCATTGTGTGGCTCGAGATCTCCGAGATGTCCAGAGGAGTAGTCAAGGTGTTTGCCAAAAAGTACGGCCAGTTCCAGAAGCTACGGAGCAAGATCCAGTCGTAGGGAAGGTCCTTCATCTCGAAGATAAACAAACATTGGGTACCAGAGACATCTTTTATTTGATAACGAAAACATTCTCGCAGGACAAGCCAACATACAGCGATCTTTGGAAGACTCTGGTGAAATTGAGGAATGTGATGATGGAGAAGAATCTGATGAAATTGGCGGTCCCAAAGTTAGCCTGCGGGTTGGATGGACTGAATTGGAGGGTGGTGAGAAGTATGATGGAAACAATCTTTCGATTCAGTGGCATCGACATCCTGGTATGCTGTCTCAATATTCGAAGACCGTTGACTGTTACTTCCACCAAACTTCTCGATGTCGAAATGGAGAGTCCTGCAAATATCGTCACACCAGGAAGGATTCTAGGACATTCCGCGACGAAATGTTCTTAAGGAGGGGGCAATGTTACGATAATTCATCCGACAGCTGGTGCAATCGGCCATCAACCAATTCGTAGAAGGGACGTTATTTCGACACTTCTGGGAATGCGAAATGTTTGTCTCTCAACAGGCCGACCGCTGCCGTTACTGGGAATTCCCTTAAAGGTTCCAGAACATGAAAGAGTTTCCCAGTGGTTCGTGGACTTACCAGGCAATTCGAAGAGAAATATATAAATATGAACAGCTGGCGATAGGAGGCATTCCGTTTTCGACGGTCGTATTGTATAGTTAAGATAAAATGTAAATAGTAGTTTCTGTGAACATAAATTGTGTTAAAGTAGTGGGAATAAATTAGAGTGAGTTGGACTGTGTTTTTAAATAAATTCAAGAACTAAACAGAACCCGTGTGTGAAAATAAAAACATTGCTATATATATATATATATATGTTTTTAAATTTCGCGGGCACTAAATGTGTTAGGTAGTAGTTAGATCGATGGTAAAATGACGACGTTTCGGCAGAGTCACATCTGCCCCCTTCAGGTCGGTTCTCATAATTCTCGTAGCCTTCTGCTTCTAGTTACTCGAATACTGTATTCTTCGGCGTTTCTGATGGCGAGTTGTGAATGTCTCGGAATAATAAGGATCTTCTTGTTATAACGCGCAACATTGAATCAAAACTGGTGCACCGGCGCCGACGACTTCGGCATAATTTCCTTTCCTTAATAACCGATGAATACGGCCTACCAGAAACTGTAAACCTTTCCACCTTTTCCACGGCCAGACATATTGCTTGGTTAAGAATTAAACACCAAAAAACTAGTCAATGCGATAGTGAAGACAACTCACTGCTTTGAGTGTGCGATTCGATATGAAAATTTTCTTATTTCACAAGTTGTGCACTTTCAAGTAAGGCGATGGACCAGACATAGATCTCGCTTAATAGAGCTATAAGCTTTTAAGTAGGAAATACATAGTTTGTTGTGCTTAACCAATTTTATTCAAAACACTGGTATGTTAGTCGAAATAAACTTCTTTGTCTTAATAGATTCATTTTAAGATGCTACTGGCAATACTGTTCTACATTTTTTCGTTAAAGGTTTTATTTTTTTAAGAATAATATTTTTTTTGGGCTTAACATGTCTTGGCTTTAGTTATTCTAACCCAATTAGGGACTTAACATAAGTCCTGTAAAACATTTTTTCCTAAAAAGCAAACTATGATAAGTTTATTTATAAAAAAATCTTTCACAATTTATTAGGTAACCAAATAACTTTGTTTTCTCTTCAATAAATATCTTTGAAACCGTTTTTCTCAAAACTTTGTTTTGTGGCTTAACATAGTTTGCTTATAAGGTACACATGTACAACTGCACGCTTTATATCATAAAGCTTGATCGCTAAATTTGGAGCCCGTAGACGTACCGGTCGCATGCGATTCACGCCTTGTCTGAGTATGTACCACAATTAACACTAACTAATGAACTACATTATTCACAACAATAAATAAATCAGAAATTTACTAATTACATTTAATATTTCATTAAAATTTCAAAATTGTAACAGTTGTATAACAAAACATTTTAATGTATAGTTGTCACCATTTTATTTGAAATATTTATATTTTACAAATTCAATACAATATAACATTGAACAAAATAGTCAGGTATATTACATATAATTGTAGAAAATACTTGGTTCATATTACTTTAAATTACAGTAATAATAAATTACTACATTACATTAAAGAAGTTATATATACGGATCAAGAATTTTAATAAAAAGGTTTATTGACGTCAAAGAGAGAAAACAATTCGATAAACATTTTTTAATAATTTATGATTAAGGTAACATATATTTTAAATTTACCAAGTTCTACAAACATATATAAGATTATTACACAAACAGTTAGTTATTTTGTGATAAAACAATAAGTGCTGTAGGCATAAAACAACAATAATTCAAATTATCAAGGAGCGAAATATAAGAAATATTATTATCAAGTATTCAACAATTTGAGAATGAAATAACTAATACAGCCACTGCATATTACAGAATCGAAATATATGAACGGCCAAGTTTATATAAACTATCGCTGTATTGAGATACTTCACAAGGTGTTTATTAGAAGCGCCACCAATAAATTGTGATGATAAAGTTCTTCATCTTGAAATTACAAATCTTACTGTTTATGGAATTTTTTATGATGCCATATGTACAAAAATAAACAGTAAATACTTCATAGTTACATTTATTCATTGTACTTCCAATGATAAATATACACGAGTTCTGGATACGCTAAAAAATGCAAAACCGTTCTGGACAAGCATTGTATTTATGCTTAAAAATATTCCTGGAGAGAACTCAAGGCCTAGAAGGTCTCGGATTGACCTTCCGGTACTCGCGAAACCACAAAGGGGTCAAAAACTGCAAAAAAGGACGAGACAACAAAAAAATACTGTTTTCGGGACTTGGAACGTTTAAAGTCGATCAGCCAAGGTATAGGAAGTAGTGCACGAATTAGCAATATGCAACATAAACGTAGTGATGATTACGGAAACAAAGCTCAAAGGACTTGATTTAGGAAGCCTAGACAATTATGACAATTATTACAGAAAGGTGTCAAAAGCACAGTGGAGAATTCCTGAAAGAGCCTCAAGGTATGTGAGTTCGGCAGTAAATCGAAAAAACTTACATACTTAAGCTTTGGATTTAAAATGATGATAACTGTAATCCAATAGACCAGGAAATACACTGTATTCAGAGCCATAGAGAAGTTCCCTTATAAAGTTCATACGAATCGTGTCTCTGGATCCGTCCCTGCAAAACAATGTCGTGCAACGCAAGGCATCTCTATAATAATTCACAGAAAACTCAGAGAATTCATTAGAGTATGGGAATCAAGTAACGACAGAATCATACAATCTATGTATACCTTGTCAGAGAGTCCAAATCAAAGACATTTGGTACCTGTAAAAAACATAAATGAACGACATACATGTAAATAATAAAAAGCCACTTATGGGAAGAAAAACATGAAACGTCTTAGAAACAATGGAAGAAGAGATATAATATCCATAAAAAGCAAGAGAAAATTATTTTAAGACGCTGTTGACAGAAAACGCACGAGAATTTTAATAACAGGAGCACTATATAATCAACATCATAGGCTACCAATTCGAAATTCGAGAAATCAAAAAGTTATATACAAAGCTCAAAAAAATCAGAGATCTAAGAGATATCCCTGAAATATCTAAACGCTGGAACTCATAAGCTATATGGTCCACCTTTAAGCTTTATTCCAGAAATCTATTAACTATCATCACATCCCAGACGAGTGGAAAATATTCTATCTTTCGACAAACACAAGAGCTAAAGAGGAATAACATTTACCAATTCATGTAGTAGAGTGTAGCGTAAATCCCTAGAAAAAGAATGGAGCAGGAATTTGAACATAGGGAAGCGGAAGAACAAACAGATTCTCGAGCTGATAGACCAACCATAGACATTTTTTCCTGACACAAGTTATTGATAATGTACTGCTAGAAAAGAAACTAAGAAATGGACTTAATGTTCGCCGAGCTCAAGAAAGTGACGGTGAGCTCCTAAACAAGCCTCTTGAAAGAACAAACGGAAATATTGAATTCATTAAAGCCTGTCACAAACATTTAGGTAGGAAAAAAGATAACGTCTGTATTTATCGCCACAAAAGGGCTAATGTATAGACTCTTTTTAAAATAAATCTGGAAGAAGTTCTATAAAGCGGGAAAGATAAATGTACGCACATGGGCGTTTGGCTTGCAGATTACACACTCACTTACCAGAACCACAGCGACATAAAATACAAGACGCGGAAGCTAAATGAAGAATAAGATAAGTGGGGCTTTGAAATTAACATAGACAAGAGGGAATATATCCAACATCCATCAAAAATTAGATGGAAAACACATAAAACACGGGACAGAACAGTGATATTATAATAAGTGCCCAATTTGTTAAGAAGGATCGCATATTCAATACTACAATTATAAGTATTATACCATATAGTCAATTATAAGTATTATACCATATAGTATAAAAGTTTGGTCAGTGAAAAAATGTTAACAGCTACAGAAATGGACTACCGGAGAAGAGCTACCGAAGATCGCGGATAATAAAAAACGAAAGAGCAAGAGATATTGTGGGAGTAATAAATATAATAACACAGTAAAATCTGACATTAAGCTGTCATTACAAACAAACAACTGATTTAGTAGGGACATGTGCAACAAATGCCAGAAGAACGAATATCAGAAAAGCATTAAACTGTCAAACTCAGGGATAGTAAAAAAGAAGCAGACCACGAAAAGATATAATTCGCGATATGAGATCGAGGACGATTTATGGAACTATCGTCAGAGAGTGTTTGTAGGGTTCATAACAAATCTGAAAATATCAAACCACATATCTCTGTGGTTAAATAGTATCAGATGTAATTTTTGTACAGTCTATTAGTAAAACGTTGTCTTTATACAAATATATATTATGGTGAACACTTGATACAAATAAGGCCGATATGTCTATTATATGTACATTATTCCATCTAACTGGTAATGAGCAAACATTTTAAATTCAACATTTTATAACAAAACAATAAAATTTACAAACATTTGTACTTTAAATACCTTACATAAAGTTAGATTAATATTATTATTATAAATTCATCTTTGGTCGCTGATTTTAGTTACCTTGTACACTTAAAAATCTACTATAAAATTTATAGTAATTTCTATATGTCTAGGCCACAAAATATTTGAACACGTTATAGATTTGGATGTATCTAAATCTAAATTATACAAGTTTAATCCTTAACGCAAATTGTTTTTAATAAACTACGTTCTCGTTTATATAATAAATAGTACTTGAGCAGATGTTACAAATTATTTAGATAAATATTCTACCTTTGATAGTTAAAGTACAGATCTATATTCCAAATTAAACTAAATATTTAAAATCCAATTTATTGCATTGATTTGCCCTAAATTAGTATAGTATACAAATACCCAAGACTATTGCAAATTATTACTGAAATAAAAAATTGTTCATTTTTGTTTAGTTACTAAAAAATCGTTATGTCCTTTGTTTCTTAATAAAAAGTGGCAAAATGAATTATTCTCTTGTATGTAATTAGAGTTTTAGCTTTATTATTTAAATAAAACTCCTAACCGCTGCCTTTTTAAGCACAGGGCAAAATTCACTAAAACAAAGACCATAATTTTACTGTAATGCCTCATTCTCAGGATGACAGTATATGAAGAGTTGTAATTGGTTTTGGTAGCAGAATAGTGAATATTTCTTAAATATCCACAACGTAATCGTAAACAAATCTACTGGTAGATCTACTGTTGATAACGCAACGCAACAAAAATGCAAATTAACAAAATCTTCGCATGCTCGTATATCAACAAACGGAATCCACACACTTACTCCCCTGCAAATGTTTTAATAGTCCATTTTTGCCTGAAAATGAACTGGCACTATAGTAGTAATTGCCAAATGTATACACAGCATTAAAATCAACCAATTCTATTGGATTGGTAATGTTATAAGGAAATCTCATTCCTTCTTATTCTTACTACTGTAGATTTATCAATTCTAATGTATATATGTATACTTCCTTAAAGCAAAGATCAACAAGAAATCTATTTAAAAACTAGTATGAAATTAGATTTGAAGTAAGAGATTTCTGTTGAAGCAAATTCACTCTTGAAATTTGTAAAACAAAACCTTCTGTTCTCAAATATATATCTGCCCAGATAACAAAATGTTTGCTACATTTTAATTATTGATTCTATAGTAGGTATTAAGACTGAAATGCTGGTATAAACTTTCGAGTGCAAGACAATATTGTTTCTTGGCGACACTTCTCATCGGAAACGGCACTCAACTCAAAGGTTTGTTCTGCTAACTTACGCATTTGCTCCTTGCATTTATTTAACAACGGAAGTTTCCTTAACACATTTTGCCCTGGTAAATTGGCCTTCAAGTAGTGTTTTGCATGACTAGTTAAACATAAAAAATATATTGGTGAGATTGAGGTTACTTAGAGGAAAACCAGGTGTCTCACCCAGTCGGTAGCCTAGCCTTGGGTCTCAGCTTCATTTTGAAAAAGAACCCTCTACAATCACTAGGAGTAATTAACTGTCGTCGTATATTAGAGCCGGGCACTAAACTATTTTGTCAGCTGTTAGTTTAAAGACGGGTAAGCAAAATAAGTTATACTTAATTACTAATTATAATAAAATAGATAATAATATCTTTTCGAGATTTCACAAACCATTGAAACGCGACCCCAAATTAGGTGAAGTGATTTGTACACCCGTTTTTATTGATTTTACTCTACAAATTCTCCAAAGAATTAGTAAGTTAAGTAAAACCTATCAAAGCTATTATCATACTGCTATAAAGTTAATGCTCTACTCTACCCTGCTGCACCCAAGAAAAATCGGATGTTTATGCAATGCAAAAACCGACTCCACAAACACATTGGACGAGAGAAAACAATTTTGCAGGAATTCTGGTCAAAAAAACGAGTACTGGAAAGAAGGCGAGGCCTTCGAATGTATTCCAGAAGAAAGATAGTTGAAATAGAGTTGGTTTATAAGTTGAAGTGACATTAACTTATTTGTAGTATTTATAGTTCTGTGATTCTGTGAATTGTTATTTTTTATTTTTTGACTTCCGATACGTTATAAATAATGAAGTATTTATTTTAGAGTTACATAATATTCAGGGACCCAAGAAATTTTGTAATATCTGGATAGTTAGGACTTAGGATACGCAGAATTTAAAATTTCCATTTTATTAGGACTACAACGAAACTTACAGAAGTTGCATTGGAGCAACTAATAAACTTGATGAAAATTTAAAAAAATACTGGAAAACGGGAAAAGAAATAGATACAGATAAGGAAAAAAACATTCTAATGAAATTAGTTCAAATTTTTGTAGTAAAACAACAGAACTCAAAATTACATGGAAACTGAAACTATAAGAGCAATTTCAGCACCTAATGCAGTTGGCATATTAAGTCAATATTCAACCCAAAAATACAGATTGTAGAATCTGACATAAATGAGATAAACGATGAAATAAAAATACTATAAAGTTCAGTGGATATTTTCGAAAATGAAATAGACGTTACCAATTCTATTAGACAAAGTACAAGATGAAATCAGTATAATACAAAATATATTAAAAAACGATATTCAATGTGAACAAATGGAAATTAAAAAAATGTAACAAAACCCATAAAGGAAAATATCGGCGCTGGTACCACTTATGATGTCAATTCATCTTGATATATGTACAAACAACAATTTCAAGCAGTGGCCGCGGCTAATGGATTTAAAAGTTTCAGCATAACAACTTCTCCAGAGCTTCGAGTAGACAAACAAGGCAACTTCGGGAGCTAATTTCAGTGCTAGTTAAAAGACATGACAACCAATCTCAGACTCAGGTATACCAAGTGCGATTGAGTGAAAAAAAAACTCTTTAGGAAGTTTACAAAAATTTTAGGTAGATATTACACTTTTTAATACATCTGCCTTATACGAAGTTTTTTAAATAGTATCCGAGATGTCAAAGTTCAAAGAAATGTGAAAGTGAGTGTCATAAAGAATGTAATGCAGCACTGCGCCTTACTTTGAAAGTACTCGCAATCAGGCACATGTCCTAACTAAAGGTATGAGCAGCTTCCATCAGCCAGGAAAAACTAGAGTAGTGTCTGTTCTCAGGCAGTGCTCTCCGGAATAAACAAAATAATTGAGTTGTATGTATGTTATCGTGGCGGAGGTAACGGGCACGTAGAGTGAGGCTACCTGATGAGTCACGAACCAGGGGTGTCCAATGCAAATATACCGCCACCAGGGACAGGCAGTCAGCCAGGATAAATGGGAGAATCCTGACTAATCCTCTACAAGCTATCAAAGCAGTCCATTCCAGGATAACAACAAGCCAGTCATGAAGGGTACCATCAAAGGCTGAACAATAGCAATTGAAACCAGCGCGAATGTGTCCATTGCCAGGTCCAAAGTCTGTAATTCAGCCAATTAACAGCTAATCGAGCTAAGAACAGTCATGTCCAGGTCAATACAGGGCCAGACAGATGTTGAGCTACAGAAAGTGGACAACAGAACAATCATCAGGAAGAAAGTCCAAATGAACAAATTATTTATGGCGCGATAGAATAAAATCCTGGGAAATGGGTTGTACTTGTCGAGCCCTGACAGTTAGTTTATGATTCCTGACTAGAACAGGCTATAGTTAGAATATGCGGATTGCCACTGGTAAAGAAATAGCTACTTAGTTTCGAACAAGTAGAGACCTTGATTAATTGTGGACAATCTTACAAGGCAACAGTGAAGGTGACAGGTCCCAGTAAAGAATTTATTATTTACCGACTATTGGAAATACGGATTTATTGTACATGCCACCCTGTTCATCTATTAGCTGTTTGACAACACTGGCACGATCCTGTTATTTTGGCATCTGACCTAACGAAACAACTTTATTTGTATCTACATTTAACTTTATTGCTAAGACAAAAGAGCTCTTTTTCACTAATATATGCATACAGACAAAACCAACGAATTGCGAACATGTGGGTGTGTGTGAGAGAGTAATTGCAGGAGAGAGACACAGAGAGAGAGAGAGAAGCGAATTTATATATCCATATAGAAGCCGTATTCTCAGGCGATTGTCAATGGTAACATGTAAAATTCTATAATTGTAAATTCACAGGCAAATTATTATCAAATCTTTGTTTTTCTGAATATCGGTGATAAAAAAATATGTATAACAGACTAATAACTTTTTAGAAAGTGCATGTTTTATCTTTGCTAAAATACTAAATATCCAGTCACTGTAAACTATATTCGAGACTATCTAATTCGCTATGAACTCAAGGAGGTGGAAATATCTCAACTGATAAAAATCTTACGTATTAATTTATTGTATCTTATTGTGTCATTGTTTGACCAAAAGATTTTCTAAACTGCGTGATTTGTCTTTTGTATACCTAAATATTTCGCGTATTTTACTATAACAACGAAATATGCTGCTTGATTTAGGTGTAATCCTGTATACTGTAAATTCGCCTCACTCTCTTATACAATCCTATTTCGTTGGTTTGGTCTATGTAATATAATACGCCACTCAAAAATAGAATGAAATTGTTAACAAATTTCCAGATCTGCAGAAAAATTTAAAGTTCTAGTGTTTAGTAATTGGGTTAACTCTAAATAAACACTGTCAACAAGATCTTGTCTAAATTTGTTACATACTTACGATTGCCCGGGAGACATTTCAAAATACCGATTATAGTCTCGTCATTCTTTAATGGATATACTACACAGTATCTGTGTACTAATGAATTCATGAATTATAAAAATGAACAATTTTATATAATTTTTCGGAAACAGATTAACCTAGAACACAATGATTTGTGTTAAGGAAAAACTAAGAAAATATTCATCATCTTTATGGGATATGTACAATAACCAAAATAATTATTTTTGTATTAAGTTTTTGTTTAATCACTCCTTGAATGTCTGTGGGATGTCCGAGTTTCTGGTTTACTATTACTATCATCTGTGTGCATTGAAGATTCATGTTCTTTAACGGTGAACGTTACGTAGTACCTTTTGTTCTGATCAAGACGGTCTGTCGGCAGTGAGATGACTTGTTTGTCAGTTCCATGGCTCAATTCCAACGTAACAGCCTTTTTTGAATTGATTGTAGGAAGAAAACCTAATCCAGGTTTGCATTCAACTGAATTGAAACCAATTTTTGGAATAGAGTGATGATCCACCTTTGGTACTAAAAATAAGTAAATGTCCTTCAATAAATGTACCTGAAACTGGTTAGGTAATTATTTGATTATTAATATAATTATTTTTTTTATATAATCGAAATTTATCGAAATATGGTGGGTAAGTCGTTTACTAATCATTGAATTTTGCATATTATAGAAATAGAAATAGAAACACAGTCATGAATTGCAAAACCCCATATATTACCTACACAAAGGTATGCACATACCTCAGCAGCAACATGGACAACATATTGTTACTATTAATTCCCTAATTTTTTTTTTAAATTATAAAGATTAAATACAGGTAGGCAGGCAATTTGTTCATGACGTTAATGTTTGAATGATTCCAAACAATTGTTGTTTTGTGTTTTAATGTTTAGTTATAGAGCAGTAGTTCGTTCGTACCTTTATATAATTAAAAGTTACATTATATTAAATTTTCATTAAATTTTGTTAACTCTCTTGAAATAATTATGAATCGAAAACATTGAGGATTAGGTACGTATATTTACAAAGGACCTTGCCCATGACTTCCGAGGTCACATCAATGGTAAAATCAGTTTTGAAGTGAGAATATTTTTTGGTCGTGGTTTCCGGGAAGAGCGGAATAGGACTCCGCACACACCTTTTGGATTTTGATTCCAAGTTAAATTGGCTGCACTATTGGTATGTTATACTTCATCAAGGCCTGATCAAAAGTTAAGATGGTCACAAATGGTCAGTTTTTAAGATAGCAATCACAAAGACTAAAATTAGATGATAAAACACAAAAAACTTACTTTGTTTTTTTTATTATTATTATGATTGACTATCACAAAGTAACGGCTACTACCATGGAATTTACTAAAATTAGACATTTTCCGGTATTCTCATGGATCATAGGAACTTGAAAAGTTAAGTTAAGAAGTTTGTGCCCAAGTCCATAAAATGCTAGAAGCTAGAACATGGTATCATTCGCCATTCAAATTCCAGTTAGTCTTTCCCAAGAAGACAAGACGCTTCTGGAAAACCAATGTGGAGGAAGCCGTGGACTACAGAAAACAGACTCATTTTATCGATACTTGCAAAAAATTGTATTGTATATTTATATTGAATATATCATAAGCTATGTAAAATTTCATATCAAGCTGACATTATTCTTTTCAGAAATAAATTGGGGACATTTGTCCAGTTTATAGTTTCAGTTTTTAAGTAACTCGGTAAGTTGCTAACCAACAGTTGAATAAATTTTATTCCCATTTATTTATTGGGACATCCTATTTGATTTCGAAAATTAAAAAAGATGCATGAAGCACTTTCATTTTATGGAGCACTTCAAATCCTTTTTAATTTATTAACAATCAAATTATATTAGCTTAATAAGTTAATAGTGAAAATGAAAACAATCTATGTACTTAACAAATTACTTTGAGATAGGGTGAGGTAACTTGAGGAGCTCATCTGCAAAACTGAATGTATCCAGTTTTTACAGAGAGTGAAAGTCATTTACAAAAATACGTGACAAAATTAAAACTACAACAAAACCAACATCAACGGGAACTAAGGATGAAACATGATTTAAAATTATTTAAAAATTTAGCTTTTGCTTTTTAAATGAAATCTACCTGTGAAATCGTGTTGGCTACTATGAGTACGATTGTTGAGAAATGAAAATGCTACAAAATAAGCTATATTTTTTTTCTATGTGTGTTACCTGATTCCTTCTACAGTTGTGAATGGATTTGAATAATTATTTTTTTGACTAATAGAATGTACATCCGGTGAGAGAGGAATTGTATTCGTAAATAAAATAAATTTGTGATTGAACACATATAATAATAATGTTACGAGAATTCATCCGATATCTGGTGCAAACGGCATTCTTCCGATACGTCTGTGAATCCAAAATGTTTTATCTCTCAACCCGTGGCTAGCGGCTGCCGTTAATAGGAATTCTTCCCTTGAAACTTCCAGAAAACATGAAAGAAGTTTCCCGATGGTTCGTTGACGTTCCAGATAATTCCGAGAGAAATATATAAATACGGACAGCTGGCTATGGAATGGATTCAGTATTCGACCGCCGTATAGTTTAGATAAAGTGTAAATAGTTCTGTGAAAATAAATTGTGTTAAAGTAAATAAAATAGAGTGAGTTGGACTGTGTTTTTAAATAAATCCAAGAACTGAATCCGAGTGTGAAAATAAAAACATTACAATAGTAATAATAATAATAAGGCCCGTGTGGTGACCGGGTTAGAATAGCACCCTGGTATCCACCGCCTATCGTATGAGGCGACTGAAGGGGCAGCTCTCTGCTGACCTACTACCTAGCTTTCCTTCCTTCCCCACAACCCGCACGGGATGTTCTAGTTTAAATCATTTCATCTGGGAAGTGACAACCCCACGGGTCCGAGTTACCTGCGGATCGCCAGAGCATGTCTGGAGCCGGCGCTGAACATCACAGCATGCAGGACGTCGGTAGCAGGGTGCTTAGGAGGCGGGCCCCTGCCGTCCAAAGACCTACAGCCTAAGAACCAGAAGAACCACAACAACACTCACCAATACAGTCACAGCAACAACGTGAGCATCACCAGCGGTGTCAAACGAGAACTCCACTCGCAAAAAGTGTTGCGCAGGATCAACAGCCAGCGCTCAAGCTGGACTGAAAGAGTTCTGTTGTAAGTACGCAGAGCTTAAAGTTATTGAACAGAGAGTCGCAGATCAATATCGTGTCATCTTGAGAAATGGCCTTATTTCGCCTGAACAACTGGACACAATAAAGAGCGAAGTGGAACGCGAAGTATTTGGTCCAAATACAATTGATCCAGTGCCTGAAACAACTTTGGCACAAAGAGCGGACGAGACTCAAGAACTTCAACAAGAACAACCAACCAACGCTGACCTACTTGAGAAGATCCAAGTAGAAATGGAAGGAGCTCTTATAGAGTATAGTGGAACAGATCCACTGACTAGACCAACTCTTCCCAAATTAAGATCTTCTAAGAAAATAATATGTTAGAGTCGCTACACACAATAATCTACTGTGCTGCAACTTCCATCTGCAGAAAATTTGGGGTCGCAATAAGCCCAAAGCAAGACCCTCCCCAAACACCTCGAATACCACATTGGCAAAAAAGGCTTGAAAGGAAAATCAATTCTCTTCGAAAACACGTTGGAAGACTGACCGAGTACCAACAAGGGGTCAGGAACAGCAGGATAGAAAGATTTGTCAAAACAATAACCGAATACACTCTCACTGGGATGGAGAAAACATCACATCTCAGCAGTGTCTGGACGGTCTACGACAAAAGCTCTCCGTCTACACAAGTCGATTGAGAAGGTACAAAACCCGTAACCAACGGAAACTAGACAACACAATTTTCCGACAATCAGAAAAAAGGTTTTATAGAATAACATCAATAATAATGAAGCCCCTAGTTACCCCAGTAAAACAGACATCGAGGAATTCTGGAAAACAAAGCCTTCCACAACAATTTCCTATAACTCCAAAGCCAGCTGGATTAACGAGGAGGAGGCTGCATATCAGAACTGTGATACCATGCAACACAAACCATTTACAACGTAAGACACATCCAACATAATGAAGCACCTCCATAACTGGAAAGCACCACGACCAAAGTGTGTGCAAAATTACTGGATAAAGAAATTGTATACAACCCACGAACCACTAACAGCCCTTATAAATGCCATAATTACCCACCCACACAAGATGCCTAGTTTCCTTACGCATGGTGCTACATACCTCTTACCAAAGGACAACCTATGTACACAGGACCCAGCAAAGTACAGACCAATCACTTACCTTCCAACCTTATACATCGTGCACTAATCATCGGATTTTCAAACATTGTGAGCTGAATAACATAATACTCAACAACAAAAGGGAACAAAAGAACAACTGATAATTGATTCCGTTGTCTGAAATCAAGTCCACGCCAAACGACGAAATCTCTACATGGCATATGTGGACTACAAAAAGGCCTTTGATTCGGGTCCACATGAATGGTCATTAAGGCACTGAAACATTATACAGGGAATAATTTTATTATTAACTTTTTAGAAAATGCCATGTCCACCTGGCAAATCAAAGTTTCACTGAATGAAGCCAACTGTTCGATACAAACTGACACCGTTCCAATCAGAAGGGGTATATTCCAGGGAGAGTGGCTATGGTTCTGCCTTGCCATGAACCCCATATCAACCAAACTAAAGTCGACTAATTTTGGGTTCAGTCTCAAACACAACAACGTACAAGCATTAAAGATAAACCATTTGCTATGCATGGACGACTTAAAGTTGATGGCAGCTACGAAACAACAGTAGATGGGTTCTCTAGTGAAATACATATGCCATTTGGCCTAGACAAATGCCGAATTATTAATATAGTTAAAGGCAAAATACAACAGGTGCAGTACGAAATGGAAGATGGCACCTCAATTGAATCTATGGGGGAAGGTAATACTTATAAATACCTTGGAATAAAGCAGGCTCAACGTATTGATCACTTGAAAATGTAAAAGAACGTAACAGCAGAGTTTTATAGAAGGGTAAGACAACTGTTGAAAACCAAACTAAACAGTAAAAATCTGTTTCAGGCTATTAACACCTATGCGTGTTCAGTGCTCAGTTACTTTTTCGGCATAATTAATTGGTGCAAGACTGACATTGAACAATTACAAGGAAAAGTTCGAGTTTTACTAACAAAATCTCAAAATCACCATCTAAAGAGCTATGTCGAACGTACAACTTTGCCACGGTATGAAGGAGGAAGAGGATTGACAGATATAAGCAAACTATTAGATCAACAAATTTAGATTTTATGTAGTCATTTCCAAAAACTAGCAGAATTTTCTGATCTACACAGAGTCATATGTCAGGTTGATTATCAAACACTACTGCGACTGACAAAACAACACGTCGAATTACACCACCAGACCACTGATCAGAAACTGCTGAAATGGAAAGAAACGTCCCTTCATTGAAGATATATATATGATGTCAACCAAGATTATGTCGACAGTGCAGCGTTGAACAGCTGGTTGATTTCTCGTCATATGTTTCCTGAAACGGAAGGCAATCTAAGATCAAGTAATTCCAACTACGAACTATCTAAAGTACATCGTTAAAGACCCTTCTATTAACAACGACCAAACATCTGAATGTATCCAGAATATCACAGGAGGTTGTCAAGCATTCGCTGCAACTGAATACAAGGAACGACACGCTGCTGTGGCAAAAACACTGCATCGTATCTAATGATAACAGCTCGTTTACATTATGCCACTGCTGCTCGAGCCGCCGACAGGCTACTGGAATTATTGCCGAAATAGGGTCGAAATCTCGTCTACTTTATGCCGAAATGGACCGGGAGTAGGTAGGTAAGTATGAAGAGCAGTATATAAACACCATACTTCTTCTAATGTTGCGACTGCTAGTCGCACTGCTTTATGATCCCCAAAAGAGCGGTTTTTGAGCGACAATCAAAGGACTGGCCCGTTCATCGATCGTTTATAGTCCAGGTAATTTAAATAAACACTGAAGAAAATTGTTTTCTGGTCTGGCTCCGGCCCGTTCATCGATGGTTTATAGTCCAGGTAATTTAAATATATACTAGGCAACATTGATATTTGCAAAGGAACAAATTTGCCACAACATTTTTTATTAATGAATATTTTTTTATTAAACAATAAAAACCTTAAATAAGGCCAAACATTGAGTTTATTGTTTTTTGTGCAAAATCTAATCGTATAATCGTCTTTGGTATAATGGACATTGTTGAAGAGAATTAAAAAATTCACAAAATGAACTACACTAGGTTTAATTTCATCAAATTTTAAATAAAATATTATAAATAAAAGGCAACGCAATTTTTATACTTCTAAGTTGTTTAATTTTACTTTTAAATATTTTTAATATTAATAATGTAGATTTTAACAAACCCAATCTACGCTGGGTGTTGTAGATTCAGTAGTTGGATTACAAATATTAAGTCAATTTTAATTTTATATTTCAATGTTATAAGAGAATCCAAAGATTAAAGCTATAATTAGGAAATATGGGTTATATAATATAAAATTATCACTATTAAATAAAATATCAAAAAGTGGTGTTTATAATTAACATATATTTACTTATTTTATAAATAAACTCCAAAGATAGCACAATTAAAATATGAAATTATTGTTGGAGTTGTATTTCTTGTGTGGTAAAGCGGTGTAATTGCAAAAATTCTAAAATATCAAGAAATTTTCAGCTTTTATTTTTTTAAAATTAAGTGAAAATTCGTGAAATCAAGAAAATCAAAGTTTTTCGTTTCACTTCTAAAATGTATGTTAGAGTAAAAAATATGCTTATGAAAGTAAGGTCTATCGAATCATCAAAGTTGTAAAATATTGTTTTGTTGCGGTGTAAAATCAATTATGCAAGATTTCACTTATTTTTGTTGTAAATTGAGTTATTGCTAAAATACTGAATTTTATCACGAAATTGCTTACGTTAATTTAACAAGTCAAGAGCTAATTATTAAATAAATATATTAAGCTTATAGCTTTTCTATAAAAGTAATTAGTTTGCACATTGCAAAAACTATGCTTTTTGCAATGTGCAAAGCAACAAAAGAAAATGTGTTGATTCTATTCCATAGATCTGACTGTTACCTAGAATTTTTGTAATCTCATATAGCCATTACAACTTATTGCTTAAGGAAAAATATTAATTTTTAAGATTTTATCAATTTCTACTTACTACAAAAAACAAAACCTGATTTTTTAAAAATATTTTGATTTGTCTATATATACATCGTTTTAACACGCAAGAAAAACAAGTAAAACATTATAGTTTTTCTTGTCATGGAACGTACTATATTTTTTTTACTATGATGATTATTTTTTTATCCCAAAATGTTGTATAAAACTTTACATAACTTAACAATGTATGGTCTTTCACTGCCTTTTCGATATTGTAACAAAAAAGTACAGGTCCATATTAAAAAATAATAACGACCATTTATTTTTTTCAACGATACTGTGAAAATATTTAATGTTTTTATTTTCACACTCGGGTTCATTTCAGTTCTTCGATTTATTGAAAAACACAGTCCAACTCACTCTAATTTATTTCCACTTTAACACAATCTATATTCATAAGAAACTATTTACATTTTATCTTAACTATACAATACGACCGACGAAAACTGAATACTTCCTATCGCCAGCTGTTCATATTTATATATTTCTCTTCGAATTGTCTGGTAAGTCCACGAACCATCGGAAAACTCTTTCATGTTCTGGAAGCTTTAAGGGAATTCCCAGTAACGGCAGCGGTCGGCCTGTTGAGAGACAAAACATTTCGCATTCCCGGAAGTGTTGGAATAACGTCCCTTCCACGAATTGGTTGATGGACGATTACACCAGCTCTCGGATGAATTCTCGTAACATTGCCCCCTCCTTAAGACCATTTCCTCCCGGAATGTCCCAGAATCCTTCCTGGTGTGACGATATTTGCAGGACTCCCCATTTCGACAACGGGAAGTTTGGTGGAAGTAACAGTCAACGAATCTGGACTGCGAGTATTGAAACAGCATACCAGGATGTCGATTCCACTGAATCGAAAGATTGTTTCCATCATACTTCTCACCACCCTCCAATTCAGTCCATCCAACCCGCAGGCTATCTTTGGGACCGCCAATTTCATCAGATTCTTCTCCATCATCACATTCCTCAATTCTACCAGAGTCTTCCAAAGATCGCTGTATGTTGGCTTGTCCTGCGAGAATATTTTCGTTACCAAATAAAAGATGTCTCTGGTACCCACTGGTGGTTTATCTTCGAGATGAAGAACCTTCCCTACCGCTGGATCTTGCTCCCGTAGCTTCTGGAACTGGCCGTACTTTCTGGCAAACACCTTGGCTATTCCTTTGGACATCCGGAGATCTCGAGTCACACAATGAGCCAATGCATATTCTAAGGGCACCTCAAACAGGTCTCGGGGTTCCTCTCTCGTTACGTCGTGCTGCGCTTTCTGCCCATCAGAGTACAGTGCCATAAACTGCTCGAAGGTCATCTCATCATCGGGTGGTTGGATGCTGCGGACTTGGGCTTGGTCAACTTCGCCGTCATGACTTCCGGCATAAGGGGCTAATCTGTTGAAATGTACCACCTTTGGCTTTCATCGAGGCAGCTTCCTTATTATGTAGACAACATCGTTGATTTTCTTCACAATTTGGTACGGCTCCTTCCAAGATCTCTGTAGCTTGGGCGAATAACCACGACGACGTTGCGGGTTATACAACCAAACAAGATCATCAACTTGGAATTCTCTGCCCTCGGCTTTGATGTCGGAGGCTTCCTTCATTCGGGCACTGGCATTCTCGATGTTTAACCGGACTCGCTCATGGATGTCGTTCATCTTTTGACGTAGCTGGCTGACATAGTCGTCACCTGCGGTGTCTTCTCCTGGGGGACATCCAAACTTCAAATCGCATGGTAGTCTTAATTCTCGTCCCATGAAAAAACTGGCCGGGGTCTGACCCGTGGACTCGTGCACAGACGAACGATGTGACATTAGAAACAAGTGCATATACTGGTCCCAGTCTCTTTGGTGGTCAGAGACTACGTTTGACAAATGGCGGTTAAAAGTTCTATTCATCCGTTCTACCATTCCATCGGATTGCGGGTGTAATGCTGTCGTCCGTGTTTTATTGATCTTCAAGAGCTTGCAGACGTCTTGGAAAAGGGCAGACTCGAAATTTCTACCTTGGTCTGAGTACAACTCCAAGGGAACACCAAAACGACTGATCCATTCCTTGACAAGGACATCAGCAACGGTCAAGGCTTCCTGATTCGGCAAGGCATACGCTTCGGCTCATTTACTAAAATAGTCCATCACCATCACAATGTATTTATTTACAGAGTCGGATTCAGGAAATGGACCGGCAACATCAATGGCAACTCTTTCGAATGGACTGCCCACATTATATTGCTTTATGGGAGCTTCTGGTCGCTTCTGAGGCCCATTACTTGCTGCACAAACCGTACATTTCCCGCACCACTCTTTAACATCTACTTGGCAGTTTACCCAATAGAAGCGTTCTCTCAACTTTCCCAGGGTTTTCGTTACTCCCAGATGTCCTCCAGTTGTACCATCATGTAGCTCTCGTAAAACCTCTGGTCTCCTATTTCTGGGAACTACAATCTGTTTTCTGTCGTTTCCATCCTCTGGAGTTTCCAGGACGCGCTTGAGAAGTCCATTTTCTAGGATGGGGGAGTTCCACTGAGCCCAGTACGACTTTATCTCTTGCCACCTAGGTTTGCGGTCTTCTTCCTTCCACCGGATAACTTCTTTTAGTTCTGGATCTAATTTTTCGTCTTTCTAGATCTCCTCAAGTTGCCATCGACGGCGGTAGTTCTACAGAGAACAGCCCCTTTTTCTTCAGCCCGCTGGCAATGTTTAAAATCATCAGGGCATGGTCTCCTCGATAAGGCATCAGCATTCTTATGGCTTGTTCCTGCGCGATGTAAAGTCTCGAAGTCGAATTCTTGCAACCGCTCAATCCACCTGGCTACTTGTCCTTCGGGGTTTTTAAACTGCAAGAGCCACTTCAGTGCTGCATGATCAGTCCTCAAGAGAAATCTTTTACCATAGAGGTACTTATAGAAATGTTCTACCCCCTTTACCACAACCAACAGTAACGCAGTAATTCCGTTCAGGCTTGCTCAAGGTCTTGCTAAAATAGCCGATGACTTTCTCCTGACCGTCTTGGATCTACGAAAGCACCGCACCAATTCCGACATTGCTTGCGTCGGTATCCAAAACGAAGTTCCCATCAGGCAAAGGATAACTTAAAACGGGGGCACTCGTCAATGCTGTTTTCAGTGTTTCGAATGATCGCTGGGACTCCTCGTCCCACTAGTATTGTACCTTCCCCTCTGTGATTCTAGTAAGTGGCTTGGCGATGTTGGAAAATCCGGCTACGTACCGACGATAGTACGTGCATAACCCCAAGAAACTTCTTAACTGATGGATATCTTTAGGTATCGGCCATTCCTGCACACTGTTTATTAACAGCTACTCCCTCTGCGGAAACCACATGTCCAAGATATTGCACCTCTTCTTGGAACAGCTGACATTTCTTCGGGCTTAACTTTAGTCCGGAACTTCGAAGTCGCTAAAACACCTCCTCCAGGTTCTTGACGTGGTCTTCAAATGATCTTCCAACCACGATAATGTCGTCAAGATACACCAAGCATGTTTTCCATGAAAGTCATTTTAATACATTATCATTACACAACCTAAATGGCATCACCGTAAAGTCCTGAGCCGATGGTAAAAGCACTCTTTTCCCGGTCTTCTTTAGCAAGTTCCACCTGCCAATAATCGCTCTTCAAGTCCAGGGTGGAAAACATCTTCGATCCAGCCAACGTATCTAGGGTATCGTCTATTCTTGGAAGGGGATAGCCGTCTTTCTTTGTAGCGTGGTTTAATTGCCGATATTCCACGCAAAATCGAGTCGAACCATCTTTCTTTTTACCAAGACAACTGGAGAAGCCCAAGGGCTGGATGGTTCAATAATACCTTCTTCCTCCATCTCGCTGACTATCGTCGGCTTCTTCTCTTTTAGCTAGGGGTAGTCTTCTCGCCGACTGTCGAATAGGTTGAGCGTCTCCCTTATTAATTTTATGTTTCACCAGATCAGTTCGTCGTCTTTTGCCATTCCCTACATCGAAGATCGTAGCTTCTAACGATGGCCCTCAATTTTGCTCTCTGGTTTGGTTTCAAATGCTTAAACGAATCGGTTATGAGTCTTTCCAGTTCCTAAGATAGTTTACCTGGTGGCATTTCTGCATGCTGGGTGCTTCTGACTACAGAGGAAACTGTTGAACAGTGGCCCAAAGTTGTTCCTTTCTTTAGCACAACCGAGTAATGATTCAGGTTCATTACTCTTACTGGAACAATCTCCCTGGCACGAAACAGAGTTTTCCCCAGTGCGACTCCTCTGCCTACATTTCCGTCGTTAAGTTCGGGATCATTACTGTTCCAGCTTCAGCCTTCCCATCTAAGCAAGCATCTATAATGATTTCAGCTCTTTTCGGAATATTGACATCCTCTGCTAACATGGCTCGCAGCATTATGTCATCTTTTCCATGAAGCACCACTTCTTCATCATTCACTCGCAGAATTCCATCTTTGAAGTTTAACTGGAATCCCTAGGAGCTCATGACATCCATTCCAATCATTACTTCTTCTTCGATGTCTGCCACTAATGCCCGATGTAGGAAGGTTGTGTTTCCCAAGGTCATTTCAACCTCTATTTCAACATGGACTTTCGCTGCTTCTCATGTCGCTTTTCGCTTGCCATTTTGTTAGTTTTATCATTGTTTCTAAAACAATGTTGGGCCTTATTACTGTTTTCGTCGCACCAGTATCCAGCAGCATTGTAAATTGCTTCCTATTAATAAGGCCATCCACAAAGACACAGTTAATGTGGTTGCGTAGCAAAGCGACATATGCGTTGGTAGTTGGGACTTGTTGGTTACAGGTCGACGATGGTCCCTTTATATTGACGTTCTTTAGTTTCCCCGACGAGGGAGTCTGTACTCCGTTGCTCTCCTTGCAACGACTCTGGACATGTCCTACCTTACGACACTTCCGACATCTAACTAGTTTTTTTGGTAAGGACTTCTTCTATTATCTTTCTTACAGAGGCTTCATCGTTTTCGCCATCTTCGGATTCTCCGTCAACGATTCGGACTATGGCTTGACCTCTGCAGGTATGTTTCGCAGCCTCGAATTCTAAAGCTCGAGCCAGTGCATCTACTAATTGTGTCGGTCGAGCTAAGGTCAATGCTTGTCTGGCTTCGTGGTCCCGAAGTCCATCCAAAAATGCTTGCACTGCTAACCTTTCTATTACATTTTCCGATGTGGCTGGATAGCCAAGGCGAACCAGACGGGCAATGTCAGCTTCAAACTCTTGTAGCGATTGATTAGATTTCTGATGGCGATTTTTTAGTTGGGAGTGGTACACGTGCTCCAAATGGGTCTGTTCATACCTAAGCTCTAACTGTTTAACCAGTTGTTCGTAGTCTTCTTGCTCCGAGGTATTCAATGTTTGCAAAATATCTGTAGCATCCCCTTTTAAGGCTAGGGATAAAGTTATTGCCATCTCCTCTGCCGACCACCCGTTTAACTTTGCTGCAGCCTCGAATTGGCGCCTATAATTAGTCCATGACGATTTCCCATCAAATTGTGGAGGTTTCATTTTGTGTCTTGCTCCTTCGAGGCCAATTTTTTAATCCACTACTTCTGGACTATTTGTGCTTACGGTTTTTATATTTATATTTTCTCTTTCAGCATTTCTGAGTTTTTCTGTACCATGCTTTTCAAATTTTCTTCTAAGGATTTAGAGTTTTCTGCTAATTTATCATCTAGCGCCTCTTTCAAGTTAGTCCACGAACCATCGGGAAACTGTTTCATGTTCTGGAAGCTTTAAGGGAATTCCCAGTAACGGCAGCGGTCGGCCTGTTGAGAGAGAAAACATTTCGCATTCCTAGAAGTGTCGGAATAACGTCCCTTCCACGAATTGGTTGATGACCGATTGCACCAGCTGTCGGATGAATTCTCGTAACAATATTATTCCTGGAGATAAAAACATATTGTGAAATTAAGAAATTTATCGTTACGACTATAGGTTTTTTAATATTAATCGCGCTTCGTTACCCAAAACAGTACATTGACATAAAACGAGTTTTCTTTTAATCGTGCCTTAAACATTGATTTGTTTTTTCAATTTTTTGTTTCGATTTTGGATTTTTGAAACTTCCAGAAATATCAATATTTTTATTGGTCAAAGTACGTACTCTTAAAGGAAATTTAATACTCTAAAAAAGACATTTCTTAACATTTTTCATTAAATTCACTACTTTTTTAGTTATTCGTTTTTTCGTAATTTTGAATATAATTTCAACTTCAAAAATAAGTATTTTGATCAATAAAAATATGTATATTTATGGTATAACTAAAATCCAAAATCCAGTACTAGCTGAATATAAATACTCACTTTCGCTCGCAATGCCAGTGTCCTTGGACTTCAGTACAAAAACCTCTCTTTTGAATAGTATCAAGGAGTGGCAGCAGCAATGGCAGTAACTAGAGAAGTATAGTGTTTACATTCTCGTACTGCTTAATTCCCTGCTAACTTCGGCATAATCTAAACGAGCCATTTTATAAATATTAATATATAAAGCAGTCATATCTAAGATGGCAGAAGTTGCAAGATTCTTACTCTTATTAATGCATGTTAATAGTGATGCTGGCTAAGGAATGTTAATGATATGCTTGTAATATTTTGGTGCCTTATATAAGTGTGATAGTAGACTATTTATTAATTTAACAATATTATAGCTAAAAGCTCTTTTAAAACATTCACTATGATGTTTAGGAAAGACAGATTATTAACCGACTTCCAAAAAGGAGGAGGTTATCAATTCGTCGCGTATTTTTTCGCTTTTTTTTCTTTGTATGTATGTTACCTGATTTCTTCTCCTGTGGTGCACCGTTTTGAATGAATATGGTCTTGTTTAATAGAGTAAATATCCGGATTGGTGAAAATTCAAATTTTGGAAAAGAATTCAATTGGTAAAGTGATAAAATTTGTGAATGAACACATGCGCGCATGGAAATCGACCAATATCCCTAATATTTTAGTCGATTTTTCGATAACTCCTTATGGATGTGTATAGTTTTTTAACGTTTAATCTATTAAGGAAGATCCTTAGGTGATCTCATATACTTTTCTGCGACGTGCAACTTGCAGTTTTGCAGATAATCGCCGAAAATTACAAAATTCTTATCAAAAATTTCATCGAAATGACATAACGGACATTTCCTCATAAATATTTTAATTCCAACGTAATAGTGCGGTAATTTTAGGCAGTTGAAGTTTTTATTGCGAATTTGAAAATTTTCTATGTACATCTCAAGCATATAGGTAGTAAAGCATAGTATTTTCGGCTCCTTAAATCAATGAGTACCAATCTCGTTTTGTTTGTATACCAGGTAAATACCTATTTGAATGCAAATTTTTCCATTTTGCGAAGACGGTACTTTTGGTTGTCACATTCTCCCGGCCTAATAGAAAATTCAGTGACAACACATGTCAAACTTTAAACTGGTACTTGGTGGCCTATAGACAGGGTGTTTAGTTATTGCAAAGAAAATCACAAAGTAAAGTGGCAGAAGGAGTTGCATTTGTATGAAAATTGAAATATAGGACGGACTAGAATGATACTGGTCCGTAGGCAGCCGTATATACAGGATAGTTGGAATATAGGGTGGACTGAACGTTTGGTGGTATAAAAATGTTGAAAAAAATGTGAAATTAAAATTATATAGGGTGAATAAAAAACTGTTATATGATGTGGACATAAGCAAATCATATACAGGATGGTTGAAATATATGCTGGAGTTGAATTATATTTATACAGTGTGATTAAAAAATTATTTCTTTTATAGACCATAAGAAGTTGCATAAAGTGTGGAGAGGAGTTAATGTTACACAGGGCAATAACATAAAATGTTAATTAACTCCGTAAATATAGGATGGATTCTACTCCGTCCTATAGTTTACATAAGGCAGCTAACAAATTTATGCTTGTCCGTAGGCAGTCGTATGTACAGGATGGTTGGTACATAGGTTGGACTGGAATTATCTAGTTATACAGGGTTGTCAAAAAAAGTTGAAAAAAGGTTACATGGCGTAGTCTATAAGGCATAAATATATTTTGGGCTTATTAAGTCAACGCGTACTAGTACATTTTGTTCGTAAAGGTTTAAATGTTGAGGCTTTCGATGTTACCTGGTTCTGTCTATTAAGGTTATACATACAAAATAAAAAATAAAGACTGAAAACTACCTGAGTTCAAAAAAACTAAAGAGTTGAAAATACAACATTTTAAAAAAATATATAACCGACTTCTACCTATAACTAAAAAGCTAAAAATAATTATATCAAAATACAACTCGAGCAAATAAATAACACATTCAATGTTGTAAGGTACCTAGCCAGGAAGTAAAAAATGTAAACATTAAAAGGTGCTCATTCTGTACAAATTAATTACCTACCAATCTAGTATATTTTTGAAGTCGGTGCCAAGCAACAATCAAGTTTGATGAAGTAGTAGATAAGTACGCAATGAAGCATTTTAGATTTGCTTGGCACCGACTTCAAAAATATACTAGATTGGTAGGTAATTAATTTGTACGGAATGAGCACCTTTTAATGTTTACATTTTTTACTTTCTGGGTAGGTACCTTACAACATTGAATGTGTTGTTTATTTGCTCGAGTTGTATTTTGATATAATTATTTTTAGTTTTATTGTTATAGGTAGAAGTCGGTTATAATTTTTTAAAAAACTCTTTTTAAAAAACTCTTTTTAAAAAACTCTAACATTGACTTCATGTAATTCTGATCTGTAGGAGACTTTTTTGTATAAAATTTCAGGAGAATGGGTTTTTAAAATTTGTAGAAAAAACATACTGAATGAAATTCACATCTGGCATTCATATTCAGCCACTTTGCTTCTACAAGTTTATGTGAGATATGCTCCTGCTGAAAATCACTGAAAAATCCAATATTACTATCAAAAATACAACCGAAGTGACGTAATTGACATTTCCGCATAAATACTTTAATACACAAAATAATCCGGGAACTATAGACACTGCAAGTTTTAATGGCGAATTTGAAAATTTTCTGTATACATCCCAACAATATAGATAGTATACTATAATTTAATTAATTATATTAAATATATTACGAGCTCATTAAGTCAACGGGTACCGAGCTCATTTTGTTTTTGTACCTGTTAAATATCGATTTAGATGAAAAATTTTCAAGTCTGCGAAGTAGTAAATGAGTAAACAAGGAAAGATTTACGTTTGCTTCGAACCGACTTCAAAAATATATTAGATAAGTAGGTAATTAATTGATACAGAATGAGCACCTTTTATTGTTTACATTTTTTTTACTTTGTTTGTAGGTACCTAATAACAGGAATCTGCTGTTTATTGTCTAGTTTTGTTTGTTTTTTATTTTTCAATTTTTAGTTCTACTCGAAAGCAATTTAATTTTTTTTAAGTTAAAACATTCTTATTAACTGAATAGGTGGATCTCATGCTCTCTCTCTATGCTCTAAGAATAAGAATTGTATCCCCAGTAGTTTTGGGAAAATTTCATTTTAGTAATTTCGAAAAGAATAGGCAAAATAATTTCCTATGAAAGGTCTTTTTTAAGGGCTTTATGACCAATGAGGTATCGAATGAACCTGCTGTTATGAATAAACCAGAGTTAAAAATTAGAAGAATGATCTAGACATCCTCATCTCAGTTTTCCAAAATATTCAGCAAAGTAATGTACTGAAAATATTTAGCCGTTTTAGGGCAGTCCAAGTGGACGAATTCATTCGCAAATTCGTACTGGTTTATAACTATAACTTAGCAAAATGGAGTTTAGGAACCTGGAATGCAAAAGCTCTATTGAAACAAGTAAAATAGTAATATTTTAAAGTAAAGAAAAACGAAAGCATAGAGGAATTTAAGCCAATTTCGTTAAAAGAGTCATATAACACACTCATAATAAAAAATAGACGAAGGTGTTCATCAAAAATCAATAGCCATACTTTTCTACCATATTAATTTTTCTGTAAAATCAGTAGGTTTCTTTGTGTTAATCTCTTTATATTTACTGTACACAAAAGTTAATTGCATTGGTTAGCGCATTCAATTCTTAAAGTTATAATTAGATATAGAATATAGATATTTAAAAATTTTATGATAAAGAAATGCTTATGGAAGTTAATACTTAAGTAATAATAGAACAAACTTTGATGTTTTATGAATCAGTAAAATGTAAATTTCATATTGTTCTGTTTAGATTAGTGTTTAACACTTTCTACTAATAAATACAAATTAATCATAAACATAATTTATTTACCTACATATATATCTTTTTGATATTTTATTGAATAAAGTACAACGGGAAATATCTCTTTTAACAGCCTACATTTTTTGGATATTACACATGAGTTTTATTATTACTGTCTACAGTGTTTACATCATCATCTTTAAAATCCGTATTCAATTGAGATTTTTTATTCCGTTTTGTCAAATTATTACATAAACCCATTATTATGCTATAAATATAAATATGTATCTTCATAAAAGAAAAATTAGCAATATACTGCTATAATAAAGTTTTAAGGGTATTAATTGCAATTTTTTGAATGGATTCGTCCAGTTGGACGACCATAATATGGCGAAATATCTTCAGTACCTATGGCCGTTTATGCTTAATATGTTAGAGTGTTTAGTTCAATTGTTCTACTTTCTACTGCTTTCACAGGTTTAACTGAAATTTACCAAAAACAACCAATTATAGTTATTTTTAGAACGTGAATTGAATATGACAATAACTACCATTTCAGTTAATAAAATTGTTTAAACTATAAAATAGATACAATTTTTTTTCCATTTCGAATTGAGGTACCCTACCATTTTCTAAGGAACAAATTAACGGAGTTGAGAGGATAGTAACTCTTTTGAAAGTTTTTTATTCTTCTACGTTGCCCAAGGTAGCAAAGACGGTGTAACGGGTAAATTTCATGTAAATGGTCAAGTACTAACTTGCTAACGATTTTTTGAGGTTTTGTTGTTAAAATTTTTCAGTCAAATTTGGAATTTGATGAAACTGGATTATATTGCAAACATTAGTGGTTACTTCCATATCATCACATCTGTGTTGATTGAGGAAACAACTTTAGAAATAAATCCAGTGATAAAATCCGAGAACAAACTTACTCAAAAATTAATGCTCAAATAGACTTTCTGGGAAATATAAGATTTTTTGAAAAATTAAATAACACTTTGATATAGTGTACGACACAGAAACAAAGTTGAAAACTTGTGGATTGTTTTAACCTTATAGGTTCGATGGTAATCACAACAGTGGTAGTTACTGTTGAGAATAAATTCGGAAATAAAGACAATCCTTATTTTTGTTTGTACTAACCTAAATGTAATAGAATGAAGAGTTTCTAATCTATTTTAGAGTTTATTCCAATATTATGCCTCATGTAATCTCTATCGAATAATAGTATAATAGTCAGAGTTGGTTGTCTGAAAATCTTTAGGGTAGTAAACATTCAGATTACGAAATTTTTTACAAAGGAATTAAATGATCTGATTTTTATGATGGAAAATCAAACTAGATTAATTCAGAGGAATCTTAATATCGATTTTCTTGGCAGCTGGTTAGATGGGGGAACTACCTCGATCACCTCTATCATATAACATATAAAATTATTTGAAATTGTATATTAGAAGTAGAGGATGATGAGATTACCTGATATATAACACCACAATAGAGTAAATTTTAGTGCCAATGGCGCATCCACCAGAAATTATATAATCTTAAGACCTTAAGACTACTGTGTACTAAGCTTGTTTTTTTAAACTATAATTTATTTTTATTATTATTCAAAAAACTAAATAAAAAAATATTACTTACAATATGCCGCACATGGAACACCTGTATAAGCATGAGTAGCATGCATACATCGGTTAGTACTTCTAGTACATAGTAAAGGATTTTCTGTAGCTTCTGGCAAACCTTTCATATAGTCCGGGCCATTTTTCTGTAACTTTCGAAGAGCTTCATAAAGAAATTTCTCAAAACTTTTAAAAGTAAAATCTTGGGGAATGTATCTACCAGCACCAACAGTTGCGGCACATGAACGATGATAATCATCAACAGCTCTTTTAACTAAAATACTTTCATTATGTTGACCTGCCCGGATTTGAAGTCGTTTTAATTCCAATAGCTGATGAAAAATTTTCCTTTCGAGATGATACCTAAAAAAACATAGTGGCCAATGTTAATATGGAACTTACAGACAGTACCTAATGAAATAATTAATAAACACAACGTTCGTTCATAAAGTGTGGAAATTCTTTTCCTAAGAGTTGATTATTTTTGAAGTAAAGCTGGGACAAATAAATATTTTATGAAAGCTAATGTTGACTCCAACCAAGCATAATATACAAAGGATTGCTCGATATATGTAAATTTTTCCGAAAGCATAGCACACAAAGATGATACCACTTTAAAAGAGATGACGTTAGTCGTGTCACAGATATATTTTTAAATTGAAAGGTACGTAGCATTTTATGTTAAAAAAGTATCTCGCGCCTTTACCCGAAGCCATGGTCGCACTATGGGTCAAATGTCATTTTTTTAAGGGAAACCTATTATCTTGAGCAAAAATAGCGATATCGAAACAATTTTTGTTTTAAATTGAACCTTAGGTTATGTAGATTAAGGGAAAACTATTTAGAATGTACTCATCCACTATTATACCTATTCGAGTAACTAGAAGCGCAAGCAGAATGCTACGAGAATTATGCGAACCGACCTGAAGAGGGCAGATGTGACTCTGCCGAAACGTCGTCATTTTACCATCGATCCCGGCAGGGATCAGTTATCAACTACGCGGATGAATTCCCGGAAACCACCTAAAACATACGCAGGAATGACGGCTGGTTGTTCGATATAGGTTGAATAATTAACGGGATTCAGCCTGAAGGTGGGCGAATTAAAACTACGTGTTAACTCTTTGTTCTTTAATGAAAAGCTTTCGAAGAGTTTCTCTTCTTCATCAGTTCAATACTAGAATGTTTTGGTTAAATTATTATATGTTTTACAAAATATGATAAAAATACTTACAAAACTTGAGGTTAAATATAAAGCAATCCAATATAAAACAGTATAAAAGAATCTTCACTCAAATGTACGAAAAAGGTTGACATGGATGACAGAAAATTTAAATTGAATTCAAAGAGACATATAGATATACTTCAAAATATCATGGCAATGGTGTAAGTTGAATGAAATTGCCAAATAATATAAATTTTTTATAGGATATTTCAAAAATATTTCTCCAGAAAATAGATATTTAATTTAATGATTAATTCCTCGAGATATTCTATCATCCATCGCTAACAAATTAGAATAAATAACATTAAGATTTGAAATATCTGTTTTTTTTGTTTAAACAATTAGACTGATTGTTAATACAAACCATTTCTAGAAAATTACGTTTGAAACGATTTCTCTCGTTAATCAATACCTGAGCGTTGTCAAAGTCTGCTATATGATCACTGGATATGCAATGAGTGGCCAAGGCACAACTTTCTTTGCCGAGTCTAATGTCGCTTTTATGTGAGACAATTCTATCCTTTAATAGTCTAGAAGTTTGTCCCACATAAGGAGCAACGGCAATATATTGAAATTAGATTGGTTTCAAAAACCAACCAGATACCTAAATTTTTATTCAAATAATCCTATCAAAATGAAAATTAATCTATTGAAAGGAATTAAAAATAGAATATATAAGATTTGCCATTCAACATTAAGAGACAAAAACTTAAAAATTTTATTTTTTTTAATTCGCCCACCTTCAGGCTGAATCCCGTTAATTATTCAACATATATATATATATATATATATATATATATATATATATATATATATATATATATGTAATTGACTGTTCTCGGGAATCTCGTGTGTTTCTCTTGTTTAACTTAGAAAAGACACTTTTTCGACGTTTCAATGAGATCTCACTCATCTTCTTCCGGATTACTGATGTTGTCAGTCACTAAGC
Organism: Octodonta nipae; assembly: GCA_034190945.1. Classification (NCBI taxonomy): domain Eukaryota; kingdom Metazoa; phylum Arthropoda; class Insecta; order Coleoptera; family Chrysomelidae; genus Octodonta; species Octodonta nipae. The sequence continues at coordinate 58,630,107 of CM067219.1, forward strand.
GTAGTACAAATTGATCTGCTGCTGCTAGTCTCTGCTTTTATGCTATTGACCGGGGGGCATGGTCTTGTTCGCTCTGGCCAATCAGAACTCTTGCCCTTTGACGGGTTATCGGTCCGTTTGTCATTCATTCTTGTTTCTGAAGATTTCATTTTAATGCTAATATAGCGGTCTGTTAGTGCAGCTCTCCAAGTGGGTGGGAGGCGTTGCACATCGTCCCGTTTACGTTTTTCTATCTCAATAGATTCCCTAACGACCCTTGTTCTATAATTTTCGCTTTTTGCTAACATCTTTATCTGGTCGAAATCTATTTGATGACCGGTATTTAGATGGTGTTGTGATAATGCAGTTTGGATGACGTACGCGAGGTTGCAGTCCTTGCAGGGTATCTCATATACACCTTGATCTTCATGGGGAATTTTCTCTTTAGGTGACGGTATGATCTCTCCAATCTTACTGTATGCCTTGAAAACTGTTTTTATATTGTGTTTTGCTAGTACTTCTTTAATTTTTTCAGTTGTGCCCCGTACAAAGAGGAGAAAGGCTGTCGAAGCAAGGCCGAGATGAACCTTCTAAAAGAGGCATTAACATCAAATGGCTTTAACCACCACATAATACAGAAAGCACTTACTCAAAAACCAAAACCCACAACAGAAGATGAAAACATTTCGACAACCTTTCTCTCCTTCGTAGGGAGCACAACTGACAAAATTGGAAAAGTACTAGCAAAACACAATATAAAAACAGTTTTCAAGGCACACAGAAAGATTGGATAGATCATACCGTCACCTAATTTTCTAATTTGGCCCCCAAAATTAACAATAGAGTTTTATTTTACTAATAAACTTTTAGGGAAGCCTTTTATAATCTACTGTCTGAATTGTAGGCTCTGTAGATTGGGAGATAAAAGAGAAAATAGGTCAAGTTTTAGCAGATAAAATAAAAGTCTATGTGTGAAAAATAAAATAAATTTTGTATAAATTTAAAACGCTTCCTTTAAAAGATATTAGGGTAAGCATAAGAAAATGCACTCATTTTCTGCTTCTCTGAAACTGGAATATTAGAATCTTGAAGGAGCTACGGAACCCTTAGTATGCGAGTCCAACTCGCCTTTACCAATTTATTTTTCTTTTGTTTATGGTTTATCTCAAAGACAAACAGGTATATTAATGCTGATGTTTTTTTTTTTAAATTGTAGGGTTAATAATATAAATGAGAAAAATATTTATTAAAAAGCTAAGTATAGGTGAAAATAAGGGGTGAGCGGGTGAAAATGTGAAAATGCCAAAAAATACTATTTGTGATTCATTGGCCGCTGAACAATAAACAAAAGAAAAAATAATTTGGTCAAGTGCGAGTTGGACTCGCATACTAAGGGTTCCGTACCACCTTCAAGATTCTAATATTCCAGTTTCAGACAAGCAGGGCATGAGTGCATTTTCTTATATTTACCCTAATATTGTTTTTTTGGGCAATAACACCACAATCGAAATAAAACGACGTAAACTGAAGGAAAACCAAACGTTTCAAAGTCTATTCTGACTTCGTTGTCAATGAAACTTTGAAACGTTTGGTTTTCCTTCAATATACGTCGTTTTGTTTCGATTGTGGTGTAATTTCCCAAAAAAACATAAAAGTAATCAAGAATATGCCACAAACAGCGTTTAGAAGACAATTTACCCTAATATATTTTAAAGGAAGCGTTTTAAATTTATAAAAAATGTATACTTTGATTTTCCACACATAAACTTTTTATTTATAAACTTTCAGAGAAGCCGTTTATAATCTACTGTCTGAGTTTTGAGGCTCTGTAGATTGGAAGATAAAGGGCAAAATAGGTCAAGTTTTAAATTAAAATTAAATTAAATCTGTTATTCAAATTATTTAAAAATACAAAAACATATATTTTTCAAAATTTAAATAGTATAGTTTCTAAAGTGGGAATTAAGTCGATGTTCAATATTTTTGTTAATATATTTTAAACAAATGATTTATAAATATGATATATTTGTAATTCACATAATGAGCCTTTTATCTGATATATTACATGATGCGTTTGAAAATTTAATTTTTATTTTCCATATAATTGTATAATTTGTCCCTAAAATTACTATGTGGGTTTTCTAATAATTTTTCTTATAAATTTCAAGTGAGTCCCAATACCCCTAATTATTTTCAAAATTTAAGGTAGTATGGTATCGGAAATAAAGTGAGAAATGAAATTTTTTTATATCTTTATGTTAATATAATTAATTTTAAAAATCTGAAAAATATATATTTGTATTCCTCATAAAGAACCCTTTCATTTAATGTATTGTATGATGCGTTAAAAATATATTTTCCGTTTAATTCTATTATTTGGCTTCCAATATTAATATTAGGGATTTCTTCATATTTTTCCTGTAAACAAAAAAAATTAGGTCTTATAATTTGGGGAATAACGTGGGGAATGGGTAATTTTTAAAAAATTTTTTTTAATATATTTTAAAATATTCATTTAAAAAATAATAAAAAAATATATTACATGATCCGTTAGAAACAATTATAATTTTTTATTTTATATTTAATTCTATAATTTGCCCCTCAAAATATATTTTAGGGTTTCTCCTTATTTTTCCAGTAAAGTTTAGGTGAGGGGCTATACCTTATTTTTTTTCAAAATTTTCCAGCTTATGGTTTCGGAGATAGGGGGAGGGGGATGGGTAAAATTTTTTATATATTTTTTTATATCTTTTAATTAATTTATTTTAAAATTATGAAAAAAATATAATTGTTTTCGTCATAATGAGCCCTTTCATTTGATATATAACATGATGGGTTAGAAACAATTTTAATTTTATATTTTCCATTTAATTCTGTAATTTGCCCCCCAAAATTAAAAGTAGAGATTTCTCCTTATTTTTCCAGTAAACTTCAGGTCAGACCCTATATCTCTATTTTTTTTCAAAACTTTACGTTTTATGGTTTCGGAGATAAGGGGGGAATGAGTAAATTTTGGTATATTTTCGTTAATATCTTTTTAACTATTTTTTTTAAATATGAACAAAATATATTTGTGTTCCTCAGAATGAGACCTTTCATTTGAGGTATTACATGATGCATTTGATTTTTTTTTATTTTTAAATTTTCATTTAATTCTATAATTTGCCCCCCAAAATTAATATTAATGGTTTCTCCTTATATTTCCTGTACAGTTCGGGCAACGTTCTATATTTCCTAATTTATTCAAAATTTTAGGCTCAGTAGTTTCGGAGATCAGGGGGGGGGAACGGTCGATTTTTTAGTTTTTACACCCTGAAGTACCCCTAAGATCAAAATTTCTTCTTTTACTCCTGATCGGGTCACGAAACTATACATTGACACCAAATTTCAACCTCTTCCGTACAGTAGTTTAGGAGAAAATAGCTGTGATGTGACTGAGGTAGAAATCAGGAGTGATATTATAAGGGTATCCGTATATTGTATATACGGAACCCTAAAAAAGATCGAATTTTGAAATATGCACCATTTCAACCCGCATTTCCACCCATATAATAGTAGATGATGACAATCTAAATAATTTTCCCTTAATCTACATAACTTAAGGTTCAATTTTAAAAAAATTGTTTCGATATCTCTATTCTTGCTGAAGGTATTAGGTTTCCGTTTAACAAAAAAGCCATTTGACTCAAAGTTGTGAGTAGCTGCCGCCATATCAGCCCCGCGCTACAGGGGCCGCCGGGCTGCAGAGGCCCCTAACGTGTATAAACAATAATTAGTAAAATGTTAGCTTCAATGTCACTTAATTTCGCGCTTCCCGGGAAAAACATTTAATAAAATGTCATACCTATGTTTTCAATTCAGAAATGACAAATTCTAAAAAAGCAAACTCTTTTTTCCCGGGTTAAGTGTGCGCCCAAAAGTTGGTAACCTCCTACATCGGTTATTGGGGGTTTCTCCTGTTTAAGTCATTCACTTAAACGGGGGAATCCCGCAATAATGACAATCCACGGAGTGCAATATTTACTTCTTTAGGGTTCCGGGATACCCTTATAACACTCAGGAAAAATCATTTTCGACGGAGTTGAAATTTGGTATCAATATATAGTTTGGTGACCCGATCAGGAGTACCCTTCCTGATGTCCGAAACTACTGAGCCTAAAATTTTGAAAAAAAAAAAAGAAAATATAGAGTGTTGCCCGAACTTTACAGGAAAATTAAGGAGAAACCATTAATATTAATTTTGGGAGGCAAATTATAGAATTAAATAAAAATTTAAAAATAAAAAAAAATTTCAAACGCATCATGTAATATATCAAATGAAAGGTCTCATTCTGAGGAACACAAATATATTTTTTTCATATTTAAAAAAATATATATTTAAAAAGATATTAACGAAAATATACCAAAATTCACCCATTCCCCCCCACCTTTATCTCCGAAACTATAAAACGTAAAGACTTAAAAAATAGATTTATAGGTTCTGACCTAAAGTTTACTGGAAAAATAAGGAGAAACCTCTACTTTTAATTTTGGGGGGCAAATTATAGAATTAAATGGAAAATTAAAATTGTTTCTAACCCATCATGTTATATATCAAATGAAATGGCTCATTATGACGAAAACAAATATATTTTTTTCATATTTATAAAATAAATTAATTAAAAGATATTAACAAAAATATAAAAAATTTTACCCATCCCCCCCCTTATCACCGTAACCATAAAAAAAAATTTGAAAAAAATGGAGGTATAGCCCCTCACCTGAACTTTACTGGAAAATTAAGGAGAAACCCCTAATATTTATTTGGGGGGAGGGCAAATTATAGAATTAAATGGAATATTAAAATTAAAATTGTTTCTAACCCATCATGTTATATATCAAATTAAAGGGCTCATTATGACGAAAACAACTATATTTTTTTCATATTTTTAAAATGAATTAATTAAAAGATATTAACAAAAATATACAAAATTTTACCCCCCCCCTATCTCCGAAACCATAAGCTGAAAAATTTCTGAAAAAACAATGTAGGTATAGCGCCTCACCTGAACTTTACTGGAAAAATAAGGAAAAACCCTTAATATTTTTTTGGGGGGCAAATTATAGAATTATATGGAAAATATAAAATTAAAATTGTTTCTAACCCAGCATGTTATATATCAAATAAAAGGGCTCATGATGAAGAAAACAAATATATTTTTTCCATATTTATAAAATAAATAAATTAAAAGATATTAACAAAAATATAAAAAAATTTAACCCATTGAAAAATTTTGAAAAACTCTAGCCCGTTACTTCCCCTAATACTTTTATAGAATTAAATGGAAAATAAAAAATTATAATTGTTTCTAAGAGGTCATGTAATATAGCCCCAGGACTCATTATGACGAATTACAAATATATGTTTAAAATAGTTATTCCCCAAACTCTAAAACCTCATTTTTTTGTTTAAAAAAATATGAAAAAAAATCCCTATTCTATTATTTGGCCTCCAAATAATAGAATTAAACGGAAAATTACTTACTAGAAAACCCCCATAGTAATTTTAGGGACAAATTATACAATTAAATGGAAAATAAAGATTCAATTTTCAAACGCATCAGATTTCAGATAAAAGGCTCATCATGTGAATTACAAATATAACATATTTTTAAATCATTTGTATAAAAGATATTAAAAATATTAAACATCGACTTAATTCCCACTTTAGAAACTACACTATTTAAAATTTGAAAAATATATTTTATTTATATTTTTAAATAATTTGAATAACAGATTTAATAATTTATAATTTAAACTTTGACCTATTTTGCCGTTTTTCTTCCAATCTACAGAGCCTCAAAACTCAGACAGTAGATTATAAAAGGCATTTCTGAAAGTTTATTAGTAAATTAAAACTCTAATGTTACTTTTTGGGGACCAAATTAGAAAATTAAATACATATGTATTGTGATAAAAATCAAGCGAATCCTAAAGCAGATAAAATAAAAAATCTTGAAGGTGGTACGGAACCCTAAGTATGCGAGTCCAACTCGCACTTGACCAAATTATTTTTATTCCGATTCAAAGTTCAAATGTTATTACATTGTAGTACAATTGTTCTTTTGATTCAGCAGAACAACCAATAAATAAGTATTTATTGGTTAATTGGTTAATTAGTTTGATTTGTGAAAAAAATAAGTGAAAGGAAAAGAGATTATCCCAGTGGAGCTATGAAAAAAAAAGTAAACAGAAAAAAATGCCCAAAATTTCTTCATATTTTCAGCAATGCCAGTGGTAACTTAAATAGCGAGGTTTGAATTTTGTTTTCTGGAAGAACAGTGGCAACCTTCATTCAATACATGAAAATACCTTATTAAGTATTGTACCGAGCAATAATAAGAATTTTGTTTTGATATTCTTCATTAGTAGTTGATGATTACTCTCAAAGCCATTTTTCTCACACTGCTGGGAGTATATTTAATCTATATATAAATAGGCAAAGACAAAACGATTAGGTACAATTTTATCCACTGTCTCTCAACCGATTTTGTTTTGTTTAGTAGCTACTGAGGACCTTCAGTGCAGAATGCTAATATTAATTAATAATATTGGTTCATTCATTAAATAAAATATAATAAAAATTCATTATTTACATCCATAATGTCAACGCCAAACAACTGAATGTATCGCCGCCGCTAGACTCAAAACATTGAGTAATTATAAATAGAAGGACCAATGCTGTTATATACTTAGAGCATGTACTTCTGGAAGTGGCATGCAAGCGTTGTTAGTGTTTAGTGGTAAAGTAATCGTTGTAAATTATAATTATACAGGGCGATTCCAGATATTTTAGAAATCATTTTTTGGTAGGTGGCACATAAGCAGTTGCATATACAGGGTTTTTAAAATATAGAGTAGAGTGCAATTATAACTAATAAAATAATTATATAGGGGAGGCCATTAGCGATTGAATTTACAGGGTTCTTGGAATAGAAGGTGCGGCAGAATTACATTTATACAGGGTGGTGCAAAAAATATTATACAGAGATGCATATACAGGGTGGCGGAAATGGAAATACAACATTTAGTAACCCATAAGCAGTTTTATATATAGGGAAGATGAAATATAGGGTGAGAGGAATTGTAGATATACAGGATGGTGATAAAAAATGTTAAAAAAGGGAATGATTTATAGAGTAGCCCACGAAGAGTTCCATATATATATGATGGTTGAAATATAGGTCAGAGTAGAATTATAGTTACAGAACATAGTTAAAAATTTCATAAACAAAAAGATGGAATTATTATAATGAGGATTTTAATAAATGTAGAGAATTGAGTGCAATTATAGCTATAAAGGGAGGTTAGAAAAAATAAATAAGTAGGGTAGCCCATTAGCGATTGAATTGTTGTCATATTAAATTAAGAATTAAGAATTTGAACACAAATAAAGTCTTATGAATTATATCTGATAAAAACTTGAATTTCGTTACTTATTTGTAGAAGCGAGATGTAAGTCCGACATCTAGGATTTTCGAGGAAACTATCATACAGAGCTTTCCTAATTTGGATCCCTTCCGTCTAATTGCTGTCCTCCCTAAAATCCTAGGATAGAATGTCCCGATAAAATTTTCAGGTTAATTTACCTGCCAGAGATATTGACACAATTGGTCGAATTTCGACCACTGGGCGATAGCTAGGTTGAATTGTTAGGCTAGTTCGACTTCTACAAGGAAGTGATTACTTATAGTCAATAAATATTTATTTTAATTTAATGCAATCATTTTCTTTTTTTTGTGAGAAATCTTTACACTTCATTTGGGTCCCCCCAAATAATTTTGATACCTAAGACAAAACATTTTCATTACAAGTAATGCATTAGCACTAGATTTATTGGTTAATAAAGGTTTTGGAACATACACGTTCTATAGATTCCTGTGCTTCACGAATAGTTAGCGAGGTAAATAATTATATAAAATATCTTTATAACGATACCATAATGATATTCAAAAATCTAAAAATTCTGGTTTCGGACAATAGCTCAATTTCACACATTTAATAAGATATAGAAATCTTAAATTTAAGTAGGGAGTAGTAAACAATTAGGTTTATGTGTTAACTACAAACAAGTACTAAGGAATACTCAAATTGATTGGTTATCTCTTTATAACCGTTTTCTATCCGTTGGATACAGACCACGTTATTCGGGTCTAGGTTTGTAGGTCCCGTGAATGTTCTTGAACAATCTTTCTGGTGGGCTTCCTATGTACGCTGAGTGAATTGTTCTAAGGTAAACATCTTGTTATTTTCCTACTCCATTTTTTAGTATGGCTTGCAATCGTCCTGCCACTTCAGAAGAAATATTCTATTGTTCACTTAATGAACCTGAGTTTCCTGTCTCATCTACTTTTATGGTCTTTTAGTGTAGTGAATAGGTAAGGTTAAGTCAGTTAATGATCTCCAGAATTCATCCACAAACTCGCTTGCTCGCAAGACTGGTAAATATGTATAAGTTTTTGGCAATGTCTAGGTCTGCAAGCGGACTTGTTTATAATTTTTTTCTCCTTGTATATTAATATTCTGATAGAGTTCTCACATGCTGTTAGAATTTGGCCATCCCGTAAACATGTCTTGAAAATTTGTGTTGCTGTCTTTTAGCATCTCTTTACGCCCGGCTATTATTTTACATTAACATTAATGTTAAATATCTTTCGTTCCTCAAAATTTTCTTTTAGTCGTAAGTTGCGGTTTTCACTATATATATTTTTGCCTGTTACTATATTATAGTATAGAAATTTCCAGTGAGGTCCTAAATTAACGGATAACTTTATTTTCAACGTAATTATGGATGTAAATGTTAATGCCCCCTCAAAAAATGTTCGAATTATTTTGTTATTTATTATGCCAGCCAAACGTTCACTTTAACCAGAAGTTGAGTGTGACCTTCCTTCATCTAGTGAGGATTTTGGGGACTCCAGTACAGACAATTTTGTTTGTTGACAGTTCCATGTAAGGTTACTTTGTTTCGTCGCAGAAAAGAATATTTTTAGGAAACATCAGATTCCCTTGGCTTCTAGGTATTGGTAACCATTTCTATGATCAGGATCACTCTCATCTAGTTCCTGAACCACTTTAATTTTATATGGACGAAATTTCTCATTTTTCAAAATTATCAATATAAATGTTATTTATTCTTACATCCAGACTTGGGAAAATCTATGATAGCCCCAAATTGACAGATTTTTTTCTATTCTACTCACCGTAGACTGAAAAATGTGACAGTCGGTATACTTCTTATTAAATAGTCTGCATACTTCTGAATGCGTTTATTGTTTAATCACCAACTTCAATTGGGTCTCAGAAAGGCTTTATTAAAAAACTGATTGTTTGGAAATCCTTAAGTAAACGAATAATAACTAAAAAGACACAGATCGGTAATCGACTACTTAATCACTAACAGAAATGCAGATTCCACAAAAATTCTAGAACCAGAAGAATGGAAAAAAGAGAAATGCAATATTGAATCACTATTTGATAAAACAACATAATTCAAGAAGCGTATGGTGTAGATGGTAATTGATTCAATAGAGAAGAAAAACAACACACACTGGTTAAGTAAGAAATAAAAACAGTAACAAGCAAATAAGGAATTCGTATATCCAATGTCCTAGGAAATCATGATTTATGAAGCACACAATGCTCTCACAAACAAGACAAACAATGCAATCTTTAAAGTCAAACGGATGTCCCGGAGAAATTTACTTCAGACATGAAAAACCATCTTTAAAGTGCACGGAAAAAAGGCAGTAATATGTTGAGAAATGGAAAAATCCCCTACACCTAATGGGTGTGATGTTTGAGTTTGAAAAAGTTGGAAATGACAATGATCTCTTCGATTCCAAGATATTGACAGCAGACAAAACGAACCAAACGCCGTTCAACAAGTTCTTAAAAATAACGGTTACCACCTAGCTCACACCACGAGTACAATTTAAAAATCTCCAGAACAGACGAATACCTCAACTCCATCTAAAAGAGATGAACAACGTAAAGTGTTTTGGATAGATTCGATGAATCAGATAAAAATAACACGGATTCTATACCAAATTATATCAGTTTTCAACACCAGTCGTAGCTGACCTAACCAGAACCCTAAAGGACAGGGGTCTAAAGGGGGTCGAAAAGTTTACGAAATGGCGTGTTTCAATGCCCACAAAGCTACATTGGTCGTACGAATACACGCATCAATCATCGAGGACTCTGCTATATAACACTAGCAACCCGTCCCTACTGCGCATGAGTTCTTTACAGAAAATATAAAATATCCTTTGTTACAACGATGAGAAGCAACTATCGGTAAAATTGGTTAAGTAATCTTTTAGTGAAATTGTAACAAACAAAAAATTAATCATCTTTCCTCCTTATACATAATATTCATTTAGATAATTTTTTGTGTGGCAAGTATTAATGAGGCAACCAAGCAGAAAACATTTAGATTAGTTTCTAAGTATATTCTTTGTATACGACATTAATAACCTGATCATGTGCAAAACGAACAAAATTTGTTTGGAAGTAACACGTGATAGGTCAACATACAATTGCCTGGGCGAAAAGCACCGTGTGCTTAAGTCTACTCCTGCCAAGCCCGTAGCCAGCGGGGGTTCAAACACCCTCTGAAATTACGGAATTTTTGTTTTCAAGATTAAATTTTAACCCGTTCATAATTTTTTTCATAAGAATAAATATTATGTTTATACAATTTTATATATCCTGGAAATACGTGAATACTTTATCAGCCCATCATCAATGAAAAAAAATTATCCAAGCCCCCCGAAAAAATTATCGAACCCACCTGGAAAAAAATTCGATCGAAAAAAAAATTTAAATTGACCACTTTGAATCTTGTACCGTTGCACAGTTTCAGTTGACTCAAATTTCTGAGTAATATAATAGGAACACCTACTTTTAATATTAATTTGAAACCAATTTAGTTTCTTAGTGGATATGTTACTAATATCGGGATTTCTTGCTTAAAATTTACCATTTCCTATTTGGAGCAAGTCTTTAGAAAATTGTCAATTATCTTCGCTAAACGATAAAATCCTCATATTTGTTCATATTTCGATATATGTGAGAAAGATTTGACGGAATTCTCTAGAGAATAAAACAATACAACACCCATTGGGCAGTTACTCTTGCAGTGTCTTGTCTGGTACCTCAACTGAAGCTTTATGAGACATAGAAGCCTCATCCCAAATAATCAAACTGCAATCCCTCATTAATTTTCCGGCACTACTCCGTTTAGAGATATTGCAAATGCTAGTGACGTCATCACTACATATTTTTAATGTCAGTTTGAATGTGGAATGGGCAGTTCGCCCACTTTCCAAAAGTGTGGCTGCTATGGCGGACGATGCCACATCTAGAGCAATTTTCCTGTCGCATCGTACCTTTGCTAATAATAAATTTATTAAAAATGTGTTACCTGTGCCTGCAGGGGCATCTAATAAAACATTTTACCGTCATTACTATTATTATTTGAGGACATTTATGTTCAGCACTCAAGTGACGTTCATCTTGAATGACTTGTAAAAGTCTCAAATGGTTATAGTTAGCTTCTCGTAAATACTCTGTATTGAATGTTGCAATTAAATTGAAATTTTATGTCATGGTGAATCAAAAACTTTTATAGATTTTACTGACAGAGATTCCACTTGTTTATTCAATGCAAATAAAACTGGATAAAATAGTTGAGTAAAAATTATTTAATGACAATTCTTGACGTCTGTGATTCATACACACAGAAATCTTCAGCCATGCTTTGACGATCATTTTGTCAAAGAAGATTTGGGTCGGTAACTTGACTGAAGGATATCATGATGGTAAATAAATAACTAATTCATTTAGTTGAACAGCTTAAGGCAGCTTGAGAAAGCGTACTTTCCCATTGATAGTCATCTTCTAACAGACCCATTGCTGATGAATGGAGAGCGCAACGTCTGATTGGTGAGTTCATCAACCTAGTGGAAAGTATATGTTTTGTAATGTGAATTATTTCGGTGAAAATGAAGAGGATTATATGTGATATAGAAATTATTTTGAACAAACGGCGTCCGTAAAACTATGAACACTTCCTATCAATTCTCAAACAGGACACTCTAGTTGTTTTGAGGAAATCAAGACCATGATATCATAATATACAAACAGGACACTCTATTAATTTTGAGAAGAGTAGGACCGTCATATTCCGCAATTCACTTAGGGGCTCGATTTGTGAAGCTACTGAAAAAACAATCCCCCTACTTTAACGGTGTCACGATAGCACACCCTTTCCTACCGCATTGAGATCCAGAACAGCCAGCTGGAACGGTCTGACACGCCCATTACTAGTAGACCAATTACGGCGCGACCTGAACGTCCCTCGTCAACCGAGTGAGAACTATAAATACAGGAAGCGGGTCCGATAACAATCAGAAGAATGACGGACGCACCATGGTACATGAGAAACGAGCAGCTAAGAAGAGATCTAGGAATACGCAAAAAAAGGGGGAATAATAAGGAGGACTAAGAAGGAGATAGCAAGAATGGAAAACCACAGGAACCCATTACTACGAGAGGCCACAAACTACGACGAAAGCAAGAAACACAGGACGAAGAGACCCAGGATGGCGCTACTGCAGACAGAAGAGGAAGTAACAGGTAACTTGAATATCTTAGGGAATGAAATATCTTAGTGAATAAAATATCTTAAGGAATAGCGTAGGGAAAATATTGTAACAGCGTAGGGAAAAGTATATGAAACATAGAAAATAAATTAGGGAAATAAGTATAAAAAATATGGACTAGGAATAAGAAATTTGTAAAAATTTAACTCTGACAAAAAAGACATGAAACTGAAACTGATAACAATCAGTTCGGCTATCTAGTCAGACTTTAGAAGTAATAGTAATAGTAATAGTATTCTAGTGAGCCTTGGGGAGTAGACAGATTGAGGCCCAGAGTTTGAATTTTTCATTTTTTGTTTCCTGGTAATGGCTCCAAAGCAGGACCCGAAATGTCGAGTATTTTACAAATTTAGACTGTTTAGAACATACATAAAATTTAATAAGACAGTAAATTTTATTACATCATGTTCAATCATCATATTACAGCTAATAAGAAAACAAACAATATATTGTTTGAAAAATGGCAAATTATTATCTGTGTCAAAATACCTTACATCTCCTTTCTTAAAAATCCTCTTGATACCTCTTCTTATCTTTAGGGTCGTATTCTTGTGCTTCATTAGGTTTTATTCATTTTTAATCATCAAATTCCAATTTCTTATTGTTTCAGAATAACTGTTATTACTGTAACTGCCAATCCTTGGATTTTAAATGGAAATTTTGACAGTACAGGGTTTAAATTGATGACCTCTCTACGTTTGCATAGGAATAATTTATAACAAGGTAGCTTTTAAATGTTACATATGACTGAAAACAAGATAAAAATATTATGCCACGCGAACGATGTGGTTATCATATCAGACTATGAGGCCGACTTGTTCAAAAAATGATCCAGGAAGTTGAATTAACAGAATTAACAGAACACAACAAGATCATCTTGCAACAAAAAACCGAAACAATCGCAATTTCTAAAGAACCAAGAACATGCTAACTGATTAAAAGAAGAAGTAAAGGAACAAATAACAAAAGCGGCGTTAATATTTGTGTTTCTCAATCAGGAGGATTAAAGACATGATAAAAAAAATGTATATAAGACCAATAATCACATCTGCTGGAGAAACACGAGCCGAAACTACACCAACCGAATGCTACCTAAGAAAAAAGGTGCAGTTACCGGAAGCGCATTATAGGATAAAAGAAGAAGCAAAGCCTTAAGAAAAAAGAGTGAGTTGCCGGACCATGAATTCAAACACAATAAGACCACTAGGACGGTCACCAAAGAGATGGTACGCCTCCCTCGAATAGGAAACAAGAGGCTACTATTGCAGAAATTAACACTACCACAGTCTTAGGAAAAGAAGAAAAAATAAATGAAACGTTAGAGTTCGTTCCTACCATACAATGTTGCCCTTATGTTATTTTGGCCAAGCAGTATCACTCCATTTAATAGCATCCACGTTATTTTGTACATGAATAACAATATTTGTTTTATTTTAACTGATATTCATACTTTTTTAAATGTACAAAACATAAAATGCTCACAATAACCAATAGTTTACAGCAGCTTCATAATTTATGTACAATAAATAAATATCATACCTGCGAATATTACTCTGTATATTCTGAGTAACAGATGTCATATTAACCCCTCTGTCTGACATATTTTTCCATCTGGGTATTTTAGACGTCCTTGGACTAGGTTCGAAACCCGAATCTATCAAATTACTGCTTTCGTAATCACTACCAGCACTTCTTGCTTCACGATTTCTTGATCTCCTTTTTACAAAGCGTTTACTTTTATTGGCATTTCGATGAGAATCTTCAGGGTCCGTAAAGCTGTCTCTGTCGTTGTCACTATAAAGTGAGGTTACTGGAGGAGCAGACATATTAGACTCACATCGTGTGGGTTCTCTGATAATGCGTTTATCATCCCGAATATTTGGCAGTGAAGGTACACGGGCATCTGGCATTATGCCAAGTTTGTTCTCAAGGCGAGATTTATTTAAATATTTATCACTTTTAGACAATTTGTTGCTATACAAGGGGGTTGGAATTTTGCTGGGTTTTTTCTTCTGCTTAGGTTCACTAATTTTAATTTCATCCGAATGCGAACGTAGCTTTTTTTGCGCAGTTCGTTTTCGTGAACGTTTTTGTGTAGTTTTCTTAAATTCCTCAGCTTCCTGTTCATTCAAAACTCTGAAGCTTTTATGAGTATTTTCATTAACCGTTATGATAGTTTCACTATCTTCGCTTGCCTCCCTTTGTTTAATTAATCGATTGTCAGATTTATGTCTTTCCACAGTAACGTTATGAGGCTTTTTACTAAATTTAGTATCATCTTCAGAAGAAATTTCACTAATATCTGTTTCGTCTTTCTGAGTTTGTTGTAAGCGTATATTTTTAGTAACAAGAGTTCCATTAATTTTATGTACACTTTTTTCGTATGTATCTTCGTTAACTTTAGTAAGTTGTGAATCAGTAGGTTCTTCTACTTCATTAGGTTCAGTATGTACCTCCTTAATTTCAAGTAATTCATTTGCCTTTTCGTTTAAAGTATGTTCGCTAACTACATTCTTTTGTAGAGTTTCTGACCGATCAGAAAACTGTTTCTCGTTCGAAGATTTCTGATCCTCAAGCATTTGAGTATCGTCTTTAGTTACCATAGACGCATCTACTTCCTTAAGAGTCTTATCAGAGTCATTGGTTGGTCCATCAATTTCATGTTTAAAACCATCTTCATTTTTGTCTTCAGTGTTCAGCCGCTCTATACTAGTTTGCCCTGTTTTCTCATAATTCTCTGTACTGTTCGACGTATTTATTTTTGGAAATTCAGTCACTTCATGATCTTTATTTTCAGAAATCGGGTTGACTTCGTGTCCACTACCATGGAGACATCCTATCAAAGACTTCTCCGGAGAACGAGGAGGAGAATGAATTGCAGCTTCCACCACCAATTCTTCTTGCTGTACAACATCCTCATTTAAAGATTTAAAGGATTGTTGATCAGTCGTTTGCCCTGCATTAAAATCGGAAATTGGTTCAGTAAATGAATCGACCTTAACTGAAGCTGGCTGATGAGAGCTATGCATTTTGTTTTCAATAACGGTCACAATTGTTTCTTCGGATGTATTCGTGCTTTTATCTATCAGGAATGAATTATTTTCAAGGTTCTTCAAATCTTGATTGAAATCAATTGGAGATTCTTGCCTTGGGAAATCACTCTCCTTTTCCAAACCTGACACTACTCCAGAATTCTTAAGTTTGCTATATTTCGCACTTTTCGGCCTTTTATCTCTTTCTATAGAGAGTTGTCTCACTTCTTCTCGAACTTCAACAACCGGCACATATTCTTTATCTATGTGAATTTCCTTAGTTTGATGAATTGTTATTTCTGTTTTGCCGTTTATGACAATTTCGTTGTTGTAGTCCAATATACTCGATGACGATATTTTTCTAGAAGTATTTGGTTTTGGAGATTCTTCACTTCCTTGATTGGGTGTGGTTACCTCATTTTTTTGTGTCAGTTTCGGCATTTTTTCTTCCAGTATTCCATTTTTTGAATACATCTCCTTTTCATTACTTGACAGAGACGGTCTCTTTATCTCAGGTTTTTGAGATCGTTTTTTTCTATGAACTTTCCTCTCAGTTTTTTCCATGGGTTCATTTTCGCGTTCACTCTCGGAAGTTGTCTCTCGCCAAAAAGTAACGTCATCTCTGACTTGCAAATTAGCTAATTGATTTCGTGAATCGCTCACTCGAAGAGCTGGTACTCCGCCATGAAGTTGTAAAAATTTTGCAGTAGATCTAAAGTTTTTCTGAAGTGCGCATTCAAGAGGAGTCATTAATATGTTCTTAGATGTTCTTAAGATAGGATTTATCAGAGCACCAGCATCAAGTAGCACCTGAAACAAATAATACGTTAAATTGATGAGTGTCTTGGTATAAACAATTTTATAATACAAACATCATACCTTTATAATTTGTTCGTTTTTAAATTAATTTTGTTTATTTGATATGCAGTTTTTATTTTCCAACCTCTTGAATGAAATATTAAAAATTGAACTCTTAGTAATTTTTGAACAGCGAAGATAAAGTATATTTTATTTCTAGATGATCAAGGTATGATTGTAGAAAATTATATAAGGTATTTTTACATAATGAAATGTATAAATGTATCCGCTAGAAGTACTATATGACGCTTCATTAACCCTTGACGAGCACGGGCTCTTCATGCTTAAGGAAGGTATTACATTTTCAAAAATCTTTGACAACTACATTTTATAGAAGGTTCAATCAAATGTATATGAATGTCAAAACAAATTTCATCAAATATTTTCCAATCATTCAAAATAGAGAATTTAAATTTCAGGCTTGTTCTACTGTAGTGCATTTTATTGATACAGTTTGTGTCATTTAAATAAAATGTAATAGGCGTCTAGAAAGTTAGAGTGTACCAATACTTGGCCTGATAAGCTTCTTATTATTCACAGTTTAACCAAAATGTTGATTCTACGATTTTGTGTTTATATTAAAAGCGTCGTTATTCTAGTAATAAATAATAAAATTTGTATGAAAAATTTAATATTTAAATAATTATATTGTTATAATTATATATCAAACATTTTACGAGTTAATCATTCTAATCGAAAATTGCAAACACATACAATAACAAAAAAAGAGCAACAACAACGGCAGTCCCGAAAACTTAAAAAAAACTGAGTGCGACGAGTTTCCGAATTGAATACCATTTACACTGGCAGACCAGAGATGCCTGGAAAAATTCTCGAACAAATGAAACCTATATAATACGCGTTTGCTTATGCGTGTCAGTATAAGTTTTCTTTAGTGAATCAGTTAGTTTATTTTGGCACAACAAAGAGGTTAAAAATGAGTGTGACTATTTGTGCATTTAAACCCACGGAATCTTCTAAAATATGTACAAAATCAGAATATTCCTGAGAATATTAAATGTGACGCAAAGGTAGTGCATACATTTTCAACTCCTAGAAATAGAGAGGACTGTATGAATGTTCTAGTTCAGCTTTCACCTGCTGACTTTAACTATTTATTTGCAAAAAGAGAAAGAATTTTCTTGGATGGAATTCGTATAAATTTTTCGAATTTGTGTCACCAGGTGTTTCAAATGTTGGAGATATGGTCACTTTGCGGACAATTGTCAACTCGCAGAAGTATGCCCTTTGTGCAGTGGTAGTCATAGAAAAGAACAGTGTAACAGTGTAGGTGAGTTCAGGTGCACTAATTGCAAATACCCTAAGGACGTTCTTAAAATGAAAGATGTAGATGTTAACCACCACGTCCGACGTAAATTGTCCAAGTTATAGCAAACAACTTACCAGAAATAAAGAGAGAATTAATTATGATATGTAGCAATTAAAACAAGAGAAGAGTTTAAATATTTACTACCAAAATGTGGGTGGATTGCGCATAAAATTAGGGGAATTACAGCAAAAGCGTGCTGCAACTATTATGTATTAGTGTTTGTAGAAACATAGCTTAATGGTAACTATGATGACTCTGAATTGGGCTTTATACATTACAATTTATTTAGATTAGATAGAGAGAATACGGGTAGAAAGCCAGAGGGGGAGGGGTTCTAACTGCAACGAAGAAGTCCTTTAATGTGCATGGCGTTGAGTTGGCTGTAAAAAGTGTGGGGCAAGTTTTCGTTGCGTTGATTATTGGTTCTGATCATTATATTATTGGAGGTGTATATATCCCGCCAACTGCTGCAGTTCAAGGCTACATTGATCATTGTGAATTTGTTGAAAGTTTATTCGAGCACGTCGTAAATTGTAAATTTTGGTTTGTGGTGACTATAATCTAACCCAAACTAAATGGAGTTAATAATGACCTTGGTCTCACTATAAGTTGCCCGATTAATTCAGCTGCACATTACATATGCAAATCTTTTGGTTTTTTAAATATGTATCAAATTAATAATGTACCAAACAGTTGGAACGTATTTCTTGGTTTAATTTTCTCTACAGACAGAAATGTATTCGTTTCACAATCTAATGATAATTTATTTGATAATTCAGTACATCACAATTCTCTTGTTATTGATTGTAGGATAGTTAAGAATGTTGAGAATATTGCAACGTTTGAAGAATATTTCATTAATTTTAAGAATAGAAATTATGATGCCATTAACAATCGTTTTGCTTGTGTTGACTGGGAAAAATTGTTTGTGAACAAAAACATTAATGAGGAAACCATGTGTTTTTATGACTTAATATATGAATTGGTATACTTGTTTATTCTATTAAAACGTTATAAAACGTCGTCATTTCCTATTTGGTTTTCAAACGAACTTAAACAGCTGATTTACCAGAAGAAGAAAATTCATAAAAAATATAAGGAATCAGGAATCATTGATGACTATTTCCAGTTTATTCACTTAAGAAATCAATGTAAAAATGAATAGACACCTTTATCAAGATTATATTAACAGAAATGAAAAATTCATCAGTCAACGACCTCAGACTTTTTGGAAATTCATAAATGATAAGAAAAAAAATCCCATTTATTACCATCTACCATGATTTACGGGAGTACAAAAGCAGAAAACAATCAAGAAATTGTTGATCTGTTTGCAGATTATTTAGGTAATGTCTACAGTGAAAATGTTTGTGATATAAGTAACCACTTTGCTTACAGTCGGAAATTCCCAAATTATTTGATAATATTGTAAGTAATTATCTAAAGTTTGACTGTAAAAATCTCATAATTAATCAGCAGCGTGGTTTCTGTCAGGGCAAATCATCCAGTACAAATTTAAATGTTTACAAATGTTTTATCATCCAATCGCTTGAGTCCCGTCCCACACAGCATAAAATATTTCTAAAATATTTATGCAATATTTCTGGTTTGATTTGAAACATTTCAAAATATTTCTTGAAATAATTCATGAAATATTCCTGTAATATTTTATGAAATCTTTGTGTCATAACATGATATATTTCAAAAGATCTTTTGTTGTAGATATGAAAATTGTTTAAATGTATTTTAGTGAACTATTTAAAAATATTTATATAATATTCCATGTTTGTTTTGAAGTATCATAAATTATTTCAGAAATCTTCGTATTTTCGCTACAAAAACCTTTTGAAATATTTCAAGAAATATTCTGTAATATTTCATAATATGTTCCAAAAGATTTGTTTGTCGTGAGCAGAATATTTCAGAAATATTTGATGTCTAAAGAAAGTATCTTTTGAAATTTTTTCCAAAATATTAATATATTCAAGACTAAAATTCTTCTGAAATATTTCATGGAATATTGGTGTAATATTTCACGAAATGTTTCTCTAAGATTTCATGAAATATTTCAGTGAAATATTTCTTAAGATATTTCATGCTGGGTGGGGTGTTCAGGTTAACTCTGTTTATTATTTTTTGTGAAATGGGTAGATTATTCCTACATTCATCTCGTCCGGTAACCCTTCATTATACATGCTTTTGGGAAGCAGCCAATATATAAATGTATATACTCTTTTAACTATGTTTTGAGAGCTTTCGAAATCGTTTATTTCTTCTTGTCAAAAAGCTAGTTGATATTGAATTTACAATTAACTTTACAGCACAAATTGAACATTGGAAAGGATATCCAGTAAAAGATAATATTTTTACATTTAAAATGTATAGGAAAAAATATACCTATATTTTTTTAAATAAATGTAATGAGCCCTCTCATTTGATATATAACATGATGGATTAGAAGCAATTTTAATTTTATATTTTCCATTTAATTCTGTAATTGGCCTCCCAAAATTAAAAGTAGAGGTTTCTACTTATTTTTCCAGTAAACTTCAGCTGAGAACCTATAAATCCAATTTTTTCAAAACTTTACGTTTTATAGTTTCGGAGATAAGGGGGGGGGAATGGGTAAATTTTGGTATATTTTCGTTAATATATTTTTAAATATATTTTTTTTAATATGAAAAAACTATATTTGTGTTCCTCAGAATGAGACCTTTTATTTGATATATTACATGATGCGTTTGAAAAAAATTTTATTTTTAAATTTTTATTTAATTCGATAATTTGCCCCCCAAAATTAATATTAATGGTTTCTTCTTAATTTTCCTGTAAAGTTCGGGCAACGCTCTATATTTCCTATTATTTTCAAAATTTTAGGCTGAGTAGTTTCGGAGATCAGGGGGGGAACGGTCGATTTTTTAGTTTTCCCCCCCCAGAAGTACCCCTAAAATCAATTTTTTTTCTATTACGATATGTACTCCTGATCGGGTCACCAAACTAAACATTGATACCAAATTTCAACCTCTTCCGTCCAGTAGTTTAGGAGAAAATGGCTGTGATGTGACAGAGGCAGAAATCCTGAGTGATATTATAAGGGTATCCGTATATTGTATATACGGAACCCTAAAAAGAGCGGTGCAATAATCACTATGGCATAACTCTCTCAAACACAGCTTTTAAAATCTCTCCAATATAATCACGAAAACTCTGAAGCGTTCTGCAGAAAGAGAAATAGGCAACAATTAGAGTGTATATAGAGAAAGACGATCATGATTGTCCAAATTTTCGTACTGCATCAAATATTGGAGAAGAACAGAGAATTGAATATCAACAGCTATCATAAGTTCGTTGACGTCAAAGCATTAAATCATAGAATAATAAGAATCAGACACCATGAAGCAACGAATGACTTACCATACCAGCAAAGATAATTAACTTTACTAAAATAAGCATGAGAAAAGTAGTTAGTCGAGGAGACTGTAAAATATGAACAGTAAAAAAAGTGAGAAAAAACATGTTCTAAGACAGGACTAAGCACTTGCCTGTCTACTTTAATATCGCCCTTGAAAAGATTGTTAGAGAATCTATAATTGACGTCAGTGGTCACATTATACAAATCGGTACAGCCACTCGCATATGTTGACTACATCGATATTACTACACAAAGTCTTAACACACCCTGAGAAAATCATTCGGATCACTTTCAAAAACATGTCCAAAATCAACGAGACAAACACGAATTCTTGTCACAGGAACATTGATAAAAACTTTAAAATTGGCGATAAAAACTTTGAAGTTACTGAGGAGTTCGTATACACTGGTTAACTCCTCCACAGAAGCAGACGAGTTCAGAAGATGCATCTTAATTGCTAGTCACTGTTATTAAGAATTACAATAACAACTCTGCAATACTAGCCTAATAAGAAAAAACAAAGTACAACTTTATATAACTCTAATTCTACCAGTCCTCAAAATCTCTAACAAGAAGCCAACCTTTTGCTCACTTTCGAGACGTTATATATTAACCATCTTGTATAGCAAATTTTATGGATCACCTAACATTTCAATAACTACCCTATATAATTTTATTTTACACCACATATGTATATTAATATGCGTGAAATTAATCTGCAAATTCATAAGATTTTACTCATCCAAAAATCGCCCGCCTCGGCAATTTTATCACTTCGAAAAGTTGATATCTCCAGGTGCAAAGCTATAATGCTAGGAAAATATGAGGAAGGCATTAAATAGTTACTTGTTCGGAAGATACAAATACATTTTGTATTGAAATGAAGTCGGTTAAAAATGATTACAAGAGCAGTTTCACTCTCAAATCACCCTGTATTGAAATAATTTTTACAAGACGAATCTCATTCTTACGTAGGTTACCAAATCACCCTGTATTGAACACCTTTAAATTACAAATCAGCTATCTTGATTGTCGCAAATTGTCAGTAACTTTTTTAATTATTTAATTTCTCTGCAAAACGATTTTCCCTATCCATTGAAACTTCTAAATAAGAAAATTTCATCGATATATATATATATATATATATATATATATATATATATATATATATATAAACAAATCTTGTTCGTATTATAGTATTAGATTATTTATATTTGATAACAATTTTATATCTTAACCGAAATGAGGGTACTTTAATTTGTAATTAAAAGCCCTCTTTGAAGACAAACCTCGTCTACAGTTAATATAAAAAAAATGACATGGAATGATTACTGTTTATGTTTTATGTAAAAAATCTGTTTGTGAAGAATAACTTTTTTCTCTTAAAATTAGGAATAAAAAAGAAATCGTTTGATTTATGAATACACACTGTATATACATATTCACTGACACTTATTTTGATTAATTAATGTTATTTACAATTTACCCCAAGTTCCGAATAGTTAATACCAGTAACTCAATCAAAGCTTATATTACCGGCGACTCCACCAAGACATAGAATATAAGAAAATAGGTAAAAAGTTTTTCCCCATTCCATAAGAAACGATACAACTATGTTATTTGAAAAAAAAAATTCTGACCACTTTGAGATATCACGTAACTAATCCAATCTCTTTTCAATTCGTTCCACGTTCCGAACAAAATTTTTAAAATTTTAATAATGCCGGCTCCTCCACCAAGGCATAGAGTATATGAGATTAGGTAAAAATAATTTTTCCCCTTTTTCTAAGAAACGGTACAAGCTATTTTAATGAAAAAAATATGGGACCACTTCGCTATCCCCCCAAACAGGATCCAGTAAAATGTTCGAAATTCCTTGAGCCGTTTCCGAGTAATCGGTGAACAAACATAAAAAAAGCAACATAGATACAGACGAATTGAGAACCTCCTTCTTTTTGAAGTCGGTTAAAAAAAAAGCAACATAGATACAGACGAATTGAGAACCTCCTTCTTTTTGAAGTCGGTTAAAAATAGTAAGACTTCGATAGGCAGGGTACATACGAGGGTAGTAAAAGTCCAACGTGCCAAGGCGAGTACTGAACTTCAAACCAGCGGGTCAAAGAAAATATAGGACGCCAAAACAAAGATGACTACAATAGACGCAAGAAAGATCATACTATTATTAATACGCAAAGAGCTAAACGCACACTTTTACGGCCTTCATTTTGAAACTAGGGTGATGAAAAGTATAGCATTCAAAAAGTAATGTGCCGTAGATGTGCAGAATATATAAAGAATCTTTATTTATTTCTTTTAAAATAAATAAACTAAATATAAATTATTGATACAAACCAAGTAAGGTGGCGCCCACCATGAACAACTACCTTAACCCTTAAAATCTAATCGACACAACCCCAATCGAGTAGCGAAGTATAAATATTGCTTAAATAATCGACTGTTACTTACTATGATGTATGCTCTAAAAACCTTCTTTTCTATTCATTTATGACGTTACTTTTTTACAAAAACGTTGAGTTCAGAAACTATTGTTTTTTTTTGATGGAATTGAATGTGTTTTTAAGAAGTTTGCGCATTTACAGAAGAATTCACATGCAAAGTTTTACGTAAGTACAATAACTATTTAAAGATTCTAAAGCTAATTGATAAATTTTATTTTCGATCTTAACTAAGTTGAGTTATCAAATAACATAATACATATAATGTTTGTTTATTTTATCATTTTGTCGAAATTCCATTTTGGGGTTTTGACATCTACAAATCGATTGCTCGGGAAAAATCGTATTACCGAGAAAGAATGAGACTGTTACAATTATGACAGCTTTGTTCAATACAGGGTGATTTGGTGACCTACTTGAGAATAAAACTGCTATGAAAAATTCTTTCAATGCAAATTGATGTGTAGGATGTTATAAAAATTTCTTAACTGTTTTTCTACCATTACATTTTTATAGCTGAACCTTTCAAGATTTTAAGGTAAAGAGTGCTGGTTAGCCCATTTTTGGATGGGTAAAAAGTTAAGTTTTTTCATTTTAATTTGAGGCTCACAATAAAGTTGCCTTGAAAGTCGTTACATATGCTTATATAAATAGACTGAGATATAAGGCGCTGTAGATTACAATTATATGGGGTGATTCCAGATATGTTATAAACCAAATGTTTTATTGGGCCCAGTTGCAGGTTCAGACTGTTTACAATACTGAGTGAGTCAATTATAGTTAAACAGAGTGGTTAGAAAAAAGAATTATATAGTGTAGCCTACTTTCGGTTACATTTACCGGGTACTTGGAATAGAGGGCGCAGTAGAATCATAGTTAAACGGGGTGGTGCAAACAATATTATATAGGGATACATATACAGGTATGTTGGTAATATGCTGGAGGAGAATTATAGTAATCAATGTGGTTTAAAAAATGCAACATTACGTATCCCACAAGCAGTTGCATATATAGGATAGATGCAATATAGTGTGAGAGGAATTATAGTTATACAGGGTAATTACAAAAAAGTTAGAAAAGGAAATGGTATTTGAGTTGCATATATATGATGATTGAAATATAGAAGATAGTTTAAAAAATTACAAACAAAAAGAGTAAATATGGTGGCTAATTGGCAGTCGCATATATAGAATGGTTGGAGTGAAATTATAGTTTTACTAGGTTAAAAAATATTATGCGTGGTCCATGAGCAGTTGTATATACAGGGTGGTCAAAATATCGTCCCGAGTAGAATTACTATAGTTTCATAGGGTGGTTAGAAAAATGTTAGCAAATATTTTTATATTGGGTAGTCCATTTATATATAAACTGTTGTGGAAATATAATATGAAGTGGAATTATTATAATGGGTAGCTTAATAAATGTTAGAGAATTGAAATTAAAATGAAACGTTTCATCTTGAGAAGAAATAAAGTATACAGCAAATGTCCGATTATATGTACCAACATTTTTAATGAATCCTTGAATTTACGAGTAAATTTGGGTCACCCATGTACTATTTATTAAATGTACAAATGGAAATTGAATAAGTATTAGTAATAAATTAAAACGGATTATTTTGTAATTTCTACATATGCGATTTCTACTTCATTACTATTCAATATTTTCAAATGGAATTGTCATTTCCCTTTATTCTATTTTCTATATTATTCTACCGGTTAAAATCTGAATTATTTAATTCTAAGATTAATATCCACTTACTTACTTACTGCCTCTTTTCATATTAAATTGAGAATTATGAATTTCAACACAAATAAAGTCGTATTAATTGTATATGAACAAGAAGTTGAATTTCATTCCTCACTGACACAATTGGTCGAATTTCGACCACAGGCGATTCTAGTCTTAATAAAAGCACAAAGATTTAAAAAGATATATCTTGAATCTCAATTGATAAGTAACTGAACACTTTTTTTATCAAAAAACAGGAATATAAATTTAGACAAAAATGCATTTCAACTGAATAAATTTGAATATTATGGTTATTAAGAATTACCTAATGTGACGTATTTATTTTATTTTAGTTGACTTCACAACTGAGCATGATTGTGCGTTATTCCAAGAAATGATGAACGTTGTTAAAATAAAATTAACGTAATTTTAACTGGTATTTATGAGGACTGTTGTACGAAGTAAGTCGCTTCATTTTGCACATTCGAAAATTATAGCGTTTGATCAATTTTCTGAGGTATCGTTTATTATTTATTTTCCTTTTAATGTGATCATTAAAAATGTGTTCACCTAAGAAATTTACTTTCACACGAAAATCCCTACCTTCGCATCATAGTTAAGTGGCGATACCTATCATGACAATTAATTTTAGAATTGATTTTCTGGCAAAGGTCAAGATTTACATAAAATGTAATAAGTTCATCAGAGGTAATAAGACAATAGATTTTTTCTAAAAATTAAAGTTTTTATCTAAGAATTAATTAAATTTAGACAATAAAACTTTCAAAGTTACAACTATTTAAAATTTCAATGTATTACCTTACACATATCTACATTATCATTTAGTGCTGCCAGATGAAGGGGGCATCTACCATCATTATTTTTGGCGTTAACTTGACTTGGCCTTATTTGCAATAACCACTTTACCAATTCGATCCTTCCTGACGATGCTGCATCATGAAGAGGGAGATCCCCTCTAGCATTTCGCAACCATAAATTTGCTCCATGTGATCCTAAAATATTATTATAAGTTTAAGGTTGTTGACGTAAACGATATGGTATTAAATGTTTTAAAATTAAGAAACCGATTTGCTATTGATTTGTTCTCAATCTTTTATTATCAGAACGCATTTATAACACCCCATTAGAGCTATTTTCCCGGAGAGCCTATTAGGCGTTTTCCCGTTTATTAAGCTTTTCTTTTCTTTTTTCGACTGCTTATTTAAAAAAAAATCAGTCAACGTAACTGCAACTAAAAAACTTGATGAGAATATGATTATATGACTATCAAAAGAATATTCGAAATTTATTCGAAAATTAAACCGACAACATATCTGGACAAAACTATGGAAGTTAAAATACAAGCGAGTGCCATTGACTCAAATACTTAAAACTACCAGTAGTATACTTAGCGGGCTGACATGGCTCATCGATGTCAAAATCTCAACCGTCATTGGGAGGGGTCTCCAGTTCTTGCAGAAGACATTATCAATGTCTAGAGGGTTCTTTGTCACCGTATCACCAAATAAATTTCTCAGACAATCGGTTTGATGGAAAATCGATATATTAGATGTGATAAAGTTGACAAAAAGTGACAATTTCTTCTTCTTTGCTAGCGTTTTGTCTATCTTTATTAGCCAAGGCTATCTATGCCTGGCTTTTATGCGGGTGTGCTGACCAGGCGTATCGCTTATCGGTAGTTTTGAGCAGTTACCCTTCTGTCGAATGTATAATTTTGGTGTTTTTGTTTAGCATATACATCACTTAACTTTTTTAATTTTTTTTACGTTTCTTTATGTTTAAGTTTGTAAAACCAACATTCATGTTAACAGCATGATGCTCTAACTAACTTAGCTACTGGACCTTACTATATCATTTCTCTTTTAATTTCATGGTTTTCTATTAACGAAAAATGTTTTCGTTCCATTTATTTAAATTTAGTAATTATTTTGCCTAAAACTTGAGGATGATGATGATGACGATATCCATTTAACATACATGTCTTTCATTTAACAAGGCCATAGCCAGCAGGAGGGGGGGTTCTGGGGTGTTCAAACCACTTTTGGAATTTTGGGTTTCAAGTTTAACCAATTAATGTTCTTTTTCATAACAATATATTTTATATTTATTCATTTTATGTATCCTGGAAATACATGAACAAAAATATACATTCTGCAGTCCTAATCAGCAAATCGCAAATCAAAAAAAAATATCACTCACACTCACACTCAACAACAGCTGCCACTCATACAGTCAGATGATAATGGTAGTATTTGCCCTTCTGAAATTTGAAATACTCTATAAAAATTTTACTTTTAGTTGCTACTTTTAATATATACCTTAGTTTTTAGTTTGGAATACTGTTCTGGGGTTAACACTCACAATGTCTAGTAAGTGCCGTTGTTCGTCCTAAATCAGCTTGAAACATACACAACATAGATTGAAAATCACATATTTGTAAATGGAATTTCACATTGTAAAATTGCATCAAAGCAACTATACACATTTATAAACTAAAAATCAGCTGTTTGCAAATAAAATTTCACAAATTTTTTCACGATTTTTATATAATATAATAAATTAATTACAGAAAATAATTGATCATTCAAATTACCAACAAGTGTAAAACAAGCTCATTTCTTAACTTTGTTATTGTAATTAATAACGAAATAAGTTCTACTTTATACTATATTTAGATTAGGTATATTTTTAATAAAATTTGTCAGTATAAAAGTTTTTATATTTATACATATTTACAATGATTAATAAAACGGCAACGATTAAAGAAAGAGAGTTACCTGGTTTAAGTGACTCATTTTTAATTTTAACAAAATTTGTTATGTGTTAAACAAAAACAGTAAAACATCCATTCTAAAGAAGAAGAAGTGATGAAAACTAGTAAAAAGTGATACGCTGGGTTAGCTCACACGCAAGGACAGCCTTGGCTAAACATTTATAGACAAACCGCTACTGAAGAAGAAGAAATCATAACTACTGATAAGCGATACGACTTTCCCAGTAGAATCAGCAAATTGTTTTAGTTATTGGTGACCTCTTCACCACCTACTTCTAGCCAAATTGTCACTTTTTTCAACTTTGTACCGTCTAAGATATTTCTTTGCCTCCAAAGCGATTGTTCAAGATAATTTTTTGGTAATATGTTGACATTCATGACGTCTTCTGCAAGAACGGTGGACACTTTGATGGACCTGCCATCGAGGTGTCATGTCAGCCCACTAGCTCTACAACTTTGAGACAAAAAAAGTAAAGGTTTTCGTGACTTAGTGGCCAACAAATTAGCTATTATTAAGCAATTTTAGCCACAAGTAAAACAAATCTTCATTTGCTGACTTTTGTACACATAATCGTAGAAACACTGCATTATATCCAGGAGAAATATGCGCCTTCAAAATACGTTGCCAGTTAAACAACCATTAACAAAATAAATTATATAGACATTTATTTTTGACAATAATTTGGAAAACTAAAGATTTTTTGACCTGCTAAACATAGTTTGACATAGACTTAAGTTTAGCGAAAAAAATTCTAATGGGGTACCGAAGCGCAATTGATATAACAATTCTCAGATTTTTTTAATGCACGCAAGATGTTATACGTCGGGTTAATGAATGAAGTTTAATTGACTAATTTAAGCTATATCGAACTTGAGTCAATTGCTGTTCACACTTTGCAATATCAGTTGATCGGCGATTAAAATTTGGAACTGACCTGAAATGCAGTTGTGCGCAAATGTGTGAAAAGTTTATTTTTATTGAAAACAATTTGTAAAAAACTCGATTTCGTGTTAGGTACTTAGGGAATTGTAAGAAATATATTAGGGGCATCCGAAAAAGATTAGAGGATAATGAAAAAATATAAATTACTTAAGAACGAAAATTTCAGAAACTATGTATTTTGATTAAATACTGCCGGACTGTTGTATTAAAATTAAGTACCTACTAATGACGACAAAGTTATTTAATGTAAATTGAAACGTGCATGTATAATGGCGGACGAAACGTCTGCCCTTCCGGAAGGGTTAATCTAATCTAATTTATAATCATATGTCGATTTTGTTTTTAATAACTTAATTAACATGTAAGTTCATTACCTATTAATTTTATGGTCTCTAATTGCCCTTTGGCACATCCGCAATGAGCAGGACTTCTTCCTTTACGGTCTTGTCTATTCGGATCTGCTCCATGTGCTAATAGGAGAGCTGTAGCGTCTGCATGCCCTGGAAAGATAATATTAGAATATTACGTGAATTATATTCACCAAATCTGCCAGTTAGACATAAAACTAGTTTCTAATTGTATCTCCTGTTTCTACTGTTGTATAATATTGAAAACTGGTTCTAAACGATCACATTACAAACCGAAATAAACAAAAATAACTAGCCCAGTCAGCAGGATTGTTGAGCACTTTTTGTCAAAAACCAATTATCACCGAAAACTGAAACTTATCAAACCAAGAAGAATTAATTCCTACGCACGTAAATACATTATACCTATATAGTTATGATTTTTTAAATTTTTTGGAAAAATAATGGATTGTTGTCTGAAAGTTATTTGTGGCATTTTCCAGTTTACTTTTATATTTTGTTCTAATTCATTAAATGAATTCACTATTCGCACAAAACAAAAATTAACTTTAATTTTCATTTGAGGTAGCCAAATGTTCTTTGATTAAAACAGAAATTTAGTGAGATATTTTAAATAAATTTTGATTGATTCTGAATACCTCATATTTATGAATGTTTGGAAATAGTAACTAAAGTAGTGAACAGTTTGTATATTCTAAACGGCTGATTACTTCCAAAAATTATCGCAATTTGATACATATCGATGAATATGTTGATACAAGATGTAATGTTTCATGTCATTGCCTGTTATCCCATAATTCCTACATCAGAATGTGTCGTTAATTTGTTAGAATAACTTCATCTGTCAGAGTAGGTAACCTGATAATTTAACGTGACATTGTAACCAAGCAACTATGGGATAACAGCAATTACATGGAACGTGTGTAATTTTCTCGAACATCCTAGATGTCGAACATTACATCTCGCGTCAACAGCAAACTTACACCACACAAGATGAATTCCAGACTACACAACACATCCCATATATCTTGCTTTAAAACATGCCATTGGTAAGCCTTTAGTAGTAGAACGAAAATGTTATTTTTTAAAGAGTGGGACGGTATCCATAACCACGATATGCTAAACCCCCTAAATGTCAGTATCAAACATAGTATTCTCAACCAAATCACAATTTTCAATTACCAAATGGGAACTACTAAGAATACATTTGGAACAGATATTCTGGCAAACAAAATAGGGCCCCTGAATCAAATAGGCTTAAATGCTTTCATAATAATTACATAAGAATTCAAATTGATATTAATAAATATCACCAGAAATATATTTCTGTAGACACAACTAAACTATTCGTACTAAAATTTCCATTGCTTCTTTACGACTTTCCATAGCTTGGTTATTCTTCAAAATCAAATCATTTCACTGATGTACAAAATTACCCAATTATAAATAGAAAAACAGTAGTTCCTTTCCATCTTTTAATTTATACTTTCTATTTTCAGCGCTTACATGCGTTCGCAACAGGGAACTCAACGGAAAGAAAAGTAATTATTCATCCACAGAAGAAAAAAATGACATGCAAAGAATTTTTACTGCCCCAAAATTACCTCTATTTTCACATAATTCCAACGAAAATTGTTGTTTAACATTTATGTAAAACTCGAAGGAAAAATGTAATAAATTTTACAAAGATTTTATGTATTTATGTATTAGTATTCAAAAACCAAAAAAAAAATTGCCAAAGAGCAAATTGTAACTAATTATGAAGAAAAATGTTACTTAAACACATACATGTACAGTCAAATAGCAATGATATTAACAAGTAATTATAGCAAATGCTAAATGATGTAAATATACGACCAGGATCTTACTTTGGTTATTTCCTTAAGGATTCCATCAACAAAGCTTTCAGAAAATCTCAACTATAACTATGCAAACTATCAAACACCCTGTGGCTACTCATCAAAATAAATAAATTCTGAACTATATTGATTAACAACAGAAAATAAATTACTGGTTATAGTAGGGGCAAGCCATTGTTTTAGAACATACTGTAGAAGAGAAAGTTTACAGGCTGTTGTAATTACAATAGCGAGTTTATTTTAAAAGCCTAAACACGTAAGTTCACAAATCGAAACTTTACTTCGATTTCAAGATAAACTACAAGGTAATACAAGTCAAGCTACAGATGCCCCTTTAAGAGTTATATGAATGGCATTAGCGAACAACATCAGTTTGACAGAGATGATGGAACTATTAATCACAACATCAAATTACGAACTTGCAATACAACATATATCTTTTGAAAATCCTATTTTAGCATTACATCCAACCAAAAGAGGCATATTCATATAAAAGAGTTCGTATTATATAACCTTAACAAGTTACTATCTACGTTTCCCAGAATTCAAAAATTTCAGATCACTCAATTTCTTATCAAAACTAGAACAGTTACTTTACGCAAATTGGAAGCATTCAACTAATCGTATTCAATACTAGAAGAAGCAATGTAAATATACAGGAGCCACCATAACCAATAGAAATTAGATAATACAATGAAAATATTGTTGTTAATGTAGGGTCCACTAATGGTAATGGTATACAGCTCCTCACAGAAACAAGCCTCAGAGATTCTTGAAAATGTAGCCTTCAACAACTACTGCTAAATGTCTGTGCTTGACAAGATATTAAAAATTAAGTTCTGAGATCAACGCTATAGAGCAAGCAGACACCCCAAAAGAATTGGGATTATAACTGAAATCAGATTTTAAAAGACAGAAGGAAATCCGTTATCTAATGTTGCTAAAATAATGACTATACTTAAGCCGTTAGCCTTAAACTTACACTCATTGTTGCTAGAGCTGACGATATGCTTTTAATATATATATATATATATATATATATATATATATATATATATATATACTACGTAGCAATTAACGGCTAAGAATCTGGATAGAATTTTGGAATTTCCAAAAAATAATGGGAAAGTAGCCAATATTTTATTGTATAAAGGGCACTAAATAAAGTGTACTCTTTTATTATATCATGAAAGCTTTCGAAATTTATATATGTATATATATATATATATATATATATATAATATTGACCAGAATACGAAGTGAGGACCTACTGTAGAGCACATGATAAGAGGACCGGCAGAAGGAATCAAAATTCACACATATTTTGTAAACAGAAAAGCTTAGTTTTAAGATAGCAGCAAGTTTGTAACAAATATACGGGTAAAAAGTTTAAAATAAAATTTTTGTGTTGCCCAAGTATATGACAACAAAGTGAGAAAGGACCTTACAAGCAACTATTCTACTCAGGACCGTTTATAATATTAGTGTACTGCTAACATTCTGAGGACTGTTTACACAATAGACCTACTAAAGTGAGAACCGCCCATTGTTGCCAAATTCAACTACATTGGGGTGAAACCGATCTATGTGTCACGCATTGAGTGAGGACCATATATTATTCATATTCTTCTCCGCAAACGAAGAATTTTTTGTTTTGACTAGACTTTCTGTTTACGTTTTCACATTCATTTGTTACTGGAAATAGACGTTGACTCACAAAAATATTTAATGAAGGGCGACTGAGAGGACAGGGTGTTTTATGTGTGGTTTGTTTTAATTGTGAGTTGTACGTTCACGTATTCCACTAATTTATTATGGACTTGAAATAGAGGAAATTAATTTACTTCTTCTTTGTGGCCTAATTAACATGTATTTGAGAACTAAAATAAATTCAGTTAATGGTAGTTTTTGATTGAAATATTCATATGATATTTTTAAATAATCAAGTTCAGTGCAATTATTCAATCAGCAGTGTGGTTATTGGTTACATATCCCTAGCATGGGAAATATTTTATTTATGTAATTTACTACTCTAGCATAGTAATAAATTCTGTTCGAGTAGCACTAGCTTTTCTCACTATTGACCCCGTAGAATCAAAATGTAAAACTGTATCATTTTTATCAACTAAAATTCTTACTTAGCCTTCCATACTTAAGTAAGAAATGACCTATATAATAAAAATCACAATTTGCAGTAGAAATTTTAAGTAAAATGTCATCTCTGAAATATTTTATCACCTTCACTTAAGGGAAAAATAAGCAAGCCTTTTTTTAAATTAAGTTAGAAAACGTTTAATTTTTAAAATAATTTTTAAAATAAAAATTTAATGATGAAACATCAACACATGAATTATGAATGTTAAGGAATGCAATAATTCAGGTATGAACTATTATCCATCAAAAAAAATTCCCACAATTTTTAAATTAAGGAACGTTTTAAATGATCGTCTCTAGTACGGTAGGCTGTTAGCGGAAATGATTATTTTGTTATATTGCATTATTTCTTTGATTCGAAATAACTTGAAAAAGTGAACGAATGTAAACTGAAATTCGACAATAAATGTGTTGCAGAGTTTAAAATTTTGATAGATGACTAATTATTTTATATTGTTTATACGTGTTTTTATATAAAACTTTAGAAAGGTATAACACACTGAAATTAAGAAATAAATTATATCAAGTCCACAACACAGTATCTTATGATAGAATAATTTTAATAAAATTATGTTTTTATTTATAAGTAAGCTTTAGGAGGTTAGTAGTAGATTTCAGCAGCACTATAGCAAAATATAGTCAAACAGATATAACACATAAGACACGCTCACGTTAAAACTAATATTTAAATTATACTAAAAACTATTATATTGCCATTTCAAATTAAAACTGATCCTGGTAGTAATTAACAAGACATATTCAAAACATATTGTCCAAATAATCTTGATATTATTCTAAAATTTATCGTTGTTTCTCAATACTAATTTTTTGGAAGGTGACGCCTCAAATAGTTTTTATAGGAAATTAAAGCAAAGTATGTCATAATATTTCAGTATTTACTAAGGGCTATTTAGACTTTTTTTATTGAATAAATGAAGGAAGCATCAAAAAATCCTTTTGGCTGAATAACATATTTTCATTAGATTAAAACAAACAACACTTTTAATTTTCACAAATTTATTAAATATTGATAATTGTTTCGCACAGCTAACTGGCTTCGTCAGAATACAATTTTAAACTAAATGCTAAATATCACAATATATTATAAAGTTCTGTAATAAAGTTAAAATTGGTCACTTAGGCAGGTAGCATCTGCAATTTATTTCCGGCTTAATACTAAGGGTTAGGCATTTGTCTTTGTTTCATCACTTAATAGGTTCCCTTGAATATTTATTTTTATTAATTTCCAGTGATTCTAAATACTTTTTTTATGTAAATAGCCTTTTGAATGTTCCGACCATCTGGACTTAAATGACCTTCCTGTGTGGCCAATATAGAAGTTAACTATCACATGTTAATCTATTGACTCCTGAGTTATCGTTTTTATTAATTTTGTCTTTGCTGATGTGTTTGGACACATTATTGTGGGTTTTAAAAGCTGTCTGAATATTCCTGTTTTGTAAAGGTTGGGAATTTTTTTTTGGATGGAGGACCGATAAATGTGATGGTTTAGTAAAATTTGGAGTTGGTATTGGAAGTAAATGGGTGTACCTGGTCTATTGCTTTTTGCTGTATTTTTGTGTCTACGATGTCAGTAATTTGTTGATGAACTTAATAAGATAAAACTCATTGCCATGAGTGTTATCTTATTAAGTTCAGTTTCACAGTTAAGTTTGAATATTGGGACAGTCACTATTCAATGTGTCATGGAATGGTATGCTGCAAGTTTGTGTTGGTAGGGGTGAAATGATGTATTGTGGATAGTTAGGTCTTAATGGAACAGTTTATGTTATATAGAAAAAGTATGTTAATTATCACCTATTTTTATAGTTAGGTTAGATCTAGAAAATTTAATGAATTGTCTATTTCTGTTTTGAGTGTAAATTGTATGTTGGGGCGGAGTTGGCTTATGTAATCATGGAGCAACAGTTACTATCTGTGGGTACCGGTAAAACGACCAAAAACATCGTCAACGTACCAGTAACAATATAGGTATTTATTACTTAGATCATGTTTTGAACATTAGAGATTCTATTGTCCATAAACATTTCAGCTAAAAGAGGGATTAATGGCTTGCCCATGATTAAACCTTGACTGTAGATGTTATTGTGAGATTTCAACTTCAAGTTGGGAAAACACACAAAAAAATTAACTACTTGTCTAGTGATTACCAAAATAGAACTCTTACCCTCCACGTTTATACTCACAAATCAAACTCCATAAACATCATCATCCTATTAGACCCATGGTTTTTTTTTCGCTCTAAAACACTATACCAAATTCACACCCATTTGTAGTATAAAGAATTCAACTGAATTAGTGTCAAAAATCCAAACAGTTAATATCCCTAACAATTGCAAACTACTAATATTTGATGTTGTCAACCTTTTTCCTACTATTCCTCCAGAAGAATGTATCTGTCTTATTAGGTATTTATTATAAAGAAATAATACTAACCCAATAATGAAAAATATATATTCTATTACAGCTTTGTCTCAGCCACAATTACTTCCAATTTAACAATAACATCTACAGCAGCACTCACGGTTTAATCATGGACAACCCACTAAGCCCTCTTTTAACTGAAATATTTATGAACAATTTAGAACCTAATTTCAAACGCGATCTAAGTAATAAATTCCTTTATTTGTACCGGCCGACAATGTGTTTGCTAGTTTTACCAGTACACACAGACAGTTACTGTTGTTCCATAATTACGTAAACCAACTCCACCCCAACATACAATTTACAGTTGAAACAGAAATAGACAATTCATTAAATTTTCTAGATTTAACAATAAAAATTTGAGAAAAAAAAAACATACTTTTTCTGTGTATCATAAACGGTCCCATTCTGACATAAGTATCCAGAATACATCATGTCACTCCTACCAACACAAACTTACAACATACCACACATATTAGTGACTGTCCTATTATCCAAACCTAACTGAACTCAATAGCATACAACTCATGGCAATCAATAATGTTTACAACTCAAAAATTATTAATAATACCTTAGACAGAAAATTATGGTAAAAAACAATAGACCAGGTATACCCATCTATTCTCAATACCAACTCCAGATTTTTACCAAACCATCACGTTTATTGGTCCTCCATCCCAAAAAAATCCAATTTTTTACAAAACAGGAATATTCAAACAGGTATTAAAGCCGATAATAATTTGGCCAAACACATCAAAAACAACAAAGAAAAAATTAATAAAAATGATAATATAACTTCTATATCGGTCACACAGGAAGGTCATTTACCTCCAGATGGTCCGAACATTCAAAAGCCTATGACAATCAGAAACACACCAAATCAACGTTTGCCGACCATTTGCTGAACGAGAATCACATACCACCAAATACTTTTGACATATTAGATTAACATCATAAAAGTAAAAAAATATCACTTTTAGAATCACTGGAAATTAATGAAAATAAATATTCACCGAACCTATTAAATGATCATACAGAGACAAATGCCTCACCCTTATTTAATCTTCATCTCTTAGTATAATGACATAGTCATTCAGTTATTATAGTTATTAGTACGTACCATGTACTCATCCTATTTAGATCAGTGTAATTAATATTAAGCCGGAAATAAATTACAGTTGCTACCGGACTAAGTGACCAGGTGGGCAAAATTCCCAACAATTATAACTTTCATAGAGAACTTTTAAATATGTTTAGATATTTAGCATTTAGTTTAAAATTGTATTCTGGCAAAGTCAGTTAGCTGTGTGAAACAATTGTTTTTAAGATTACATAAAAACAACAAACAGTTGGTTCAATATTCACTCTATTTATTTTTAATTTGACATATGTTATAAGAATAATATCCACCCCATAATTAAAATTGAAATAGTTTATCTTATACCTCTCCATCGCAATCAAAACCACTTTTTTTTTCAACAACAACATTCACAATAGTACGCAAAGCCTAACTATGGTCAACCCTTTAAGTCCCCTTCTATCTAAAATACTCAGTAACAAAATTCTGTATGGGTACCGATACGTCGATGATGTCATTGCGCAATTTACGAGTACACATCTACTATTACAGTTACTACACAACTACTTAAACCAACTACACCCCAACATAAAATTCACATGCGAAACGCAACAGGTAACACACAAAATTTCCTAGACCTAATAATTAAAAGACAAAAATACTTTCTCCATGTATCATAAACCATCACACCCTGACCTTACCATCCACAAAAGTTCACACCACCCGATACAACATAAACTTGCTGCATATCACTGTATCTTACACAGACTCGTGACAATACCACTTAACCAAACCCACTTTGATAATGAACTTGAAAGAATCAAACTCATGGCTGCCAACAATGGTTACACCACACAACTTATTGACAACTTATTAAATAGAAAGTTAAAGAAAATTGCTATAAATGAAGTATATCCCACTGTCCCCAATTCCATACCAACATTATATTATGCTCTCACATTCAATAGAACCCCCTTACAAAAATCTCTCAATTTGTACAGAACAGGAACACAACAAACAACAATTTATCTATACATATAAACAATAAAAAAGATAAGACAAAAATTCTAACTCGCGTGTCTGTAGGTGGTATTTTGGGAGTTGCCCCAACATCTATATTGGTCACACTGGACGATCTTTCAATCCAAGATGGCCTGAACACACAAAAGCTTTTGAAAATCAACACAACAATATCAAAATATCTAAATTTGACATTTACAAAATAGCCAAAAATTTATTTCGAGGGATTCAAGAAGATATTGTTGAATCCCTCGAAATAAACAAAAACAAAAATTCTCGGAATCTCTTAAGTGATCAAAATGATACCAATTCATATCCCTTACCTAATCTCAACATTCTTTTCTAAATGATATTATTATATTGTCCACATCTTTTGTCAACAATGTTTCATAAATGTATAATTTACCTGATCTACACGCCGCCCACTTCTTCCTAAATTCCCCAGAACCAAGACAACACCTTTAATTAGTTTCTTACCCTATCTGTAGTTTCTTTATTAGATATATAAATTTAGCATTCATTGTATTTCCAATTTCTGATGAAGTCAGACTTGGCCAAACAAATGTCAGATTAAAAATAAATTAAAAGTGAAATTTCAATCAAGTGTTTATTTTTAAGTAATCTTACAATTGTCAATATTTAATAAATTTCTGAAAATTTATGTTGTTTTAATCTAATTAAAATAAATTTTCATCAAGTTAAGACCTAAACAATCATCAGTAACAAATTTTCAATTAACTGCCTATCGTCGAAGGTCCTTGCTAGTCTTATATTTATTATCTATACTTTTAGACCTAAAATATATTCTAACCATTACGCCGAATAGCTCTTAGTCCTACATTTTGTAACCAATACCCTCCCAAACCGGCAGTGCGCCACTGCAAGTCAGTTTACAAATTTGCTAATTAAAATTATTTTTGTAGAAAAACTATTAAAAATTAGCATTTTTATAGTTATTTTTAAATTTTTAGTAATCACTAGAATAGCACAAAACTTTTCATTCTCTTTAGTTTTAATATATTCAACAAGTGTGAGGAAAATCACCTAAGTAATTTTTGCAAAATTGTAATTATTTACCACAATTTTCTTAAAAGGGCCCAGTTTACTTATAAATAATAGTTATAAAGTAAGTAGGGCTGTTCTGTCTTGTAAATAAATAAAATAAAAACTATTGCAGAAACCCACTAAGGAAATATTAAATAATTTTTTGAAAAATCCCCCACTAAGGAGTAAATAACGGAAGAGATTTCGAGGCTGGAAATATCTATTTGTCTATCGTTCTGTTATGTATGGGGTCGTATACAGTATCATACCATTATATTTATCAGCCGTACTGCTTCATTTTATCATTTTCACTTTACCCTCAGCAGTTCAAGAAGAGAACCATTTTGGAAAAAAGTTTGTTGTGGAGCAGACTGACGAGCTCACACCAATCTAAGAACCATGGCTTATAAATCTCACATTCTGTAACAAAAGGCCTTATCTAAATAGGTCAAACCGTTTATGAGAAAAAGTTTAAGCAGGGTCGTCTGACGAGTGAGCACCACAACACCTGTCTGAAGAAAACAAAATCAAAATTCGTCAAATTGTTTTTGAGATAAATCAGTCAAACTGTTTTGGAGAAAATATTTGGTGCAGTGCCTTTTAATGAGTTAACACCGTAACATCTATCTAAGAACAATAGCTGGTAAATCACAACTTGTACATAAAACCGTATCTGAATCGGCCAAACCGTTTTGGAGGTAAATGACAACATTTGTTCTTCGCACATACACACACAAAGAAACAACCTCTCACCATAAACTCATTTACATCTCCGTTCCGTTGTGATAAAATTATCTAAACCCTTGTTCCAATTCTTTTATATCGACTAATATAAAAATTTCCAATATCTGATCTATAATTAAATTCCTGAAATTTACATTATTATTTCGCTCCCACCCAATAGTTGTTCCCGGAAACACAGTATAATTAATACCATGTGTCACCACTTGTGCTCCACAGTTAACACAACATTATTAATTATTATGAATCTTGATACAAACTTTAAATGTAATATTCCGATTCATAAGATTAAATTTTCTTAAAACGTGTATTTTTTAAAAATATGTAGCCCCAAATATTACTAGCTATACGACCTTCAACTTTACAACATCTGAAATTCAGAAATTACAGTTGAATGTCTAACACCGGTTTCTCTGCACAAAAAATTCTAATGAAAAATACTTGTATAAACAGACTGAAACATCAACGGTCGCCTCTAACGAGGACCGTACGTTGTTGTCGATTCTGTGACCTCACTTATTGCGTAAAATAATATTCGAAGAGCCCTAAAAATACACGTCTGGAAAATATACAGTCGGAGAAGCGCCCTAGGTCTATAATTCGGTGAACTAAACATGTTAAAGTGAGGACCAGCTAAAAACTTGCTAAAATTAATTAATTAATTTATATATATATATATATATATATATATATATATATATATATAGAGCTTCAAGGTATTCAAGTGTATAGTTAATAACTGATCATTCCTGAAATTGTTAGTATAACGATAAGTTTGTACAGGGTCGCATGTAGTCCTGTCAGGTCTGTTTGCATTGTACTCGTATTCATCTGCCCATGCCCCTGGGTACATGAAAACTATTGTGGTGTGAATAGACGGTTATGAAAACAATTAAATATATCCGAAGAGGGCAGATGTGGATATGCCAAGACGGCGCAACGATTCAAAGGGGGATCAGGAATCAACTATACAGAAACTACATGACATTTAGTAATCGTAAGTAAATGCTGACCTAACGTTACTGCATAATGTAAGGCTGTACATCCATTGCTATCAATAACATCAACAGAGGCTCCACATAATGTCAGCAAAGTATCGAGACAGTCGGTATGCCCTCTAGACGCTGCACAATGCAAAGCCGTGAGTCCATCCTTATCAGCTGCCTCAATAGTTGCTCCAGCCCTAACCAAAGCTAAAACGGCTTTGGCAGATCCTGCACTCGCTGCCCATAATAGAGGTTGCCGTTTGTCATCGTCTGTTACAGACACTTGAATATCACTGTGCGTAAGTAATGTTTGAAGAACTTGAAATCCTAAATTTGAGTCTCTATCCTGAAAGGAACAAAGCTATAATTATAAAGTTGTAGTATGTTAATTTATTAAATAAGCATGTAAATTGTAATATAATTGTTGTCAATGATATTTAGTAAGATTTATAATATATATATATATATATATATTCTGCTTACCCCGCCACACATCTGTGCAGCATAATGAAGTGGATATCCTCCATGTATATCTGGTGAAGATACAGGGGCTCCGGCAGTTAATACTGCCGACAATGCTGTAGTTTCGCCGCATACTGGAAAACAAATCTTGTTAGCTTATTCATATGGCAAAGTGCAAAGTTTTCATGCAATTATCAATCAGAAAAGAATACTCTACTAAAGATCAAATGATTTGCATGTAGAAAAATATGACAGTTTCTTAGAAATATAAGTTGTCACATTCCTGAAATTATTAAATCGTAATTCAATACTAGACACATCTATAGTGTATAAGAGTTACAAATAAAAAACAACTTTTGAGATTAATAGTTATTTTCGGGCTGTAGAATTGACTGATCGCCATCCACTACAAATTTACCAAAACAACGACCAATGTATTATATTTTAACATAATTTATAAATTCATTGTTCTTTGTTATAATATATGTACCTACAGAAGCTAAGATTTATATTTCGTTCTATACATAACCAAAATTAATTAAATACGCTCGAATACGTTAATTTATATCATGAACTGGAATAACTGTGGAACCTTGGTGTGTCACAGATGTATAAACACAAAGTTTTGTACCCTAACACCAAACCATTATGTTTACACTCAATGACGTTTGAACAGCAAAACTGTCCTCTTCATGGATTACACCAAATCTAAAACTATTTTCACACTAGGGTTCAGTTCTTGGATTTATTTAAAAACGCAGTCCAACTCACTCTACTTTATTTCCACTACATTTACACAATTTATATTCACAGAAACTACTATTTACATTTTATCTTAACTGTACCTACAATACGACCGTCTGAATGCCTCCTATCGCCAGCTGTCTATATTTATATATTTCTCTTCGAACTGTCTGGTAAGTCCACGAACCATCGGGAAACTCTTTCATGTTCTGGAAGCTTTAAGGGAATTCTCAGTAAAGGCAGCGGTCGGCCTGTTGAGAGGCGAAAACTTTCGGATTCCCAGAAGAACCGGAATAATGTCCCTTCCACGAATTGGTTGATGGCCGATTGCACCAGCTGTGATCACGTCGTGCTGCACTTTCTGCTCATTAGAGTACAGTGCCATAAACTGTTCGAAGGTCATCTCATCATGGGGTGGTTGGATGCTGCGGACTTGGACTTGGTCAACTTCGCCGTCATGACTTCCCAGTCTCTTTGGTAGTCAGAGACTACCTTTGACAACTGGCGGTTAATGGTTCTATTCATCCGTTCTGCCATTCCATCGGATTGCGGGTGTAAT
This sequence comes from Octodonta nipae, assembly GCA_034190945.1. Taxonomy (NCBI): domain Eukaryota; kingdom Metazoa; phylum Arthropoda; class Insecta; order Coleoptera; family Chrysomelidae; genus Octodonta; species Octodonta nipae. The sequence continues at coordinate 58,672,809 of CM067219.1, forward strand.
GCTGTGTGCCGTGTTTTATTGATATTCAAGAGCTTGCAGACGTCTTGGAAAAGGGCATACTCGAAATTTCTACCTTGGTCAGAGTGCAACTCCAAGGGAACACAAAAACGAAGGATCAATTCCTTGACAAGGACATCAGCTACGGTCAAGGCTTCCTGATTCAGCAAGGCACACACTTCGGCCCATTTACTAAAATAGACCATCACCACCACAATGTATTTATTTCCAGAGTCGGATTCAGGAAATGGACCGGCAACATCAATGGCTATTCTTTCGAATGGACTGCCCACGTTATATTGCTTCATGGGAGCTTTTGGTCGCTTCTGAGGCCCATTACTTGCTGCACAAACTGTTCATTTCCGTTCTCGTAAAACCTCTTGTCTCCTATTTCTGGGAACTACAATCTGTTTTCTGTCGTTTCCCCCCTCTGGAGTCTCCAGGACGCGCTTCAGAAATCCATTCTCCAGGATGAGGGCGTTCCACTGAGCCCAGTACGACTTTATGGTTGGTGAGTTTTGAGAAATCTCCTGCCACGTAGATTTGCGGGCTTCTTCCTTCCACCGGATAACCTCTTTCAAATCTGGATCTAATCTATGGTCTTTTCGGATCTCCTCAAATTGCCAATGATCATCTACGGCGGTAGTTCTACAGAGAGCAGCTCTTTTGCCTTCGGTTCGCTGACCATGTTTTGAATTATCAGGGCTTGGTCTCTTGGATAAGATACCAGCATTCTTATAGCTTCTTATAGCTCGTTCCAACGCGATATTCTGACGAAGAAGTCGGTACTCCGTTGCTCTCCTTGCAACGACTTTGGATATGGCCTACCTTACGACACTTCCGACATCTCATTAGTCTTTGTTTTGTAAGGACTTCCTCTACTAACTTCCTTACGCCATCCTCTGATTCTCTTTCTCTGCCCTGACCTCTACAGCTATTTTTCGCAGCCTCGAATTCTAGCGCTCGAGCATGTGCATCCACTAATTGTGTTGGTCGGGCAAGTGTTAAAGCTTGCCTGGCTTCGTTGTCCCACAGTTCATCCAAAAATGCTTGTACTGCTAATCTTTCTATCACATTTTCCGGTGTGGCTGGATAGGCAACGCGAACTAGACGGGCAATATCAGCTTCAAACTCTTGTAGGGATTCATTTGATTTCTGGTGCCAATTTTTCAATTGGGAGCGGTAGACGTGCTTCAAATGTGTCTGGCCATACCTCAACTCTAAATGTTTTACCCGTAGATCGTAGTCTTCTTGCTCAGAGGTATTCAATGTTTGCAAAATATCTGTAGCGTCCCCTCTTAAGGCGAGTGTTAGTGCTATTGCCTTCTCTTCTGCCGACCATCCGTTTAACTTTGCTGCAGCCTCAAATTGGCCCGTATAGTTAGTCCATGTCGATTTTCCATCAAATTGGGGAGGTTTCATGTTGTGTCGTGTGCCCTTGAGGCCCATTTTCGAGTCCACTACTTCTAGACTGTTTCTGCTTACCCTTTTTGATTGTGTTTCTCCCTTTTACATTATGACTTTCTGTTCTTTTATTTTGCTGATCTCACCCTCCATTATCTGTTTTAGCTCTTCTAGCCGCGTTTCATTTTCGACTATTGTCTGCTTTAGCTCTTAAATCCGAGCTTCATTTTCAACTATTCTCTCTTCGAGCAGTTCTGAATTTTTCTGACCCATGCTTTTCAAATTTTCTTCTAAAGATTTAGAATTTTCCATTAATTTGTCTTCTGGTGTTTTAGAATTTTCTAGTAACTTGTCTTCCAAGGTTTTAGATTTTTCTAATAGTTTGTCTTCTAGGTCTTAGAATTTTCTAGTAATTTATCTTCTAAAGCCTCTTTCAAGTTTTCAGAATTTTCTAGTAATTTGTCCTCTAGCGTCATTTGTTTTAATAGCATACTCAAGTCTCCATTACCAGAAACTTCAAACGAATAAGTATCGGGATTGTTACCTTCATTTATTAGGGCTTCTCGCAGCCGTTGTATTAATTTACTTTTTTTCCACTAAGTTCTAAATTCCTTTCCTCAAGTTCTTTTTTTAAGTCCGTCACTTTCAATTGGTCCAAACTCATTTTTAAACATTGTCAGTCTATTTATTTATCACTACAAAAGTTCCACAAATACACCTCACACCTGACACCACTGTAATGTTTTTTATTTTCACACTCGGGTTCAGTTCAGTTCTTGGATTTGTTTAAAAACAACTCAGTCTAATTTATTTCCACTACTTACACAATATATATTCACAGAAACTACTATTTACATTTTATCTTAACTGTACAATACGACCGTCGAAAACTGAATGCCTCCTATCGCCAGCTGTCTATATTTATATATTTCTCTTCGAATTGTCTGGTAAGTCCACGAACCATCGGGAAACTCTTTCATGTTCTGGAAGTTTTAAGGGAATTCCCAGTAAAGGCAGCGGTCAGCCCTGTTGAGAGGTGAAACCTTTCGAATTCCCAGAAGCACCGGAATAATGTCCCTTCCATGAATTGCTTGAAGGCCGATTGCACCAGCTGTCGGATGAATTCTCGTAACAATATAATATGTATAGCACTATCCATAACTTAGTGGGGAAAACCAACTATGCTAATTCAATAATAAAATTGTAAGAAATAATACTAAATGCATGCTAAACTAAATAAGTGGTTAGATTTAGAAAACTAACATCTGAACACTGAACGTAGTTAATTAGAAATTGATAGTTAGTCACTGTTTAAAAAATTACACATAAATTAAATTATAACGAATTTGCGCAACGGATGGAGTTTCAGGGACGTATGTTTTGAAGGTTAACTGCAACTCATAAAACTAAAATGAGAAGACTTAAGCAAAAACTCAAACAAGTATCTTCAAAAAATAAAACAGCGAAAGTCCTCCGAAACCTTCATTATTAGGTGGGAAACCCGTCGTCCCAATCTTTTACTAATGAAGAATTATAACTGCTAAATAATGGTTTAAAATTCGGCACCCCTGAACATGGTAAAGTTCTCAGAGATGATGTGGCTAGTGTTGAAAGCTCAATTTAGCACTCACTCGATACTTCGAACGGATTGATCCGTAAACAGATTCGGAATCAACGTACAAAAAATTTGTCACTGAAGAATAAACCACAAGAGAAAAACAAGATGCAAATTAGTGCCATTAAACGATTGAGCAACAAAGACATTTTTTTTGGCCGAGAAAGGCTATAAAGTAGTAGCACTGTACAAATCTGTTTATTTGGATATATGTAACAAATGGTTCGTATTCAAACTTAAGTCGTAATCCATTTCTAATCTAACGATCGCGAAAGTACCTGTATGCTCTTTTTTTTTAGGGGAGGCGAAATTCGTTAATCATCAGTTCTTCTAATCTATTTATGATTATCTGCCACCCCGCCGTATTAAAGGCGTTTTTGATGTCAACATTTATCAGGGACAGCCATTTATACTCTCTATCTTCAACTAAACTCATAATATATTTCAGAACATCCACTGTCGACCTTTCGGAAATAAACCCGAATTGCCTTTCGGAGATTCCCCCTTTTTTTCGAAGCTCTTGGCATAGTCGGTCTCGAATCAGGTGCTCGTACAATTTTCCAGTTGTATTTAGCAGAGTAATGGGCATGTGTTTCGTCTGTCCCCCTCAACCTGACCTCCTTTGGGTATTAAGATGGGTTTTCCCCGTTTTCCACTCTTCGGGGAACCTTTGATCCTTTAAGAGGGTGTTGTACACCTCTCAGAAGACATGGACATCCCGCTCCGCCACTAACTTTACAGTCTCACTCCTCACACCATCCAAGCCTGGGGCTTTCCCATTCTTCATTCGCCCTATTGCGTCCCTCACTATTTCCTCCCGAAATTCATTCACTCTCTCTCTAATCTCAATCTCAAACCCACTTCTTTCACCCCTTGCATCCGGGAACAAGTCGTCAATTATCCTTCTCGTCTCTTCCGCATGAATTATATAGGGTGTACAGAAGCCTTTTATCACTTTAGTGGCGATCTTGTACCCCTGACCCCACACATCCCTCTCAGCCTCATCCATCAACTTGACCCCTCTATACCGTTTTTCAACATATGGTAACTATCCAGCACCGCCGGAGCATTTAGCGCCCTATTCCCTTGGAGCCTCCACTTTTTCTTCCTGCTCACCGTTCCTATTTTAATTTCGAACTCTATGTATTTATGGATGTTTAGGGAGTCCTCATCCAGCACCCGCCGTCCTTCAACTCTTCCATCCAGGCCCCTCGAGTAGAGAGTGGCATCAATGAATGGGCGGGACTCTCTTCTTTTAAAAGTGGGTTTATCCCCCTCATGCGCGATCCTCAGATCTCTAGTACCTATCCATTCTTCCCAACAAATCCTTCTCCCATCCGTGACTGGTGACCCCCACAACGCGGATTTAGCGTTGAAGTCACCTAGAATCACTCATTCGACCCCTTTCCTCACTGTCTCCTCCATTATCGCTTCTACTCTCTCCTTATACACAGTTATTCTTATATTCGGCGAGATGTAACAGGCCATCACACTGCATTCATCTAGATCCACAAAAACCCAGCCCAACCTTTGTGGCATTTCACTCCTGCGTCCGTGGTTTCAAACCACATCGCGACATCTATCCTTTCATCCCTCAGCACATTATCCCTCTTTGCCAACTTCACATTCGCCTCTACTAATACTACCACATCCGCTGTCTTACTGATCGCTGTCTATATGGCCAGTTCATGCGCCAGTTCTCGTCCTTCCCACATTTACTTGGAGGATCCTTACCATTTTCTTCTTTTGTTTCCGCCTCTCTCACCTTCACTTCTAGCTTTTTCCTCCACACTCATCATCCTTCAATATCCTCTGCACGCAGCTGTGCCCTACCTTTGACCCTCCTCATTACGCGAGTGACACCTTGGCTTGCCCTTGCATTCTTTTGCCAGATGCCCTTTTTCCCCACAGTTGTAGCAACCTTTTCCCCTATTCTCTTCTCCCTTATACTCTGATGCCACATGCCCAAAATCCCACGATTTAATTTAAAACATTTTCTTTTGTATTTTCTTATTTTCTAACTTAGCAGAGTCTCCAGCCATCCCATTCTCACCTTACCAGCTTCCAGCAACTTCCTTTCACCCTCCTCATTAACATTCACCATCGCTGTTTGTCTACCACCGAAACTCAAGCTCAGAACTAACCCTTCTATCTCACTTTCTTTCATTCCCCCAATCATACCCAAAGCCTTACCTACCTCTTCGGTGGTCGCGTCCCCATCCAAACCTCGCACAATTACCTGCTTGCCATTCCCTTCTCTTAATGTAAAATTCCTTTTGCCAATACTACCTTCTAGTTTAGGATCATCCTATTTGCCTGGCCCTTTTCTGTAATGATTATAAGGTCGCCGCTCTTGCTTTGCCGTCTCACGCAGATGGCGCACTGTATCCTCGAAACAGTTCCCTCCCCTCCATTCTTTTAATAATTGCCGCATCCTCTCTTACTCGCTTTTTTTGCAATAGTTACCCTGTTTATACCGTCCTGTCTGCCCTCTGCCCCCACTTTAGCGGCTGGTTGCTGTAGAGTAGGTTAATATCTTTTCCATCAAAAGTGATATCTAGTAACCTTCTCATCTTTAATATGTCGCACCCTTCCCCCACCGTTATAACAGTATTTTTCAGTTTTTTCCTCATCATAGCTGCCTTCATCTTTTTGAGAATATTTATGTGCTCTTCAGTCACCTCCTCTTCCTCGCTAATACTTTCACGACAACCCAAACGTGTTCTTGGTTACCGAGCCAGACTTATTTGATAGGTACATTCTGTTGGCCATGTTCGAAAATTTATTTAACCCCCCCTTCCATGGTCTCCGGATTTTCAGCCTTACAAGCCTGCCCAACCCCCTATCTAGGTGACATGAGCTAAGACAGACCATATTCGTAACTTTTGGATCCCGAAACGGGTTCCCCGTGTCCGTTTTCACTCTGTCGTATACTTCTTCCGGCCATTCGCGAAAGAGCGCAGCATTTATGTCCTTGCACGTCTACGCGCTTTCAATTACCTCCCTTATCTGATTAAACATGGTTTGTCTCATTTCTTCCTGCAGGCTCATCGCTTGTCCTGCACGAATTGTCTCTTCGTTCGTCGTATCCCCTCGCACCCTTCTATTCAACATAGTGACCTGGTACTCGTCAGTCATCAGTACACTACACATGCTTTTAAGCTTATTTACAAGCCGCTACATATTCCCGACACTGTTAGCGTTTTCCCGCATCGTAACCGTCAAGTCTCTAACGGCCAAAATTCGTCAGAGTTCTCTTAGCATTTGTTCTGATCTTGGCCTCGGCCTCATCCGCGTCTGCCTTTTCCCGCTCTAGAACTATCGACCTCCGACTTCTCACTCCGCCTTTTATTTGACGCGCCCGACCTGTCAGATCTTAACTTGGCCTCGTTACAAGTGAGGTCGATAAATGCTTGGTTCGCTTCCCGCTCCGTTAGCCTCTGGTACTGCAGATCGACGACATCCCCCTGTCTCGGTTCCTTTTACCACCATTTTGATCCCTTTAAATATTTTTTTATTACTTAACTCGTTTCCTTTTTCCACGCCGTTTTCATTTTCCATCAGATAAATCCTGGACATTGTACCTACATTGACATTTTTATTTTTGTTCGAATCCATACTCTGTCCGCCCGACAGTGCGGCCTTACCGAGTTAAGGCTACTTACCCAGGTATTTCTTGGGTACCGTTGGCAACTAACTATCGTATGGCCATTCAGCCCTCAGTATTGGAGGAACTGCAATGAGGAACCCCTTGTGTCCGTAACAAAGAAGAACTCGGAATATTTTTCTAGGGTATCACTAAGGTATATTGATGACATAAATGCATTTTCTGCTACGAATAAGTTTATTTATAATGATTTTATCTTATGCCTTAATAATAAATTTCCTTCCATTAATTTTAGGTATGAATTAGGAATTAAAGGTAGTCTTCAATTTTTAGATGTGCTGGTTTTAAAAAATACTAGTAATTAGTTAAAATGTATATGATGCATATAGCAAGGTAGTAGCACATTATACCTTTCCCTAATAATTCTTTTCACTGTTAAGCACGCAAAATGCGGGGGATCAATTTCCTCGTACAAAGTTGGCTTCAAAGAGAGCTCTCGGAGATAAAGGAAAACAATTAGGGAAATAGCTGCATGTAATGGTTATCCAATAACTATCGTAGAGAAGCTAATTATTAGCATAATAGGTTTTCCCTACTATTTTACTGATAGTGTTATAAGTATTATACAGCGTGTTTCTAAAATAGGGTTCAAGACTTCTGCTGTGTAAATAAGCCAAAAAGGCCGTATTAACATGTGCCCTAAAACGCACCCTTAGGAAGTTATATGCGCTTAAAAGGCCTCAAAACTGTATAGTAAGAGAGATACATAAGTTATATCATGTATATATCATGCTTAGTACAGAACTTTGTTACATGTAAGGTCCGACCAAACAAAATTCGTCCAAAAAAGCACCTTCGGCCTAAACTTTCGGCCAAATCTGAGGCTGATTTTTGGTTCTTATCAGCCCCCGAAAACAGACGAACTTGTACGAATTAGCACAAAAAGTGTGCAGGGGACAGTGGTAATGATATCGTAAAACTCATAACTTATTAAAGTAGGTCACAGTCTTATATAATTTCAAAGATTTGACTGTTTTTTCTTGAAGTAGGAACACAGAAAAAATGTTGTCAAAAAATTTGTATCTGTTAATTAAGCAGTGTTTAAAGTTTCAAATTTTAAAATTTTTCCTTTGTTGTAATTTTTGGCTACAGAATGAAAAAAAGTAAATTTGCTGTAAAATGTTTAAATCCAAATTTGTTGTCGAAAAAATGTTAGAGATTTGAAACAGTAGATAATTTTATTTTTAAAAACTGAAATTCGTTGCTTTGCTGGTTTTCTAGAAAATATAGTTTTTTCGAGAGCATTTTTGTTGCTTCCCGCAACTTGTTTAGTGTATTGTTTAAATTTGATTGAATTACTTCATTGATTTTTAAACTTCTGCACCTTTTCCAAAACCTTCCGTCGCGGTAATGCTAATTTTAAGTGTTTTTTTGCGTGTAAAATAAAGACAGTATTCGTGATTCGTGTATTGACTTTCAAGCTAGTTAGACGCTTTTTTGATTCCGTTGTAAGACGACCGCTTTTTGTTGTTATTGTATTAGGATTTCGCGAGTTATAGTTCCGGTCGTAACAACAGCTAAACCGCTTTCATTTTGTTTCTTTTGTGTTTACAAAAGCGCATCATTTGTTGTTAAACCCGCATTTTTTGTTTGCTCAATCAATGCACATTACGTCGTTATGTTAGTCTGAATCTGGTAGACAATGTTCCTGGTTCCTCGAAGTTTCCTTGGACTTCCATCGTCTTGAAAAGGTTGATCTCACAACGTTTCAATAGCTTTGTATCTGCTATCGTCATCAGGTGAATGATGATAACCTGATGAAGATAGCAGATACAAAGCTATTGAAACGTTGTGAGATCAACCTTTTCAAGACGATGGAAGTCGAAGGAAATTTCGAGGATTACGTCGCTATTTTTTGTGTAACGTGTTGTCCAGACGAAGCTCTAAAAAACAGTTCCTGCCGCTGCGGGGCTAGAATCTGAAGAAAGAAGAACCAAGAAAACACCACATGCAGAGCTTCGACGTAAAAGGTCAGTGATTAACTTTTATTTGGTGATTCATTTACGCGACGGCACGTGTTTTATTGATTGTTCCGCTGTCCTTCGTCAATTACATACTTGCATTGAACCAGCATTGAACTAAAACCGCAACATCTAATTCGTAAATTTTTTTTTGGATATTATATATAATGTGCCATTGAAGACATTACAATTTTATTATAAGAGATTTTTACATTTTACGAGATTTTTACATTTCTCACATTTTACTACAAATTATTTTTAGACAATTTGAAAATAACAAAGAATTTGTCAAACTTTTCAGTATAACGAGTCATAGTTTCTTATTTTTTAATCTTCCTATGCTGAAAACTGAAACATAAACTTTTAAACTTGATTTACGGACAATAAATCCAACTGAAGTGAATATTAATCTGTAACGCGTTGTTCAGAAAGACTTGATAAATTACTGATTATTAAAAAAATAATTGTTAGAAAATAGTAGCATTGTAAACATCATTTAAAAATAAATGCAAACGAAGATAATTTATCTATATATAAATAGGCAAAGACAAAACGGTTCGGTACCATTTTCTCCTCTGTCTGTCAACCGATTTTCTTTATTTTAGTTTTGTTTAGTAGCTACTGATGGCCTTCAGTGCAGAACGCTAAAATTTATTTATAATATTGGTTCATTCGTTAAATACAATATAATAAAAAATTTATTATTTACGTCCATACTGTCAATGCCAAACAAATGACAGTAACAGTGCTGCCAGATTTCTAGAAGAGAAAATCGATCGATGGATTGAATCAAATGTGAACGACAAACTAAATTAAATGTAAAACTAAGGTTAATGTACATCATCATGTTATTGATATAGAACCCAGGAAAATTTCTGTTACATAATAATCTCCATATATTGGGCTCTCGCTAGTATTGCTTCGTAAATTAGGTTTGTTTAACTTAAATAAGAATTGAATTGAATTGCAATTGACGAATTTATTTAGTAATAATATTTCATCAATTTTAATGTTATATTTTGAATTGCGATTTTTTTTATTTGTACCGGATAAATTTCTTATAATTTGAACAAGATTGAAAAAATATGACTAATGCACTGATTGTAAGGTTCAAGAGAAATAGTTAAATCTGGCAGCCCTGATACCATAGCTATCTCTAATGTAGCGACTTGATTTAAATTTTGATATTTCATAATCTTGTTTGCCGTAAGATTATTATAGCACGGCGGTAAAGGTAAAGTTTAAATTAAATGAGTATAATTCAAGATTTCAGCTTCATTCACTGCAGAAAGTTTTTAACAAATGTGGTCATTACTTATTTAACATTAATTAACATCAGGTGCATTGTATTTCATTATATTTTCCATATAAAACAGAAATAGTCATTGCTTACCGGTGTGCCATTTAAATTAATGAAATTATATTATATCTTAAGATATGTGATTAAAGATTTATTAAGTAATGATTTGTAGTTATTTGTAATGTAATGCATTTTGAGTTGAAATCTGTGAAATGTCAGAATAAAGAATCTATTTCGTTTTATTTCTGGCTTTAAGACTATTGAAATGGTTGAGTCTCAAATGACAAAATATTTTTTGACAAATGTAGGTATTAACTTATGTTTAAAATTAGTAAAATATTACATTTAATATGAATTTGTTACTTAAAATAATGTTAATATTTTTATAGGGATTTATTTTTTTATGTTAAAACTTATAGCTACATATTTGAATATATGTGAAGACTGAATGTTTCAGTCCGTTACTGTTTTCTGTTCATGTATTTTATCTTATCAATAATTTATTTTACATAACATGGAGCACTCATTCAAAATCCGGGTTTTATTAATGATATTTAATTAAACTAAACATGTCATTGGCATTTTTAACGATTTAAAGTATTGAAATATAAAGACATTCTATGCATTTACTGATTTGTTATGGTAAGTTAGGTACCTACCTCTGTCGTTATATTAGTTGACAGTGACAGGATAAAGTTCTTTGAGATCATCATGTGAACACCATCTTTGATAGTTAAACATGAAACGCTCAGCAGTAAAATAGTGATGTAGTAGATCAGTACTGATTTTTCTGACAAGTACAACTTTTTTTGTAAGTTTTTGTTGTGAATTTAATTATTTTACTAATATATTATTTTCAGCCTAATCCGAAGGTTTTGTGCAAAAAATTTACAATCAGCGTACAATAGAGAATATATTAAAGATTAGTTTATATTTTATGTTTTATATTTTATGAACTCGATTGAAAGTGCAAATGGACGAAAACTTTTTGGTTACAAAGAGTAATACTCTAATTATTATATCGTACATTTTACTAGGAACAGTCCCAGCCAAAACTGGGGCGTCACGTATTTTTCAAAATTCCTTGGAATACCTATATTTGAAGAAATTCCTATAACGTCTACTTCTCCAGTTTCTCCTCAACTTTATTTCTTATACAAATATACAAACGAATCTCAATAATGTTCACAATATGATGACATAGGGACGAATTTGGACCACTGGGCGACCACTAGTTTTTAAAAAGAGCCGGCTTCAACTGACTTGAAATAAGAACCGTTCAGAAACCGTGAGCAATCAATAATTATTTTCTGACATATTTTTTTTATCTGATTTAAGGTATTCTATTGATTATTTTAGCGTATTCTCCCTCTCTCTCTAATTCATATCTTTGTATATTATCCACATATTTTTTTACTTTTTCATTTATTTTATTATTTGGCCCACTTTCTATAACTGTAACTCAATATAAATTATTTGTCTATAATTTTCTGAATCACGCTGTACAATTATTTAATCCTCCCCACCCTATTTACTGTTTCTATTAGTCTATTGTTAAAATCTGTATACCTATAACTTTACTTCGCCCAATTTGCCAAGTATAAGCAACTACTTATGTTCCAAACTGTATAACATTTTTTAACTACCCTGTATTATTATAATTCCACTCCACCTTATATTTCAATCATCCTGTATATGTAACTGCTTCTAACATTTTTTGAACCCTCCGCCCTATAACTCGAATATCCTTACTGCATATACTTATTTAACCATTTTTTTAAGTTTTTTTATCCACTCTGTATAACTATAGTTTTACTTCACTCTTATTTCAACCACCTTGCATACGCAACTGCTTATGTACCACCCAATATCACATTTATTTGTTTTTTATTTTTTTATTTGTAATTTTACTTCGCCCAATATTTCAACTGCGCACATTGCTTGCTACTTGAATTTTGATTCACACACACACCTACCACCGTATACCATATAGAAATCATTGCTCACCTAAAAAAATTCTTTTCCATACACTAATGGATTATTTTGTATTTCACTCGACTGCAATGAAAACCGTTACAAACACCCTGTACGATATACTTTCATGGCATATCTTGACATTTAAGCTAGATATTTATGATGTGTTTTTGCAAATATTTTTACGATTTTCGGAAAAACGGTATGATTTACGATATAGATAATTTGACGGAATCAGGCTGAATCATCTCTTTGTGTGTAGAATACAATTTTAAAATATTTAAATTGGTTGAGCCGTTTTAGAGAATACAGCATAGATTTATTGAAATTCACTAAAACGTAGTCCCTCAACTACTGTTTTCTGGAAAACTGTAAATCTCACGTTAGTCACGTTATAGAAAATAATATGGTACCTTTCTGTAATATTCCTTATTACAAAGCCGTTTAAATCATCGAATTTACCCAAACCGTTTTTGAATAATCACTGAGCATACATAAAAAAAAACGTGGCAACGAATTGATAACCTCCTTTTTGGAAGTCCCTTAAAAAACACATTTGCCAGGATACCATCAATCTCATGAATTTTAATCAGTTAATTATGCCATAAATATGAAAGTTTCAAAGCTCTCACACAACACTTATCACTTTGCACCATGAAGTTTTTTTAGTTTTTCCCAAATATAACTCAATAATTAACCACCAAACTTAAAAAAAATAATAATACACATTGTCAAATATTTTAATTTACATCTAAGAATTGTGCCTTTTTAATCCGTAGTTTCTTAACCATTGACAACGGGGTCTGATCTAGGCCCCGAAACGTTTGGAATATACAGCAATTTTCTTTAAACTGTGGTGTTATTTCCCAAGAAGCACTTAGACATCACCAAACTTACATCTGACACTAACATTATTTATACTGAAAGAAATTACCAAATCTGATAGAATTCCGATTTTTTGCAACTTCAAATATGCCGAATAATTTAAGAAATAAAAATGTGTTAATTGCACTTTATACAGTGTGTCCTGAAAAATTCTTAACAAATTGTTTTTTTTATTTTTCACTTTGTGAAAAACGTTACCCTTCATATAAGTTATGCTTCCTCCGAAAATATTATTGGATTTATAAAACTTAAATAATATTGTACACTGTTGCCAAAAACGTAGAAAATCTAAAATTGCCTGAAGAGAAAACTTTCCTTAAGACTAGTATTAGCGCAAAATGCCATAAGATAATTAGTCTGAGTATTCCGCGGTTTCGTAAAATACTAAATTTCGTAAAGGGATTCGAAAGTACCTAATTTTGTACTACCAGTTCTTTCGGTAATTATTAAAAAAGTCAGTATGTTGAAAAAAAATTGTGCTGTTGTTAGAGAAACATAATCTAGCATTGTTCTGACAGTAGATAATTGAAGTGTTTGGTTATTTTATTACATTGAATATTTTTTCTGTTTCTTTTTTATTATGGTGTTTAAATTCAGAAAACCGGACAAAAATTAAATTGTGTTAATTGTTGGAGATCATTACAGAACATGTCGAGAAGCGGTTGAAATTTTTAATAATAGACATCCAGATAAACAAATAAGCTGTTATTGTTGCAAATGTCATGACCAAATCTAAATCCACATGGTCTGTTACGTAATACGTTTAAAAGAAAACATGAAGTTTGCTGTACCACCGAAGAAAATAAATTTCAAATTCTGCAAGCGATTGCTGAAAATCCTAAAGTCTGGGTGAGGAAAATATCAAAATCACTATTGCATAACGTAACAAAGTCAACTATTTTACGAGCAAATTAATTTTATTCTTATAAACCTAGATATATCTATACCCTTTCAGCTGGAGATTTTGAAGTTCATTTATGGTTCACTACATGATTCCAAGGTGAATCTATAGATGATTCTTTTGTCCACAGAAAAATGTTATTTACAAATGAGACGACATTTACGTTAAACGGAGTCGTATACTCACAGAACTGACGTAAATCAATACTCATTTAAAGCAAATGTTTGGTGCGATATTTTGGATAACCACATAGTAGGGCCGTATTTTCGTCGTGAAAAGTTGACAAGCTAAATTTACTTGAATTTTTTAAATACTCAATTGTTTGAATTTGTTGAAGGATTGCCATTAAATATCAGGCATTTACTTTGGTACCAACACAAAGGAGCACCATATCGTAGTACACGGATAGTCGCCAATTTTTACAAAGGATTTTTCCAAATCACTGGATAGGAAGGCATTTTGCAATCCCGTGGCCAGCCAGATCACCTGACCTAACCCTGTTGGAGTTTTTCCTTTAGGGATTGCAAAAAGAAAAGGTTTATCTTCACAGGCCATTCCAAAACGCCAATTACCTGGAAATAGCAAAAGCAGAGTTCAGTAGATGAACCATAATTTGCATGGACTGGGATGGCGCTCACATATAAGCATAATTTCATTCTTATCTGATTTTTTTATACAATATTACAATATTTTTACATTAGCGTCTGCTTTTATTGCATTTTGCTCTAAAACTAATCTTATGGATAGTTTTCAGGCAATTTAAGATTTTTGTGACAACCCTGTACAATATTTTTTAAGATTTAAAATTCCAATAATATTTGCACATGAAGCAGAACTTTTTATGAATAGTAATATTTTTCGCAAAGTAAAAAAAAATAAGTTTTCCATTCGGTAAGAACTTTTCAGGGCACGCTGTGCGTGTCAGGTGCTATACATTCTACAAAAAAATATATTCAAAAAAAAAGCTGGTGGAGTATTTTATAACAGAAAGTAACAATTTCCCTAGGAAATATAAAAATTGCATTGCTTACACAGTTATACTTAGTTGTCGTGTTTAGTTCTATTACCTTAGTTCATTTAAACAAAGAAATATATAATAATTTCATACACAATGAAGCCTTTGGCCTTCGGCTTCGGCGAAAGTTAAGGCTAAGGCTGAACAATCGGCTTCGGCTTGGGCCAAAATCTGACCTTCGGTCGGATACTAGTTACATGTTATATCATATTTGATTACATACCTCTATCATTTTCATATTATAATTAATACCCGACACTTAATTTACATTTTTATCGTTTTATAGTATTACCTATATTTTTATGATTAATTAATTTATGACTGGGTCAATGGAATTGAATTTTTTTAATTCGCTTCTCCAAGGAAAAATATTTGTAAAATCATACCCTAAATGTAATTTTGATCCATTTTATATATAAAATGGTGATTTTCTTCCTATACCCTATACAGCTCTTTTTATTATATTAAATAACGAATTGTTGGGTTTCTATTATTTTAATCATTTCTTTCCTTCGAAATAAGTGACATTGATTAATTAATTTATATATTACTAGCCGTTACCCGCGGTTTCACCCACGTACGGAATGTACAAGTCTTTGCAAAAAGAAATAACTTATGAAATATATGGGTTATCCTATATATCAATTTTTCCAAATTTTTTGAAACACCCTACTTAACTATAAATCCACTAATCCATATATTTAACCCAAACTGCAAGTGCTTATGGGCCACCCTATATAACAATTTTATTCGATATTTTTTTGAATCACATTTTATAACTGTAACTCTACTTCACCCTATAGTGCAACCATCCTGTATATAGTGGTGTTTATTTGACACCCAATATAACTTTTTATAACACCTGCTTATAACTCTAGTCTCTAGTCTACCCTAAATTTCAGCTATTCAACTGCTTATGGTCTACGCTATATAACAATAATTTCTGATATTTTTTTAGCCACATTGGAAAGTACAATTTCTCTCCACACTATATTTTAATCACCCTTTTTCTAGCATTGTGGTAATCACACTCTAACATTATTATATTGCTTCGCCCCATATCTCAGGTATTCCATATAGTAGGATGCAACTGTTCATGCCCTATATAACATTTTTTTAAAACTTTTCGATCCACCCTACTAGAAATGTCTGTGGAACCCTTGGTTTCTCACAAATGGAAAAACACAGTTTGGCACCCTAACACCAAACCTTTATTTAAACACTCACCCAAACTGCAACTGCTTTTTGGCCACCCTATATAACAATTTTAATATTTTTTTTAACCGCCATGTATAACTATAACTCTACTTCCATCTACATTAAAACCATCCTGTATATGCTGCTGCCAATCAATCAAACATAACTTATTTTTGAACCAACCTGTATAACCATAATTTTACTCTACAAAATACTTTAACCACCCTGTTTGTTCTTCTGCTAAGGGGCCACCAAATATAACATTTTTTAAACACTTAACTAGAACTCTGCTCCACTCACTATCTTATCTACGGAACTGCTTATGGACTACTATATAACCATTTTTTAACCACCCTGGAAAGTATAATTTGTCTCCACCTTATATTTCAACCATCCGTATATGCAACTTTTTCTAACATTCTTTTAATTACACTGTATAACTATAATTTTACTTCGATCCAAATTTCAGATATTGCATTTATTAAACAGCTCATGTTCTGTCCTACAAAAAAATTTTATCCAACCTGTTTAACTATAATTCTACTCCACCCTCCATTTCAACCACCTTGTATATGCAAATACCTATCGGCCACCCAGTATATCCTTTTTTGTACCTCCATGTATAACTATAAATTCATCAATGCCCAATATATTTCACCACAATTGCAACTGCTTATGGTGAACCCTGTATAACAATTTTGTTCAATATTTTTTTGGATCACCTTGTATGTATTACAACTACCCTGTATACGCTGCTGCTTATAACATTTTTTAAATACTTAACTATAACATTTCTCCACCTTATATTTCAAATATCCTACATGTACAACTGATTATGAGCCACGCTATTTGACAATTTTTCCTCGTATTTTTTTAACCTCATTATAAAGTATAATTCCTCTCCAGACTTCATTTAAAGCACCCTTCATTTGCAACTTTTTCTAACTTTGTTTGAATCACACTGTGTAACTATAACTTTACAGCGTTCCATATTTCAGGTACTCCATATATGCAACTGCTATATAACAAAATTTTTATTACCCACTCTGTATAACTATAATTCTACTCCACCTTATATTTCAACACCCTTGTAAATGCAACTACTTATTTGCTACCCAATATAACATTTTTGTACCACCCTATATCCTTAAAATTCTACACGACCCTATATTTCAACCATCAGGTAAATGGAACAGCTTGTTGATCATAACATTTCTTTATAATATTTTTTAAACTCACCTGTATAACTATAATTATACTCTACTACACATTTCATATAAAATAATTGTTTAAGCACTATATAAACTATAATTCCACTCGACCTCATATTTCAACCACCATGTATAAACAACTTCTTCTAACATTTTTTCAACCCATTTCATAAGTATAATAAGTCAAGAACATAATTCAAAGATCCTAACTGCTTACATAACACATTTTTTTCTAAAAAATGTATCCAACCTGTATAAATATTCTACCCTCATTTCAAACATATTGTACATGCAACTAGTTATGAGCTAAACAGAATATCATTCTGTTATGCATCCTATATAAATATAATTCTACTCCGCCCGTTTATGAAGCACCTGGTATATGCAACTATTTATGACCAACTCAATATAACTTTTTTGAACCACCCCGTATAACTAATTCCAATCCCCCTTATTTCAACCACAATGCATATATTCACCTGCTTATGGTACATCAAATATAACATTTTTTAAATCCATGTCATTCTACTCCACACTAAATTTCCTATATATAGAACACCTATCAACTATCTAAAATTTGGTGCTTGCGGTGGAACCAATAGAGTAATTGTGTTATCCAATATGGTAGAACTTTTTTTGACTATATCTACAGTTTCTGTCAATTTAGGGAGATAAAATATCTACCAGATTTTATACAAACTATAGGCTTTGCAACAAAATGGATCAAAATCAGTTCAGTAGTTCGTACGTGATGCCCGAACAAACAAACAAACAGACAAACTTACAATTTTATAATAGTATAGATAAGCTGGGCAATTTAATGCATTTTTTTACCGATACACACGAGTTGTCGTTTTTACATTCTAAGGTTTTTAATGCAGACAATTCACGTAGGCAAAAAGAAAAATAAATTAAATATAGAAATCTGGGAAATCCCCACATTAATCGCACCGAGAAACAGCGGAGTTGCCAAAAAGTTTTGGAATTCAAAAATGCTTTTTACAAACTTTTGGATTATGCTGTCTTATGCTGTCAAAAACAACTGAAACACTCCAAAACAAAAAGGAGATCTCTTCCACAATCATGATCAATATACTAATTTTTTGAAATGCTGACAAAAATAACTAAAACACTTAAAAGCAAAAAGGAGACCTCTTCCGCAATGATGATCATTATAGTATTTTTTTAAATGCTTACAACAATAACTGAAACACTAGGAAGCAAAGAGAATACCTCTTCTTCAACAATCACGATAATAGTAATTTTTTGAAACTTTTGTTTTAGGCTCTTTTGCTTATATTGTCTTTATAGTATATTGTCTTTCCATCACTCCATTCTGGTCTACTATCTTCCCCTTATCATTATTCACTCGTTTATTCTTAGCTTTTTGCACTTCTTGCTCGATTTCTTAGTGTTTTCCCCGTAATTTTCATCTCTCGTCTTTAGCATCCTTCACGTTTTGGAAGAGTCCGATTTGTCGACCATCTAATCTAAGAGAAAGTGCTGCTGTTGACTTTCTATATTTGATTTTTTACTTTTGTTTCTGTTTTATGCTGATGGTGTCAATCTCTATCTTATATCTAATCGGTTCTCTGACTATTCACAAGTATTTTCGCTGTCTGGGTTGAGATTGCCATACGTAACTTCTTTGCCACTTTGTTGAACTTGTAGATCAATCTTTGTAAGCCGTGTTCTCTTGCCGGTATGACATGGGCGTCATCCGCGGAACAGAGGATTTTTATTTCTTCGTTTCCCATTTTAAAATTTTTACCTTCTACACGGCAATTATTATCTTATCCACGATGAGCTTGAAGAGTAGGAGATTTCAAGAATCTCCCTGTCATATCTGTAGATCTCCTATGTGAATTCTTCACCTATTCTGGCCTATACGTGTCCTGTTGTTCTTGTATATATCTTCAAATATCTCGCACTATTTGTCGATTATATAGAATGTGAACCGCGTTTTTAGCCTGATATATCTGTTATGTGTATTATTATTAATACTGCATCTATAAATAACCTTCCGCTTCGGAAACGCTTTTGTTCCTGTTCCAGTGATATTCATGGGTTAGAACTTTTATCATTTTTAACATGGTGTAGTTTTCCAGTTCTTTTCTGTCATCTTTTTTGAACAGCGGAATTAACATGCTTATCTTTCACTCTGAGTTCTTTGTAGTTTCTTGTAATTTTGTAAATGAACCGTGTTAATGGCTCTGCCATCGCTGTCCCATAGTATTTTAGTAGTTCTCTTGCTATTACATTCTTACCTGTACTCTTTCTGTTTGACCATTTTCTTCGTGCTTTCTCTACTTCCCCTATGCTTATTCTGGTCATTTCCTCAGTTGTGATTATTGGTGTTTCTGCTTCTCTTGCTGGATAGTGGTCGTCTGCATATAATATTCTCAATTAATTAATTCAGATGGATTCATTGTAGTTTTTCGGGCTCTTTTGCCGTGGTGTAGTGGAATTTATTCCTCACGTTTCATCTGCAACTAGGGTAGACACCTTCAATAGCGCCGGCGTAGTTGAACCACTTTGTATGCTTAAAGTAAATAGGAACGTCAAGTGATCGAATGCTGGTATTTATGCCAACCAATGGGAGCATATTCTGACCTGATTGACATTATGATAGTGGCGTGTATTTGACAGAACTGCGGTGTGCTGGTATTGGATAATAAGGTCTTCTGAGTAGGTTGCAACCAACATCAATTTGATTTGTTCTCGGCAACAAGAGTGTTGATACTAAGCTGTATGATACCGATATACAGTGACAACATTAAAGTCCTCAACACATGGGAAACTTTTTTATTAATAGATCAAGCCAAAAATTGACTTAACCGCTAGTTTCTGCATTGAACTTAAACAAAAATGATGCCGACAGCTCTCCGCAAGCTGCTTTCCATATTTGTCTCTGTACTTCTAGTAATTAATATATTTATTAAATTCGTAAGTTAGCTATGTCAAACATAGGAACTACTGAATTCTCAAACTTAGAAATATTTCCGATTGTAAAAATTAGCCTCGTTCTCCCTTCAAGACACAATAGAAATTGTTTTGATATGTGGGGAAAACAGTCCATAGAGATTAGCTACTAGAAAAAAGCGTTCATTTTGCAAATATATTGCAATAAACTCCGTGGGTTCAAATTTAATTAATTTTAAAAACTGATATTCACTTCACTATCTAAGCTATATCAACTAAATGATGAAATCTATATTGCCTCATATATCCTACATCGAATTTTACAGTCGTTCTGGATGGGTATTACATTTGTTCGCCCAGTGTCGAGATAAATAGTTTTGCCCCATTCGAAGATTCCAGTTCTTTTTTTATTATCCCACTGATGTTGTGTTTCATAGGAGTGAATAATGCTTTGAATAATGACGTTGCTTCAGTCAGGGACGGCGTAGATAAATGTTATTATACTGCCCCCCTTTAATTTTGATCGTCCCGATCAGAAACATCCTCTCCATGGTAGGGGGTAAGCTTTGTAATACTGGGGAGCTATTAATTCCGGACCTACTACTGACAAAGTGGAACAAACTGATTATAACGGATATAGCGGTACCATGGGAAGGCAACCGATCCTTGGCAACGAGTTACGAACTGAAGAGGATGAAATACAGTACAATCCCTTTCCTTGTAACGTATGAATTGCCGTTCTCCCTGTTACATTGCTATTTTTCTAATATTTGTCGCATTTAAATTTATCTTCCATATTTTACAAATTGCTTTCCTACTTATATCGTTTGCTAAACTATGTTTTACCGGTATGAACTGATGTCTTTAGCTAAATGGGTGAACATGTAAGTAAATATTTCAATTTCTACCGCTTACGCTAGCATGCATTGATTTGCTAAAATATCTTATAAATATGAAGCTATTTCAGTGGGAGATATCTCGAGTACAGACCTGTCGAACTAGTACCGCCGGCAAACAGCTTGACAGTTCGAAACGTCTTAGAATTTTTCGTTGTGGCCCGAAAACTCTACTTCTTTTTGAAACAATTTTTCGGGTTGAGTCTCAGGTTGGCGTTCTTAATTCAGGAAAATACTTCGCCCAGATTCTTCAGGTGGTAGAATGTATGACCCATGACCAGAATATCGTCGAGGTATACTAAGCACTTTCTCCATGTCAACCCGCTCAATACATACTACATTAGTAGTAAACTGAAACGGACCTTTACTGATGGAGAACGCTGTCTTCTCTCTGTCGGATTCGTGTAGACCAACCTGCGATTATCCATTCTTTAGGTCTAGTGTGGAGAACCAACGGGAGCCTGCTAGTGTGTTCAGAGTTCATCAATTTGGGATAGCTGTCTTTCTTCGTAACGTCATTCAGCTTTCTGTAATCCACGCAAAATCGGGTGGTTCCATCTTTTTTTTACTATCAAAACGGGAGCAGACCAAGGGCTGATGGATGGCTCAATAATACCATTTTGTAACATGGACTCGATGTTTTCCTCGACTGCCTGTTGTTGCCCTAAGGGTAGCCACCTAGGTGGTATTCGTATGGGTTGAGCCTTCCCGGATCTATTCGGTGCTGGATGATGTTTGCCTGACCAGCAGTTCTATCTTAACTATTAAAAATTTGCCAGTGATTTGCGATAAATTGCTTGACTTTCTTTTGTTCCTCTGGTGTAATGTGTGTCAAATGGTTATCAAACTGTTGTAGAAACTCTTTACTGGGCCCTGTCTCCTTCACCGATGTCTCGTAAAGTTCTTCGCAATTGATGATGGTATCTACAGGCTCGAAACAAGCTCTCTTGATCATTGACAATTCTGATGTCGTTGTTGGACATTTTCAGGAATCTAATTGGTATAACTCGTCCAGTTTTAACTATAGGCCGCCCAACAAAATAGTCATGAGCTGAGTGCCCGGGCTCCTCCATTCCAACGCAGCTCCCTAGATTGCTTTCTGGTTTCCCATGAATAATTTGTTCCATTCGACCGAGACTTCTAGTAGAGGATTTTGCTACTATGTTTATGGAGGTCGCTGAGCTGTTGACGGGCAGTGTCAATACATATTCCTCATTTCGGAACCGAAGAATATCATATCTCGGTTCGAACATAAATCCATAATGGCTGATTATGTTGACCCTATCTGTAGTACGATATCTGCCTCACTCTGTATTGACATGGACTCGTCGGTGACTGTTGTTAACTGGCCGGATTTCTGATAACCTCAAAACCCTGGACGTGGCAATGGACACAGCGGCGCAGGTATCAAAGGTAATGGTGATTGCGTTTCCATTGATGGTGCCCCTGATGACTAGGCTGCTGTTGTCTCGGCAAAATTCCCGGATGAATAATCTTTTGGTGGCTGGTGGAGGGTTAGTCAGCATTCGCCCCCTTATGCTGACTGGCTGACGGTCCCTGGTTATGTGGTTGTTTTGTTGGTTACTCCTGGTCGGTGATAGTCCATATAGCCTCACTCTGTAGTCTCGTTGAAAGTGTCCTGTCCGCCCACAACGGTAACATGCCCTTCTGGTCTCAGTTCTCTGTGACTGTTCCAGTAGTTTGTTTATACCAGCCAGCAACGCTTGATATGGTGACTCTGACTGTTCCGAGGAAACTACTCGTACCCTCGGCTTGGACATGTTCATGACGGACTCTACCTCCAAAGCCCGGAGCAAGGCTTCGTTGTCCTACTTGATTTCACTAAGCCTTGGATTCTTTTGCACTTTAATGTCTCTGACGCCATTTGTGATACTCTGTGTGGCCAATTGATCTTTAGTTTCCTCTGGCAGGTCTGTGTAAGACAGGTGTACTAATCTCTGCTTCGAATCCTTGAAAGCTCTCTCCGGATTTTTGCATTTTTCCACTTAGTTGCACCTGGTATACTTGGCTTAAGGATTGATTGTCGTATCTTTTGTCTAAGATAGCGATGATATTGTCGAAATTACCTTGTTCATCGATTGAATGCTTTGGAGGAGCTCTAATGCCGGGCCTCTTAAAGAAATTACCAGAGAGTTACATTTCTCTTGGTTATCCCATCCATTATCTATAGCCACGGCCTCAATTTTCCGTTTATACATGGCCCAAGACGAACTACCATCAAATGTGGGTGGTTTACTAAGGGAACCTTTGATACTCACGGTGTACTGGTATTTCCAGATGTGCAAATCTTGTTGTAATTGTTTAATTTTGGTTTCTACTTTGTTTTGGATGGCACTGATTTTATCTTGTACTTCACTTTGTACTGTGTTTTTAATGGAACTGATTTCAAATTTCACCTGGCTCTAGATGGAATCGATGTCATCTACTTTGATTTCAAGAGTCTCCATATTACTTTTTAGGATCTTTATATGGTCGTTTATCTCTTATATGTCTGATTCCACTATTTGCATTCTTTCATTAACTGTTTCATTAACTTGCGATACTGTTTGCATTAATTGTTCAAATTGCAGTTGTCTTTTTTCGTCTAATATTTTACATTCATTTTGTCTTGTCAATTCAAATTTTGAAATTTTTTTTGCATGGCAGTGATAAGATTTTGTTGTTCACTTTTCATCGTGGAAACAAGATTTTGTTGCTTTTCATCTATATTACTTACAAGATTCTCTAATTCAATTTTACGTTATTCATCAAACGATTTCACTAATTATTGCTGGATTTCTTCTTGATGTTGTTTCTCCTTCTTGTCAAATTTTTCCTGGATCTGAGTTATTTGCTCATGTAGTCTATCTGTAACCTGTTTGAATATTTTTTTGTAGTCTCGTCCATTTTTTCTTTTTTCCATACTTCGGGTTGTAGCCATAAATCAATTTTCGATGTTAAATTCACTTAATCCTTCATTTCTGATAACAAATTGCGATAAACTCCGTGGGTTCAGATTTAATTAATTTTAATAAGTGATATTCCCTTCACTTTCTGGAACTTTATTTACACGTAAAAATCAAAAATTTACAACACGGATTCCAAATACAATTTGCATCGAAATCATAACACTCTCTAAGCTATATCAACTAACTGATGAAATCTATACTGCCATATATATATTCTACATCGTTCTGGATGGGTATTACATTTGATCGCCCAGGGTCGAGATAAATAGTTTTTGCCCCTTACGAAGAGTCCAGTTTTTTTTTATTATCCCACTGATGTTGTGTTTTAGTCGGACTGAATAATGCTTTACGTTGCTTTAATCAGGGACGGCGTAGATACATTTTATAACAATATCAAGAATAAAGGCAAAATTCACAAGCATTGGTTCGGTAGGAAATTACTTTAAAAAACACACTAGTAAGTAGTGTTATTTAGATGTTGTTTAACAGCATCAAACCAAAATTTCCATACAAGCCTGAATCTATAAACACGTTAAAAGAAAGTGATTTAGATGTTCGCTTAGGATTTTCTTTCTGGTTTCAAGCTGACAATAGAAAATATCCAATTCTATGACAGACGTAGGAACGTTAGCCTGATTCAAATGTTCTCAAAATTGTCGATGGTGCCATCAAGAAAACCCTTACTTTCTAATAAAATGTATTTTGATCAAGATTAATGTGGTAAGCGTAGTCCAGAAATTATTGTACTAGCTTAGAGAGGGATAACACTGATTATTCCGAATAAGATCTCATCAGAACGTCAAACTGTCTTTTCTAAGACCAATAAACACAAAGGAGAATTAATTAATTGTTACGAAATTTACCCAAAGCCGAACCTGTTTCATTTCAGTACGACAACAATCGCTTTGAGATAAAAAAGGGTTCTCGAAAAGACTCGGCACCTGTAGGAGTGATGACTGATTTTACTGGAGAATTCGACGCTGGTTTTATAAAGGAAGCACGCCACGATCGCGAGTTCAGTTGGTTGTACGAAGAGCTTATATGTAAAATTGTTATTGTGATATTTGAATCAGCTGTTCTATATTCGATGTAAATAAAAGTTTATAGAAAAGTGAAAGTGAATATTAGTTTTATAAGTTTAAATTGAACCCACGGACTTTACAACAATTTGGTGATCAGAAGTAAAGGAATAAGTGCAGTTAAAATCGTAATTTGATTTATGGAAACCCGAAGAATGAAAAAATGGACGAAACTACCAAAAAAATAGTCAAGCAGGTTACAGAGGGACTAGACGAAAAAAAGTCCAGATTCTAGAAAAACGTGACGAGAAGGAAAAACAACATCAAGAAGAAATGCAACAACGGTTAGTAAAATCTTTTGATGAAAAACGTAAAATAGAATTAGAAAATCTTGTCACTACGATGAAAACCGAACAAGATAATTTAATTGAAGGATTGTTCTCGAAATTTAAATTATTAGATGAACAGAGACAAAATGATTTTAAAATATTTAAACAAAAACAAGATCAAATTGAATTAAATCGACACGAAACTGAACAGAAAAGACAACTGCAATTCGAACAATTAATGCAAATAGTAGGACAAGTTAATGAAACAGTTAATGAAAGAATGCAAATAGTTGAGTCAGATATAAAAGAGATAAATGATGACATTAAGACCATAAAAAATATCGTGGATACTCTTGAAACAAAAGTAGATGATCTCGATTCCATCCAAAGCCAGGAAAAATTTGAAATCAGTTCAATTCAAGACACAATTCAAGATCAAATCAGTTCCATCAAGCAAACAATATACAGTGAAGTATAAGATAAAATCAGTGCCATCCAAAATAAAATAGAAACAGAAATTTAAAAAAATGCAACAGGACTTACAGCGAGGATAATACCAGAACACCGTGAGTACCAAAGGTTCCTTTAGTAAACCACCCACATTCGACGGCAGTTCATCTTGGCCCATGTATAAACAGTAATTTGAGGCCGTGGCTACAGCTAATGGATGGGATAATCATGAAAAATCCACGTCTCTGCTGATTTCGTTAAGAGGTCCGGCCCTAGAACTCCTCCAAAGCATTCCAGTCGATGAACAAGGCAATTTCGACAAGATCATCGCCATCCTAGACAAACGCTACGACAATCTTGAGCCAGGTATACCAAGTCCAACTGAGTGGAAAAACGCAAAAATCAGGTGAAAGTCTCCAAGAATTCGAAGCAGAGATTAGACGGTTAGTTCACTTGTCCTACCCAGACCTGCCTGAGGAAACGAAAGACCAGTTGGCCACACAGAGTTTCATAAACGGCATCAGAGATGTGGAAGTACAACGAAATCTAAGACTAAGTGGGGTCAAGAAAAGTAATGAAGCTCTACTTCGGGCTTTGGAAGTAGAGGCCGTCATAAACATGTCCAAGCCGAGGGTCCGAGCAGTTTCCTTTAACCAGGAAGAGTTAGAGTCGCCATTTCAAGCGCTGCTGGCTGGTCTGAACAAAATATTAGAACGGTCACAAAGAACTGGCACCAGGGGGGATGTTACACTTCGGACGGAAAGGACACTTTCAACGTGACTGTCGAGTAAGGTTACCGGATCGATCACCAACCAGGGGTAGCCAACAAACCGACCTTACCAACCAGGGAAACTCCAACGAGTCAGCATAAGGGGGCGAATGCTGACTCACCCTCCACCAGCCCCCAGGACAGTATCCATCCGGGGATTTTGCCTAGATAGCCGCAGCCTAGTCATCAGAGGCACCGTCAATGGGCAAGTAGTTACCATTACCATCGATACAGGCGCCGCTGTGTCCATGGCCAAGTCCAGGGTTTTGAGAGCATCAGAAATTCGGCCAGTTACTAATAACATCCAGCTCAGAACAGTCACCGGCGACTCAATGTCAATACAGGGTGAGGCAGATGTCGTGCTACAGATAGGGGACAACATGATCCGGCATAGGGTCCTTTTATACTGGGAATGGACCTATTTAGCCAGCATGGATTTATGTTCGACCCGAGATATGATGTTCTTCGGTTCCTAAATGAGGAATTTGTATTTACACGACCCGTCAACAGTTCAGTCACCTCCATAAAAATTGTAGCAAAGTCTTCGGCTAGAATTCCCGGTCGAACGGAACAGATTATTCATGGGCAGCTAGACAGCAATCCTGGGAGCTGCGTTGGAATAGTGGAGCCCGTACACTCAACTCATGACTACTTAGTTGGACGGGCTATAGTTAAAACCGGACGAGATATACCAATCGGAGTCCTGACTTTGTCCAACAACGACATCAGAATTGCCAGTGGTCAAGAGATAGCTTATTTCGAGCCAGTAGAGACCATCATCAAATGCGAAGAAGAGTACCAGACGTCGGTGAAGGAGACAGGGCCCAGTAAAGAGTTTCCACAACAGTTTGCTGACCATTTGATACACCTGACACCAGAGAACCAG
This sequence comes from Octodonta nipae, assembly GCA_034190945.1. Taxonomy (NCBI): domain Eukaryota; kingdom Metazoa; phylum Arthropoda; class Insecta; order Coleoptera; family Chrysomelidae; genus Octodonta; species Octodonta nipae. The sequence continues at coordinate 58,700,176 of CM067219.1, forward strand.
AAGAAAGCCAAGTAATTTATCACAAAGAACTGGCAAATTTTTAACAGTCAAGATGTCATTAGAATACCACCTAGACGACTACCATTGAGCCAACAACAGGCAGTCGAGGAAAACATCGAGTCCATGTTACAGAGTGGAGTTATTGAGCCATCCATCAGCCCATGGTCTGCTCCCGTCGTGCTAGTTAAAAAGAAGGATGGAACCACCCGATTTTGTGTGGATTACAGAAAGCTGAATGACGTCACGAAGAAAGACAGCTATCCACTACCCCGAATCGATGACACTTTGACCACACTAGCAGGCTCCCGTTTGTTCTCCACACTAGACCTAAAAAGTGGATATTGTCAGATTGGTCTACACGCAAACGACAGAGAGAAGACAGCGTTCTCCACCAGTAAAGGGCTGTTTCAGTTCACGGTCATGCCCTTTGGGTTATGTAATGCACCCGCTACATTTGAGAGGCTAATGGAGTATGTACTGAGCGGGTTAACATGGAGGACGTGCTTAGTATACCTCGACGACATTCTAGTCCTGGGTCAGACATTCGACGACCATCTGAAGAACCTGGGCGAAGTATTCTCCAGAATTAATAACTCAACCCGAAGAAGTGTTCTTTGTTCCAAAAAGAAGTAGAGTTTTTGGGCCGCGTCGTTTCTGAGTCAGGAATCCGCACCAACGAGGACAGATAGAAGCAATCCGTGATTGGCCAGTCCCGAGAGACAAGCATGAACTGCGAAGCTTCTTGGGCCTTTGTTCCTACTACAGGCGATTTGTTGAGGGATTTGCCACCATTGCCGCGCCTCTACATCGGCAGACCACTGAGAAAGAGACCTTCCGTTGGAATCAGGATTGCGAAACATCATTCAGACGACTGAAGGCAACACTATGTTCCAGTCCAATCCTAGCCTTTCCTACACAGTCCGGCAAGTTCATTTTAGACACCGACGCCAGCAACACAGGTTTGAGGGCCGTCCTATCCCAGGTGCAGGATGGTGAAGAGTACTACAGCCGTGGATTCTCGAAACCAGAAAGAAATTATTGTTTCACCAGAAAAGAACTTCTTGCAATAATAAGGGCTGTAGACAATTTCCACAAATACCTCGATGGTCGTCATTTCTCAATCCGAAATCATGCCGCAATCAAATGGCTGCTGGACGTGAAGACACCGGAAGAACAACTGGCCAGGTGGATGGAGAAATTACAGCAATGCGATTTCAAGGTAGAACACAGTGCCGGCCGTTTGCACAATAATGCCGATGCCCTATCCAGAAGACCCTGTAGAGGAGAATGCGGACATTGTCTGAAGACGGAACAGCGAGAGGGTATCTTCATCAGGCAGATCCGAGTGCAGGCCAATGAAGACTGGACAACGGAACAGTGCATCCAGGACCAAATAGCTGATCCAGACATCGAACCAATCTTGTCACTCAAAGCGAGAGGGGCACCCAGGCCACTATGGGACGAGGTAGCTAGATACTCCGGCGTGCTGAAATCGTTATGGGCTCAGTGGGACTCTCTAAGAGTAGACAATGGAATGCTCAAGCAAGGTTGGGAAAGCACTGATGGACGAGAAACCAAGTCCCAAATGGTAGTTCCGAAGAAAAAGGTACCAGCCATCCTGACCGAAGTACATGATGGAATTACCGGAGGCCACCTGGGCATGAATAAAACCCTAGACAAAGTTCGCCAGCGGTACTACTGGTTGTATTATTTCGAAGACGTCAGTGCTTGGTGCCGCAAATGTGCCACCTGTGCAGCCAGTAAGGGCCCGAATACCCGGACCAAGGGCAGAATGCAGCAGTACAATGTGGGCGTCCCATTTGAGAGAATTGCCATCGATCTCGCCGGTCCGTTTCCCGAGTCTGAGAGGGGGAACAAATACATTCTGGTCGCAATGGATTACTTCAGCAAATGGCCTGAGGCATATGCGATACCCAACCAAGAGGCAACAACGGTAGCGACGGTACTAGTACAACAACTATTCAGCAGGTTTGGCGTCCCGATGCAACTACATTCAGACCAGGGGCGTAACTTCGAATCGAATATATTCCAGAAGGTCTGCACGATGTTGGGGATCAGGAAAACGAAAACAACACCATTACACCCACAGTCAGACGGAATGGTGGAAAGATTCAAGAGGACCTTGGAACAACACTTATCCAAGGTCGTCAGCAATAACCAGCGTGATTGGGATGAGCATATTCCCCTATTCCTGTTGGCATATCGCTCTGCCGTACATAATAGTACAGGCCTGACTCAAGCCAGTGTCCTATTCGGAAAGGAGCTGCGATTACCCTGCGATTTGGCATTTGGCTCCCCCGAAGAACCTTCACAAGACATCGACGATTATGCCGACCAGCTCCGGCATAACATAATGGCAATACACGAATTAGCCCGATCGCAGATGTTGGCCACCAGTGACCGGATGAAGACGCGATACGACCTCAAGGCCAATTCAGTCGGCTTCCAGGAGAGGGACAAAGTCTGGCTGTACAACCTCGAACGGAGGAAGGGTAAATCCCTAAAGCTTACACCCGCCTGGGATGGTCCATACGAGGTGGTCAAGAGGCTTAATAACGTCGTCTACCAGATCCGTCGATACCCCAAAGCTAAGTTGAAGGTGGTCCATTTAGATCGACTCGCTCCCTATCATGGAGAGGATGTTTCTGATCGGGACGATCAGAATTAAAGGGGGGCAGTGTTACGAAATTTACCAAAGCCGACCCTGTTTCATTTCAGTACGACACCGATCGCTTCTAAGATAAAAATATTCTCGAAATGGCTCGGCGGCTTTGGAGTTGATGATTAATTACAGGAGAATTTTCGATGCTGGTTTTAAAAAGAAAGCAGCCCACGATCGCAAGTTTGTGAGACAACGACCACTAGCGTATACCCCAGCCAGGGTCCTATTCGGAAAGGAGCTGCGATTACCCTGCGATTTGGCATTTGGCTCCCCCGAAGTACCTTCACAAGACATCGAGGATAATGCCGACCAGCTCCGATATAACATGCTGGCAATACACGAATTAGCCCGAAAGCAGATGTTGGCCACCAGTGACCGGATGAAGACGCGATACGACCTCAAGGCTAATTCAGTCGGGTTCCAAGAGAGGGACAAAGTATGGCTGTGATCGACATGCTCCCTACCATGGAGGGGATGTTTCTGATCGGGACGTTCAGAATTAAAGGGGGGCAGTGTTAAGAAATTTACCCAAAGCTGACCCTGTTTTATTTCAGTACGACAACAATCGCTTTGAGATAAAAAATGGTTCTCGAAAAGACTCGGCACCTGTAGGAGTGATGACTGATTTTACTGGAGAATTCGACGCTGGTTTTATTAAGGAAGCACGCCACGATCGCGAGTTCAGTTGGTTGTACTAAGAGCTTATATGTAAAATTGTTATTGTGATATTTGAATCAGCTGTTGTATTTCGATGTAAATAAAAGTTTCTAGAAAAGTGAATATTAGTTTTATAAGTTTAAATTGAACCTACTGACTTTACAACAATATGAAGAAATATTTATCCGGGAATACATCCGTTCGTTTTATTGATTCATGTTTTAATCCTGCAGGATAAATGTTTCTTCATATTGTTCCATCCGTGAAAGCCTACGACTAGACATATATATATATATATATATATATATATATATATATATATATATATATATATATCACAACAAGTATCTAAAAAAATCCAACAAACATTTCCAATAAGGAGTAATTTATTTCGCAAGAGGTCTGTCTATAATCAGATCTAATCACTATTTCCAAGGTACAAGGTCTTGCGGGTTGGGGTTTGTTAAGGACCACTATAATATGAGTCATTCTATTTTTTTACAAGTCGGATAAAAAAATTAAATTTGCATAAATATACCCTCATAGCTTATTCAATCAATATTATGGCTATAACCTTGAACGATATTCACAAATACGGTTTTGAAACAAAGGTGCTTCACTTGCTTTCGATAGTGACCGCGTGAGCTTTTCCATACCTATTAATATTATCATATGTATTATAATGTAAATAGATGATCAAATGGCGTGCAAACTTATAAATGACTGATAATCTAAGCTATTTTAGGTCAAGGAATGTCTGAGATTACACCTTGACCTTTCTATTTGTATGAAGTAGGCAATTAGAACAAATATGTTTTAGTATGTTATACTTTCTTTTAGCTGGTCTATATCGTTGAAACTCTTACACGTTTGCATGGCCAGCAAATAATCTCGTGCCAGAATATAAAAAACACTAATAAATATGTTTATGGTGTACCATAAACATATTTATACTTCACAAAAACAATTTATGCTAATGAAAAAGAATAAAATGAATAACAATAGGACTGCAGGTATAATAAGGCAACTTACCATTTCAAATTACTTAAATATATGTAATAAGTTTTCCAAATTATTTACTTTTTTACTTTGCTCTTGTGCTGAAAAGTTGACATATGATATTTCACTAAATGGATCCAATTGCCAATATTGGAGAGTGTTCTATTGGGGGTCCCAAAATTAACGTAAGATTTGAATTAAATTAAAAAAATAATTTTTAGTTTGTAAATTGTTATTTTTTTATTGAATTATTAAGTACATAGGATAGGGTTCTTTATGAAATAAGGCGTCGGGCCTCCATCGCCTTGCTGGCACGTACGTAGTTTTTTGGGGAAATTTTCCATGACCATTCTGCATAAATTTTTATAATTATAATGGAGAGTGACACGGACTCATGTGAATCGTGCCTTGATAATTTTATCGTGAAATCTAAGTTTATAGCATGTAAGTTATTCCAAGTTTCACTTTGGGTGTGTAGCCATTAAGGAATCATGGCAAAAGCTCTTACTGGAAAATACCAACATATTCTGGTTTTGTGACTGATGTAAAGTGAAGTGTACGGAGTTTGTGGAAGGAGCTACCAAGCTTAAATCTAACCTTGAAACATTGTTGGCGAAAGAAATTGAATATTTAAAAAACAGAAATCTTACTGAAAGACCAACTCTTAACTGGGAAAAAGTACTCTAGCGATTTTCAAAAAGGGGTTATTAGCAACTATAAAGAAGAAATTGCTACTTGCATATGCAACAATATCAAAAATGGCCAAGGACAAGAAAGTGAAACGCGCAACAGTTGTAAGCAGACGGTGTCATTCCAACTGGGAATTAGTACTGCAAAAACGTATGCGACAACAGTTGCCGTTAATTATTGTCCATCAACGCCATACGTCAACAGAAATTCCGACACCACCAATCATAACAAAACAAAAAATGGGACAAAGAGTAGCGTAAATACGGGTGTCTTACAAACCAGCCAGCTGGGGGCCATGAAAGAAAATCAAAAGCTTGAAAATCCTATGCAGGACTTATCTGATAATTTTGTTACGCCCAAAAATCGAAGCAGAAGACACGGAAATTCTTAGTTGGGAATTCTGGAAACCAACAAAAGTGTAGAGTCAATCAGTGTCGTTACATATGTCTCGATTAAAACCAAATACCAAGCCAGAGGATTTGCAAAATTCTTAACCAGAAACTTCTCAGAAGTTACCTGTGAGCCACATCAGTCTAAGCATCCGGACATATATGCATCAGTAAAGGTAAATATATGGAAACAAAATCTAGTTACTGCTTGGAAAAAAAAAGATACGGCCTAGTGGTGTATTCATTTCACATTGTTTTGCCAAGAAGAGGACGTCAACTAAGGAATTGGGTCCTCAATAATTACTACGAATAAATGTGCCATATACACCCCAACTGTAAATACTGCCAGCGCTGCTGGCGCGCGTACACTTACTGTGTACTACCAGAATGTTGGAGGGCTAAGAACCAAAACCGAGACTCTGTTAGAAGTGTCCTATCTGAAGAGTATGATGTAATAGCTCTCACAGAGACCTGGCTATGTGATAGTATCTATAATCCATAGCTGTTTGATAAAAGGTAGGAGGCCATAAGGGGAGACCGGAAAAGTCAAGAACTTACCAGAGGATTTGGTGTCTTTTTGAAATTAATAAAAAATCTCTTACAATTAATAAACATTAACTTTGATAATGAAGTTTTCTTACTCTCTTCGAGGTGTCATTCTTTTGTAGGCAAGACAATATATATAATATATATTGTTTCCGGTCTTATCAAGCGATTGTGACTGGTCAGACGTCCTGGCATGTGATTATGTTAATACAAGTGTAAATATCTTTTACTCAAACATGTACAGATGTTTGGATGACCTATTCCTAAGTACATAGTGAGCGTTTGAACCAAGTAGGATCGACCAGCATGCTTTTTATTGTAGGGGTTTTAGTTTTCCTGAAACAGCTGCTGATGACATTCTTTCCAGCATAAAAAGTTTGAAGCCCAAAAAAACAATTGGCCACCATACAAGGGTGTGCCGATCTGTTGGTTACTGCTCTAAAATATATCTTTAATCTAGCTCTAAAGCAGTGATGGTTTTCTTGATAAACTTAAAGAATCTATTGTAACCCCAATCTTTAAAAAGGGGCGGAAGGAAAATATTCATGACTATCGACCTATCAGCTTATTAAACAGCCTAGCTGAAATATTTGAAAAAATAATATTTACTTACGTTTGGTTTCTTCCTGTAATGCACGAGTAGTTGTGGGCTTGTTGACTTAGACCTTAAACTATAAAAAGAAATCTAATGGCTTTAAACCTCTTGATCTAGGAAATTTCTCATGCAGTAATTGGATTGTTTCACGGACTGTATGGTATGCGGCACCGTCTTGTTCAAACCACATATTGACCACATCAATGCCATCCATTTGGATAGAAAGAACTATGTTATCATGGCGATATCGATCACCATGCCTCCAGCTTAAAATCAGCAACAAAAAAGTGGTACGTTGTGGATGCATTTGTTTCTCGACAATAACAAAGACGACAATTTTGGCGAACAACAAAGCCCTCAAGGTGAAAATATGCTTCATCGTTTAGGATGGTTTTATTCGAAAATCAGCATCGACTTGTTGATGTTCAATAACCCATTCAACGAACTTTCTTCGTTGGGTATGGTCATTAGGCTTTAGTTGTTGTGCTAATTGAATATTGTAACCATGAAAACAAAGACCTTTTGTGAGTATACGCTGTAGAGAGCTTCTTGAAATTTGCGATTCATGTCCACGATGCCGAATTGAATTTTTCAATTAATCTCTTCACAATTGACGAAGTTAAAATACTATTCTAACAATATGTACCATATTTTGTATTAAATTTTCGAACTGGGGCTACCAAACTTTTCATTATTTTTGAAATATTGTTCAATTATGAAAATACGTTGTTGTATCAGGTAACGCTCCACTTTTAAACTCTTAGCTGTCAAACTATTTTTTTTTCAGGATTTCTCACAATTCACTGTACATATGGTGGCAAATTAAAATCTTGCGTTAAATTTGGGACAACCTCCATGTTACGATGCTCAGAAATTAGCATTAGCAAGACAACTAAACACTATATTATTATAAACCCCTGTGAGTTCAAAAACAAACTTTTACATCAAAGATAATCGTTTTCATTCATCCCAAATAAATTCGTAATCACGTTCCACTGCGAAAATATTGCCTTCAACATTCGATGACTCACTCCATCAGATGTTCGCCACTTAACATCCTCCACTGAATATTTTATAATTGCCAAATTAATAAAATTGACATTTAAAGTAATTGAAATGCTCAGCAAAATATCCTCCGAAGTTTGTAACATTTCATTGATCATCTCTACTTTAAATTCACCAGCACAAACACACATGAGATAAAATGTACATAAGTAAGCGATAATAAATTACATTAGTTTGTAAGAGGGCCGTTGTTATTTATCGGGTTGACATTAGTGATCATATTTATGATACATGAAAAATCAGCTATGTTCTGATATCTCCAGCTATTCACTTAAATGTAGTTAATAATTATTTAGTTATGTAATTTGCATAAGTATTGCCTAGTTTTACCCCTTTAAAAATTCTTCTCCTATCAATTTAATTACAAATGATCCCTTCAGGAGTCACACTGCCTAAAATGGAGGTAAATAGCGATATAAAGATAAGCCGACGTTAAGTCTGATCGACCAATCGAATTTTTTAAACATAATCCAGGTCATGATTAATACATTGATTAATATACTAGAGGAAAGCATCTACGTGTCTAGTAGATGCTTTCCTCCATCATTTACGAAAATAGGTAACAAAATTTGTACCAAAGCAATACCAACACAAACGTGTTCTAAGGATCAAACATGGCATCACATTCAACAATTGTTATTGATGCATTTTTGTTTTTTTAACGCATTAATCTCAAAAACTCATTAACAATTCACTTTTTGCATGAGCAGTTCCCGTAATTTGTTACTTAAATAATTGTTTGAAAAAACAAAATTACATATAGACCAATCAATAGAGATTTTTTCGTGCAAAAAATACTATCAGGATACTGCCTGTGCCATCACATTAAGAATGATTTGTAGATATATTTTGCTACTTTTTCCACTCGCAAATATGGTTTTTTACTTTATTATAAACAATTGAAACAAGAACATTGCGTTTTTTTTCGTTCCATGTTTATAAAATGAAAAATAATAAACTAATCTCAATGGTGTCAACAGGTGAATTGTAAAGCATGGAAATACCAATGAAATGAGCCCAGGATCGATCCGATAAGATCTTTAGTAAGAGGGAAAAACAAAAAATACTGGAAAATTTAGCGGTTTTCTTTATATTATCATAACTCCGTCACTATCGAAGTTGTAGAATTAGGCTTGTGGGTACTGATGTAATTGATATCTACCTTATGCGTGACTAAACCAGGCGCTATCGGTTTATTAGTTTTTGAATAATTGCGATCTGAAGTTTTTAGTCAACTATTCTTGCAGTGTGTCTCCATGCGACATGGATCGTCAAATATCAATTCAGAATAGAGATGTTGAAAGTAGAGGTATCATTCTACAACGCCTCTATTTTCATTTTTCATTAAATGTCTGTGAAATATACGAAAAATGACCAAAATTTGGTGAGCGTATGAATGTGTTCGAGTAGTGGGGGGAACACGGTTGTTGAGGGGAACTGCTAACAATAATTATTATCGATAGTAACTGTCACTCTGACAGATGGTGAAAGAATTTAGTGGTTAAAAAAACTTCTATACAGAGTGATTTGTTCGATTTTATTATTTTCATCATAACTGTTAGTTTATTAATATATTTATATGTAATTAGTTTCTCGGAAACGTTTTTGCTTTAATTTGTGGATTTTGGGTTTACGGAACATCGAATGAGAGTGGTCATTGAAAAAAATCTTACTTGGGAGGATTTTAAATATTAAAACGATCTATGTATGTGCCTCTACTATATATTACTATACGCTTCCCCTCAACAACCGTGTTTCCCCCACTCCTTGGATACATTCATACTCTAGCCCATTTTTTGTCATGTTTGCTAACATTTTTCACATATTTCATAGACATTTAGTGAAAAATGAGAATAGAGGCTTTGTAGAATGGCACCTTTACTTTCAACAACTTTTTTCAAAATTGAAATTTGATTATCTATGACGCATGGGGGCACAATGCAAAAATAGTGAACAAAAAACTTTATATCACAATTGTTCAAAAACTAATAAACCGCTAGCGCCTGATTTTGGCATACATAAAATAGATGTAAATTACTATCAGTTCCTACAAGCCCAGTTCTACAGCTTCTAAAGTGACGAAGATACGATTTTTTAAAAAAAATCCTGCATTTTTCAGTATTTTTTGTTTTTCCCTGTTACTAGTGATCCAATCTGATCGAGTCTGGGCTCATTTCATTGGTATTTTCATACTTTACAATTGACACCATTGAGATTAGTTTATTATTTTTGATTTTATAAACATGCTAAGAAAAAAAAACGTAATTTATTTGCTTTAATTGTTTATAACAAAGTAAAAAACCATAGTTGCGAGTAGAAAACATAGCAAAATATCGCTAGGAATCTTTGTTAATGTGATGGCACAGTCGGTATCCTGATAGTATTTTTTACACATTATCAGTTAATTTTTGCTCTATTGATTGGTCTAATAAGGAACGTTAAATGTTCATAGTTGGTTTATTTTTATTTATAAAATTGTCTTATGAACCGAAAAGGTAGATTAATTTCTACCTACGTGGTAGATGTAAAAACATATAATATAAGCTCAGTTGTTCCTGTATATTTTTAAAGTGCCATATTACCTCACCGAATGGCCACACCAACAGTCTTCAAGCAGCTTTGGAAATTAAAAAAGTTGCCCCAAACACCTCTCATATACGTTTTTCAAAATTTTCAGTATAGATACACAAGAGAGTAAAAACATATTAGCAACGGCGGTGTCAGCAGACTAATTCATTCACCAAACAGCTGAGTAATTCAACGAAATTCGTTACGTTAATAAATAGGTTTCTTAGAATCCTGTCATATGTCAATTTTGCCTTTTTTTTATTTCACTTACAAATTAATAACCAACAATTTATTGTAACGATCTATTTTTGTTTCTCTATATAAATATTAATGTATTTTTATGTTACTTATTTTAATTATAAATGTTCGAATATTTTATTTTGTTTTCAATTTCAGTACACAACTAGTGAAAAGATTTGCACTGTTGATAAATACAGATTCATATTAAGGAATATTGTACCAGTAAAATAGTAATTCATAAGATAGCTTATTGCTTCATAATTGAATTTACGCACGAGTCTCCCATATGACCATTACCACAAAAAAACAATAATTTGAAAAAATCAAAGTATCTGTTCACATCGCTTTTCTGCCTATTAGTTTTTGTAGTGTAGTCCTTCATTCTTCATGTTTTGTTTATACTTGATTGGATAAGATTACCAATCGAACGCGATTTGAGAAAATGTGATTATTATTATTTTGCTACATTTTTTTCAACACTAAATACTATTATACATTAATTAAAAACTGGCACTAATAAAGGAAAGAACTTAGTATTATAAAATATGAGTACCTAAAGTTATAGTCTGCAATATTAAAGACACGTGAAAAAAATTCCAGCAATTTGGCAAATGAAGTTGTCTGCTGGTGCATGCTCATATTTTTGGAGGGATTATATGGATTTATATTAAAAATTTGTAAAATTCTGAGATGATTGATATTTAGTCCAACTCTTCTACTTTCCAAGGCTGACTTAAGGGCGAGCTAAAAATCACAAACATATCGATAAAAAATGTTGAATTTTATGCTAAATAGTCATGTTTTATCTTTAGAACATGTTGACGTAGAGTTTATTTCACTATTAATTTTGTCGCTAAAAAGTTTTTTCTGTCCTAATAGCATAGAGTGTAATTGTCGGTGAGCCGTTAACTCTGTCCACAGCATTTCTTTGTTCCAATATACGAATGTTCTCTAAATACACGGCTAGTGGGAAAACCGCTATAGAATACACTAGTGAATATCAGAAAAATCGAAAAATATGAATAATATTAAAAGGAAAAGCTATAAAAACGTCAAAAATTGACAAATCCCAAAATGTTTAAAAAAATGCAAGAATTTCAAATATCAAAATTTGAAAAAATATGTCATAACACCTAAAATATCAAAAATCTTAAATCACCAAAAGTACAAAAAAGTGATAAATAATGTCATCATCTAAAATGCCAAGAACATTAAAACCGTCTCTATTAACTAACATATCAAATGCCAAAAATCTCAAAAACAATAAAGTTGTCAAAATGTTTGACTATACAGGATTTTCACTATAAATATTGAGATATACTCAAAATATAAAATATTTCAGAAAGATTAAATTTGAATAAAATATGAAACTCATATAAAATGTTATAAATGCCAAAATTATTTAAAATTGTTAAAATTTGTAAAATATAAACACTAATAGTATCAAAAACATCAAAAATGTTGAAAAAGCCCACAAATGTCAAAGGTTACGAAAGCTTAAAATGTCATAATCGTCAAGTATATCTAAATAATGACTTCTAGGAAATATTTAAAATATATATAGCCAGGTTTCGCATGAGACCCACGTCTAAATTTGTTAATAGAACAAAAAGTCTTGATCGAACTTGGGGTCTTAATCTGCCTAGTACCCAAGTCTCATTAGAACATTAATGAAAGCGATATTTCAGTCTAGTTCGAACTCGACGTCTAAAATTTGCCTACTCCTCAAGCTTCACGAAAATAATAATATTATATATATATATATATATATATATATATATATATATATATATATATATATATATATATATATATATCGGATAGTTGAAATATGGAGCGGTTTAAAATTACATTGGTTTAAAAAATCTTAAAATTAGTTATATTGTATATATATATATATATATATATATATATATATATATATATATCGCCACTTTGCGCTTATAATTCATTATTCGAGTAACTAGAAGCGAAAGCAGAAGGCTATGAGAATTATGCGAACCGACCTGAAGAGGGACTCTGCCGAAACGTCGTCATTTTACCATCGATCCCGAAAGGGATCAGTTATCAACTAAGCGGATGAATTCCCGGAAACCGCCTAAAACATTTAGTGCCCGCGAAAACTTAAAAACATATATATACATATATACAGGGTGTTCCTATAAAATTACGCTTTACATATTACATGTTACATTGGCATATTCCGAATTTGGAGAAAAGGTAAGCTAATGCAATTATGTAATATTTGGTGCATGTGGTGGAATCAAAAGTATAATTGTGTGTTACCCAACATTTTTGTTATATCTACCGTTTCCAACAATGTAACGAGATAAAATATGTAACAGATTTTAAGTATAATTATAGGCTTTCCAACAAAAAAAGATTCAGCCAAATCAATTTGGAAGTTCTTACTTGATGCCCGCACAAAGAGACAACGACGATTTTATAATTGTATATATATATATATATATATATATATATATATATATAAATTAGTTTATTGTATATTTTCTTGATTTTAGGTCGTTACAAATGATATGACTGTTTATTTCATATGTTTTAATGATGACGTTTCGGCCGTGTTTTTGGCCTTTTTCAAATCTATTCTAAAACTATTAACATTATTGATGCATTTAAGAAATTATAGACTAATAATTTTGACTTACCTACAGCGTTAGTACTTGTAAAGTCAAAATTTTTTCTGTTAAAGATTTTACTTTTTTTATATATAACTTGACACAACACTAAACTAACATGGTGTGTCCTTTCAGAGACAACGATAGACTACTCCAAAATAACCCGTTTATTCTTTTACTAGAATTTACTAGAGTGATGATTTCCGGGTTATACTAAATGTTTACTTGCAAAAGTCAATTTATCTCAGTTTTAAATGTCGGTTATACATTTGGGACTTGTACAATGATTTTTTATTGAGCTTTTTCTTTTCGTTGTACCCCTTACCCCATACAGTGTGGTGTGGTTTCAGATCAGATCGTATTAATACCATGGGTGTAGACAAAGTTAAACAATTGATGTGTAGATTTTACTTAATTTATTTATGTCTTTTTTGTCATTTATTGCATTATATATATATATATATATATATATATATATATATATATATATATTCACTTTGATTCAATTCACTTTTTAAAAAATATATATTTATTTAGAAACATACAAAATTTAAATTGAACAATTAAAGTAGTTAAACTACTTGAATAACTTAATACTAAAACTGATATTATTTGAATGACGACACGAGATCGTTTCCAGTTGCTTTTATAACATCGAGAAAAGTGCTGATGCAAGTCAGCGATTTTACTGGGTAAACGGGAAGTTGTTTGCATATAATTCAAGATGAAATTTGATATCCCTGAGAAGTCACGTACGCTTTAAATTCCGTTGACTTCTCGACTGTGTGAACTAAGTGCTGATATATATATATATATATATATATATATATATATATATATATATATATAATTAGTATATGTTTAAATTCACTAACCTGTAGCCCAATGAACGACGCTATGTTTTTCGTTATCAACAGCATTCACGTCTGCATTATTCGCCAATAGAAAAGTAACCAGCTGCATATTACCAGAAATCACAGCTAAATGTAAAGGTGTAAAACCATCTTCATCGCGAGTGTCAATTAACTCTGGAGCTGCCATAACCATGAAGTCTGCTGCTTGTGCGGCACAAATGTTGCCGCTGGATGTGCAATAATGCAATGCAGTTTTGCTGGTGCGGTCTCGATCAAACAGAAGTGATGGCTGAAAGAAAATTAGTAATATCCACCATTACAAAACATTTTCAATATTTATTCTCTATTTGCTTAGAAATACGAGTGAATATATAGCAACTGACAAAGATCTTATGAACACGCTTTTAATATTAGATTCACCTATTTCTGGATATCTCTGAAGCGTTCTAGTAGGAGAGATAGAGCGGGGTTTTGCTCGTTATTCTGAAAATGGACAGAATGTATCGTATTAAGTTCAATTCCTGAACTACATCACGTTTCTTGACAGGCGCCAGTGGAAGTGACAACCGAGGATAGTTACAGGGTGTGAAAATGATAATTCTTTTTGGTCATGCTCATCATCGATTAAACGTTCCACAATTGGCTGCATACAAGATTGTGATATACTTAAGCAAATTCCTGAGAGGCGTCTGCCTAGAGCTTTACCATCAAGGTGACGGACAGGGGTAGACTTGTCAAAAATAGGGGTGAACTTCGTCATTAAGTAAAAAGAACGCCATTTGCACCATTTTTTTGCTTAAACAAAAGAAATCATAATCCAAAAGGACGTAGGGCTAAATGACATAAATAGATTTTTCATGACGTCATTATTGTGGTCTGTATGACGTCATACACAATTTTTTTAAATGCGGAAAATTTCATGTCCGAATATGACTTTGACCATGATCTTGAACTTGATCTTCCGGGTGATTCCGAGATCAAAGTTTTTTTGAAAAATCAACCAATAATAGCTAAATTAGGCGTACGGGGGTTTTCGACATCGCTGATTTCGAATCTGAAAGTTGTTACGAGAATTCATCCGACAGCTGGTGCAATCGGCCATCAACCACTTCATGGAAGGGACATTATTCCAATACTTCTGGGAAGCCGAAATGTTTCGTCTCTCAACAGGCCGACCGCTGCCGTTACTGGGAATTCCCTTAAAGCTTCCAGATCATGAAAGTAGTTTCCCGATAGTTCGCTGACTTGCCAGAATAATTCCAAGAGAAATATAGAAATACGCACAGCTGGCGATAGGATTGATTCGGTTTTTGACGGTCTTATACTGAAGTAGATATAAATTGTAAATAGTTGTGTTAAAGTAATGGGAATAAATTAGAGTGAGTTTGACTGTGTTTTTAAATAAATCCAAGAACTGAATAGAACCCGTGTGTGAAAATAAAAATATTACAGTGGTGTCATGTGTGGGGTGTATTTGTGAAACTAGTGGAAAATAAATAGACTAACGATGTTTAAAGCAGTGAATTTGAACCAATTGAAAGTGACTGATTTAAAAAACGAACTGGAGGAAAGGGATTTAAAAATTAGTGGGAAGAAAAGTGAATTAATACAACGGCTAAGAGATGCCCTAATAAATGAATGTAACGATCCCGATACTTATTTGTTTGAAGTTTCTGGTAATGGAGATATGAGTATGCTATTAAAAAAATGGAAGAAAATTTAGAAAGTAAACTACAAACATTACAAGATAATTATAAAATCATGAAAGAGGCTCTAGAAGATAAATTGCTAGAAAATTCTAAAATCTAGAAGATAAACTACAAACATTAGCAGATAATTCTAAAATCCTAGAAGACAAATTACTAGAAAATTCGAAAACCCTAGAAACCTTACAAGAAAATACTAAAACATTGGAAGACAAATTACTAGAAAATTCTAAAAGCCTGGAAGATAAATTACTGGAAAATACTAAATCCCTAGAAGAAAATTTGAAAAGCATGGTACAGAAAAATTCAGAAATGCTAGAAGATAAAATAGTCGACAATGAAGCTCGGATGGAAGAGCTAAACCAGACAATGGTCGAAAACGGAGCCCGGATTGAAAATCTGAAGCAGACGATGGTCAAATATGAAACCGGGATGGAAGAACTAAAGCAAACAATAGTTGAAGAACTTAGTCAGACGACAGTTAAAAACGAAACGCGCATAGAAGAGTTAAGACAGATAATGGAGGGCGCCATAACCAAAATAAAAGAGCAGCTAGTGGCAAAACAAAGGGGAGAAACTCCACCAAAGACCGAAAGCAGAAAAAGTCTGGAAGTAGTGGATTCGAAAATTGGCCTCAAAGGAACAATACACAAAATGAAACCTCCCCAATTGGATGGAAAATCATCATGAACTAATTATCGTCGCCAATTCGAGGCTGCAGCTAAGCTAAATGGATGGTCGGCAGAGGAGAAGGCAATCGCATTAACCCTAGCCTTAAGAGGAGATGCTACAGATATCTTACAAACATTAAATACCTCGGAGCAAGAAGACTACGAACCACTGGTCAAACATTTAGAACTGAGGTATGATCAGACACATTTGGAGCACGTCTACCAACAGAGATAAAATGAATCCCTACAAGAGTTTGAAGCTGACATTGCCCGTCTGGTTCGCCGTGCCTATCCAGCCACACTTGAAAATGTAATAGAAAGGTTAGCAGTGCAAGCATTTTTGGATGGACTTCAGGACCACGAAGCCAGACAAGCATTGACCCTCGCTCGACTGACTCAATTAGTAGATGTACTGGCTCGAGCTTTAGAATTCGAGGCTGCGAAAAATACCTGCAGAGGTCAAGCCAGAGTCCGAGTCGTTGATGGAGAATCAAATGGCGGAAACGATGAAGCCTCTGTAAGACAGATAATAGAAGAAGCCTTACCGAAAAAAGACTAGTGAGATGTCGGAAGTGTCTTAGCGTAGGACATGTCCAGAGTCGTTGCAAGGAGAGCAACGGAGTCCAGACTTCCCCGCCGGGGAAACTAAAGAAGGCCAATGTAAAGGAACCATCGTCGACCTGTAGCAAACAAGTCTCAACTACCCACGCATATGTCGCTTAGCTACGCAACCACGTTAACAGTGTCCCTGTAGATGGCTTTATCAATAAGAAGTAATGTGCTATGCTACAGCATACAGATCCGACAAAAACAGTTATAAGGGCCAACGTAGTTTCAAAGGCGATGATAAAACCAACGAAATGGCAACTGCGAACAGTGACAGGAGAAGCAGCGAAAGTCCATGGTGAAATAGAGGTTGAAATGGTCTTGGGAAATACAGCATTCGTTGGAATGCACTAATGCCCAATGTTGATCGGGCATTAGTGGCGGACATTGAAGACCAAGTCATTATTGGAATGGATGTCATGAGCTCCAATGGAATTCCAGTTAAACTTTAAAGATGGAATTCTGCGCGTGAATGACGAAGAAGTGGTGCTTCATGGGAAAGACGACATAATGCTTCGAGCAATCTTGGCAGATGATGTAAATGTTCCGGAAAGAGCTGAAATCATTGTAGATGCTTGCCTAGATGGGAAAGCTAAAGCGGAAACTGTAATGATGTTTGATCCCGAACTTAACGACGGAAACCTAGGCAGAGGAATCGCACTGGGGAAGACTCTGTTTCGTTTTATGGAGATTGTGTCAGTAAGAGTAATGAACCTGAATCGTTACTCGGTTGCGTTAAAGAAAGGAACAACTTTAAAGGTCCTGGTCAAAGTCATATTCGGACATGAAATTTTCCGCTCTTTCCGAATCCTTAATAAAAAATGTGGCTTCGCATTTAAAAAAATTGTGTATGACGTCATACAGACCACATTATTTACGTCAGGAAAAATCTATTTATGTCATTTAGCCCTACGTCCTTTTGGATTATTATTTCTTTTGTGTAAGCAAAAAATGGTGCAAATGGCGTTGTTTTTACTTAATGACGAAGTTCATCCCTATTTTTGACTAGTTTATCCCTCTCCGCCACCTTGATGGTAACGCTCTAGGCAGACGCCTCTCGGGAGTTTGCTTAAATGAATCACAATCTTTTATGCAGCCAATTTTGGATTTACTCGATGATGACCACTTCCACTGGCGCCTGTCTAGAAACGTGATATAGTTCAGGAATTGAATTTAACACGATACATTCTGTCCATGTTTTAGATGACGAGCAAAAACCGGCTCTATCTCTTAGAAAATTATATATATATATATATATATATATATATATATATATATATATATTGAAATGGAAATAAACACGTATCAATAAAAAGAATCCAAATATTTAAAATAAAGTAAATTCATAAATCTATTATTAAATAATATTGTTGTAAAGTCCGTGGGTTCAATTTTAAATTATAAAACTAATATTCACTTTCACTATACTAGAAACTTTTATTTACATCCAATATTCAACAGCTGATTCAAATATCACAATAACAATTTTTCATATAAGCTCTTCACTCCATCAACTGAACTCGCGATCGTGGCCTGCTTCCTTTATAACACCAGCGTCGAATTCTCCAGTAAAATCAGTCATCACTCCTACAGGTGCCGAGTCTTTTCGAGAACCATTTTTTTATCTCAAAGCGCTTGTTGTCGTACTGAAATGAAACAGGGTCGGCTTTGGGTAAATTTCGTAACACTGCCCCCTTTAATTCTGATCGTTCCGATCAGAAAGATCCCCTCCATGGTAGGGAGCAAGTCGATCTAAATGGACCACCTTCAAGTTAGCCTTGGGGTTTCGACAGATCCGGTAGACGACGTCATTAAGCCTCTTGACCACCTCGTATGGACAATCCCAGGAGGGTGTAAGCTTTGGGGATTTACCCTTGCTCCGTTGGGGGTTGTACAGCCAGACTTTGTCTCTCTCCTGGAACCCGACTGAATTGTCCTTGAGGTCGTATCGCCTCTTCATCCGGTCACTGGTGGCCAACATCTGCGTTCGGGCTAATTCGTGTATTGCCAGCATGTTATATCGGAGCTCGTCGGCATAATCCTCGATGTCTTGGGAAGGTTCTTCGGGGGAGCCAAATGCCAAATCGCAGGGTAATCGCAGCATTTTTCCGAATAGGACCCTGGCTGGGGTCAGGCCTGTACTATTATGTACGGCAGAGCGATATGCCAACAGGAATAGGGGAATATGTTCATCCCAATCACGCTGATTATTGCTGACGACCTTGGATAGGTGTTGTTCCTAGGTCCTGTTGAATCTTTCCACCATTCCGTCTGACTGTCAGTGCAATGGTGTTGTTCTCGTTTTCCTAATCCCTAACATCGTGCAAACCTTCTGGAATTCATTCGATTCGAAGTTACGCCCCTGGTCTGAATGTAGTTCCATCAGGACGCCAAACCTGCTAAATAGTTGTTCTACTAGCACCGTCGCTACCGTGGTTGCCTCTTGGTTGGGTATGTAATCCATTGCGATCAGAATGTATTTGTTCCCCCGCTCAGACTCGGGAAACGGACCGGCGACATCGATGGTAATTCTCTCAAATGTAGCGGGTGCATTACATAACCCAAAGGACATGACCGTGAACTAAAACAGCCCTTTACTGGTGGAGAACGCTGTCTTCTCTCTGTCGTTTGCGTGTAGACCAACCTGCCAATATCCACTTTTGCTAGTGTGGTCAAAGTGTCATCGATTCGGGGTAGTGGATAGCTGTCTTTCTTCGTGACATCATTCAGCTTTCTGTAATCCACGCAAAATCGGGTGGTTCCATCCTTCTTTTTAACTAGCACTACGGGAGCAGACCATGGGCTGATGGATGGCTCAATAACTCCATTTTGTAACATGGACTCGATGTTTTCCTCGACTGCCTGTTGTTACCCCAATGGTAGTCGTCTAGGTGGTATTCTGATGGGTTGAGCCTTTCCGGTATCTATTCGATGCTGGATGATGTTGGTGCGACCGGTGGTTCCATCTTGACTGTTAAAAATTTGCCAGTGCTTTGTGGTAAATTGCTTGGCTTTCTTCTGGTTCTCTGGTGTCAGGTGTGTCAAATGGTCAGCAAACTGTTGTAGGAACTCTTTACTGGGCTCTGTCTCCTTCACCGACGTCTGGTACTCTTCTTCGCAATTTATGATGGTCTCTACTGGCTCGAAACAAGCTATCTCTTGACCATTGGCAATTCTGATGTCGTTGTTGGACAAATTCAGGAGTCTGATTGGTATATCTCCTCCGGTTTTAACTATAGCCCGGCCAACTAAGTAGTCATGGGCTGAGTGTACGGGCTCCACCATTCCAACGCAGCTCCCAGGATTGCTGTCTAGCTGCCCATGAATAATCTATTCCGTTCGACCGGGAATTCTAGCTGAAGACTTTGCCACAATTTTTATGGAGGTGACTGAACTGTTGACGGGCGGCCGTGTCAATACAAATTCCTCATTTAAGAACCGAAGAACATCATATCTCGGGTCGAACATAAATCCATGCTGGCTAATTAGGTCCATTCCCAGTATAAAATCGTCCTCAATATTCGCTACCAGGACCCTATGCCGGATCATGTTGTCCCCTATCTGTAGCACGACATCTGCCTCACCCTGTATTGACATGGACTCGCCGGTGACTGTTCTGAGATGGATGTTATTGGTAACTGGCCGAATTTCTGATGCTCTCAAGACCCTGGACTTAGCAATGGACACAGCGGCGCCGGTATCGATGGTGATGGTAACTGCTCGCCCATTGATGGTGCCTCTGATTACTAGGCTGCTGCTATCTTTGCAGAATCCCCGGATGGATAACGTTCTGGGGGCTGTTGGAGGGTCAGTCAGCATTCGCCCCCTTATGCTGACTGGCTGACGGTCCCTGGACATGTGGCTGTTGGTTAACCCTGGTCGGTGATCGTTCAGGTAGCCTCACTCGACAATAACGTTGAAAGTGCCCTGTCCGTCCACAGCGGTAACATGCCCCTATGGTGCCAGTTCTTTGTGACCGTTCTAATATTTTGTTCAGACCAGCCAGCAGCGCTTGAAATAGTGACTCTGACTCTTCCTGGTTAAAGGAAACTGCTCGGACCCTCGGCTTGGACATGTTTATGACGGCCTCTACTTCCAAAGTCCGGAGTAGAGCTTCATTACTTTTCTTGACGCCACTTAGCGTTATATTTCGTTGTACTTCTGATGCCGTTTATGAAACTATGTGTGGCCAACTGGTCTTTCGTTTCCTCAAGCAGGTCTGGGTAGGACAAGTGAACTAATCGTCTAATCTCTGCTTCGAATTCTTGGAGGCTTTCACCGGATTTTTGCGTTTTTCCACTCAGTTGGACTTGGTATACCTGGCTCAAGGATTGATTGTCGTATCGCTTATCTACGATGGCGATGGTCTTGTCGAAATTACCTTGTTCATCGACTGGAATGCTTTGGAGGAGTTCTAGAGCCGGACGTCTTAACGAAATTACCAGAGAAGTTGATTTTTCTTGATTATCCCATCCATTAGCTGTAGCCACGGCCTCAAATTGCCGTTTATACATGGGCCAAGATGAACTGCCGTCGAATGTGGGTGGTTTACTAAAGGAACCTTTGGTACTCACGGTGTGCTGGTATTTTCCTCGCTGTAAGTCCTGTTGCATTTTTTTGATTTCTGTTTCTACCTTGTTTTGGATGGCAATGATTTTATCTTGTACTTCACTTACTTCACTTTGTACCGTGTTTTTAATTGAACTGATTTCAAATTTCACCTGGCTCTGGATGGAATCGATGTCATCTACTTTTATTTCAAGAGTCTACACATTACTTTTTAGGATCTTTATGTCGTCGTTTATTTCTTTTATGTCTGATTCAACTATTTGCATTCTTTTATGAACTGTTTCATTAACTTGCGATACTATTTGCATTAATTGTTCAAATTGCAATTGTCTTTTCTCTTCCGTTTTGCCTGGTTTTTTCTTCAAATAACTTAAATTCATTTTGTCTGTGTTCATCTAATAATTTCAATTCATTTTGTCGTTTTAATTCAAGTTGATCTTGTTTTTGTTCAAATATTTTAAAATCATTTTCTCGTTTTTCTTCAAATTTCGAGAACAATCCTTCGATTAAATTATGTTGTTCACTTTTCATCGTGGAAACTAGATTTGGTTGTTCGCTTTTCATCGTAGTGACAAGATTTTCTAATTCTATTTTACGTTTTTCTAGTCCCTCGGTAACTTACTTCACTATTTTTTTGGCAGTTTCGTCCATCTTTCCATGCTCCGTGTTTCTATAAATCAAATTACGATTTTAACTGCAGTTAATCCTTTACTTCTGATCACCAAATTTGTTGTAAAGTCGGTGGGTTCAATTTAAAATTATAAAACTAATATTCACTTTCACTTTTCTAGAAACTTTTATTTACATCGAATATACAACAGCTGATTCAAATATCACAATAACAATTTTTCATATAAGCTCTTCACTCCATCAACTGAACTCGCGATCGTGGCCTGCTTCCTTTATAACACCAGCGTCGAATTCTCCAGTAAAATCAGTCATCACTCCTACAGGTGCCGAGTCTTTTCGAGAACCATTTTTTATCTCAAAGCGCTTGTTGTCGTACTGAAATGAAACAGGGTCGGCTTTGGGTAAATTTCGTAACAATATGAAATAAAAACATAATATTTAATTCAGGGACGATGATAGAAATGATTCAATGATGAAGCTTTTTATATTAATTTCATTATGTGATAGTTAAGAGGGGGTTCCGGTAAAATGGCGGGATAGCCACATGTAGATATTTTCTCTGTATATAAAAATTAAGAATTTATAAATTTATTTGATATCAACAGTGATTTATAAGTATATAAAGTGTATATAAGGAAGAATATATTATAGTGAAGTAACAAATGTGGTGTTTAGTTCCTAATTTGTGCCGTTTACTGAAATTTTGAAGTTATATAACTGAGAGAGAGAGTTGATTAATATATCAGACAGTAATCTGACTTTAGTGATTCCTAAATCCGTGATAATCGCTTATAAAGTGATAGACGCTAATTCAGTGATTAAAGTAATTGTAAATTTTTCAAAATAAGTGATTAGAGCTATAGATTAGTATGCCGGAACACAAGAGCTATCTCGCCGTGTAAATAGTTATGGATTGGAAAGAAAAGTTAATTTATTTCAAGAATCTCGCTTTATTTATCATCTAAATTAAAAAGCTTGTACATAAGGTGAAGGTTATTAAAAGAACATAAGAATATTTTTTACATTTTATTCACTTGTGTCTGGTCATTAAGGTCGAAAAGACCAGGACCATTAGCCATGTGCTAAAAAGGCCGTAAGGCTACTTGATGATGAAGAAGAAGAAGATAGTTAAGAGTTTGTTTGATGATTACAATTTAATAATGAACATTTGATTTTTGATTGATATAATATTGAATTTATGTGTTGATAATTTTGAAAATATTTATACTACAAAAGTATATAATATATTGTGTTTTACTTTTACCAATTCAACTGGTAAGTCTTTAAAGTGATTACAAATTTTAATTGATCAGCCAACAGTCAAGAACCCAAACAGAAAAAGAGTTTCAAAAGCCGGAGCAGTGTAAGATAATTGTGTGGAGTATTTATAAGAAGGTAAAATAATAAAATTGAAAAACATTAATTTAAATACAATTTTAAAATAAAAACTTCTATTCACATCACCAAATTCGGAATATGTCCATATTCTATTGCTAATTTATTGCTCCTACGGATAATTTATTGGTCCAACCGTTTCCAAAAACAGTGTCCGATGTGGTTTGTCTTTAGCCACATCGGAATAGATGTATCTCAGCAACTAAAAGAGACTTCAAGCTGTTCATCCATAACATTCTGCTTTTACCCTAACGGTAAGCAATAATGACAGTCTCCTTAATTCTTTTCAATCTACACTAACTGTGTTTCAATTTAAAGAAGAATATGTGATAAAATCTCTATTTATCTTGGATATACACGATTTTGAACAAAATAAATACCGTTTGGCCCATTATGCGCTATGAGTACCTAGCGTTTGTCGTTAGGATGCAAAACTGAATTTTTATTGTAAATTATTGTCAATACGACAACGTCGCGGTCAAATTAGGTTCACGTTTAGCGGGAATAATAAAGAAATAACTTCAACCAAAAAAACCTGTGCTTTTTTATGTATTGTATAATAAAATTGATTCGAGTGCCGTTCGAATTATTTACGTAAATAAAAATTTATGAAATAGTATTTTGAAAAAATGAACGCTTTTAGTAACTATGTATTGAAATGAATACCTATATATATTTGGCTATTTATTTTATGCATAAAATTAAAGAAGGGAGGATACAAAGTTTTTTACATATGATATAGAAATAATTCGATACAAAGTATATTCATCCCAAAAGATTTCTTATATGTAGTTCTTTCATCTATTAAAAGTACTAAGCAAACATGCCACATGTATTCGAAGAAATTTACGGCAAATTATAAGACAATATTTAGAGTTTAAATTATAATTTTCTTTGTTAATGCTGTTATTAAAGGCATATATAACCTATTGAATATTTAGAGATTTACCTTTACAAGCATTTTGAAGGTGGAAATAGTCTATTATTCACTGTAACAAAGGCTATGTAACTTCTAACGTATTCTTTTTTTTTGGTAAAACTATAATTTATATCTGAAAATGTTACAAAACTTTTGATTTGTTATTACCTGAATTATTTATTAGTCCTCAAAATCTTTGTACTCTAACCGTTTACACCCTGTATATACAATGTTTTTTCTTTAACTGGAGGGTACGGATTATATTTGGGGGTTGTTTTGAGTATAAGCTATACAATACCATCTCAGAGCAATTAATTAGCAATGAAATACGGCACCAAGAACAACTTGAAATCTTTTTTAGTTGTTGAGATCTATGTCCAATGTGAGCATAAAATATATGTTTTGGAAAAGAACTGAGCAATTAATTAGCAATAAAATTGGGCACCAAGAACAACTTAAAATCTCTTTTGGCTGCTGACATAAACCTAAGTCCAATGTGACTTAGGTCTCAAGCTAATTAACATTAAAGTTGGGCACAAAGATCAACTTGAAATCTCTTTTAGTTGCTGAGATATAGCTATGGCCAATGTGGGTTAAGTCTTAAGCCAGATCGGACACTGCTTCTCGGAAGGAGTTGGAGCAAAAAAAAATCCTTTCGGTAAGAAATGAGCAATTAATTAAAAATAAAATAGGGCACCAAGAACAACTTCAAATGGCTTTTTGTTGCTGAAATATAGCTTTATCCAATGTGGTTTAAGTCTTAAGCCACATCGGACACTGTTTCTCGGCAACGGTTGGAGCAAAAAAATTAATTAGCATAAGATTTGGCACCACGAACAACTTAAAATCTTTTAGATGCTGAGATATGGCAATGGCCGATGTGGCTTAAGCGAAGCAACTTCTAGACAATGGCTCAAGTTACAAACCAATATCCAGAAACCCGACCACCTACCTAGAAAAAACAACGACATCCAAAATTAAAGATTCACCCATAGAAGAAAAACTATAGAATAAACTGATCCCCCAGGGAAAAGTCAAGTCGATGCCCAAAGCTGTACGGTTTGCCTAAAATCCATAAAGACGGAGTCCCACTTCGACCTATAGTTAGTGCTTTCAACTCCCCAGTATACAACTTGGAAAAATATCTAGCCATTACCCTACAACCAATTGTGGAAAATGCAGATTCTTACATTAAAAACTCGGAACATTTCACGCGCATTCTCAACAGCATTTCCATAGAACCAGAAGATATCAAAGCTAGTTTCGGTGTTAAGAGCTTATATCCAAGCACTTCAACAAATATCTGACAATGAAGACCTCCCACAATTCATAATAGATTTGTCACTACTAAAAAGTGCCTATTTTATGTATGACAACCACATATATAAACAAACTGACAGACTGAGCAGCAATGGGGTTTCCACTATCACCAGCGGTGGCAAATCTCTTTATGACCTATTTCTAGAAAAAGACACACAGCAAACTTGAAGCCAAAGTTATGGCTAAAATACGTCGATGATGTATTTGCCATATGGTCTTTCGGCAAATGAGAACTCCTAAAGTTCCTGGAGCACCGAAATTCCATACACCCCAGGATTCAATTTACATTAGAAGTTGAAGAAAACAACCAGCTACCTTTCCTTGATGTCCTCGTAAGAAAAAACCCCAAAATGGGCACTTCGACCACACCGTATATAGACAGCCGGCACACACGAACAGGTACTTAAACTACAAATCCTATCACCACCCTTCTCAAATACAAGGAGTTGCCAACACACTAGTTTCGAGGTCTATACGACTGACAGAAGACAACAACAAAACACATGAATTAACTGCCGCTCTACGACAAACGGATACACAAACCACCCAATCAAAAAGGCAATAGCACAACAACACCATGAGCCAAAACTAACCGATGCCCTCTCCGAAAACCAAAAGTAGTCTTACCATACATCAGCGGGATAACGGACAGAATTGGCGGAATTCTTCCAAGGCATGACATAGCGACAGCATACAGACCGCACCAGACTATTGGTATAAGTTTAAAAAATCCCAAACCAAAGTTAAACCTGAAAACCAAGGGAGAATTTCAGCCCGCTTAGACGAGTAAAAATTAGCTGTCAAAAATAAACAAACAACATCGGCCCTGTTCCAACACCAACAACAATCGGCCATAAAATCAATTTCGATAGTTGCAAACAGAGAGCAGCAATTGATATTGAGAAAAGTGGACAACTAAACAAACGAGACGACGACAATTATTCAACATCACAATAAAACAGAACTAGCTAGGCAAACCACAAACCCGTCAACAAACGATACACCCGACACGTCAGCGAAGAGGGCGGAGCCAACACCGACCAATCAGGCGCGATACGACCTCCGACAGAGGCATATAAAATAAAAAGCTCAGGTAGATCTCATCTCAGTTCACCGTAACAATGCATTGAGAATACCAAGTGAGACATTCGCGAAACGTCCGCAG
This sequence comes from Octodonta nipae, assembly GCA_034190945.1. Classification (NCBI taxonomy): domain Eukaryota; kingdom Metazoa; phylum Arthropoda; class Insecta; order Coleoptera; family Chrysomelidae; genus Octodonta; species Octodonta nipae. The sequence continues at coordinate 58,727,079 of CM067219.1, forward strand.
GATTCAAACATGAAACAATATAACCAACGGATGTATTCCCGGATAAACATTCATATATATATATATATATATATATATATATATATATATATATATATGAATTTATAAGAATACGAAAATGCAAGAAACCAACTAACCATGAAGATGCAGTATAAATAATTACAATACATAAGTACTTACATATTAGTTCTCCTTAAACTGTAATATATGTTAAGATTCAGTACAAATTCATGAATTTAAATTAAACACAAAATTAGCGATGACTATTTTTGTATAATATTAAAAATATAAAGAAATACCTGCTATTAATTTATGTTCAATTATACCTTTATTTGTTGACAATTTTTTGTAGAGTATTGAAATTGGAATTTTGAAAATAATAATTACATTGATAATTTTCACATTGGATTAAAAAGTTATCTTAACCTAACGGTTAACAATGACATGAAATGTCAAACTGAAATCAAATTCCATACAACGACGATGGCGTTCAACATTAGAATTATTTGTAGATGCTAGATGTAAATCCGACATCTAGGATTTTCGCGGAAATTGGCACTCAGAGGTTCCTAATCTGGAGCCGTTCCGTGTGTTATGTATAAAATACATAACTGTTCGAGAGGACATTCTATTGTGGGAACCGCAACTGATGAAGGTTTCCGACCAGAAACAATATATACATATATATTGTCTTGCGTACAAAAGAATGACACCTCGAAGAGAGTATTAGAATTATTGCCGTTATGTCAAATCTAACTATTTATCTTAAATCTTACTACTTGTATTCATTATAATGGGATTTGTAATTTTGGTTAAATTATATGAAACTATTAGCCTTTTAAATAGAAAAAATATAAATTAAAAGTAATATGTTAAAATACTAAAATATTTTCGGAAATCCATTTATCAGTTGCCACACAATACATAATTCTAAATTTAGTTGACAAACCATATTTAGAAAGAAATGATAGTTTCAAACTTGCGAGTACCCAATAAATGGTTATTATCATATAATATAAATTTTTGTGGATTTCAATAGAGTGCTAACATAGAATAACTTTTTTTAGTTCTTCGTTAAATTTAATTTGATTTTCTCATTCGAGACAATTCATCTTAGATTTTCATTTTAGCAATCTGGCGGCACTGTATGGCATTGACAGTATAGACGTAAATTATGAATTTTTTATTTTATTTTATTTAATTAATGAACCAATATTATTAATAAATTTTAGAATTCTGCACCAAAGGTCGTCAGTAGCTACTAAACAAAATAAAAATAAAGAAAATCGGTTGACGGACAGAGGAGAAAATGATACAGAACCGTTTTGTTTTCGTTTTTCAATATATTGCGTTCGTCAACAAAATCTTATTAGTTCAAATATTCTTTTTATTTTTAGCTTGGTTTACTATTAGTAATTATAGTGTGTTTATTATCTTTTTATACTTTAGTGTATTTGTTCGGATGGGGTTTAGAGAGGGTTGTTTTACCTATAATTTGTTTATCCTGCAAAATTTCATTTTTCATCGTGTTAATCCAAGTAAGGACATTAAGAGAATGTTAATAAAGTGTTGCATTGCCATCTTTTATACGTATGTAATTTTTCAAATTAATCAAAAGTCTTAGAGTCGGTGAAGTATCTCTTTAGCTGGATAGAAATTAGTCATTTTATTTTTTGCCCTGCTGATTCTGGTCAAAACATTACGACATAGTAATCAGATTATTGTATTGTCAGCTGTCTTTAAGATGTTTGTAAATTATAAAATTAATTAGACGTATTTAAGTCATTGAAATATAAATTCAGTTATACAGGAATTTATCCTGATAATCCTGTTTAATACTGAATTTCAGATTTAATTCACAGTTTCCACAACAGCGGCCGATCCCGCGACGAACTTCAGCGGGGCCATCTAGTGCCGTCAGGAGAGCCATTTCATATTAAATTCACCTAAAAACTAGACGAGATTTCTCGGGTTTGACACAATCTATTTCCTGGGCTATTATACCTACCGACAATGTGGACGTAAGGTTCTTCCTTTTAGAGTTCAATTCACAGAGGTTGAAGTTCTCGGGGTGGGTGTCCCCACTAGGGATTCGACCCTACCCCGGATTGCAGAACGTTATGTATATATATATATATATTAGGCGTAAATATCATGCACATGTATGATACAAAGTATCATATTTCGCCGACCAGTTTCCTGCTTCATTATGTAAATGTGGGAACGCATCGACTTGACCGTTCTTTTGATTAGTCAGCTTTCTTAATGTTATAAATCAGAGCGACGCTGTCTCACAGTCGTCATTTATCGTTAGTATTACACGTATACTTGTAGTGTTTAGTTCGTTCCTTTTTAATTTTCAATTTAGTATTTGATTCAAAGTTTTTATTTTTATATTTCAATAAATATATTATTTTAAAAACTCAAAAGTGATATACAAGATCTAAAATTGGCGCAGTCAGTAGGATTGTCCAACACAGCTAGAACACGTCTACACTCACTAGTTGTGTCGATTTACAAATCCTTGTGGACAAGAACTTCCGAACCGAGAAAACAACTGTAGCAGCGAGAACCCGGAACACGCAACATTACAGCTAACCAGTCTTCAGCTTCTCCAGAACAGTCTCATGACAGGAGTATTAACGTATGTACTATTACATTCATCACGTTATTGATTTTTTATAATTTTATTAATTTAATGGATACGATTTTTATGTATCTTAAACATACAGTTCTATCATTTAATATTCACCGACATTCATCTCTATTATTTTAAAACAATTCTTGAAACATATACTTAAACACTTAGAGGCCTTCTGTGCTTTTGTGTTCGATATTATTTTAATTGTTTCTAATACTGAAAATATATCTCATTTACTTTATTGCATTTACCTTTTACCTTCATTTTATTACACATACACTAATTTTTCTATTTTCATATTTAATTTGATCGATTTGTTTATATAAACTAGTTCACAATATTTCTAAATATGGTTGAAACACGCCAAGGTACAGTAGAACCATACAAACTTGCGAAAATGTTTGCTATAATCCCCGAATATGACGGCAATCCAATTTTCTTAAATACTTTCATCAGCTCCTGTTCGACAGCACAAAATATGGCTGTCGCAAATCAAATAACTCTTTTAGTTTTGCACATTAAAAACAAGCTAAGAGGCCGTGCAGCCGAGCTTGTTAATTCAAAAAATGCCTCGACTTGGCATGACATATATACACTTATAGAAAACCATTTCGGTGACTCACGCGAATTGTCCGCTTTAATCCAAGAATTTACAAAGAATGCGACAACTACCAACTGAATCCCCACTAACTTTCTCAGCCAAACTACAAAGCTACGAGGCAAAAATACACGCGGCTGTTAACAAACAGAATCTAACAACCAAAGAAAAAGACGCGCAAATTTGTCTTATAGATTCCATGGCTCTAAATTATTCACGCTAGTAACCCTCCTGATATAATTACTGCAGTTTCCCGAATAAAAAGAGAACATCCACTTTGTCACTTGGTGAATCATAAATTCTCAAATGTACGGAACCTCAACAAAATCAACCACAAAGACGACCACCTCCTCAAACTTTTGTAAAACAGTGTTCGTTTTGCAAACGCACCGGACAATTGTAGAACGAATGTCTAACACGACAACGACAACAACAACCAAACCGACAACCACACCAAAACTTAAACAATAACAACCCGCAACAATTTAGACGGAATCCTTCTTAGCAATCGGTTAATCAAACTAGGCCCAATATTGATCCCAATAGGTATCCCGCACAACAAAACCGACCTTCTGCCAGTGGACAATATCAAAGTCCTAATCAATCTCGACCAAACCCCAATTTTTACAGAAACCAACAACAAAGAACTCACCACTTCAACCAAGATGAGTTCTACAATCCTTTTAACAATTTCACAAACGATGAAATCCTTATACAAATTCATACTACCAAGACGATTGTTCTTATTCAGACCCCCAAAATACAGATTTCGAATACTCTCAAAATGACTATCCTGAAACTTTTGAAAGCAATTATCCTGAATTCCTTTCTGAATTACCCGAAGACCGACGACAAAATTTTCAAGACGTATCCGACACACAGATCTGCAATCTTCAAACACAGTTCAATACAATGAGTTTACTCGACGACTTCAACCCCAACCTGAATTTTCCGGAACAAGCTTTCCTATAAGCCCCTCACTTTCGGTAAATTCTAAGAACCTTTTCTACATCAATACGTATAAACTGTTAATAGACACAGGTGCCGGTTTATCAATTTTTAAACCAAACACTTGTGAAAAATTTCGACACCGATACCCATAAAATGTTGTGATACAAGGTATCACTAATCAAAAAATCTTTATTAACGAATCGACCTTAGTCCCATTTAATCATAACGATCCAAACAAAGTTTACATCTGGAACTTAGCCATCAAATTCGATGGTTTACTAGGTTCTGACTTTTTAGAACATTACAATTACAATTACAATTACAACTTATTACCAACTTTAAAACTATTCCACTTATGAAAGTAATCGTGACTAGGTTCTGACTTTTTAGAACATTACAATTACAATTACTTATTACCAACTTTAAAAGTATTCCACTTATGAAAGTAATCGACGAAGCAATATCTTCAAACAAGCAATCTCCAACAATTTCAAACAAGATTACTATCGAACCGCGAACAGAACGGATTTGCAAACTTAAATGTAACTTACGCAATACGGACGCTATTCTAACCACTACTTTCTTAGAAAATGTGAGACTCCCGAATGCTCTAGTCCAAGTTAACGACAAAGCCGAATTTTTCACATCCATCTTAAACGCTAATGCCTGTCCAAAAACTATAAATTTCGACAATATCACATTAGAACCCATTAAAAGTAAATCATTGCGAGAGTAGATATACAAACGGAAATTAACAATCAACTCCGACTTGAACACCTTAACGAGGAAGAGGCAGAACTAATACAACAACTTTGTCTTGACTTTTCCGACATTTTCTACTTATAAGGCGACCATCTTAGTTTCACGAACGAAATTAAACATTCCATCGACACGAACAACGCCAAACCCATATACACTAAATCGTACCGCTATCCCCAAATTCACAAAGAGGAAGTCCGTAACCAAGTTTCGAAAATTAAATTATTTCAAAAATTATTGACAGTTCATGACAATCAAGGAGGCGACTTTGTAATTTCACAGCGTGATTTGGTAACCTACGTAAGAGTGACTCCGGTTGTAAAAATTATTTTAATACAGGGTGATTTGGTGACCTATTTGAGAGTGAAACTTTTTTTAAACATTCTTTCAATAAATATTGTGTTTGTATGTTCCGAACATGTAACTATTATATGCCTCCTTCATATTTTCCTAGCATTATATTTTCATACCTTAACATTTCAAGTTTTCAAGGTAAAAAAATTAGCACGGTAGGCAATTTTTGGATGAGTAAGATCTCATGATTTCCCATGTTAATTTGATGCATATAATATGAATTGGTGGTGTAAAATTATAATTATACAGGGTCTTTCAAAATATGTTAGATGGTCCATAAGAGTTGTTATGCAGGATGGTTAAAATATAGCGTCAAATGGAATTATAGGATAGTTAGAAAAAAAGCGAGAAAAAATATTTTTATAGGGTACCCCATAAGCAGTTGGAAATTAATGATAGCTGAGATACAGCGCGGAGTTAAAGTATTGTTATGCAGGGTCGCTAAAAAATGTTAATAGAATGTTATACATATAGGGTAGCTTATTAGCATTTGCATTTACACGATGGTTGCGTTATAGGATGTACTGGAATTATAATATTGTATTTGTATGTTCCGAACACTATTTTATGCCTCCGTCATAGGTATTTTCCTAGCAATATATTTTTGTACCTAGACATTTGAAGTTTTCTAGGTGAAAAAATAGGCACGGTAGGCAATTTTTGGATGAAGTAAGAACTCATGATTTTGCATGTTAATTTGATGCATATAATATGAATTGGCGGTGTAAAATTATAATTATACAGGGGCTATGAAAATATGTTATATGGTCCATAAAAGTGGCTATGCAGGATGGTTAAAATATAGCCTCAAATAGAATTATAGTATGCCTAGAAAAAAGCCAGAAAAAATAATTGTGTAGGGTACCCCATAAGCAGTTAGAAATTAATGATACGTGACATACAGGGCGGAGTAAAAGTATTGTTACGCAGGTCGCTAAAAAAATGTTAATAGAATGTTTACCTACCTATAGGGTAGCTTATTAGCATTTGCATTTACAGAGTGGTTGCAATATAGGATGTACTGGAATTATAATTATACATGGTGGTTAAAAAAAATTACAATAGGTGGGCATAAACAAATGCATATACAGGGTAGTTAAAACATATTGTGGTGTGAAATTATAGTTATACAGTGTGATTTAAAACATGTTATATTTGGTAGCCTGTAAAAAGTTGCATATATAGGGTGGAGTCGCATATACAGGGTTTTTGGAATATGGAATCGAGTGGAATTGTAGCGTGATTAAAAAAATGTTAGAAAAAAATGTTTGGATGCGTTTTTTATAAAAAGTTGCATATATAGGGTGGTTGAAATATATGAGGGAGTAGAAATGAAGTAACACCATGTAAATAAGAAATGTAAGAAAAAAAAATTATGTTAGGGAGTTTAAATTATTTTACGTAGCAAATGTCAGATTATTTGGATATATGTAAGATTATGATAAAACCTTGAATTTACGAGTAAAGCTCGGTCCCCAGGTACTTAATATAAAGTGTGTATTTTGTGGTGAAACTAAAATTTGCATTAGAAACATAACAAAAATGTTGTAAATATTTTAGAATATTGTCGAAGCAACCGATTCTCCGAACAACATACTTTCGATTGAATTTTCATTAAATGAAGTTTATCACGCACAGTGCTATAAATTATTTACATCAATAAAAATATCGCGAGACGTTCAGTATTTACAACAACAGCAAAGTGTAGTGAAACGTGACAATGCATCGGATGTTTCTGGGAAGTGCTCCAAATCACATGCTCCTCTTTCTGGGGAGTGCTCCGAGTCACATTTTCCTGTTGCTGGAGAGTACACTGAGTCACAAGCTCGTTTCTAGAGACTGCTCCAAATCTGAAGCTACTGTTTATTCCGCGTCTACTTTTCTTATAAATACAAATATTCTACTTAAAAAACATACATTTTTTACTTGTATGCTATTTCTTGAGCTTTTCAATTAAGTTCAATGATTTAAAAAAATAAGTAAAAAAAATATTTTTAATTGTCAGAATAGGCAAATCCCTCCAGACCTCCAGATAATCGTCAGATTATGGGACAGCACGTCTAGGACATAAAGATGAACCACATATATCTTAACCTAAGCTGACGGAGTATTTCATAATGGCGAATTTTGTTGGCACTTTCTAACAATGGCCGCGAGTTTGCGTCTCATCCAAATCGTCAGATTATTGAATGAGAGCTTTTTTAGGTTCACTTAACATCCCCTTAGAAAATCTGACGGACTCGATTAACTTTTTTTTTCATTTTCAACCCTTATGTACGATTTCTTAATTATTTGCATAATGAATCTCCTAGGACTTACGAATTTTAAAAATTACAATCTTTGATTACCTTTGGCATCCTCTAAATAAAGTGGTACCCACGCATATATTTATTTAAAAAATAATAATTGCTACATAAAAAATGAAGTTGGTATATTCAAAAAAGCAAATATGTAAATGATTTCACCGAAAACCGAGGAACAAAATAATAAAGTAATAAAGCAAATGTAATTAATTTTAGTTCTGTGGTAAGATCTGTGAATATTTATTGAAAGGGTGAACTCGAATTGGAGGAAGATATCAAAGCAACTTTAGAAATAAGACCAGCAAGAGTAAAAGCGTAATAGTAAACAAGCAGAAGTACATAGTAGACTGTAAATGCCAGAAGGGAACGACAAGGTGAGTTAAATTGAAGGAAAGCTTAAAAGTATACATTATAAAAACATGGCATAAGAAATAAAAAAGTGAAAACTATGTTATTACGTTACTATTATAATGAAGTCAAGGGTTAAGTTCAGAACAAAGAAAAGTGTAACGACAATAATCAAAGACGGAAGCTGGAAATGTGGAAATATGCTGGCAATGAGTTAAGCATTAAATAAGGAAATGAATTATGTTATTGGTAAATATAAGTATATGCCCTACGCTATCCGGATGTTGTAAAACATTAAAATAAATTACCAACAACCAATAAACCTAAAAGTTATCAAAGTATTTCTATGACTATCAGGATATTATCGTCGATTCATATTTAATTTTCGAAAATTTCAAAGCCATTAATAAAATTACCAGCTTCCCAAATTTTGAGAAACCCTTTACTCTATCGCAGACGCCAGTTGATATGCAATAGGCCCTCTCTTATCACAATGTCTCGTTGTAAAACATCTTCCAGTAGCTTTCGCTTCTCGTACTCTTTTCTAAGCCAAGACAAGAAATATTATGGAAAAACTACTTATAGCCATAGTGTGGGCAATAAAATATTTCGATTTTTTTTTAATTTTTGGCAAACACTTTAAACTTTACACTGTCCATCGTCCTATGACATGGTTATTTTTAGTTAAAGATCCAGGTAGAAAACTCGCACGGTGGATACTTAAGTTAGAAGAATATAACTACGAATAATTCATAAACCCAGAAGCATAAGTAAAAGCAGCAACGCTCTGTCACGCATTAAAGTCCACCACTTTCAGGAATATGCCAAAAAGCATAAATAAATCCTAGCAGACAACAACGCTGAAGCAATAAAGAATTATCGAACAACCACAATCCCCAGAAATCGACCTTCAAACATAAGAAATTAAATAGATTTGTTGAAATATTTAAAATCACTTGGCCCATAACTGACTATTTGGAAACTGATTATATTAATTGTTGATAAATCAAATCAAGACATAATAGTTTTCATCCTCTAAAATAAATTACAACAATATCATTGATATGTTAAAAGATACATTTAAAGAAGAAATACGTTTAGATTGTGATAAAATTCATACCTATTCAAGGTACACACACGGTGAGAGATAGAAAATACTACATCAGAATTTTACCATCCGATTCAGAAAGTGTAGTTGAACACGTGTTATTTATTTAGACATCAATATTTCTTCTTCTGTGTGTCATTTTCTAATTCAAACCCCAGAAAACGAATCAATCCCAATAGTTGTAAATCAATATCATTCAGGCAAATCTAACCTACATCGCGGAATAAATAAAACCATAAAGGAAAAATATAACTGGCATGGCCTGAACAAAGATTTACTAAATAAATGAAGGAATGTCTATTAACGATAACAGACGAACTCACAATATTTACCCAGGGTTTCCTTATTGAAGACAAAACCGCAAGATCAGTAGTCAGCACTGGTAGTTTTCCAATTGCCAGAGCACAAAGTGACTTTATGCCGCACAGTACCCCAATTTTATACCGACTTCAAAAAGAAGGAAGTTCTCAATTCGTCTGTATGTATGTTTTTTTATGTTTGTTCATCGATTACTCGCAAACTGCTCAAGGAATTTCGACCGTTTATACTGGATCCTGTTCCGGGGGATCGCGAAGTGGTCCTATATTTTTTTCAATAACATAGCTTGTATCGTTTCTTAGAAAATGGGGGAATACTTTTTACCTATTGTATTATACTCTATGCCTTGGCGGAGCCGCTGGTATTAAAAATATGAAAAAAAAATTCGGAACATGGGACAAATTGAAAAGAAATTAGATTAGTTCCGGGATATCCCGAAGTGGTCCCATAGTTTTTCCAATAAAATAGCTTGTACCGTTTCTTCGAAAATCAGGGAAAAACTTTTTTACCGACTTTCTTATACAGTAAACTTTGGTGGAATCGCTGGTATTAGAAATAAAGAATAATTCGATGGCAATTCTCTCAAATGGGACGCCCACATTGTACTGCTGCATTCTGCCCTTGGTCCGGGTCTTCGGGCCCTTACTGGCTGCACAGGTGGCACATTTGCGGCACCAAGCTCTGACGTCTTCGAAGTAATTCACCCAGCAGTACCGCTGGCGAACTTTGTCTAGGGTTTTATTCATGCCCAGGTGGCCTCCGGTAATCCCATCATGTACTTCGGTCAGGATGGCTGGTACCTTTTTCTTCGGAACTACCAGTTGCGACTTGGTTTCTCGTCCATCAGTGCTTTCCCAAACTCGCTTGAGCATTCCATTGTCTACTCTTAGAAAGTCCCATTGAGCTTATAACGATTTCAGCACGCCGGAGTATCTAGCTACCTCGTCCCATCGTGGCCTGGGTGCTCCTCTCGTTTTGAGTGACAAGATTGGTTCGATGTCTGGATCAGCCATTTGGTCCTGGATGCAATGTTCCGTTGTCCAGTCTTCATTGGCCTGTACCCGGATCTGCCTGATGGAGATACCCTCTCGCTGTTCCGTCTTCAGACAATGTCCGCATTCTTGCTCTACAGGGTCTTCTGGATAGGGCATCGGCATTATTTTGCAAACGGCCGGCACGGTGTTCCACCTTAAAATCGTTTTGCTGTAGTTTCTCCATCCTCCTGGCCAGTTGTCCTTCCGATGTCTTCATGTCCAGCAACCATTTAAGGGCGTCATGATCCGGATTAAAAAACGACGACCATAAAGGTATTTGTGGAAATGGTCTACAGCCCTTATTATTGCCAGAAGTTCTGTTCTGGTGACGCAATAATTTCTTTACGGCTTCGAAAATCCACGGCTGTAGTACTCTCTCTTCACCATCTTGCACCTGGGATGACGGCCCCCACACCTGTTTTGCTGGCGCCGGTGTCTAAGATGAACTTGCCGAACTGTGTAGGAAAGGCTAGGATTGGGCTGGAACATAATGCTGCCTTCAGTCGGCTGAATGATGTTTCGCAATCCTGATTCCAATGGAAGGTTTTTCAGTGGTCTGCCGATGTAGAGGCGCGGCAATGGTGGCAAATCCCTCAACAAATCGTCTGTGGTAGGAACAGGGGCCAATCACGGATCGCTTCTATCTTGTCCTAGTTGGTGCGGATTCCTGACTCGGAAACGACGTGGCCCAAAAATTCTAATTATTTTTGGAACAAGGAACACTTCTTCGGGTTGAGTCTCAGGTTGGCGTTATTAATTCTGGAGAATACTTCGCCCATATTCTTCAGATGGTCGTCGAATGTCTGACCCATGACTAGAATGTCGTCAACGTATACTAAACACGTCCTCCATGTTAACCCGCTCAGTACATACTCCATTAGCCTCTCAAATGTAGCGGATGCATTACATAACCCAAAGGACATGACCGTGAAGTGAAACAGCCCTTTACTGTTGGAGAACGCTGTCTTCTCTCTGTCGTTTGCGTGTAGGCCAACCTGCCAATATCCACTTTTTAGGTCTACTGTGGAGAACCAACGGGAGCCTGCTAGTGTGGTCAAAGTGTCATCGATTCGGGGTAGTAGATAGCTGTATTTCTTCGTGACGTCATTCAGCTTTCTGTAATCCACGCAAAACGGGTGGTTCCATCCTTCTTTTTAACTAGCACGACGGGAGCAGACCATGGGCTGATGTATGGCCATAACTCCATTTTATAACATGTACTCATTGTGTTCCTCGACTGCCTGTTGTTGCCCCAATTGTAGTCATCTAGGTGGTATTCTGATGGGTTGAAAATTTCCGGTATCTATTCGATGCTGGATGATGTTGGTGCGACCGGTGGTTCCATTTTGACTGTTAAAAATTTGCCAGTGCTTTGTGATAAATTGATTGGCTTTCTTCTGGTTCTCTGGTGTCAAATGGTCAGCAAACTGTTGTAGGAACTCTTTACTGGGCCCTGTCTCCTTCTCCGACGTCTGGTACTCTTCTTCGCAATTGATGATGGTCTCTACTGGCTCAAAACAAGCTATCTCTTGACCATTGGCAATTCTGATGTCGTTGTTGGACAAATTCAGGACTCTGACTCGTCCGGTTTTAACTATAGCCCGTCCAACTAAGTAGTCATGAGCTGAGTGTACGGGCTCAGCCATTCCAACGCAGCTCCCAGGATTGCTGTCTAACTGCCCATGAATAATCTGTTCCGTTCGAACGGGAATTCTAGCTGAAGACTTTGCCACAATTTTTATGGAGGTGACTGAACTATTGACGGGCCGTGTTAATACAAATTCCTCATTTAGGAACCGAAGAACATCATATCTCGGGTCGAACATAAATCCATGCTGGCTAATTAGGTCCATAAACAGTATAAAATCGTCCTGAATATTCGCTATCAGGACCCTATGACGGATCATGTTGTCCCCTATCTGTAGCACGACATCTGTCCTCACTCTGTATTGACATGGACTCGCCGGTGAACTGTTCTGAGCTGGATGTTTTTGGTAACTGGCCGAATTTCTGATGCTCTCAAAACCCTGGACTTGACAATGGACACATCGGCTCCGGTATCGATGATGATGGTAACTGCTCGCCCATTGATGGTGCCTCTGATGACTAGGCTGCTGCTATCTCTGCAAAATCCACGGATGGATAACGTTTTGGGGGCTGGTGGAGGGTCAGTCAGCATTCGCCCCCTTATGCTGACTGGCTGACGGTCCCTGGCCATGTGGCTGTTCTGTTGGTTACCCCTGGTCGGTGATCGTTCAGGTATCCTCACTCGACAATCACGTTGAAAGTGCCCTGTCCGTCCACAGCGGTAACATGCCCCTCTGGTGCCAGTTCTTTGTGACCGTTCTAATATTTTGTTCAGACCAGCCAGCAGCGCTTGAAATTGTGACTCTGACTCTTCCTTGTTAAAGGAAACTGCTCGGATCCTCGGATTGGACATGTTCATGACCGCCTCTACTTCCAAAGCCCGAAATAGAGCTTCATTACTTTTCTTGAAGCCACTTAGTCTTAGATTTCGTTGTACTTCCACATCTCTGATGCCGTTGATGAACCTCTGTGTGGCCAACTGGTCTTTCTTTTCGTCTGGCAGGTCTGGGTAGGACAAGTGGACTAACCGTCTAATCTCTGCTTTGAATTCTTGGAGGCTTTCACCGGATTTTTGCGGTTTTCCACTCAGTTGGACTTGGTATACCTGGCTCAAGGATTGATTGTCGTATCGTTTGTCCAGGATGGCGATGATCTTGTCGAAATTGCCTTGTTCATCGACTGGAATGCTTTGGAGGAATTGACTTGCGATACAATTTGCATTAGTTGTTCAAATTGCAGTTGTCTTTTTTCTTCAGTTATTTTAAGTTCATTTCGTTTCTGTTCATCTAATATTTTAAATTTATTTTGTCTCGTCAATTCAAATTTAGAAAATAATCCCTCAATTAAATTTTGTTGTTCACTTTACATAGTGGAAACAAGATTTTGTTGTTCGCTTGTCATGGTTGTTACCAGACTTTTCTAATTCTATTTTACGTTTTTTATGAAAAGATTTTACTAATCCTTTGTTGAATTTCTTCTTGATGTTTCTCCTTCTTGTCACGTTTTTCTAGAATCTGGGCTATTTTTTCGTCTAGTCCCTCCGTAACATGTTTGACTATTTTTTTGGAAGTTTCGTCCATTTTTTCCATGCTACGGGTTTCCATAAATCAAATTACGATTTTAACTGCATTTAATCCTTTACTTCTGATCACCAAATTTATTAAATAGTCCGTGGGTTCAATTTAAAATAATAAAACTAATATTCACTTTCACTTTTCTAGAACTTTATTTAGATCGAATATATACAACAGCTAATTCAAATATCACAACAACAATTTTACATATAAGCTCTTCGATTCACTATCTAACTCGCGATCGTGGGCTGCTTCCTTTTTAAAGCCAGCATCGAAAACTCTCGTAAAATCAGTCACCAATCCTACAGCTGCCGAGCCATTTCGAGAACATTTTTTTATCTTAGAAGCGATCGGCGTCGTACTGAAATGAATGGTAAATTTCGTAACAATATATAAAAATCCAACAGGGTTAACAGGAATTATATAATGCACTAAAAATTGTATAATAGATCTTAATGTAACTTTTCCAATTGTGTAAAGAATATAATTTTGTTAAAGTTAAGTACCTTTATTTTTAATGACAAATCAAATTGTTATGAGACAAAGTTAATTATAATTAAACACTACTTCCTATTATGTTATATCAATTAAAACTGTATAACGATTTATTATAAGATTCGTCTGAGGGGAAACTATTAAATGAATATCACTATAATTAACAGACGTAAACAATGATTATATTCTGATCGTCTACAATATTGAGGATCCACCTAAGTTAGAATAATATACAAAATTTTCTTAATACATATACATATATCTACAACAACAAGTTTTTATATTCAACAGTAAAAGAGGTTGGGTCAAGCTAATAAATAAAAATAAAATACCTTATGTTAGGCAATATCGAAAAAGTTAATTAGATTGTGAAAACTGCTTCCAATTAAGCCATTGCATCACTAAAAATTGTAAAATAAATACATATAAAAAACAAAAACCGACTTCAAGGAAAATTAATTTTTGCTACAACAATTAAATACTTTTTATGAAGTTGGTGTGAAGCTAAAGCGAAACTGTTTTGGGAAGTACATTGAAAAGTTGTACTTCGCAACTTCGTTGTTCAAATTGGCACCGACTTCAGAAAAAGTATTTAATTGTTGTAGCAAAAATTATTTCATGCATTTTAGTTAATGTACTTTTGAAGTCGGTTTTTGTTTTTTTTTTACTTTATTTATCAAGCATTAATTGGAAGAAAGTTCCTGTTTTATGCTAAACTTTTATATGAACTTAAAACATCCGAAGGCACAATTGTTTCTTGTACCCATTTGTGCCAGCCAGTCCTGTATTTAGAACAACTAGTCGTTAGCACTGTGCTGCACTGTTCGCAGTTGTGGGGTAATTGTGAAACAGCGATTAAAATTTTATATTACTTGCTTTCCATGACCGCAGAAAAACATTACCAACCATTGCCAACTTGAAAATACTGTTCCATCTGTTCAGTGAACTGACAGTTGCAGGCTAGCTTCAACTCGACGAATATCCACGCACAAACGGTAATCGACAGCCGCGGTGACGTGTTACCATATACAATGCGGTTCACTGGGCACGTTGTGTATCGGTCGGTTTTTTGTCAGGTTGCAGCAAACCTTATGTGTTTCAGCTAATGGATAATCAACTGACTACCAGTTAGTTTAGATATGTAACAGGTAATCGACGTGCGCATAACATCACTGTAAACGATAACTTGTCACCGCGCACAGAGATTAGCGATTGGGAATCGGTTATTTCTTCAGTAAGAACGAAGGAACGAACCTTTAATAATCGTATTCGAAGAGGAATCGTTTGTACTGACATGCGCGGTACACTTTTTTCTTTGTATCGTGTTCATTGGATAATATATATATATCATGACTGGTAACCTAAGAAATATTAATATAAGTTAAAAATTATTCGTTTACAGTACTTTGCTCATTCCAAACTTCCAACGAGTAATGCAATAATAAACAGTACATGATATATCGCTACTTTTGTTAATGACACTTGGTTTTGTGAAAAGTTATGTAACGCAATTCAACAGTTTTTGTCTGACTTTATAGAGTTGTCACACAACAAAATCAACATATTTCGTCTCTTTAAGTGGACGTATAACACTGTATTGGTGCTCGTCAGTGTGACATCTAGGCAGCTCTACCAGATATGTCCACTATATTATTGATATCTCAATCTTGAGTATTATCAACACTATATATCACTCCGCTCTACAGTAATTGATCAGTATGGGAGTAAAATGGCTGTGTTGTGACAAGGTTTTCTACAAAACATTCCGCGAGTGGTATATCAACCAAATTATGCACCGATTAGGCGATACCAATGACTAAAAGGCTGAATGGCATAAACTAGTTTCTACTAGCCAGTCAATAAAAAACGCGATGCCCGATGAATCACCGCAGCGTAAACATGTCAATTTAACAAGAGATAAATAATA
Organism: Octodonta nipae; assembly: GCA_034190945.1. Classification (NCBI taxonomy): domain Eukaryota; kingdom Metazoa; phylum Arthropoda; class Insecta; order Coleoptera; family Chrysomelidae; genus Octodonta; species Octodonta nipae. Next base: position 58,743,076 of record CM067219.1, read on the forward strand.
ACAGTCCAGCTTGGTAATTATTACAATAATCGTCCTACATGTAAATAACAGTCCTACACGGAAATATGTCAACCGAAATCATTGATTACAACAATATTGCAGGGAACACAACTGTCCTACAAAAAAGTATGTATTGATAAATAATTTGGTCAAACAGTTTTACTGGCATCCGTACCACCTATTCTAATATTCTTTCATGAGTGCATTTTCTGTACTATTTTCCATACATAGACTTTTTATTTTATCTGAGGATAATCAGAATAAAAAATTTTCTAGTTAGAATCTGGGATTTTGTCTGAAGATCTAGGTCATGTTTGATGTGTAGTTTCTAAAGCCTTTAGAGTTTGAGCCTTTTATCTGGCATTTGATGAATGTATTTATCTCCCTGAGCCCCAGTTGACAAATAACGAGTGAGAATGACTTTATAGCGAAAAATACCTACCTATATGATCCATAATGCGTCCGGTTAACCCCCAATACTTCATATTAGGTCTTATAGTTTGGTTCCACCTATTTGTCATAATGAGTCCTGTGATCATGAATATTAGTATTACCTGCATCCAGTAAATTTCAGGTCTAGCGGTTTAGATTGGTAAATTTTTGTTAATATCTGAAAAAAATATATTTGTTTTCGTCATAATGAGCCCCGTTATTTGATATATAACATGATGTTAGAAACAATGTAATTTGCGAGGCTTCTCCTTATTTTTCCAGTAAACTTCAGGTCAGACCCTTTACGTTTTATAGTTTCAGAGATTGGGTAAATTTTGGTATATCTTTTTAAGTGTAGAATTTTCATTTGACGTATTACATGATGCATTTGAAATGATTTAATTCTATTATTTGCTTAATATTAATGGATAAAGTTCGTGGTCCGAAACTACTTTCGGAGATCAGCGGTCGACTAGATATGTACTCCTGATCGGGTCACCAAACTATATATTGGAGTAGTCTAGGAGAAAATGGCTGTGTTGTGACAGGTACAAATCCGGAGTGATATTATAAGGGTACCCTAAAAGTGAATAAAACTAGTTTTACAATTGGTATAACAGTCCATAAACTATAAAAAATGTAGCCGTTTAAGTAGCTATGATAAGTAAAAACTAGTTAGCTGATTTTGCTGAATCTTTTTTGATGCAAAGCCTATAGTTTGACTGATATATGTTTTATCTCCCTACATTGACAAAAACGGTTGACATAGCGAAAAAACTACTACCACGATTAGTCAATTGGTTCGGGGCGTTTATTGAAAATTTGGAATATGTCAATGTAACATGTTTCGATTTAATAAGAAATCAATTGATATATCAAGTGTAATTTTACTGGGTGTTCCTTATATAGGATAGCGGACTAGAAGTACATGGATTTAAATCTTGAAAAAAAAACATATGTTAGGTGACCCGTAAGTAGCTGTATATATACAATGTGGTTGAAATAAGGGGGAAGGTATACGAGGTGGATCAAAAAAGGTATATTGAGTGGGCTATAAATAGTTCCATATACCAGGTGGTTGAAGAACGGGTGGGAATTAATTATATTTATACAGGGTAGATAACAAAATGTTATATTGTTAGGCTCATAAGTAGTTGCGAATACAATGTGTCTGGAAGAAGGGTAGATACGATACAAACAATGTCCAAGTATCGATACAGACAAAGTAGTGTATAATTTCTCAGACTATAATCTCAACGAAATGGAAAAAATTGTTTGAGCAAAGGATTCAACTTCGCCATAGCTCCTAAAACAATTCCCACCGAAGAAATTATTACAGCAGCTGAAGCTTCACTACAATCGTCGACTGAAGAAAATGTTGAAGAAATTCGACTAGAAGAATAATGAGCTATGAAAAAACGGATACAAAAATAATACAATAAAACAAGCAATAAACCGAAATAAACGACCATAAAATAACAAAGACAAAGAAGAGAACAAACATGCATCTATGCAACCTTATATTAGTTTACTTTTTTGATAAGTCAAAATACTAATGCACCATGTGGTTTCATTGTCGAGTTATTAATGATTTCGAGGGATCCATAAACCTGACATGTTTCGCATGTAGGACTAGGAAAACATCCATTTAACTTGTAGAACAAAGATGTCATTCCATTATTATAATAATTACCAAGCAGTAGCAAACAAATTAGGCTGTTATTAGCAAATATTTTGCTCACGTTAAATTGACATGTTTATAGCGGGGGACGCGGCGGCCATATCATCAGGGGTGTAGGACAAAAGTGTTTTCACGATCTTTATCAAATTATTAAAAGATTTAACTAAAAAACTAACTAATATTAATTAAAAAAATTCACTCACCATTTTGACATGTCTTAACATCTACTAGCTACGTGTTTCAAAAATTATCGAAGAGGAAAAAGTTGGGCGTCTCGGTCAATTTAACAACTCAAAAATTTGAAGCCTGTTATTAATAAAAAAAAAACAAAAAATTTAGCAAAGACTCCCTGACGATATCGCGTGAAAGAACCTATGGTCAACATTACGGCACCCCTGTATGAATTCACTGGGATTCAGGAAAAGAATTTAACAACACCCTACTGAAATAATGATAAATACTGTATGCAACGATATGGTAACAATAATGTCAACAATAAGAAACACGGCTTTACACCCTACGAAGTAACATTCGAACACATTAGAGGCAGACCCCTGAAACTGTATATAATGAAAAGTACCTGATTACAAGATATAATAAAAGAGGCCTGAATTCTAGGATAAAATACTAGCTGTTTTCGCGGTGTCGATTCAGGATGCATCCGGAATGGATGCGTGACGAATCCCGTATCTGCTTTATGCGCAAGTGCAGTTACGAACACGTACTAGTACCACGAACAATTTCAGAACTGTAATAAAACGATACTGTATAGTAGTACTTAATTCGAAAAAGCAGATTTTGTATTTATGTACAATGCAACTATTACTTCAAATAAAAGAGGTTGTGAACACAAAGACACAAGCTAGCTAACACATATCAAACAATCCGACAAATATGAATACAATTTGTCGAATCGTTGAATGGATTACAGATCATACAAAGAAGAATGGATTCTAAATTAAACAGCTAATATTAACGCGCTGTACGCTAACTAACCTAATCTAAATTAAGATTTGATCAGACTCTTTCTCTTACACATCATTGGAGATTATGTATTTCTAAAGGAATGTCAAATACCCGATAAATTAAAGAACAAATTTCATGAACCCGTTGAAATAACAGAAATTAAAAAACACGTCAAAAGACAAAAGTAAATATCCATAGATTAAATGTTTTTTTTTGGAAAACCACAAGTACAAGAAGCAAATAATCCTATCGAAATATAATTTTCTTTCTAGATTTGTGATCATTTTACTTTTAAAATCTGAAAAACATGGCAAATATTTACTATCATGAATCATCTGATCTCAAGGTATCAAATAATATAAATTAGTATTGAAAGATTTTACAAATTAAAATATAGTCTATGTCAATCACGGATAGTGTAGATTTTTTTAGTAACAGATTTTCCCTTACAAAAATCAAATTTTACCTCTTTATAATATTAGTATACACAGAAAAATAAATTCTGAATTTGTGCCAACTTCAAGGGCCGGGCATGTCAGGTCGCAGCTTGCCATTCATCAAGCCATTTCACCCATTCTCTGGAGTAGCCTCCGTTAAGTAGCTTTCGCTCCAAAAATGAAAACAGTTACAAACACCCTGTGTAACTTACAATTGAATTTTAGATATTGCGAAAAACATTTGTGAGAGGTCTTGACATTTACGGATTTTCGAATTCATATATCGATTTTCTGGAAAACAGTGGTTATTGTTGCATAATCCTCTTAGTGTACTACAATGTGGTACAAGGTACCAAGGTACCCTGCAAATTTCAAGACTCTACATACAATAGGTTTCGGCTATGTGTCAATAATGAATAACTCAATATGATAGCCAGGAGATATTCTTCTATCTGCATAGATACAATTTATAACTAACCTAATGTTTGTAACATTGTAAAAATTGTATATTAGTAAGATATAATCTCTGGTCAAACACGAACTACTTAAGATCATGAAGAAAAAATTTTAATTAAAAATCTTATATTATTATTAGTACCTGGGTACCGAGCTTCACTCGTAAATTCAAGGTTTCATCATAAATGTACAGTGCATCCCATTTTGGTTGAGATTGCCAGGTTCCTCGGTTGTTATTGAAGATAGAGTCTTGCGGTTTTCACATACCTGTTCTACTTTTTTGTGAAACTCAGGATGGCCATATCAGATTTTGCATAAGTGTTTCCATTTATAAGATACAGGGCGATTTTGATAATTTATACTTTTTGGACCCCTTCTATATCTACGAAGTTATTAGAAATACTCTTGCGCTAAGAACTACGTCTAATAGAAAATTTTGCATAGAATCCAGTGGAGTACTCAATTTTTTTTTCGAGTATGGTTTTGAAGATACTACACAACATTATATATTTTTAAATGGAACACCCTGTATTTTATTATTTCATTGAATCCGTTATTTTTTTCCCTTTAAAATAATGTATAATACAATACACATGGTATTATTAGAAATGCTAAAAAACACTAAAAAGCTGAATTTTTTGCTAGTAGGCCATGTATTTTCCATTTAAAAGGAGAATCAAACAAATAATTCCATTTAAGATTTTTTATAGGAGTTTATCAGCAAAGAAAAATAATGTTAACAATAATTCAATAACACGAAACACGAAATTTAGGTACCTAAAAGCAACTAATAAATAGTTATACATCGTTCATTATGTATAACAAACAGGACAAGTATTACAAATCAAATATCTATCTTAAAATTAATTTTGGACATTATTTATTACCTGATTGATTTAACTGTTCAAATTGTCCATTTTCCCTAACACATAATTGGCAAACCTTTTCAACACGCCTAAGTGCACTTAAAATTATAACAGGTCGCCTTTGTAAATCCCGATAAGCTGCCTCCGTTGCGGCACGAAGTTCTTGGCGACTGTTGTGTCTGTTGGTATATATTTTATTTTTCAAATAACCCCACAAAAAAAAGTCCAATATAGATAAATCGGGTGATCTTGGAGGCCACCTAATTGGTCCATGTGTTCCTATCCAACATCCTTAAAAATTAATTTCTAAAAAGCGCCCAATTAATCTAGAATTGTGGGCAGGGGCGCCATCTTGTTGAAAGTGTATAGAATTGCGAAAGGCGAGGGGAACATCTTTCAATATTTCGGGTAATAAGTCTTCTAGGATTGTCAAGTACCTATTGGCGGTAAGGGTTCCTTCAAAAAAGAGGTACTTTATTTTTGTCCCTAGTATGAAACAGGCTACTTTAAAACCAAATCGACCCTGCTGCGCTCAAAAATTAAGTGCGGGTTCTCATCATACCAGTATCTTGAATTCTGCCTGTTAAATATACCGGCTTATATGAGATTCGTCTGACCAAATAACTTTCCTTACAAAATCATTGTCCCTTCGGGTTTGGTCTAAAAACCAATTGCAAAAATTTAACCGTCTTGCTGCATCACCAGGATATAAGTGCTGGGCAATATTGACTTTGTAAGGTTTAAATTTATATATTTTTTTAAATTCTTTGGACCCGTGATTGAGAAACTCCAGTGTAATTTTCTAATTTCGCACAAGAAGTCTGGGGATAGGCATGAACGCTAGCTTACACATTTATTTCATTCATTTCCCGATTTTCTTTGTTATACAACTTTGATCGAGGTTTAGAATATGCACCAAAACTTAGTAAATTATTCTTTAGTCTAAATATAGTTGCTCGACTAGGTTGATGCCTCTCTGGATATCTGAAAGTTTTAAAAAACGCGATTTCATGAAATATCTTATGGTAAAATACTCGTACTTTATACCTGTGGAAATATAGTTCTAAAACTTCTTCAACATTCTCATAACATTGATTTAAACATTGTATCATATCGTATTTTTCGTTATTTTGAAAAACGAATTCTCTTCCAGCCATTATCAATTATCAACCAGCAAAGTCACGAATAATTATTTATATAATTATCTTGTAAACTCAAACACGATAAAACACAATAGTTACTAACAATGACAGCTTGATCATATTTGCGTTTTTCTCTTCAGCGCTCACTAGATAAAATATTGTTCCGAAAGGCGGAATTCTATAATAATTTTAAATGGATTCATGTGAGATGGAAAGGTTTGCCAATTATATGTTAGGGAAAATGGACAACAATTTGAACAGTTAAATCAATAAGGTAATAAATAATGTCCAAAATTAATTTTAAGATAGATATTTGATTTGTAATACTTCTTCTGTTTGTTATACATAATGAATGATGTATAACTATTTATTAGTTGCTTTTAGGTACCTAAATTTCGTGTTTCATGTTATTGAATTATTGTTAACATTATTTTTCTTTGCTGATAAACTCCTATCAAAAATCTCAAATGGAATTATTTGTTTGATTCTCCTTTTACATGGAAAATACATGGCCTACTAGCAAAAAACTCAGCTTTTTAGTGTTTTTTAGCATTTCTAATACCATGTGTATTGTATTATACATTATTATAAAAGTGAAAAAAATAACGAATTCAATGAAATAATAAAATACAGGGTGTTCCATTTAAAACTATATAATATAGTATCTTCAAAACCATACTCGAAAAAAAAAATTGAGTACTCCACTGGATTCTATGCAAAATTTTCTATTAGACGTAGTTCTTAGCGCAAGAGTATTTCTAATAACTTCGTAAATATAGAAGGGGTCCAAAAAGTATAAATTATCAAAATCGCCCTATATCTTATAAATGGAAACACTTATGCAAAATCTGATATGGCCATCCTGAGTTTCACAAAAAAGTAGAACAGATATGTGAAAACCGCAAGACTCTACCTTCAATAACAACCGAGTAACCTGGCAATCTCAACCAAAATGGGATGCGCTGTACATATATCCAAATAATCGGGCATTTGCTATATAAACTATTGTTACGAAATTTACCAAAGCCGACCCTGTTTCATTTCAGTACGACACCGATCTCTTTTAGAAAAAAATGTTTCTCGAAATGACTCGGCAGCTGTAGCAGTGATGACTGATTTTAGGAGAGTTTTCGATGCTGGCTTTAAAAAGGAAGCAGCCACGATCGCAAGTTAGTTATACAGCGAGGACGAGCGTATACCGTAATGTTATTGTGAATCAGCTGTTTTGTATAATTTGATGTAAATAAAGTTCTAGAAAAGTGAAAGTGAATACTAGTTTTATAATTATAAATTGAACCCACGGACTATATAATAAAATTTGGTAATCAGAAGTAGAGGATTAAGTGCAGTTAAAATCGTAATTTGATTTATGGAAATCCGTAGCATGGAAAAAATGGTACGAAACTACCAAAAAAATAGTCAAGCAGGTTACGGAGGGACTAGACGAAAAACATCAAGAAGAAATTCAACAAAGGTTAGTAAAATCGTTTGATGAAAAACGTAAAATAGAATTAAAAAATATTGTCAATACGATGAAAAGCGAACAACAAAATCTTGTTTCCACTATGAAAAGTCAACAACAAAATTTAATTGAGGGATTATTCTCGAAATTTGAATTGACGAGACAAAATGAACTTAAAATAACTAAAGAAAAAAGACAACTGCAATTTGAACAACTGATGCAGATAGTATCGCAAGTTAATGAAACAGTTAATGAAAGAATGCAAATAGTGGATTCAGACATAAAAAAATAAACGACGACATAAAGGTCCTAAAAAATACCGTGGATACTCTTGAATCCAAAGTAGATGACATCGATTCCATCCAGAACCAGGCTAAATTTGAAATAAGTGCTATCCAAAGTCAGGTAAAAGTCTAAATCAGTTCAATTAAAGATGCAATACACAGTGAAGTACAAGATAAAGTGGAAACAGCAATAAAAAAATTACAACAGGATTTGCAGAGAGGGAATAACCAGCACACCGTGAGTACCAAAGGTTCCTTTAGTAAATCACCCACATTTGATGGCAGTTCATCTTGGCCCATGTATAAACGGCAATTTGACGCCGTGGTTACAGCTAATGGATGGGATAATCAAGAAAAATCTACTTCTCTGGTAATCTCCTTAAGAGGTCCGGCCCTAGAACTCCTCCAAAGCATTCCAGTCGATGAACAAGGCAATTTCGACAGATCATCGCCACTCTGGACAAGAGATACGACAATCAATCCCTGAGCCAGGTATACCAAGTCCAACTCAGTGGAAAAACCCAAAAATCCGGTGAAAGCCTCCAAGAATTCGAAGCAGAGATTAGACGGTTAGTTCACTTGTCCTACCCAGACCTGCCAGAGGAAACGAAATACCAGTTGGCTACACAGAGTTTCATAAACGGCATCAGAGATGTGGAAGTACAACGAAATCTAAGACTAAGTGGCGTCAAGAAAAGTAATGAAGCTCTACTTCGGGTTTTGGAAGTAGAGGCCGTCATGAACATGCCCAAGCCGAGGGTCCGAGCAGTTTCCTTCAACCAGGAAGAGTCAGAGTCACCATTTCAAGCGCTGCTGGCTGGTCTGAACAAAAGATTAGAACGGTCACAAAGAACTGGCACCAGAGGGGCATGTTACCGCTGCGGACGGACAGGACACTTCCATCGTGACTGCCGAGTAAGGCTACCGGAACGAGCACCAACCACGGGTAGCCAACAAACCGACCTTACCAACCAGGGAAACTCCAACCAGTCAGCATAAGGGGGCGAATGCTGACTCACCCTCCACCAGTCCCCAGGACAGGATCCATCTGGGGATTTTGCCGAGATAGCGGCAACCTAGTCATCAGAGGCACCATCAATAGGCGAGCAGTTACCATCACCATCGATACGGGCGCCGCTGTGTCCATTGCCAAATCCAGGGTTTTGAGAGCATCAGAAATTCGGCCAGTTACCAATAACATCCAGCTCAGAACAGTCACCGGCGAGTCCATGTCAATACAGGGTGAGGCAGATGACGTGCTACAGATAGGGGACAACATAATCCGGCAAAGGGTCCTGGTAGCGAATATTGAGGACGATTTTATACTGGGAATGGACCTAATTAGCCAGCATGGATTTATGTTCGACCCGAGATATTATGTTTTTCGGTTCCTAAATGAGGAATTTGTATTGACACGGCCCGTCAACACATCAGTCACCACCATAAAAATTGTGGCAAAGTCTTCAGCTAGAATTCCCGGTCGAACGGAACAGATTATTCATGGGCAGGTAGACAGCAATCCTGGGAGCTGCGTTGGAATGGTGGAGCCCATACACTCAGCTCATGACTACTTAGTTGGACGGGCTATAGTTAAAACCGGACGGGATATGCCAATCAGAGTCCTGAATTTGTCCAACAACGACATCAGAATTGTCAATGGTCAAGAGATAGCTTGTTTCGAGCCAGTAGAGACCATCATCAATTGCGAAGAAGAGTACCAGACGTCGGTGAACGAGACAGGGACCAGTAAAGAGTTCCTACAACAGATTGCTGACCATTTGACACACCTGACACCAGAGAACCAGAAGAAAGCCTAGCAATTTATCACAAAGCACTGGCAAATTTTTGACAGTCAAGATGGAACCACCGGCCGCACCAACATCATCCAGCACCGAATAGATACCGGAAAGGCTCAACCCATCAGATTACCACCTAGACGACTACCATTGGGGCAACAGCAGGCAGTCGAGGAAAACATCGAATCCATGTTACCAAATGGAGTTATTGAGCCATCCATCAGCCCATGGTCCACTCCCGTCGTGCTAGTTAAAAAGAAGGATGGTACCACCCGATTTTGCGTGGATTACAGAAAGTTGAATGAACAGGACCTTGGAACAACACCTATCAAAAGTCGTCAGCAATAACCAGCGTGATTGGGATGAGCATATTCCACTATTCCTGTTGGCATATCGCTCTGCCGTTCATAATAGTACAGGCCTGACCCCAGCCAGGGTCCTATTCGGAAAGGAGCTGCGATTACCCTGCGATTTGGCATTTGGCTCCCACGAAGAACCTTCCCGAGACATCGACGATTATGCCGACCAGCTCCGACATAACATGCTGGCAATACACGAATTAGCCCGAACGCAGATAGCGGCCACCAGTGACCGGATGAAGACACGATACGACCTCAAGGTCAATTCAGTCGGGTTCCAGGAGAGGGACAAAGTCTGGCTGTACAACCCCCAACGGAGCAAGGGTAAATCCCCAAAGTTTGCACCCGCCTGGGATGGTCCATACGAAGTAGACTAGAGGCTTAATGACGTCGCCTACCGGATCCGTCGAAACCCCAAGGCTAAGTTGAAGGTGGTCCATTTAGATTGACCCACTCCCTATAATGGAGCAGATGTTTCTGATCGGGACGATCAGAATTAAAGGGGTGGCAAAGTTACGAAATTTACCAAAGCCGACCCTGTTTCATTTCAGTACGACACCGATCGCTTTCAGAAAAAAATGGTTCTCGAAATGACTCGGCAGCTTTAGGAATGATGATTTTACGAGAGTTTTCGATGCTGGCTTTAAAAAGGAAGCAGCCACGATCGAAGTTAGTTATACAGCGAGGACAAGCGTATACCGTAATGTTATTGTGAATCAGCTGTTCTGTATAATTTGATGTAAATAAAGTTCTAAAAAAGTGAAAGTGAATATCAGTTTTATAATTTTAAGTTAACCCACGGACTATAATATTTTTTTCGTACATTTTTTTTACATTGTGTTACTACAATTCTACTTCCTCATATATGCAACTGCTTATGTAAAACCCATTAAAACATTATTTTTAACATTTTTTAAATCATGCTACAATTCTACTCAATTCCATATTTCAACCATTCTGTATATGCGACCGCTTTTGAGCCACTCTATATAACACTATTTTAAACTCGCTAATATAATATTTTTTTGTACATTTTTTATTTACATGGTTTTACTACAATTCTTCTCCCTCATATGTGCAACTGCTTATGTAAAACCCATTAAAACAATATTTTTAACATTTTTTAAATCATGCTACAATTCCACTTGATTCCATATTCCAACCATTCTGTATATGCGACCGCTTTTGTGCCACTCTACTTTTGTTTCTAAAATCTTTTAACCACCCTCTGTAACTATACTTATACTTCGTCCTATATTTCAACCAATATGTATATGTACAAATATATATATATATATATATATATATATATATATATATATATATATATATATATCAAGTCGCTGCAAGCTACGCTATAATACATTTGTATTTTAACATTTATAAAACTCTTTGTACAACTATTCCGTTCTACCGTATATATGCAAAGTGTAACTATTTTATGCCTCCATCGTATTTACCTAACATATTTATTATAAATAAAGTGGAATTCAATAATATTATTTCATCGTGAGTCTTAATTTCCACCAAATAACGGCCAACTCTATTCAGAATTTTTACAATAGGAGTCTCACTCTTAAGTAGGTTACCAAATCACCCTGTATTGAAGGTCTTGAAATTACAAAAGGGGTGACTTGATTGTCACAATCTGTCAATAAATTTTTTAATAATTCAATTTCTCAGTAAAACGATTTTTCCCAAAGATAAGACCCTCACCAATCCATTTCTATCCATCGAAACTTCCAAATGGGAGAACTTCATGAAAATCATTAGAGTTTTTTTCCAGAACTTAATTACATATATATCACATCTGCCCTCTTCAGGTCGGTTCGCATAATTCCCGTAGCCTTCTGCTTTCGCTTCGAGTTACTCGAATACTAAGATTTTCAGGATTGGCACCGTGAACGACTGCGTGTGATTGGCCCTTGGCACTCAGTGGCCACGCCTTCCGAACCGTTACGGTGTTTAATAGAATTTTCCAACATTTCCATAAGTTCTGGACTTCATTGCGTGCGTTTAGACTGTGAGGCCTCTTCGCTATTTCAATTGCCTCTCTTACGAGCCTTGATTTCGGGTGTTCTATATTTGTCAGTACTCTGGTGTTCTCAAAGTCTATTCGTTGTGACGTCGTGGTGGCGTGTTCCACAATGGATGTTGTTTTTTCTTTCTTTCCTATGGTGTTATGGTGCTCATCAAGTCTAGTTTGAATTCTTCTGTTAGTTTGCCCCACATAGGTTTTCTGACAGTCTGCACATGGAATCTCGTACACTCTTTGTTGTTCTAAAGGGATCCTGGTCTTCGGAGTCATCAACACCGTGCTTATTTTTCTGTTTGTATGAAAAATAGTATCGATATTGTCTGTATTAAAAATATTATCACGGTCTGATGAACACCTATTTTGATAACGAGAACCAACGATACAAACAAGTGGAAGGAGCTCCAATGGCATCACCAGCGTCAGCAGAAATAGCGAACATTTTTATGGAGAACTTAGAGGAGTTGGCAATAAGAACAGCAACTCTTAACCCCAGTTTATGGTTGCGATATGTGGATGATACATTTGTGATTTGGCCTCATGGGAGGGAACACCTCAATACATTTTTACACCACCTTAATGGCATCCATCACAAAAAAAATTACCATGGAGGTTGAAGCCAACAATCAACTGCCATTCCTTGATGTTTTGATAAATAGGAAGGAAGATGGAACCCTTGGCCATACAGTATATAGGAAAGCCACTCACACCAACAGATACCTTTATGATAATTCTCATCACCACCCAGCCCAACTACAAGCCGTCGTCAACACTTTAGTAACCAGATCACAAATACTAGCTGACCAGGATAACATGAAACAGGAAATGGACAGTTTAAAAACAGCTCTGAGATAAAACGGATTTACAAACCGAAATATACAGAGAGCCCTTGAGTCAAAACCGAGACAAACAGACGAGGAGCGTGTGACACCAATAACCAAGGCTTATTTACCGTATGTCAAGGGTATCACGGACAGGATTGCAAGAATTCTACGTAGACACAATTTTAATACAGACAGAAAAATAAGCACGGTGTTGATGACTACGAAGACTAGGATCCCTTTAGCACAACAGGGAGTGTACGAGATTCCATGCGCAAACTGTCATAAAACCTATGTGGGGCAAACTAACAGAAGAATTCTAGCTAGACGTGATGAACACCAGAATGCCATAAGAAAGCAGGAAAAAACAACATCCATTGCACGCCACCACGACGTCACACCGAATAGACTTTGAGAACACTAGAGTACTGACAAATATAGAACACCCTAAATCAAGACTCGTAAGAGAGGCAATTGTAATAGCGAAGTGGCCTCACAGTTTAAACGCACGCAATGAAGTCCAGAACTTATCGAAATATTGGAAAATTCTTTTAAACACCATACATACCGTCCTATAACAACTCACCCGGAAATAACCAATCAGCAAGCGACTATTTAACAGCGCGCGCGCTCCTGAAAATCTTAGTATTCGAGTAACTCGAAGCGAATGCAGAAGGCTACGGGAATTATGCGAACCGACCTGAAGAGGGCAGATGTGACTCTGCTGAAACGTCGTCATTTTACCATCGATCCTGGCAGGGATCAGTTATCAACTATGATGAATTCCCGGAAACCACCTATAACATATATATATATATATATATATATATATATATATATATATATATATATATTGAAATGGAAATAAACATGAACCAAAAATAATAAAATCCCATCAATAATTATGTTTAGATAAATGAAAACGTATATCAACAGATAGTAAATAATGCATTGTAACACATAAACCAATATTGGAGGCAACAGAAATTCTGTACGAGTGATTTAAGTAATGTGAAAGAACTATGATAAATCAAATGCAATTTAAAGATCAAAACATGAATAGAAATGATTAAATTATAAAATTAGACCGTAAACTGGTAATTTGAAAATGATTTATACAACCAAAACCGCCCAGTAAATATATTTTTTGAAAATACAAAATGTGACAGTTTTAAATAAATTTCTTGCAAAAAAATAACATGGAATTGAAATGAACATATAAAATAATTTGTAGGTTTGATATATCACAATGAAAACATTTAATGAAAAGTAAATATAAAATTTACCTTTAAATCGAAATGTAAACAACTCATCTGACAGGTATCGAATGCTATCGTCCAAATTTTTAATAACTTCATATTTCAGGGACAATAGAGCTAATAATTCAAATTTTAGAATCTTAATAAAGTATATTGGGGTAAATAAACTTTAAAAACAGATTATTTCCACACAAAATAACCAATTCAAAATTAGATGTCATGATAAAACTTTGGAGCAGGATTCTGACAGTTCTATCGATCGAACTACATTGAAATTCATAGGACAAAGCAAATACAGAATAGTGAATCAGATGATAAATGTTTTGTGACAACAATGAAAATTTTAATAAAATTTTAGTACAGGTTAAACTTAAAATAGCTGGTGCGAAAAAATGGCGACAAAACACAAAGTAAAAATTGTAGTTTTAAATAAAAGTAAAAGCCATTTTAGGAATTTGTTTAGATAGGAAATTAAATATATAAAAAAGAGTATTATATATAAAAAGGGGATTTCAAAATTGCTTATTTAAAAAGTTTAAAATCTGCAGTTCCATGTCAAATTAGAAAGTATAAAAAGCAAGAACTGACAGCCGGTAGAGAAAGTCTCAATTTGCAAGTGTAAGGGTAAACATTGTTGGAAAGTATAAAGTGACAGCGGTTATCAAAAGACAAAAAGTTCATTAATTCAAAGTTTGATAAAAGTAATGGTAATTTGAATAAAAATAATTGTATGCAAAGATAGTGGAGATACAAAAGTAGTAGTAAATGGTATTGTACTAACATTCAGCATCAAATTCACATCAGTAATTGACATCAAGTACGAAATCCAGTTTTGGGAAGTTGATAGCAGATAGAAATTTAAATTGGGAACCAACATAATAAAAATTTGGGAAATAATCATTTTAGTAACGGTATAAATTTTCGATATTTTGAATAACATTGCATTTGAATCATCATTGATCTTGAAAGTTATTTATTGCAAAGAACTTAATCATTTCGAAACGCAAATCTTTTTAGATTAATTGAATATTTAATTATAAGAAGTTTTGATATTTATATTTTGAAATTTATTTATTTGATTTGATTTTTCGTTTATATTTTGATTTCGTTTGGTGTTTATATTAATTTGAGGCATTTGAAAGGTTAATAATACATAATAATAAAAATTTTGGTTGTTTTATTATTGACAAAAAGTCAATTGGCGCATACAAATTTAAGGAAAAGGAGTCTCTAGAGCTGGATATTCGAATGTAAAGAAAATTGTGTGGAGTTTTAACCGAGTGGACAATTTTTAAAAGAAAATAAATAAAGTTCAAACATCACCACAAAGTATAAAATTCCATAACAATATATATGTATATTATTATAAATTTCGTTGGTTCAATTAAAAACTAATATTCAGTTTCACTTTTCTAGAACTTTTATTTATATCAAATTATACAGAACAGCTGATCACAATAACATTTCTATATAAGCTCTTCGTCGCACTAACTAACTGCCGCCGAGCCATTTCGAGAAAATTTTTTCCTGTAAGTGATCGGTATCGTACTGGAATGAAACCAGGGCCGACTTAAGGAAATCTCGTTACACCGCCCCATTTAATTCTGATAGTCCCGGTCAGAAACATCCTCTCCATGGTAGGGAGCGGTTCGATCTAAATGGACCACCTTCAACTTAGCCCTGGGGTTTCGATGGATCCGGTAGACGACGTCATTAATCCTCTTGACCACCTCGTATGGAAAATCCCAGGTGGGTGTAAGCTTTGGAGATTTACTCTTGCTCCGTTGGGTGCTATACAGCCAGATTTTATCCCTCTCTTGGAACCCGACTGAATTGGCCTTGAGGTCGTATCGCGTCTTCATCCGGTCACTGGTGGCCAACATCTGCGTTCGGGCTAATTCGTGTATTGCCAGCATGTTATATCAGAGCTGGTCGGCATAATCCTCGATGTCTTGGGAAGGTTCTTCGAGGGAGCCAAAAGCCAAATCGCAGGGTAATCGCAGCTCCTTTCCGAATAGGACCCTGGCTGGAGTCAGGCCTGTACTATTATGTACGGCAGAGCGATATGCCAACAGGAATAGGGGAATATTCTCATCCCAATCACGCTGGTTATTGCTGACGATCTTGGATAGGTGTTGTTCCAAGGTCCTGTTGAATCTTTCCACCATTCCGTCCGACTGTGGGTATAATGGTGTTGTTCTCGTTTTCGTGATCCACAACATTGTGCAGACCTTCTGGAATACATTCGATTCGAAGTTAAGCCCCTGGTCTGAATGTAGTTCCATCGGGACGTCAAACCTGCTGAAAATTTGTTCTACTAGCACCGTCGCTACCGTGGTTGCCTCTTGGTTGGGTATCGCATATGCTTCAGGCCATTAGCTGAAGTAATCCATTTCGACCAGAATGTATTTGTTCCCCCTCTCAGACTCGGGAAACGGACCGGCGACATCGATGGCAATTCTCTCAAACGGGACGCCCACATTGTACTGCTGCGTTCTGCCCTTGGTCCGGGTATTCGGGTCCTTACAGGCTGCACAGGTGTCACATTTCCGGCACCAAGCTCTGACGTCTTCAAAATAATTTATTAAGTAGTATCGCTGGCGAACTTTGTCTAGGGTTTTGTTCATGCCCAGTTGGCCCCCGGTTATCCCATCATGTACTTCGGTCAGGATAGCTGGTACCTTTTTCTTAGGAACTACCAGTTGGGACTTTGTTTCTCGGCCATCAGTGCTCTCCCAAACTCGCTTGAGCATCCCATTATCTACTCTTAGAGAGTCCCATTGGACCCATAACGATTTCAGCACGCCCGAGTATCTAGCTACCTATTCCCATCGTGGCCTGGGTGCCCCTCTCGTTTTGAGTGACAAGATTGGTTCGATGTCTGGATCAGCTATTTGGTCCTGGATGCACTGTCCCATTGTCCAGTCTTTATTGGCCTGCACTCGGATCTGTCTGATGGAGATACCCTCTCGCTGTTCCGTCTTCAGACAATGTCCGCATTCTGCTCTACAGGGTCTTCTGGATAGGGCATCGGCATTATTGTGCAAACGACCGGCAAGGTGTTCCACCTTGAAATCGTATTGCTGTAATTTCTCCATCCACCTAGCCAGTTGTCCTTCCGGTGTCTTCATGTCCAGCAGCCATTTCAGGGCGGCATGATTTGTTCGGATTAAGAAATGCCGACCATAGAGGTATTTGTGGAAATGGTCTACCGCCCTTATTATTTCAAGAAGTTCTTTTCTGCTGACGCAATAATTTCTTTACAGTTTCGAGAATCCACGGCTGTAGTACTCTATCACCCTCTCTGGGATAGGACGGCCCCCAACCTGTGTTGCTGGCCTCGGTGTCTAAAATGAACGGAGTTCATGCTTGTCTCTTGGGACTGGCCAATCACGGATGGCCTCAATCTTGTCTTCGTTGGTGCGGATTCCTGACTCGGAAACGACGTGGCCCAAAAACTCTACTTCTTTTTGGAACATGGAACACTTCTTCGGGTTGAGTCTCAGGTTGGCATTATTAATTCTGGAGAATACTTCGCCCAGGTTCTTCAGATGGTCGTCGAATGTGTGACCCATGACTAGAATGTCGTCGAGGTATACTAAGCACGTCCTCCAGGTTAACCCGCTCAGGACATACTCCATTAGCCTCTCGAATGTTGCGGGAGCTGTCTTCTCTTTGTCGTTTGCGTGTAGACCAACCTGCCAATATCCACTTTTTAGGTCTAGTGTGGAGAACCAACGGGAGCCTGCTAGTGTGGTCAGAGTGTCATCGATTCGGGGTAGTGAATAGCTGTCTTTCTTCGTAACGTCATTCAGCTTTCTGTCATCCACGCAAAATCGGGTGGTTCCATCCTTCTTTTTAACTAGCACGACGGGAGCAGACCATGGGCTGATGGATAGCTCAAAAACTCCATTTTGTAACCTGGAATCGATGTTTCCCTCGACTGTCTGTTGTTTCCCCAATGGTCGTCGTCTAGGTGGTTTTCTGATGGGTTGAGCCTTTCCGGTATATATTCGATGCTGGATGATGTTGGTGCGACCTCTGGTTAAATCTTAACTGTTAAAAATTTGTCAGTGCTTTAGATAAATTGCTTGGCTTTCATCTGTTCCTCTGGTGTCAGGTGTGTCAAATGGTCAGCAAACTGTTGTAGGAACTCTTTACTGGGCCCTGTCTCCTTCACCGACGTCTGGTACTCTTCTTCGCAATCTGTTCCGTTCGACCTGGAATTCTAGCTGAAGACTTTGCCACAATTTTTATGGAGGTGACTGAACTGTTGACGGGCCGTCTCAATACAAATTCCTCATTTAGTAACCGAAGAACATCATATCTCGGGTTCAACATAAATCCATGCTGGCTAATTAGGTCCATCCCAGTATAAAATCGTCCTCAATATTCGCTACCCTTTGCCGGATCATGTTGTCCCCCATCTGTAGCACGACACCTGCCTCACCCTGTATTGACATGGACTCGCCGGTGACTGTTCTAAGATGGATGTTACTGGTAACTGGCTGAATTTCTGATGCTCTCAAAACCCTGGACTTGGCAATGGACACAGCGGCGCCGGTGTCGATGGTGATGGTAATTGCTCGGCCATTGATGGTGCCCCTGATGACTAGGCTGCTACTATCTCGGCAAAATCCCCGGATGGATAACGTTTTGGGGGCTAGTGGAGGGTTAGTCAGCATTCGCCCCCTTATGCTGACTGGCTGACGGTCCCTGGACATGTGGCTGTTCTGTTGGTTACCTCTGGTCGGTGATCGTTCAGGTAGCCTGACTCTGCAGTCGCGTTAAAAGTGCCCTGTCCGTCCGCAGCGGTAACATGCCCCTCTGGTGCCAGTTCTTTGTGACCATTCTAATAGTTTGTTCATACCAGCCAATAGTGCTTGAAATGGTGACTCTGTCTCTTCCTGGTTGAAGGAAGCTGCTCGGACCCTCGGCTTGGACATCGACGCCTCTACTTCCAAAGCCCGAAGTAAAGGTTCATTACTCTTCTTGATGCCACTCGGTCTTATATTTCTTTGCACTCGCACATCTCTGATGCCGTTTATGAAACTCTGTGTGGCCAACTGGTCTTTCGTTTCCTCTGGCAGGTCTGGGTAGGACAAGTGAGCTAACCATCTAATCTCTGCTTCGAATTCTTGGAGGCTTTCACCGGATTTTTGCGTTTTCCGACTCATTTGGACTTGGTATACCTGGCTCAAGGATTGATTGTCATAGCGTTTGTCTAGGATGGCGATGATCTTGTCGAAATTGCCTTGTGCATCGACTGAAATGCTTTGGAGGAGTTCTAGGCCCGGACCTCTTAACGAAATTACCAGAGAAGTAGATTTTTCTTGGTTATCCCATCCATTAGCTGTAGACACTGCTTCAAATTGCCGTTTATACATGGGCCAAGATGAACTGCCATCGAATGTGGGTGGTTTACTAACGGAACCTTTGGTACTCACGGTGTTCTGGTATTTTCCTCGCTGTTAGTCCTGTTGCATTTTTATAATTTCTGTTTCTACTTTATTTTGGATGGCACTGATTTTATCTTGTACTTCACTGTGTACTGTTTGTTTGATGGAACTGATTTGACCTTGAACTATGTCTTGAATTGAAGTGATTTCAAATTTAGCTGGCTTTGGATGGAATCGAGATCATTTACTTTTGTTTCAAGAGTATCCATGGTATTTTTTATGGTCTTAATGCTGTTATCATTTAGCTCTTTTATGTCTGACTCAACTATTTGCATTCTTTCATTAACTGTTTCATTAACTTGCGATACTATTTGCATTAATTGATCAAATTGTAGTTACCTTTTATCTTCAGTTTGGCCTTGTTTTTCTGCAAATTTCCAGAATAATCCTTCCATTAAATTTTGTTGTTTTTTTTCCATGGCAGTGACAAGATTTTGTTGTTGGCTTTTTATTGTAGAAACAAGATTTTGTTGTTTTTCTTCCATGGCAGTGACAAGATTTTGTTGTTTTTGTTCCATGGCAGTGACAAGATTTTCTAATTCTATTTTAGGTTTTTCATCAAAAGATTTCACTAACCTTTGTTAAATTTCTTCCTGAAGTTGTTTCTCTTTCTTGTCATGTTTTTGCAGAATCTGTGCTATTTTTTCGTCTAGTCCCTCCGTAACCTGCTTGACTATTTTTTGGTAGTTTCGTCCATTTTTTCCATGCTACGGGTTTCCATAAATCAAATTACGATTCTAACTGCACTTAATCCTGCACTTCTGATTTCGTGGGTTCAATTAAAAACTAATATTCACTTTCACTTTTCTAGAACTTTTATTTACATCAAATTATACAGAACAGCTAATCACGATAACATTTCTACATAAGCTCTTCGCCGCACTAACTGCCGCGATTATGGGTCGCTT
Organism: Octodonta nipae; assembly: GCA_034190945.1. Taxonomy (NCBI): domain Eukaryota; kingdom Metazoa; phylum Arthropoda; class Insecta; order Coleoptera; family Chrysomelidae; genus Octodonta; species Octodonta nipae. Next base: position 58,763,439 of record CM067219.1, read on the forward strand.
CTTTATAAAACCTTCACCGAAAACTCATAAGGAAATTTCGTTACAATACAATATAAAACGGTTTGAGTGCAAAGATTTTGAAGAACAATACTTCAGGCAAAAACAAATCAAAAAGCTTTATAACATTTTCTAAAATAAACTATAGTTTTTCCAAAAAGAACACATAAAGTTAGATTTTATGTAGCCCTTGCTACAGTGAATAATACAATAATTTCGATTTCAAAATGTCGGTAAATTTAAATATGTAAATACTCAATAGCTTATACATCTTTAATAGCCCCATTAAAAATGAAAATTGATTATTTAAACTCGAAATATGCTTTTATAATTTAGTGTAAGTTTCTCCGAATAGATATGGCAACGTGGCATACAGACCAACTTATTTACTACATTTTTTACTTTAACGACGACTGAGAGTTACGATTGTTTTTTGCGATTTCGATTCTTGTAAATAAGAATAGATAAACGGTAAAGTGATTTGAATGATATCTATTTGATGTAGACTTCGTGGTTTGCTTTCCATTTAATATATTTTTTAAATAAATAAAATCGGTTGTGATTAGTGTGTAAGTTCGAAAATTAAGAAGAGTGCGACAGTATTTATTTGTGATAAATAATGGCCGATTATACAATTAGGGAAAGACATGATATGCTCTTAATTTATGGGGAAAGCAGACGTAATTGCAGAATAGCAAGAATGTTATAGAGGGAAAAGTTTCCAAACAGACGCCTGCCCAATGGTAGGACATTCGTAGCTGTTTCGCAGAGGCTTCTGGAAACAGGTAGTTTAATACCACAAATAAACAATCGCGGACCACAGCGACATAATCGTATCTTAGCTGCTGAGGATCAAATACTAGACCTTATCGACATCAACCCATATCGTAGCACACGGAGTATTGGAAGTGAGCTGCAAATTTCTCACACTGTTGTTCATAGAACATTACGGAAACAATTGCTCTATCCATATCACATGCAGCGAGTTCAAGGGCTTTCAATTGATGATTTTCAACCAAGACTCAATTTCTGTCGTTGGTTCCTCAGAAAACATCGACAATTTCCTAATTTTGTGAACAATATTTTAACAACAGATGAAGCAAGTTTTAATAGGAATGGTATAATAAATTTTCATAATACGCATTCGTCGCCTGAGTTAAATCCGCACGAAATACGCCAGTCAGTATTTCAACACCAATTCTCAGTTAACGTGTGGGCTGGAATAGTTGGTGAATACTTGGTTGGGCCATTTATACTGCCTGCACGTTTGACAGGTGAGAATTACCTTTATTTTTTGAACAACACGCTACCAGATTTGTTAGATGAAGTGAACCTACAAACACGTTCCAATATGTGGTACTTACATGTCGGAGCACCTGCCCACGCAAGTCCTCTACTTGTCGACTTCTTAAATAGAACATTTCCCCGTCGTTGGATTGATCGAAACGGACATATACGTTGGCCAGCAAGATCTCCTGATCTCAATCCTTTAGATTTCTACTTATGGGGACACATGAAAAGTAAGGTTTACACGACTCCAATTCGAAATATTCCAGGAATTTTTTCTCGCATACGTGAAAATTGTATTAAACGGTGTCGTGCTTGTGTCAATAGTAATGGTGGGCATTTTGAACATTTGCTGTGAATAATCCGTTGGTTCAACTCAGTTCTGTCATTATAATAAATTCGGTAAGTAGGATTACATATTTACTTGTCTAATATAAATAATATTAATTAAATCAGTAATAATGACTCTTCGAATAATTTAACTGGTAAAAAACTACATATACAGATCTCTTGAGTTGAATATCATATTTACCCAACTTTGTATAATTGCATAAAAGAAACCGCCAAATACAAATTCTAATACCTTGTATTAAAAAAGTAAATATTTTCAACAAAATATTTCATACATTTTTATTTAATTCTAAGGTCAATATCATCAGTCAATACAAAAACACAGGTGTTTATTTTTTTGTCGGCGTAGTCATTCCTTTATTATTCGCACTAAGAGTGAATCTGCTTCGAACGCGAGCGACGTTGCCGGATTGACAATAATTTACTTAATATGTTTTAAGGATTTTCTTGGTTATTAAGGCCTACTGACCATAGTGGTATAAGAGTTTTTTGTTTAATTTGGTGTATACTACCTTCACCTAAAATATATGCACTCAAACTATTTACACCCTGTATATATATATATATATATATATATATATATATATAGATATATAAATATATATATATATATATATATATATATATATATATATACAAACATTGTTCATATTATAGTAATAGATTTCACCTATGGTTATTGATTGTGTTATAATATATAAAATAATTACCTGAATTTAAATCGGCATATAGGAACACCGACACACCTCATAACATCACATGAAACATTCTCTACTTATAACGACGAATATAGCCAGTTTAACCCAAAGAAAATGGTTGGTAAGGTCGTAGTGGATGTATTGATGTCGATAAACACACTCTGAAAATACTATATGATGTTAACCAGCAAATCCTAAAAAGACAAGGATGGGGGCGAAAATCCAGCGCCTTGTAACTAAATTTCGGCTAACGCTAGAAGGCCCGTAGAGACATTTTACTGGTTCTTCAAGACTGGGACTTGGAGTGACGGAAATCCGAAAATCAAATAGACAAATAGTTGGATGCGACCCCTACCGATTCGGATGAATTTTGGTGGAGAGTTTTGTCTCATCATAAAACGTAGTTCTGCCAAAGAAAAAAATTTTTCCTAAGAGATATTCAAAATTAAAAATTTCACTGTTTTTGCGATTTTATTAGTTTAGTTATTTAATATTTCAGAAACTACTGAATATTAAAAATAAAACTCTGGTACGTTTTTAGAAGACACTTAGAGGTATGAGAAAACATTTTTTTTTTAATTTTGAAAATTATCAAAATTAAAAAATTTGAATTTTTCAAATTCGGGGAAAGTAACCATTGCGGGAAAATTCTGGCCTCAAATTTTTTATATTATACCTCTAACATATCTAAAGAAATTCTGAAATTTTCAGAGGGGTGTTCTTTTTCGTTTCAAAGATATGAATTTTTGAATTTTGGCAAAATAGTTTGTTTCTATTTTTTCAACTTTTTTTGTTGAATATCATTATTCTACCACATGATTACCGAAATTTGAGGTCTAAAATATTTTTCTTATGTTAATGGGATGTAAAAACAAAAATATCTCAAAATTGTATGTAATTATTTGTTTATTTGGAAATTAATGATAGCTTACATTCAGGGCGGATAAAAGTATTGTTTTGCAGGGTGGTTAAAAAAATGTTAACAAATGTTATACCCATAGAGTAGCACATTAGCAATTGCATTTACAGGGTGGTTACAATATAGGATGTACTGAAATTATAATTATGCATGGTAGTTAAAAAAATATTACAATAAGTGGCCATAAGCAAATGCATATACAGGGTAGTTAAAAACATATGGTGGTCTAATATTATAGTTGTACAGTGTGATATAAAATATTTTAGCACAAAAATGTTATATTTGGAAGATTATAAAAAGTTTCACATATAGGGTGAATCGGAATTATAATTATAGGAAGTGGTTAAGAAAATGTTTGAACATAAATGTATTATAGGGTAGCTTGCCTGTAGAGGATGGTTGGAATATGGAATCAAGTCGAATTTTAATTATACAGGGTGATTAAAAAAATGTTTGAATGGGTTATCCATAAGCAGTTGCATATATAGGGTGGTTGAAATACAGGAGAGAATTGTAGGATAACACAATGTAATTTAAAAAATATAAGAAAAACATATTATATTAGGTAGTTCAAAATAAGTTTACATAGCAAATGTCCGATTATTTTGATATATTTATATTAATATGGAACTTTGAATTTACGAGTGAAGCTCGGTCACCCAGGTACTAGTAATAATAATCATAAGAAATAGGGCCCTCTAGTGAATTCTGGCATGAGCTCTATCGATAATAGTGATTTCACTGATGGGAACATAGATGGCAAAGTGTGACACTTTTAACTTTACTTAAGTTTTGATTTAAAGTTAAATCTATAATATATTTTGAAATATTTATGGTTTTACATCCCATTAACATAAGGAAAATATTATAGAGCTCAAATTTCGGTAATCATGTGGTAGAATAATGATATTCAACAAAAAAAAAGTTGAAAAAATAGAAAAAAACTATTTTGCCAAAATTCAGAAATTCATATCTTTGAAACGAAAAAGAACACCCCTCTGAAAATTTCAGATTTTCTTTAAATATGTTAGAGGTATAATATAAAAAAATTTGAGGCCAGAATTTTCCCGCGATGGTTACTCTCCACTATTTTGAAAAATTCATAATTTTTTAATTTTGATAATTTTCTAAATCTTTTTTTCAATTTTTTTTTCTCATACCTCTTAAGTATCTTCTAAAAATGTACCACAATTTTTTTTTAATATTCAGTAGTTTCTGAAATATTAAATAACTAAACTCATAAAATCGGAAAAACAGTGAAATTTTTAATTTTGAATATCTCTTAGGAAAATTTTTTTCAAATTTCTTCCTTTGGCAGAACTTCGTTTTATGATGAGACAAACCTCTCCACCAAAATTCATCCGAATCGGTGGGGGTCGCGTCCAATTATTTGTCGATTTGACATGGATTGACCCTGATAAATTGCAAAAAATTCGAATAAGCCTCAAATATCTCCAGGAACAAATTTACGACGAACATGGCACCGGAAAAGGTAATTTAATTTAGGATGTTGAAACTTAAAGGGGATCAGAGATAATTACAATGGAATTGAAAATACGAGGAGCTGGTGATAGTGGGTATATACGCTCCAACTTATGACGCCACTATAGATGTAAAGGAGAACTTTTTTGAAAAACTAGGTGGAGTAATAAGCCCGCTTGTATGTCGGAGGGATTATTCCTATTAGGTGATTTTAACGGACGGGTTGGAAGAAATAAGCAGAGTACAATAATAAATGATAACAGCACAAATCTTATAGGGCTATGCCAGCAATATTCACTAAAAATAAAAGAATGGATATTTTAAACAGTAAGACATCAAAGGTAGATTTACTATTTCTGATCAGAGCCATTACATTGTCTAAGCAGGACTTGTACAAACTATAGTCAATTTCAGATCCACTATTTCGGTATTTATGCCATAAGTTCCTTTTCACATTGATCTCGTGGAGAAAGTTGTTGTTCATCCAAGGTTTGTTAAACAGTTTAGAAGATAGTTTAGGTACTAACAGTTCTGACGCTGCCATTATATTAGACGCAAACGTAGTCCAAATTTCGTTAGTGTGTGAAGTGCCCCAATGTAGATTTTTCTAATGTTCATTAATTGAAGTTAGTTGGCAGAATACAATTTTTAAGTTATGAATTGTTTCTTACTAAGCTGCGTTCTAAGATTCATCTAAGAATTTGTAATGATGGTAATATGATCACTGGCTCCTATAGGTGGATAGTAACTGACTAATGATATGAGATTATGATCTGTGGAAAAGATTGTATTGTTGGTTCTAAAGCGAGTAACGAATTATTTAAGTTGGAGTTCAAATACATATTCATAAAGAATGCTGCCTGAGAGTTGTTGTCTAGCAGAGTAGGAGGCATCCACCTAAGTTTAGGAAAATTAAAATCACCAATTACTAATAGATTATTCAGTGTGATACTGGTTTTTGTGAGATATCTTGTTCACAATTAGAGCTGGGAGATCTATAAATACATTCAAAGTTCAGTGTAATGTCAGCAATTTTAACTACCACCCAAACCGATTCAAGAAAAGGAATATAATTTTTTTCCAACATAACCGAAGTCGATTGTAGTTCAAAATAAATATGCAAACACCACCACCTCGCGAATGCACTGAGAGCAGAAGTTCTTGAAATTTAGAGAGAGAGAAGCGATATTTGTGTGCAAGCATTTAACTTCTAACAGGGGTGCGGTATTATTTATTCGTTTTTTGTCTTGACGATTGAAGGTAACCCTTTAACGTATTTTATTGTAAGATCGGTTTCACCACTATCCAGGCTTTGGTTCAGTTCGTTAGGCAGATCAAGCAAATATTGTCGCTGTCTGGGCGTTTCATCATTAATAGCAATGTTTGTACATTTTGTAACAATAGAAGGTTTGTTGCGAAGAATTTTTAGAGCCTGCTCATGATCTGTAAATCCTAAGTGTAAAGGACGAATTTTGTTAATATCAGAACGTTTTCTCAAACGAATTATACGAGCATCAGATAGATTAAGATTAGGAATATGTTGTAACTGTCATGATCATCACGCTCTGACGCCACAAGGTTTCTGTCGTGAGTACCCACAGATTCAAGTTACCGAACAAAGAGTCGCAGATCAATATCGTGTCATCTTGAGAAATGGCCTTATTTCGCCTGAACAACTGGATAAAATAAAGAGCGAAGTGGAGCGCGAACTATTTGGTCGAAATACAATCGATCCAGAGCCTGAAACACCTTTGGCTCAAAGAACGGACGAGACTCGAGAACTTCAACAAGAAAAGCCAACCAACGCTGACCTGCTTGAGAAGATCCAAGCAGAAATGGAAGGAGCTCTTATAGAGTATAGTGGAACAGATCCACTGACTGGACCAGCTCTTCCCAAACTAAGATCTTCTAAGAAACTGGGTATCATCTTGCAGGCTATGAACAAATTTATCTTGCCAAACTATGTTGTAGGTGTTAATACTTTAGAGTCGCTACACACAATCATCTGCTGTGCTGCAACAATTGGGGTCGCAATAAGACCAAAGCAAGACCCTCCCCAATTTAGACAAACACCTCGAATACCACCTTGGCAAAGAAGGCTTGAAGAGAAAATCAATTCTCTTCGGAAAGACGTTGGAAGACTGACCGAGTACCAACAACATCAGAATAGAAAGACTTGTCAAGACTATAATGGACAATAATCGAATACACTCCCAGTGGGATGGAGAAAACATCACATCTCAGCAGTGTCTGGACAGTCTACGACAAAAGCTTTCCATCTACACAAGTCGATTGAGAAGGTACAAAACCAGTAACCAACGGAAACTTGACAACACACTCTTCCGACAATCAGAAAAAGGGTTTTATAGAAAACTTAACAACATCAATAATAATGAAGTCCTTATTACTCCAGTAAAACAGAGATCGAGGATTTCTGGAAAACACAGCTTTCCACAACAATCTCCTTTAACTCACTCACTTATAGTTCAAATCTATGGCGGAAGATCATGCTTATAAATACCTTGGAATAAAGCAGGCTCAACGTATTGATCACTTGACCATAAAAAAGGACCTAACAGCAGAGTTTTATAAAAGGGTAAGACGACTATTGAAATCCAAACTTAACAGTAAAAATCTGTTTCAAGCTATTAACACATATGCAGTGCTCAGTTACTCTTTCGGTATAGTTAATTTGTGCAACAAAATCTCGAACGTACAACTTTGCCACGGTATGAAGGAGGAAGAGCATTGGCAGATCTAAGCAAACTATTAGATCAGCAAATTTTTATTTTGCGTAGTCATTTCCGGAAACTCGCAGAATTTTCTGATCTTCACAGAGTCATGTGCCAAGTTGATGGCTAAACACCACTGCAACTGACAAAAACACGTCAAATTACACCATGAGACTACTGATTAGAAACTGCTGGAATCGAAAGAGAAGCCTCTTCATGGAAGACATATAAATGACGTCAACCAAGATTATGTGGACAGTGCAGTGTCGAACTACTGGTTGATCTCTGAAACGGAAGGCTTTATACTGGCAAACCAAGATCAAGTAATTCCAACTAAGAACTATCTAAAGGTCATCGTTACAGATCCTTTTATTAACAACGACAGATGCAGGTACGGTTGTCAAACATCTGAATCTATCCAGCATATCACAGGAGGTTGTCAGGCGTTCGTTGCAACTGAATACAAAGAACGACAAGATGCTGTGGCAAAAAATACTGCATCAGGAACTAACACTGAGACTCTCTTAGCCCGCTGTGGTTCTGCCTTGCCATGAACCCTCTCTCAAACAAACTGAACTCGACTAATTTTGGGTTCAGTCTCAAAGACAACAACGTACAAGCATTAAGGATAAACCATTAGTTATACATGGACGACTTAAAGTTGATGGCAGCTACGAAACAACAGCTGCATGATATGCTTAAAATAGTAGGATTCTCTAGTGACATCCATATGAAATTTGGCCTAGACAAATCCCGAATTATTAATATAGGTAAAGGCAAAATACAGCAGGGGCACTTCGAAATGAGAGATGGCATCTCAATTGAATCTATGGTGGAAGGCCACATTTATAAATAGCTTGGAATAACGCAGGCTCAACGTATTGATCACTTGACCATGAAAAATGACCTAAAAGCAAAGTTTTATAGAAAAGTAAGACGACTGTTGAAAACCAACCTAAACAGTAAAAATCTGTTTCAGGCTATTAACACCTATGCATGTTCACTGCTCAGTTACTCTTTCGATATAGTTAATTGGTGCAAGACTGACATTGAACAATTACAACGAAAAGTTCGACTTATACTAACAAAAGCTCAAAATCACCATGCAAAGAGCTCTGTCGAACATACAACTTTGCCACGGTATGAAGGAGGAAGAGGATTGGCAGATCTAAGCAAACTATTACATCAACAAATTTCTATTATGCGTTGTCATTTCCAGAAACTCGCAGAATTTTCTGATCTACATAGAGTTATGTGTCAGGTTGATGACTCAACACCCCTGCGACTGACACAACAACACGTCCAATTACACCACCAGACCACTCATCAGAAACTGCTGAAATGGAAAGAGAAGACTCTTCATGGAAGACATATAAATGACGTCAACCAAGATTATGTCGACAGTGCAGCATCGAACTACTGGTTGATTTCTGGTCATATGTTTCCTGAAACGGAAGGCTTTATATTGGCAATCCAAGATCAAGTAATTCCAACTAAGAACTATCTAAAGTTCATCGTTAAAGACCCTTCTATTAACAACGACAGATGCAGATACGGTTGCCAAACATCTGAATCTATCCAGCATATCACAGGAGGTTGTCAAGCGTTCGCTGCAACTGAATACAAAGAACGATACGATGCTGTGGCAAAAATACTGTACCAGGAACTAGCACTGAAACTTGAACTATCACAGTTGGTTAGATTACCATCCTATAAATACAAACCAGAATCTGTTTTAGAAAATAACATCTACAAGCTGTACTGGGACCGCACGATACTGACTGATCGAACTGTTGCTCACAATAGACCCGATATAGTTTTGGTACATAAAGTCGCTAGGAAAAAATCTTTAATTGACAATTCCTAACAACAATAATATAAATATAAAGCAGGCTGAGAAAATAACCAAATATAGGAACTTGAAATTTCAAATAAAGACATGAACAACACACGAACTGTACCAATTGTTATGTCAACAACAGAACTAGTCCTAAAACATCTATTGAACAATTTAAAATACGTAGAATGAATTAGGTATGGGCGTTACTGTAAGTGACAGTGTAGGCGTCACCACTGACACTGACCAATCAGGAACGAGCCGCTTATTCTCTCTCTCTCTCTCTTTTTATTGCTATTACATGAATTTCGCTATTTCACGTGCTCTACGTATAATATCTCTATGGCCACGACTCCAACCACGGGCCTGAGAACCTGGCAAGGGCTCCCACAAAGCTAAACCGTTTTGGTATCTAGGATATCTGGGGTTTAGTGAATTTTCCCCTAAAGGCACGCCATGCGTGCCTTAGAGGGAGTGTGCTGCCATATATTGTATGGTCGAGTATAAATAAAAAAACTTAAAAAAAATAAAATATATTGATTTTTATTAGTATCTTTTGAACTAATAACTAGTTCAATTATGGTACGAAATGTGTTTCATCCTTACAATAAATAAAATAAATAAATAAATAAATACATGAAGACTAAAAAGTGAACAAACCAACTGACTGCTGTACCATTTTTATTTACATTGGTTTTTATACCTGGTGTCAATTAACTCTCGGGAAGGATGAATATTTGCTAAAGTACTTTATTTCTAGAAAGGGTCAAGGTCACTCCTTTAGTACTTTTGACCAACGAATCCGACCTTGGATTTGAACTTGAACCTCATTTTTGAGGTTATTTTGAGGTCCACCTTGTATTTTTAAATGAAATTTTACTTCTGTACGTGTATTAAGGTATGAGTTTGAGGCAACCACTAGAGGTCAAATAGAGGTCAAACAATGACTTCTTCTGGCTTGACATTTCTAACTTGAGAGTTTTGGAGGTCACTAAGTTCGAATCACCTAACGAAATTTTATTTTGCTCCAATCCAAGATAGCGAAATCAAGAAGGCGGATGAAAATATTAGAAATAGCACATTTTTGACTATAAATTTCTTACTCGGGGGTTTTGGGGTTCGCTGAGTTCTAGTCCATACGTAAAATTTTCCGCTCGATTCGAATCCGGTATAAAAAATAAGGGTTTCTACATGACGTTCAAATGACTTTGAAAATGAGATGTAAGGTCAAATCCAAGGTCACCATTGTGTTTCTCGTTAAGATTTACCCAGGGTATGACCTTTGCTTTGTTTTACCACTGAACTCGCGAGATTTTTAAGAAGTCATTATTTGAGCTCTATTTGACCTCTAGGGGTTACCTCAACCTCATACATCAATAAATGTCCGGACGTACAATTTCCCGTTCTTTCCGATTCAGCAATAAAAAATAGAGGTTCTCATTAAAAAAAATGAGGTTGACCTCAAAATAACCTCAAAAATTAGGTTCAAGGTTAAATTCAAGTTCACCATCGGATTCCTTGGTCAAAGTTACTAACGGAATGTTCTTGACTTTTTTCAGAAATGAAGTACTTTAGCAAATATTCAGCCGTCCCGGGACTTAATTGACACACTGTATGTACTAAAGGAAATAAATGGAAATATTCACTGAGATTATTACTTAATATCTTTGGATTACGAAACATTATATTTTATATTGATTGGAAGATATAAAAACGATTTTATGGTACAAAACCGTCACATTGCGGCATGTCCAGAGTAGAGCACTCCCATAACCCTAGCACTTTCTGAGGCATGCAATATTTATTTGTTCTTAGTTAAGCTAATTTTATGAAGCCGATTTTTGATTTCTCAAATTTATTAATTTTACATTACTTAGTTATCATAATTGGAAACAGTTTTTAATTCTAATTGACTTTATTGCATAAACATCTTCAAAAAATTAAAGTACATTACTTTTAAGCAAAATTCATATTAAAAGAAAATGTACCATATAATAACTTTATTTTAGTTTCAGAGCATGCAGATGTTTTTTCTAGAATAGCCGTTTTCCCAACCCTTATTAATAAGAAATTTTTACATAAGATTCGAACTTAAATCGAGACACTGTATGTACAGACGAACTGACTCCCTGCATCTTGAAGTTGGTTCATACACTCTATTTTAATTTACTTCCAGTCAATTAATTTAATTAATTTCATCCTAGATTTCGAAAAATATAATTTTCATCTAATAGGTATTCTAGCATTCTCCAAATTATACTGAAAAATGAGGAGTCGTTTACACAAAATGCGGGACCACTTCGGGATCCCTCATAACAGAATACAGTTTAAACTATCTAATTTAGTTAAGCCGTTTTCGAGGATTCGCTGAACACCTATAAAAAGTAACATACATGCAGACGAATTGAGGACCTCCTCCTTTTATTCCCTATATCAGAATTTATCTCTGTACCACATAAAATCGATAGATCATTCTGAAATAGTTTGTAGAGCTGCGAAAGATGGATCCCTGATAATTAATTAGTCAACTGCACAATACGTGAATAAAATAAGTTGAACAAATTACCTCTACAGCAAACTCCACTTAATATGGAAACTCCTTGATGAAGTGAGGTTTACCTTCATTATACCATAAATGCAACACTGAACGATTCACGATTCATTTTATAATTCAAATAAAGAAAACTTTGAGAAACAACAAACACCCCGGGATTAATATACAATTATATCGAAAACAGACAAAACTTTGAATGTTTCGAAGTTTCTATAGCAATGACAACGTAACGTTAAATCATTATTTCGGAAGGTGCATTCACCTAATATAGGGGTAACGTGGGTCAAACATGCAAGTAAGTAAATTCTTCTGAACTAAAACATATATCGATAATAGATTAAACGTTTTTACATTTTTATTGGTGATACGAAAATCATTCTAGAAAAAAAGTTGTTATTTTTTTTACAAAATGTTATTTGTTGAATATTTGTTTTGAGTGTCAACAGAATTAGACAAACTTTATGAACGTTCAAGGTTTCTTAAATTATTACTGTCTTTTTAAATATTTATTCATGCTTAACGCACATAGTGATACAATTTCGCTCTTTACGCTCCGATGTTGGGGTTTAAGTGGTATTTATACTTATATCAAGAAATTTAATGACGTTATAGTGCAGGAAATATGTCATTGGTCATTATTTTCGGTCCAGGATCGCCATGTATTATTATAATGTCGCAGGCACGGCATCGACCAATAATACTAGTTGTAGACTATCTGTTTATTTCTACTGATTACTTGGTTACACTATGCTAACTACATCTAATCATTACTATGCTACATTTTGAACTGGTTGACTGATGGTTCCCGATTGACATCAATTTTAGAATGTGTGCCATCATTCGATTGTTTTGCCATTACAAATATTTGGTGTGATAATTTAAGCAGACGTGCTGAATTTAATGGGGTTACCTAGAATGGTTTATGATTATTTGAATGTTATGCTATTAATTGGTTATTAATATTTCCTAAGAGTGTCATGGGAAACTGTAACTAATAATTTCGGAAGTTTCCCTGACATACAACAGTTTACCTGCTAAATTCTTACATATTTTTTATTCGAAGGAAATATATCCATAAATTCAAGTCAATTATAATTTATAACACTTTTCACGCAGATTTAATTGTCACTGTTCAGTGCTATCTTAAGCAAATATTTTATTTTATTATGAAATGTTTCCAAACTTAACCTATATAATGGTACATGGTTTCTAATTAGTACCTATTTGAAAATTCTGTTTTTATGTATCTTAATTTCCTTTGTATTATTCGAAATTAACCAATTGGAGTTTCCGATCTCCGGTTCCGTTATAATGTACGGACCTTTATACCAGGATCGAATTTTGACCAATTCTCATTTTTTATGAGAACCTTTTAGGAATTGTAAGTCTTTTGATTTAGCGTCGTATGCTAATTTCCGATGCCGTTTTGCTGTTTCAAGCGCTTCTTGAGTTCTTTTCAGTGCTATCTGGAGTCTAAATCTTATTTCTTGGTCGTAACTGTCAATATTATATAGTGGTTATAAGGATGATTTTGTCGATAAGGAGAGCTTTTTTGGCGAAAACTAATTCAAAGGGTGTATAATCGTGTTCTGGGGTGGTATTATAACAAAAAGTATATTATTTAGTCCATGTGTCCCAATAGTTTTGCTCTTTATTAATATACATACGGATAAATTCGTTAAAAACTCTGAGATTCCGTTCACAAGTTATTGATTGATGATGATATGGGGTATCAATGTTATGTTTAAAGTTTAACAATTGTATGATATTGCGTAGTAGCTCATTTACGTATTCTGTAGCAAGATCTGTTCTAATTCTTGCATTGATCCATAAATGAGGATAAAATTTTCGACAATCGCTTTGGCTACTGTAGTTTCTGATTTGTCGGGAATTGGAGTCTTCAAGATGTATTTCGTTAAGTCGCATTCCAAAGTGACTTCATATGCGTTTCCTTGCTCTGTGCGGGGAAATGGACCTATAGTATCTATAGACACTATGTCGAAACCTTTTTACTGGGTTGGAGTTATTTGCATAGATTCTGCGTGCTTAATTTTCGCTTTATTGATCTGGCATTTGTGATAATTTTTAACGAATTTTGCTACGTCTCTTGACATATCCAAAAATATATTGATTTTAATTTTTTAAGTAAACGCTTTTGCCACAATGACTACCATACGTTGGATCTGTGTGGAATTCTTTCATTATGCTCGCCTTATCGTTTCTGCTCGTAATAAGTACTTGTTTGTGACATGAAGTCTGTCTGCCTGTCTGTCTGTTCGGGATAAATTCAAAAACCACCGCACCGATTTTCATCCTGTTTTTATATAAATTGGCTAAAATATAACGAAATTTGTTGGAGATGTAGGAAAAAAATAAGTCTGGGTGCCTTCAACGACAACGCTGCCTAAACCCTTTGAGATATAACAAAATAATGTATGGCGGAATTGTGTATCTTATAGAGGTATACAAAAAGTCCGCCACGGCATGCCTATTTCTTAAGGGTAACATGCTATACTTATTTTAATACTTAAAATAAATGGACAATTATAAAGCGGTAATTGGAATGATATTTAGACAAATACGGTATTGTTATAAAATTTATCCCACTCCGTCCCTGGCGAAAACAACGTAAAGCATTATTCATCCTAATTAAACATCAATCGCTGGGATAGTAAAAGAGTTAGTTAATTTAGTGCGTTCATCTTATTTTGTTGTTATGATTTCGATGTTATTGTATAGAATCAACTGTTGAAATTATTTGATATTTTACGTGTAAATCTAAATCTAGAAAGTGCAGTGAATATTAGTTTTTAAACTTTAATTAATTTGAACCCACGAAATTTATGACAATTTGGTGTCGAAGTTCAGGATTAAGTGAAGTTAAAATCGCAATTTGATTTATGGAAACCTAAAGTATGGAAAAAGAAAAAACAGGTTACGGATGGACTAGATGAGAAAATAACTCAGATCCTGGAAAAACGTGACAAAGAGAAGAAACAATAGCAAGAGAAAATTCAACAAAGGTTAGTGAAATCTATAGATGAAAAACAACATAATTTCATTGAAGGATTATTCTCGAAATTTGAAAACAAAACAAATTTAATTACAAAGACAAAATGAATTTAAAACACTAGAAGAAAAACAACAAAATGAATTTAAAATACTAGAAGAAAAATGACAAAATGAATTTAAAATATTTGAAGAAAAACAAGAAAAACAGAAGATAAAAGACAACTGCAATTTGAACAATTATTGCAAGTAGTAGCACAAGTTAATGCAACAGTTAATGAAAGAATGCATATAGTTAATAAAAAATACCGTGGATACTCTTGAAACCAAAGTAGATGACCTCGATTCTATCCAAAGCCAGGTAAAATTTGAAATCAGTTCAATTCAAAACACAGTTCAAGACCAAATCAGTTCCATTATAAAAACAGTACAAAGTGAAATACAAGATAAAATCAGTGTCATCCAAAACAAGGTAGGAACATAAATTAAAAAAATGCAACAGGACTTACAGCGAGGAAAATACCAGAACGCCATGAGTACCAAAGGTTCCGTTAGAAAACCACCCACATTTAATGGTAGTTCCTCTTGACCTATAAATAAACGTCACTTTGAAGCTGTAGCTAAAGACTATCGTGGACAGAAGATACGACAGTCAGTCCTTGAGCCAAGTTTACCAGGTGCAACTAAGTGGAAAAACGCAAAAATCTGGAGAGAGCCTTCAAGAATTCGAAGCAGAGATTAGACGGTTAGAACACTTGTCCTACCCAGACCTGCCAGAGGAAACTAAAGATCAATTGGCCACACACAGTTTCACAAAAAGTATCAGAAATGTGGCAGTACAAAGAAATCTAAGACTAAGTAGTGTCAAGAAAAGTAATGAAGCTTTACTTCGGGCGTTGGAAATAGAGGCCGTCATGAACAAGTCCAAGTCGAGGGTTCGAGTAGTTTCCTTTAATCAGGAAGAGCCAGAGTCACCATGCCAAGCGCTGCTGACTGGTCTGAACAAACTATTAGAACGGTCACAAAGAACTGGTACCAGAGGGGCATGTTACCGTTGTGGACGGACAGGGCACTTCCAACGAACTACAGAGTCAGACTACCTGAACGATCACAGATCAGGGTTAACCAACAGAACAGCCACATGTCCAGGGACCGTCAGCCAGTCAGCATAAGGGGCGAATGCTGACTAACCCTCCACCAGCCCCCAAACATTATCCATCCGGGGATTTTGCCGAGATAGCAGCAGCCTAGTCATCAGGGGTACCATCAATGGCCGAGCAATTACCATCACCATCGACACCGGCGCCGCTGTGTCCATTGCCAAATGCAGAGTTTTGAAGGCATCGGAAATCCGGCCAGTTACCAGCAACATCTAGCTCAGAACAGTAACCGGCGAGTCCATGTCAATACAGGATGAGGCAGATGTCGTGCTACAGATAGGGGACAACATAATCGGGCATAGGGTACAGGTAGCGAATATTGAGGACCATTTTATATTGGGTATGAACCTAATCAGCATAGATTTATGTTCGACCCGAGATATGAGGTTCTTCGACTCCTAAATGAGGAATTTGTATTGCCACATCCCGTCAACAGTTCAACCACTTCCATAAAAATTGTAGCAAAATCTTCAGCCAGAATTCCCGGTCGAACGAAACAGATTATGCTAGAAAGCAATCCTGGGAGCTGCGTTGGAATGGTGGACCCCGTACATTCATCTCATCACTCCTTAGTTGGACGGGCTATAAAACCGGACGAGAAATACCAATTAGAGTCCTTAATTTGTCCTACAACGACATCAGAATTGCCAATGGTCAATAAATAGCTTGTTTCGAGCCAGTAGAGACCATCATCAATTACGAAGAAAAGTACCAGACATCGGGGAAGGAAACAGGGCCCAGTTAACAGTTTCTACAACAGTTTGCCGACCATTTAAAACACCTTACAGCAGGGAAACAAAAGAAAGTCAAACAATTTATTGAAATTACTGGCAAATCTTTAAGAGCCAATATGGAACAACCGGTCGCACCAACATCATCCAGCACCGAATAGATACCGGAAAGACTCAACCCATCAGAATACCACCTAGACGACTCCCATTGTGGCAACAACAAAATGGAGTTATTGAGCCATCCATCAGCCCAGGGTCCTCTCTCGTCGTGCTAGTTAAAAAATAGTATAAAACCACCCGATTTTGCGTTTATTACAGAAAGCTGAATGATGTCACGAAGAAAGACAGCGATCCACTACCCCGAATCGATGACACTCTGACCACACTAACAGCTACAGTTGGTTCTCCTAGAGTGGATATTGGCAGGTTGGTCTACACGAAAACGACAAAGAGAAGACAGCGTTCTTCACCAGTAAAGGGCTGTTTCTGTTCACGGTCATGCCCTTTGGGTTAAGTAATGCTCCCGCTACATTTGAGAGGCTAATGGAGTATGTAATGAGCGGGTTTACACGGAGGACGTGCTTATTATACCCCGATGACATTCTGGTCATGGGTCAGACATTCGACGACCATCTGAAGAACAGGGTGAAGTATTCTCCAGAATTAAGAAAGCAAACCTGAGACTCAACCCGAAGAAGTGTTTCAAAAAAAAAGTAGAGTTTTTGAGCCACATCGTTTCCGAGTCAGGAATCCACACGAACGAGAACAAGATAGAAGCCCTTCGTGATTGGCTAGTCCGAAGAGACAAGCATGAAATCCGAAACTTCTTGGGCCTCTGTTCCTACTACAGGCGATTTATTGAGGGATTTGCCACCATTGCCGCGCCTCTACATCGGTAGACCACTGAGAAAGGGACTTTCCGTTGGAATCAGGATTGCGAAACATCATTCAGACGACTGAAATAGGCACTTTGTTCCAGCCCAATCTTAGCATTTCCTACGCAGTTCGGTTGTTCATCTTAGACACCGATGCCAGCAACACAGGTTTGGGGGCCATCCTATCCCAGGTGCAAGATAGTGAAGAGAGGGTGATCGAATACTACAGCCTGAACCTGAAAGAAACTATTGCGTCACCAGAAAAGAACTTTTTGCAGTAATAAGAGTGGTAGACTATTTTCACAAATACCCCTATGGCCGTCATTTCCTAATCCGAACAGATCATGCCGCCCTCAAATGGCTGCTGGAAATGAACCGGAATTACCAATAACATCTATCTCAGAACAGTCACCGGCGAGTCCATGTCACCGGCGAGTCCATGTCAATACAGGGTGAGGCAGTGGTCGTGCTACAGATAGGGGACAACATGATCCGGCAAAGGGTCCTGGTAGCGAATATTGAGGACGATTTTTGTTCCTGCCCAATTCTAGCATTTCCAACGCTGTCCGGTAGTTCATCTTAGACACCGATGCCAGCAACACAGGTAGACTATTTCCACAAATACCTTTATGGCCGTCATTTCCTAATCCGAATAGATCATACCGCCCTCAAATGGCTGCTGGAAATGAACCGGAATGACAACTGGCCAGGTGGATGTAAAAATTAAAGCAATACGATTTCAAGGTTGAACATCGTGCCGGTCGTTTGCATAATAATGCCGATGCCCTGTCAAGAAGACCCTGTAGAGCAGAATGCGGACATTGTCTGAAGACGGAACAGCGAGAGGGTATGTCCGAGTGCAGGCCAATGGAGCCTGGAGAACGGAACAGTGCATCCGGGACCAAATGGCTGAACCAGACATCGAACTAATCCTGTCACTTAAAAAGAGAGGGGCGTCCAGGCCACAATGGGACTCTCTGAGAGTAGAGAACGGAATGCTCAAGCGAGTTTTGAAAAGCACTGATGGCCCAGAAACTAAGTCCCAACTGGTAGTTCCGAAGAAACAGCTACCAGCCATTCTGACCGAAGTACATGATGGGATTTCCGGAGGCCATCTGGGCATCAATAAAACCCTAGACCAAAGTTCGCCAGCGGTACTACTGGGTGAATTATTTCGAAGACGTCAGAACGAAAACAACGTAAAGCATTATTCATCCCAATTAAGCATCAGTCAGTCGCTAGGATAGTTTAAAAAAAGTAGCACTAGAAGGTTCGGATGGAAAAAAACTGCGAATGTGGACGCTGTGCGAACAAAGGTAGAACGACCAGAAAATCCTTCGTACGCTATATAAAGCATTATTAATTTCAGTACAGTTAGTTAGTTTAGTGCGTTCAGCTTATTTTGTTGTTATGACTTCGATGTTATTGTTTAGAATCAGCTGTTGAAAATATTTGATGTTTTACGTGTATATAAAAGTTCTATAAAGTGCAGTGAATATTAGTTTTTAAACTTTAATTAATTTGAATCCAGGAAATTTATAACAGTATTAAATTTTAAATACGTTAGTTGCCTTCAGCATATTTTTTCCCTTTACACCATGCAAATTAAATGAATACCTTAGGAGATATAGCAAAATCAAAATATATAATACGCAACGAAATTAATTTCGTGTCGCTGTGATTCGAACGGTCCAAGCGGGCCCCCCGTGGCCCCGCGCCACGCGTCCCAACCGTAGATGTTACTTTACGCAGTAAAAGGCCCGTCCTACTTCTATCGGTAGTCTTTGTATTATAGGGAAGGAGTAAGAAAATTTTGTAAAATTTTACCTCTGAAAATAAAGATAGGTATGGTAATTCCAGCAGTTTACATACTTTTTAAGGTACAACTTTTGAAACACTTCAAGGACTTTGTAAAGCAATGGGTCTGTTAGAAGACGACTCTCACTGGGTAAATGCCTTATGCTGTTCGGCTAAATCAATTAGATATTTACCATCATGATATCCTTCAGTCAAGTTACCGACCCACATCTTCTTTGGCAAAATGATCGTCAAAGTATGGCTGAAGATTACAGTGGGTATGTATCACATACGTCAAGAATTGTCATTCAATAATTTTGACTCAACTATTTTATCATTTACCATTTGTGACTTTTACAAGTTATTCAAGATGAATGTCGTTTGAAGGCTGAACAACAAATTTTTTATGACCTAATATTGTCCTCAAGTTATAATAGTAATAAAGGAAAAATGTTTTTTAGATGCCCCGGGAGGCATAGGTAAAACATTTTTAATACATTTATTATTAGTAAAACTACGATCCGACAGAAAAATTTGGAATGATCAATAATAAAGCCCAGGGTTGAACATCAAAAGTTGCTGGAGTCAAGGCCGTAGCGAGGAAATTTTTTCCAGGTGGTTTAGATAATTTTTTCGGGGGGGCTTGAATAATTTTTTTGATTGATTATAGGCTGATTAAGTATTCACTTATTTCCATTAAAATTTAATCTTGAAACCAAAAATTCCAAAATTTCGGGGGGTGTTTGATCCTTCTTTTTGTGTGCGTTGTACAGAGGTTTCTTCACAGCCGTGGAAGTTGCTAGCCAGATAAACTTTTTTGTTGTCCTGCCACTTCCAAACTCCAACCTCCATAAACGAAAAGCGATAGTCATAATTCCCACGTTTCAGGGTTTTACTATCGATCCTGTTCTTAGGTAATCCTGCCCTATCAAATCTGATAGTTCCACGTGCTAGCGTCTGTTCTGCTTTTAGTTTTTCTAGTATAAGGAGCGACGTAAAGTAATTATCAAAATACAACATTTTATTGTTCCCCCATTCAGTTTCGCTCAAACTTAAAACTACCTTTTCGCCAAGCCCGAATGCTGAATATTTGACTTGTATTTACTATTTCATTTTTTCCTTCATATATTTGAAAGTTCTTTAAATAACCTTTTTAATCTGACAAACACCAAACTTTATAACTACGTTTGATGGGTTTCATGGGATTGTACTCTTTTAGTGAACTACGTCCTTTGAAAATTATCATAGACTCATCAACACTAAGCATTCTTGTACCATAGCAGAGAGATATAAATGATTTGTTCAAAGAGTCTATCATTGGTCGTATTTTATAAAGTTTATATTTATTGTTATTTGTTATTTGCATGTTATCATTAATATGAAGATTACTTAGAATCGCGTCAAACATGTCTCTAGACATTGTAGAAAATACTAGAGATACACACAAATCAGTTGATGTAGACCAGTAATGGCTCCAATTAGGGAGTTTGTGGTCCCATTAGCATATTAAGTCCTATAAAAACCAACAACTCATCTCTGTTGGTATTAAGAATTTTGTTTCTTTGTACGGCATATAGATTAGACTGGTCCACTATGTTTTCCAAAATTGGGTTAATAATGGTTATGAAAAAATCTGTGACTGTTTCACAACCCACAAAATTATCTTCTACAGAACCTTCCAGATATTCGTAACTTGGAATGCAAGTCACCACCTCTCTTTTCTTCCATTTTCGATCTATATCTTCAGGTCTTTTGGGTTTTGGCTTATTTTGCACAAGGCTCTTTTGTTTCTGTACTTTAGCTTGCAATTGATCAGAATTCTCATTTCCTACTTCCTTCACAACATTTTGTTGATAGTCGTCAACTGTGTTCTCAACTGCTACTCCAAAAACTGCATAGCCATGAATGTAGCCCCTATCTTTGACAAAAACATTTTCTTCTAGTTTGTTACTAACATCATCGTTATTTTCAAAATCGCTTTCTATATGCGTGTTAATTTCTGTATCATCTGGTATATCTTCAAAAGAAAAATTTTCTATAATTTTCAAAAGTTCTGAGTCTGTTAGAGGTCTTTTCTCCATTTGAGATTGTTTAGATGTCGACTGAAATATTATAGATAAAAATCAACATTGTTGTAAGAAAACAAGTATACAATATTACCGGTTGTTTTACTTCGTTGTAGCCTGACGGTACTTGAGAGTCCATCGTATAATATAGATTAAATAGATCATGCGTTTTACTGTCACGCCTTTATTTGTTGCTAACTGATTTGAACACAATTTCGCACAAGCTGTCAATAATGTCTTAGATCAAATTGAAAGATTCTAAGCAACTGTCAGGATCAAATTCGACGTCCACTGATGGAAACTGGATTCTCTAATGGGAAAAGGTATACTTGAGCGTACCGACCGGCTAGGAGAAGGTAGAAATTATATAGGGTATATATAAAACCGTACTTTAGCGTACCGTCCGTCAACAAAGGGTTTAATAAAAAACTGATAGCAGACAAATTTCCCTTATCACAGATAAACGATATCCTAGATCAATTAGGCAAAGCTAAATGGTTTTCAGTGATAGATCTGAAGTGGCTGGTAGTGTTGAAAAATTACTGTTAAAATTGTACCTCGAGGATGTAATATTTAAAGTATACACTGTGAATGAATGCAAAGAAACAGGACAAGGAATATTAAAGAACTAGCAAGCCGTCCCTGCTTCGCACGGGTTCTTTACAGAAAATATAAAATATAGCCTATGTTACCCGGAGGAGATGCAGCTTTCGGTAAAATTGATTGAGTAGTTTTGAGTGAAATCGTAACAAACAATAAATCTTTCCTCGTTATACGTAATATTAATTCAGATTATTTTTTTGAGTGGCAACTATTTATAAGGCAAATAAAACAGACCTGATCACGTGTAAAACGAACAAATTTGGTTCCGAGAAACACGTGATAGGGCAACATACAATTGCCTGTGCGAAAAGCACTGTGTGCTTAAGTCTACTCCCACCAAGCCCATAGCTAGAGGGGGTTCAAACACCCCCCGAAATTTTGGAATTTTTGGTTTCAAGATTCCAAGTTGTTATATGAATAAAATAGTGTGCTATGAACACGTGATGTGTGAAGTGACGTATTTATCATCGGGGAAAAACCTATTTATTTAGCGTTTATTCTAGGAGGTTTTTGTGTACCAAAATAGTTTTATTTAGTTATTTAGTTTCGCGAAGTGATAAAATTAATTATTACATTTAGTGCACACGTAGCTTGATCTATTTAATCTATATTATACGATGGACTCTCAAGTACCGTCAGGCTACAACGAAGTAAAACAACCGGTAATATTGTATACTTGTTTTATTACAACAATGTTGATTTTTATCTATAATATTTCAGTCGACATCTAAACAATCTCAAATGGAGAAAAGACCTCTAACAGACTCAGAACTTTTGAAAATTATAGAAAATTTTTCTTTTGAAGATATACCAGATGATACAGAAATTAACACGGATATAGAAAGCGATTTTGAAAATAACGATGATGTTAGTAACAAACTAGAAGAAAATGTTTTTGTCAAAGATAGGGGGTACATTAATGGCTATGCAGTTTTTGGAGTAGCAGTTGAGAACACAGTTGACGACTATCAACAAAATGTTGTGAAGGAAGTAGGAAATGAGAATTCTGATCAATTGCAAGCTAAAGTACAGAAACAAAAGAGCCTTGTGCAAAATAAGCCAAAACCCAAAAGACCTGAAGATATAGATCGAAAATGGAAGAAAAGAGAGGTGGTGACTTGCATTCCAAGTTACGAATATCCGGAAGGTTCTGTAGAAGATAATTTTGTGGGTTGTGAAACAGTCACAGATTTTTTCATAACCATTATTAACCCAATTTTGGAAAACATAGTGGACCAGTCTAATCTGTATGCCGTACAAAGAAACAAAATTCTTAATACCAACAGAGATGAGTTGTTGGTTTTTATAGGACTTAATATGCTAATGGGACCACAAACTCCCTAATTGGAGCCATTACTGGTCTACATCAACTGATTTGTGTGTATCTCTAGTATTTTCTACAATGTCTAGAGACATGTTTGACGCGATTCTAAGTAATCTTCATATTAATGATAACATGCAAATAACAAATAACAATAAATATAAACTTTATAAAATACGACCAATGATAGACTCTTTGAACAAATCATTTATATCTCTCTGCTATGGTACAAGAATGCTTAGTGTTGATGAGTCTATGATAATTTTCAAAGGACGTAGTTCACTAAAAGAGTACAATCCCATGAAACCCATCAAACGTAGTTATAAAGTTTGGTGTTTGTCAGATTAAAAAGGTTATTTAAAGAACTTTCAAATATATGAAGGAAAAAATGAAATAGTAAATACAAGTCAAATATTCAGCATTCGGGCTTGGCGAAAAGGTAGTTTTAAGTTTGAGCGAAACTGAATGGGGGAACAATAAAATGTTGTATTTTGATAATTACTTTACGTCGCTCCTTATACTAGAAAAACTAAAAGCAGAACAGACGCTAGCACGTGGAACTATCAGATTTGATAGGGCAGGATTACCTAAGAACAGGATCGATAGTAAAACCCTGAAACGTGGGAATTATGACTATCGCTTTTCGTTTATGGAGGTTGGAGTTTGGAAGTGGCAGGACAACAAAAACGTTTATCTGGCTAGCAACTTCCACGGCTGTGAAGAAACCTCTGTACAACGCACACAAAAAGAAGGATGAAAGTTGATGATACCAGCTCCAATGGTTGTGAAAGACTATAATAAATACATGAGAGCCGTAGAGCACGCGGACAGGGCCGTTTATGGGGTCAACAGACGATCCAAAAAGTGGTGGCACCGTTTGTTTTGGGGGCTAATCGATAAGGCTTTTGTGAATGCCTATGTCATTTATTCTGACATCAATGATTAGCAGCCCCTTTTAGAATTCCGCCGGTCGGTTGCGCTGGGTTTAATCACATATAAACGATCTAGAACCAGTAAAAAACGTTCTTCTTCTAGTGCGACTAATGTTAGGTCTAATAAGAAACGGCGTGGCCAAAGATTTTCCATTTCTGCAGATGTCTTTCAAGCCGAGGAATACATCATATTCGATAACAAAAGAGATAGATGTGAAGTTTACAGTAAGCAAGGGATTTAATCCAAACCACTGTCCAAATGCTCTACATGTCGTGTACACTTTGTTGCAATGCCTCCAAAACTGTTTTTTAGAATTCCATCAAGTATCTCCTCAAAATTACTATTGGCAGAAAGTCAAGTAACATTTGTTTCTGCTGTATTTTTTTAATAAGAATTAAATAAAAATGTTTCTGTTAGTTATTTATGGAAAATATAATGTGGAACCAATTACAAAAAAATTGTATTGTTCTATTAAAATCATTTTCAAACGTCTGATGGTACTTCAAAGTACCACCATGGTTTTTCCGTGAAAAAATTACAAAAATTTGTGTGTTCTAATTTACCTATTCTAATGTCTTCAATCCAAAAAATTGTTAAAATAATTAAAGTTGTACTAGATCAGGCAACAAAGGGTTTTGCCTGAAATCTACTACTAAGCGCCATGATTTCTGTCCGTTTTGACCTTTTTTCGGTACTAGCAATATGGGGCTGTAATTTCGCTTGTTAAACAGTGTGGCTGTCTATAGTTTTTAATATATACAGGGATATTGTCAGATAATTTGAGCCTCTGCTCGTAAAAGTTATTCGTCGTTATAGGGTATGTTTCGAGGGCAATAATATCTGATAATTCGCTACATAATTTTTCCAGATAGTGCTTGGCTATTTCTGGTATTTGGTTCGGAATAAGCTGTTTATTATTATGTCGGTTAATTTTTGAGTTATATAATGTAAATATATTGAATTGATCTAAGTTAGTAGTTTCCGGTTTGAAGTTCTTAGGTATAACGGTATCTGTCATTGTATTCAGAATTCGGATGATAGGATAATTTGGTGAAACTAAAGGCGGAAACACATTGTCGTCACGTCACGTGAGCTCATATGTTGTTCCATCGGCGAAATCTCACATGCTGTCATGCCTTAGAAACACACTATAATCACGTCACATTTATTACTTTACATTGTGTCATGATGGAACGAGTTCCTCCGAATTCGAAGACATTAAAAATATATAAAATTTATTTTTTCTTAGTGTTTCAACTTATTATTATTCTTATTTTACACCTGATATTGATTAATCCTGCTATCCCAAAAGTAGGTCTAATAATCGTTTCACTAATGTATTAATTTCTCTTAAAATTACATATTTATGTTGTCACTTAAGTTCAACATTCAAAAAAACTTCTCAAGAGAAATAGATAAAAAATTAGTTTTTGATTTTCTATAAATTGAACTACATAGTACTGGTCCCTATATAAAATATAAAGTTATTATTAAATCACAAAATACAAATATACACTCGAATTATTTGTAGACTTCCGGGATACCGGAAAGATATTATTTTACTTTTACTATGAGATTTGTGACAGTATAACAATGACCTACGTTACTAAATCTGTTTTTAAATTTGTTTACAGCCATTATCACTTAAATGTGTTATTAATAGCTGTTATAGTAATGTATACATTAATATTTATGTATTAAATTTGAATATATTGTTATGAAATTTACCAAAGCCGACCCTGTTTCATTTCAGTACAACAACGATCGCTGAGATATAAAAAAAAGCTAGAAGCTTCGGACGGGAGAAAAACTTATCTCGATCATAACTCGACAACTGTAAAATTGACACTGGATTATACTAGAGAATTCGACGCTGATTTTAAAAGGAGGACCCATCCTCGAAGCGGTTAGTTAGAAAGAACGATGAGCGTATATCGAATGTTATTGTGAATCAGCTGTTCTGTATAATTTGATGTAAATAAAGTTCTAGAAAAGTGAAAGTGAATATTAGTTTTATAATTTTAAAATTGAACCCACGGACTATATTGCAATTTGGTGTCAGTGAAAGATTAAGTGCAGTTAAAATCTTAATTTGATTTATGGAAACGCGTAGCATGAAAAAGATGGCCGAAACTACCAAAAAAATAGTCAAGCAGGTTACGGGGGGGACTGGACGAAAAAATAGCCCAGATTCTAGAAAAACGTGAGAAGAAGGAGAAACAACAGCAAGAAGAAATTCAACAAAGGTTAGTGAAGACTTTAGATGATAAACTTAAAGTTGAGTTAGGAAATCTTGTCACTAATATCGGTGAAAAAGGTAAAATAGAATTAGAATATCTTGTCACTACGATGAAAAGCGAACAACAAAATCTGGTTTCTACGATGGAAGAAAAACAACATAATTTAGTTGAAGGATTGTTCTCGAAATTTGAATTAACCAGACAAAATGATTTTAAAATATACGAACAAAAACAAGATCAAATTGAATTAAATCGACACAAAACTGAACAGAAAAGACAAGTGCAATTCGAACAATTAATGCAAATAGTAGGACAAGTTAATGAAACAGTTAATGAAAGAATGCAAATAGTTGAGTCATATATAAAAGAGATAAATGATGACATTAAGACCATAAAAAATACCGTGGATACTCTTGAAACAAAAGTAGATCATCTCGATTCCATACAAAGCCAGGTAAAATTTGAAATGAGTTCAATTCAAGACACAGTTCAAGATCAAATCAGTTCCATCAAGCAAGCAGTACACAGTGAAGTACAAGATAAAATCAGTGCCATCCAAAATAAACTAGACTAGTCAAGAAAAGTAATAAAGCTCTACTTCGGGCTTTGGAAGTAGAGGCCCTCATGAACATGTCCAAGCCGAGGGTCCGAGCAGTTTCATTCAACCAGGAAGAGTCAGAGTCACCATTTCAACCGCTGCTGGCTGGTCTGAATAAAATATTAGAACGGTCACAAAGAACTGGCACCAGAGGGGCATGTTACCGCCGCGGACGGACAGGACACTTCCAACGTGACTGCCGAGTAAGGCTAACGGAACGATCACCAACGAATGCTGACTCACCCTCCACCAGCCCCCAGTACAGTATCCATCCGGGAATTTTGCCGAGATAGCAGCAGCCTAGCCATCAGAGGCACCATCAATGGCCGAGCAGTTACCATCACCATCGATACCGGCGGCGCTGTGTCCATTGCCAAGTCCAGGGTTTTGAGAGCATCAGAAATTCAGCCAGTTACCAATAACATCTAGCTCAGAATAGTCACCGGCGAGTCCATGTCAATACAGGGTGAGGCAGATGTCGTGCTACAGATAAAGGACAACATGATCCGGCAAAGGGTCCTGGTAGCGAATATTAAGGACGATTTTAAACTGGGAATGGACCTAATTAGCCAGCCTGGATTTATGTTCGACCCGAGATATGATGTTCTTCGGTTCCTAAATGAGGAATTTTTATTGACATGGCCCGTCAACAGTTCAGTCACCTCCATAAAAATTGTGGCAAAGTCTTCAGCTAGAATTCCCGGTCGAACGGAACAGATTATTCATGGGCAGCTAGACAGCAATCCTGGGAGCTGCGTTGGAATGGTGGAGCCCGTACATTCAGCTCATGACTACTTAGTTGGATAGACAATAGTTAAAACCGGACGAGATATACCAATCGGAGTCCTGAATTTGTCCAACAACGACATCAGAATTGCCAATGGTCAAGAGATAGCTTGTTTCGAGCCAGTAGAGACCAATATCAATTGCGAAGAAGAGTACCAGACGTCGGTGAAGGAGGTAGGGCCCAGTAAAGAGTTCCTACAACAGTTTGCTGACCAATTGACACACCTGACGCCAGAGAACCAGCACTGGCAAATTTTTAGCAGTCAAGATGGAACCACCGGTCGCACCAACATCATCCAGCATCGAATAGCTACCGGAAACGCTCAACCCATCAGAATACCACCTAGACGACTACCATTGGGGC
Organism: Octodonta nipae; assembly: GCA_034190945.1. Taxonomy (NCBI): domain Eukaryota; kingdom Metazoa; phylum Arthropoda; class Insecta; order Coleoptera; family Chrysomelidae; genus Octodonta; species Octodonta nipae. Next base: position 58,791,779 of record CM067219.1, read on the forward strand.
AACAACAGGCAGTCGAGGAAAATATCGAGTCCTTGTTACAAAACGAAGTTATTGAGCCATCCATCAGCCCATGGAATGCTCCCGTCGTGCTAGTTAAAAAGAAGATGGAACCACCCGATTTTGTGTGGATTACAGAAAGGTGAATGACGTCACGAAGAAAGACAGCTATCCACTACCCCGATTCGATGACACTTTGACCACACTAGCAGGCTCGCGTTGGTTCTCCACACTAGACCTAAGAAGCGGATATTGGCAGGTTGGTCTACACGCAAACGACAGAGAGAAGACAGCGTTCTCCACCAGTAAAGGGCTGTTTCAGTTCACGGTCAGGCCCTTTGGGTTATGTAATGCACCCGCTACATTTGAGAGGCTAATGGAGTATGTACTGAGCGGGTTAACATGGAGGACGTGCTTAGTATACCTCGACGACATTCTAGTCATGGGTCAGACATTCGACGACCATCTGAAGGACCTGGGCAAAGTATTCTCCAGAATTAATAACGCCAACCTGAGACTCAACCCGAAGAAGTATACCTTCTTCCAAGAAGAAGTAGAGTTTTTGGGCCACGTCGTTTCCGAGTCAGGAATCCGCACCAACGAGGACAAGATGGAAGCGATCCGTGATTGGTCAGTCCCGAGAGACAAGCATGAACTCCGAAGCTACTACAGGCGATTTGATGAAGGATTTGTCACCATTGCCGAGCCTCTACATCCACAGACCACTGAGAAAGAGACCTTTCGTTGGAATCAGGATTGCGAAACATCATTCAGACGACTGAAGGAAGCACCATGTTCCAGCCTAATCCTAGCCTTTCCTACGCAGTCCGGCAAGTTCATTTTAGACACCAACGCCAGCAACACAGGTTTGGGGGCCGTCCTATCCCAGGTGCAAGATGGTGAAGAGAAGGTGATCGAGTACTATAGACGAGGATTCTCGCAATAAGAAAGAAATTATTGCGTCACCAGAAAAGAACTTCTTGCAATAATAAGGGCTGTAGACCATTTCCACAAATACCTCTATGGTCGTCATTTCTTAATCCGAAAAGATCATGCCGCACTCAAATGGCTGCTGGACATGACGACACCGCAAAGACAACTTGCCAGATGGATGGAGAAATTACAGCAATACGACTTCAAAGTGGAACACCGTGCCGGCCGTTTGCACAATAATGCCGATGCCCTATCCAGAAGACCCTGTAGAGCGGAGTGCGGACATTGTCTGAAGACGGAACAGCGAGAGGGTATCTCCATCAGGCAGATCCGAGTGCAGGCCAATGAAGACTGGACAACGGAACAATGCATCCAGGACCAATTGGCTGATCCAGACATCGAACCAATCTTGTCACTCAAAACGAGACGAGGTAGCTAGATACTCCGGCGTGCTGAAATCGTTATGGGCTCAATGGGACTCTCTAAGAGTAGACAATGGAATGCTTAGGCGAGTCTGGGAAAGCGCTGATGGACGAGAAACCAAGTCCCAACTGGTAGTTCCGAAGAGAAAGGTACCAGCCATCCTGACCGAAGTACATGATGGGATTACTGGAGGCCACCTGGGCATGAATAAAACCCTAGACAAAGTTCGCCAGCGGTACTACTGATTAATTACTTCAAAGACTTCAGAGCTTGGTGCCGCAAATATGCCACCTGTGCGGCCAGTAAGGGCCCGAAGACCCGGACCAAGGGTAGAATGCAGCAGTACCATGTGGGCGTCCCATTTGAGAGAATCGTTATCGATGTCGCCGGTCCCTTTCCCGAGTCTGAGAGGGGGAACAAATACATTCTGGTCGCAATGGATTCAGCAAATGGCCTGAGGCATATGCGATACCCAACCAAGAGGCAACCACGGTAACGACGGTGCTAGTAGAACAACTATTTACCAGGTTTGGCGTCCCGATGGAACTACATTCAGACCAGGGGCGTAACTTCGAATCGAATGTATTCCAGAAGGTTTGCACGATGTTGGGGATCAGGAAAACGAGAACAACACCATTGCACCAACAGTTAGACGGAATGGTGGAAAGATTCAACAGGACCTTGGAACAACACCTATCCAATGTCGTCAGCAATAACCAGCGTGATTGGGATGAGCATATTCCCTTATTCCTGTTGGCATATCGCTCTGCCGTACATAATAGTACAGGCCTGACCCCAGCCAGAGTCTTGTTCGGAAAGGAGCTGCGATTACCTTGCGATCTGGCATTTGGCTCCCCCGAAGAACCTTCCCAAAATATCGACGATTATGCCGACTAGCTCCGACATAACATGCTGGCAATACATGAATTAGCCCGAACGCAGATGTTGGCCACCAGTGGCCGGATGAAGACGCGATACGACCTCAAGGCCAATTCAGTCGGGTTCCAGGAGAGGGACAAAGTCTGGCTGTACAACCCCCAACGGAGCAAGGGTAAATCCCCAAAGCTTACACCCGCCTGGGATGGTCCATACGAGGTGGTCACGAGGCTTAATGACGTCATCTACCGGATCCGTCGAAACCCCAAGGCTAAGTTGAAGGTGGTCCATTTAGATCGACTTGCTCCCTAGCATGGAGACGATCAGAATTAAAGGGGGGGCAGTGTTACAAAATTTATCAAAGCCTTCAGTACGACAACGATCGTTGGGATATAAAAAAAAGCTAGAAGGTTCGGACGAGAGAAAAACTTATATCGATCATAACTCGACAACTGTAAAATTGACACTGGATTATACTAGAGAATTCGACGCTGATTTTAAAAGGAGGACCCATCCTCGCAGCAGTTAGTTAGAAAGGACGACGAGCGTATATCGAATGTTATTGTGAATCAGCTGTTCTGTATAATTTGATGTAAATAAAGTTCTAGAAAAGTGAAAGTGAATATTAGTTTTAAAATTTTAAAATTGAACCCACGGACTGTATTGCAATATTATACTGGAAATCATTAATATAAAAGTATTTAGCTGTTAATAAAATTAAATAAAATAACTTGATTACAAATATTTCGGCCTCACACGCGTGCCGAAAATGTAAGTTTGCAGAAACGAACCCACTCCTGGTTTGATTTCGCAGTTGGTTAAGGGTTTTTAAGGTATTAATTACACTTAAATTAAGACATAATAATCATTGGTACACAAAAAATATAGAATAGTTAATTATTATGGTCACAAGAAATTAAATATTTTCATATGACTTACACTTATAATATGTTATAATGTTCTGTACCTTACAACTTTTAGGGTTGTTGGGCTTGCATATCTAGAATAGCCATACTTCTTGATATGCCCCTTTTTACGTTTCTCCTGTGCATATTTTAAAGTTTTATTAACAACAACACTAGAGCTACTGCAGCTATTACGTATCACAGTGCTCTTACGTCTAGCGGGAAATTATCTCTATTTATATAAATGTTGGAATTGACTTCCCCATTGTCAGATTTTTCCTGCGTTTGGCTTTTTGACGGTGTGGTATTCATTGTTGAAAATCATGTGGATTCGATCGGCTGAATTATTCTGTCAGAAGATTATGTTCGAGGCAGGATCGCCATGTGAAGATTGGTCATTATTTTCGGTTCAAGATCGCCATGTGATATTATAATGTCGCAGGCAGGGCCTCGACCAGTAATACTAGTTGTAAAAACTGTCGGTTTATTTCTACTGATTACTTGGTTACACTATGCTAACTACATCTAATCATTACTATGCTACATTTTGAACTGGTCAACTGATGTTTCGCGATTGACATCAATTATCGAATATGTGCCGTCAGTCGATTGTTTTGCCATTATAACTATTTGGAGTACGTGATAATTTAAGTTGACATGCTGAATTTAATGGGGTTACCTAGAATGGTATATGATGATTTGAATGTTATGCTAATAATTGTTTATCAATATTTCCACAGAGTGTCATGGGGAATTTCCGTTACAAATAATTGGATAAGGTCGTTTAGGTACTTAGTTGCTACCAATATTGGTGGTAGAAAAATAAAAATAACCTGGACTGTATTTTTAACAGGAGTAAGGTCATCAGTCGGGCGTCATAAACATACAACGCGCTCAACCCGTCTGAAAATGGCATAATCTTTACACCAACAAACATTCAGCTAAGGATGATTTTTATTTCCACTAATAATGAAATTATATTATATTTTTATTTCAGGCAGTATTATGCCAATTTATTATAAAAAATGAAGTTTTAAATGGTAACTAACAAGTTTTCATTAAATTTTTCATATTCATTATTCACGAAGTATCTAAATTATACATATAATTATTTATTGATCCAAAAAAATTCAGCTTTTTTCTCTCGACCTAATTCCTCTGCATCATCTTTGACATGTATATATATATATATATATATATATATATATATATATATGTTATATGCAAAATACAGCAGCACTTAGTTCACACACTCGAGAAGTCAACGGAATTTAAAGCGTACGTGACTTTTCAGGGATACCAAATTTCATCTTGAATTATATGCAAACAACTTCCCGGAAACCTACACGAGACCGTTTACCCAGTAAAATCGCTGAGTTGCATCAGCACTTATCTAGATGTTATAAAAGCAACTGAAAACGATCTCGTGTTGTCATTCAAATATTATCACTTATAGTATTAAGCCATTCAAGTAGTTAATCATTTTAATTGTTCAATTTTAAATTGTGTACGTTTTTAAATAAATATAATTTTTAAAAAGTCATTTGAATCAAAGTGAATATAAAATTGGCGTAGTCAGAAGGATATTCCAGACACAACTAGAACACGAAGACTTCTGACTAATTGTGGTGGTTTCCAAACCTTTGCAGAATAGAACACCCTCTTACGTTTTCTGCTAGACTCCAGACGCATCAGGCGATAATGCTAGCAGCTATAAACAAGCAAAATTTAACAATCAAAGAAAAACAGACGCAGAATGACTTAATAGAACCAATGGCTCCTCACGGGTTTAGAGCCCAAAATCGGTCAACTCGTTCGCGCTAGTGAGCCCTGCAATATACTCACTGCTGTTTCTAGGATTAAATGTGAATTACAATTATCACATTTAGAAACTCAGAAATTTTCAAGTAACAAAAATTTCCAACAACCCTCTCGTAAGCCAAATAATGGTCCACCTACAAAACAATGCTCATTTTGTAAACGCATGGGTCATTTAAGCAACGAATTCTTACTGAAATTTCAACACAACCCGAATTCCAATCAGAATTATTCGAATTATAGCCCTCATTTTTCCAATCAACCTACGAATCAATCTGCAAATGTTAATACCAGTCAACAATTTTCACAGTAACAATTTCGTCCATCTACCAGTAGATAACCCCAAATGTCAGGCAATTACAGACCGAACCCGTGTTTCTTTAAACATCAACAACCAAAAACGCATCACTTGAACAATATACTCCCAAAATGAAAACCATTACAACCCTTTACCCCATGAGTACGGAAAGTTTATCACCGTAATGATTACGAACAAAATGTTGAACCAGAATATTTCAACACTGAACAGTTTAACGACGAACCTGATTCTTCTCAACTAAATTTTAAGTTGACCCATACTCAATCAGAACCCCCTGACCACGAAATTTCAGAACTTCAGACCCAAATTCAGACAATGAAATTGGACGAATTCAGCCCGAATGTCAACTTCCCAGAACAGAACTTTCTGTAAGACCCCTTCTTTCTGTCAACTCAAAGAATCTTTATTATATTACTGATTGTTCAAACACGTATAAACTTCTTATCGATACGGGTGCAGGACTTTCAATTTTTAAACCTGAAACCTGCCAACGTTTCAAACAAAGGTTTCCTGAAAATGTTATTATTCAAGGCATCACAGATGAGAAAATCATAATTAATGAATCCACCCTAGTGCATTTTAACTTAACATTTGTAATATTGATATCGAATTTGATGGGTTATCAGCTTCAGAGTTTCTGGAACATAAGAAACAACTCGTCACGAATTTCAAAATTCTGCCACTGTTCAAAGTTACGGATGATACGATCATGCGTAATAATAATTCTACACCTTACAGATGCTATTCTCCCTTCAACCGAAATTGAGAAAGTTTGTCTCCCAAATGCCATAGTCAAAATCAATGAAAATGGTGAATTCCAAATTTCCGTTTTATGCCATTCCCAAAACCATCAATTTTGACAAACTCAATTTAGAACCAATACAGAATTTTACAATAAACACCTTCTCTGAAAAAGAAAAACGCGCAATCTACCCGAAAATGACAGACAAATGACGATAATGAACCAGCTTCGTTTAGAACATCTCAACGAAGAAGAATCTGAATTCATTTCAGAACTTTGTCTTGAATATTCAGATATATTCTATTTAGAATGCGACCAACTGACCTTTACAAATGAAATTAAACATTCTATAGACACGTATAATGCGAAACCATCTTTCACAAAATCGTATCGATACCCCCAAATCCACAAACAAGAGATGAAAAGCCAAATTCCAAAATTCTAGATCAAGTGATCATACGCCCTTCTATCTGTCATCCCCAGTATGAGAAGTTCCTAAAAAATTGGACGCTTCCGGAACACAAAATAACGTCTCGTCGTTGACTACCGGAAACTAAACGAACTGACTGTAGACGATAAGTACCCTCTTCCAAATATATCTGACTTACTCGACCAACTCGGCAAGTGCCAGTGTTTCACCACTCTCGACTTAGCTTCTGGATTTCATCAAATTGAAATCGACACCAAAGACATTCCCAAAACTGCTTTCACAGTCGACAATGGTCACTATAAATTTGTTAGGATGCCTTTTGGTCTGAAGAATGCTCCATCAACGTTTCAACGGGTTATGGATAACATTCTTCTCGGAATCCAAAACGAAATATGTTTAGTCTACATTTTAGTCTACATGGACGATATCATCGTATTGTTACGAACTTTACCTAAGACGGCCCTGGGTTCATTCCAATACATCAATCGCTGAGAGGACAAAAAAATTAATCTCGAAATAGCTCCACAGCTGTAAAATTGAGACTGGATTGTACGAGAGAATTCGATGCTGATTTTAAAAGGAATGGCCCATCATCGCAGGAGTTAGTTAGTTATTGCGAAGAGTGTATCTCGTGTGATTATTTAGATATTCGAATCAGCTGTTATGAATATTTGATGTAAATTAAAGTTCTAGAAAGTGAGAGTGAATATTAGTTTTTAAATTTTAATTACTTGAACCCACGGAATTTATAACAAATTTGGTGTCAGAAGTGGGATTAAATGAAGTTAAAATTGATTTATGGCCCAAACTCGAAGCATGAAGGAATTAGAAGAAACTACCAAAAAAATATTTAAACAGGTTACGGATGGACTAGACGAAAAAATAACTCTATTCTATTTTCTATTCTAGAAAAACGTGACAAAAAGGAGAAACAACATCAAGAAGAAATCCAGAAAAGTTTAGTGAAATCTTTTGATGAAAAACATAAAATTGTATTAGAGAACCTGGTAACTAATACAGATGAGAAACAACAAAATCTTGTTTCTACGATGAAAAGCGAACAACAAAATCTTGTTTCCACGATGGAAGTAAAACAACAAAATTTATTGCAAGGATTATTCTCGAAATTTGAAGAAAAACAAGAACAAATTGAACTAAAACGACAAAATGATTTTAAAGTAACTGAAGAGAAAAGACAACTGCAATTTGAACAATTAATGCAAATAGTAAAAAGTAAATGACACAATTAATGAACGAATGCAAATAATGGAATCAGACATAAGAGAAATAAACGACGACATAAAGGTACTAAAAAATACCGTAGATACTCTTCAAACCAAAGTTTATGAGATTGATTCCATCCAGAACCAGGTAAAAGTGGAAATCAGTTCAATTAAAGACGCAGTACACAGTGAAGTACAAGACTTAGTTGCATCAAGAAGAGTAATGAAGCTCTACTTCGGGCTTTGGAATAGAGGCCGTCATGAACATGTCCAAGCCGAGGGTCCAAGCAGTTTCCTTCAACCAGGAAGAGCCATAGTCACCATTTCAAGCACTGTTGGCTGGTCTGAACAAACTATTAGAACAGTCAAAGAGAACTGATACCAGAAGAGCATGTTACTGCTGTGGACGGACAGGGCACTTTCAACGTGATTGTCGAGTGAGGCTACCTGAACGATAACCGATCAGGGGTAACCAACAGAACAGCCACATGTCCAAGGACCATCAGCCAGTCAGCATAAGGGGGCGAATGCTGACTGACCCTCCACCAGCTCCCAAAACACTATACATCCGAAGATTTTGCCGAGACAGCATCAGCCTAGTCATCAGGGGCACCATCAATAGCCGAGCAATTACCATCATCATCGACATCGGCGCCGCTGTGTCCATGGCCAAGTCCAGGATCTTGAGGGCTTCGGAAATCCGGCTACCTAACAACAACATCCAGCTCAGAACAGTTGCGGAATTTGTATTGACACGGCCCGTTAACATCTCATCGACCTCCATAAAAATTGCAGCAAAATCTCCAGCCAGAATTCCCGGTCGAACAACAATCCTGGGAGCTGCGTTGGAATGGTAGAGCCCGTAAACTCAGCTTCTGACTACTTAGTTGGACGGGCTATAGTTAAAACCGGACGAGAAATACCAATTAGAGTCCTGAATTGTCCAACAAAGACATCAGAATTGCCAATGGTCAAGAGATAGTTTGTTTCCAGCCAGTCGAGACCATCATCAATTGCGAAGAAGGTTACCAGACATCGGTGAAGGAGACAGGGCCCAGTAAAGAGTTCCTACAACAGTTTGCTGACCATTTGACGCACTTGACAAAAGAAGAACAGAAGAAAGACAAGCAATTTATCACAAAACACTGGCAAATTTTTAACAATGAAGATGGAACCACCGGTCGCACCAAGATCATCCAGCACCGAATAGATACCGGAAAGGCTCAACCCAACAGAATACCACCTAGACAACTACCATTGGGGCAACAACAGGCAGTCGAGGGAAACATCGAGACCATGCTACAAAATGGAGTTATTGAGTCATCCATCAGCCCATGGTCCGCGCCGTCGTGCTAGTTAAAAAGCAGGGTGGAACCACCCGATTTTGAGTGGATTACACACTAGCAGGCTCCCGTTGATTCTTCACACTAGACCTAAAGAGTGGATATTAGCAGGTTGGTCTACACGAAAACGACAGAGAGAAGACAGCGTTCTCCACTAATAAAGGGCTGTTTCAGTTCATGGTCATGCCCTTTGGATTATGTCATCCTCCCGCTACATTTGAGAGGCTAATAGAGTATGTACTGAGCGGGTTAACATGGAGGACGTGCTTAGTATACCTCGACGACATTCTGGTCATGGGTTAGACATTCGACGACCATCTGAAGAACATGGGCCAAATTAAGAATTAATAACGCCAACCTGAAACTCAACCCGAAGAAGTGTTCCTTGTTCTAAAAAGAAGTATAGTTTTTGGGCCACGTCGTTTCCGAGTCAGGAATCCACACCAACGAGGACAAGATAGAAGTCATCCGTGATTGGCCAGTCCAAGAGACAAGCATGAACTCCGAAGCTTCTTGGGCCTCAGTTTCTACTACAGGCGATTTGTTGAAGGATTTGCCACCATTTCCGCGCCTTTATATCGGCAGACCACTGAGAAAAAGACCTTCCGTTAGGAATCAGGATTAATTAACCGTCAAATCCATACAAAGTACGTCCTTGTCTCTTCAATGCATAAACAACATCCATAGCTGTGACTGTTTTCCTCTTGGCATGTTCGGTGTATGTGATAGCATCTCTTATAACATTTTCAAGGAATACATTAAGCACACCTCTAGTTTCCTCGTATATCAATCCTGATATACGCTTAACACCACCACGTCTTGCTAAACGTCTTATGGCTGGTTTTGTTATACCTTGGATATTATCACGCAGCACTTTACGATGACGTTCAGACATCGTTCAGACTACTGAAGGCAGCACTATGTTCCAGCCCAATCCTAGCCTTTCCTACACAGTTCATTTTAGATTCCGACGCCAGCAACACAGGTTTGGGAGCCGTCCTATCCCAGGTGCAAGATGGTGAGGAGAGGGTAATCGAGTACTACAGCCGTGGATTCTCGAAACCGGAAAGAAATTATTGCGTCACCAGAAAAGAACTTCTTGCAATAATAAGGGCTGTAGACCATTTCCACAAATACCTCTATGGTCGTCATTTCTTAATCCGTACAGATCATGCCGCACTCAAATGGCTGCTGGACATGAAGACACCAGAAGGACAACTGGCCAGATGGATGGAGAAATTACAGCAATACGACTTCAAGGTGGAACACCGTACCGGCCGTTTGCAAAATAATGCCGATGCCCTATCCAGAAGACCCTGTAGAGCAGAATGCGGACAATGTCTGAAGACGGAACAGCGAGAGGTTATCTCCATCAGACCGATCCGAGTGCAGGCCAATGAAGACTGGACAACGGAACAGTGCATCCAGGACCAAATGGTTGATCCAGACATCAAACCAATCTTGTCACTAAAAACGAGAGGGGCACGCAGGCCACGATGGGACGAGGTAGCTAGATACTCGGGCGTGCTGAAATCGTTATGGGCCCAATGGGACTCTCTAAGAGTAGAGAATGGAATACTCAAGCGAGTTTGGGAAAGCACTGATGGCCGAGAAACCAAGTCCCAACTGGTAGTTTCTAAGAAAAAGGTACCAGACATCCTGACCGACGTACATGATGAGATTACCGGGGGCCATCTGGGCATGAACAAAACCCTAGACAAAGTTCGCGAGGGATACTACTGGGTGAATTACTCCGAAGACGTCAGAGCTTGGTGCCGCAAATCTGACACCTGTGCAGCCAGTAAGGGCCCGAAGACCCGGATCAAGGGCAGAACGCAGCAGTCCAATGTGAGCGCCCCACTTAAGAGAATTGAGAATTGTCTGAGAGGGGGAACAAATACATTTTGGTCGCAACTTCAGTAAATGGCCTGAGGCATATGCGATTCCCAACCAAGAGGCAACCACGGTAGCGACGGTGGTAGTAGAACAGCTATTCAGCAGGTTTGGCGTCCCGATGGAACTACATTCAGACACTAGGGACGTAACTTCGAATCGAATGTATTCCAGAAGGTCTGCACGATGTTGGGGATCAAGAAAACGAGAACAACACCATTGCACCCAGAGTCAGACGGAATGGTGGAAAGATTCAACAGGACCTTGGAACAACACCTATCCAAGGTCGTCAGCAATAACCAGCGTGATTGGGATGATAATATTCCCCTATTCCTGTTGGCATATCGCTCTGCCGTACATAATAGTACAGGCCTGACTCCAGCCAGGTTCCTATTCGGAAAAGAGCTGCGATTACCCTGCTATTTAGATTTTGGCTCCCCCGAAGAACCTTCCCAAGACATCAACGATTATGCCGACCAGCTCCGACATAACATGCTGGCAATACACTAATTGGCCCGAACGCAGATGTTGGCCACCAGTGACCGGATGAAGACGCGATACGACCTCAAGGCCAAGTCAGTCGGGTTCCAAGAGAGGGACAAAGTCTGGCTGTACAACCCCCAACGGAGCAAGGGTAAATCTCCAAAGTTTACACCCGCCTAGGATGGTCCATACGGGGTGGTCAAGAGGCTTAATGACGTCGTCTACCGTATCCGTCGAAACCCCAGAGCTAGTTGAACGTGGGTCATTTAGATCGAGTCGCTCCCTACCATAGAGAGGATGTTTCTAACCGGGACGATCAGAATTAAAGGGGGCAGTGTTACGAAATTTACCTAAGCCGGCCCTGGTTTCATTTCACTACATCAATCGCTTAGAGGACAAAAAAATTAATCTCGACAGCAGTACAACTGGGACTGGATTGTACGAGAGAATTCTAGAAAGTGAGATTGAATATTGGTTTTTAAATTTTAATTACTTGAACCCACGGAATTTATAACAGTATAGCCCCGACAATTCATGAGCATATAGCCCGTCTCAGCGATGTTTTCAAAAGACTACGAAAAGCCAATCCGAAAATACAACCCGACAAATGCGAGTTCCTTTGCAAAGAAGTCGCGTATCTAAGTCATCTTATAACTCCTGGAGGCGTAAAGCCAAATCCCTCAATAGTCTATTACATTTTCAACTTTCTTCAGCCAAAAAACCAAAAAGACATTAAATCATTTCTAGGTTTAGCTGGCTATTATAGGCGGTTAATTCCAAACTTTGCCAAAATTTCCAAGCAACTTACAAAATTACTTCAAAAAGATGTCCCCTTTCAATTCGACTCCGACTGCGTTAAATGTTTTGAACAATTAAAAATTGCCCTTATATCTACTCCAATTCTCATATATCTTAATTTCGAGGAACCATTTATTCTCACAACTGACGCCAGTTCTTTTGCTATCGGCGCAGTTCTTTCCCAAGGCCCTACAGGTAAGGATTTGCCCATAGCCTATGCCTCGAGAACCCTTTGCAACACTGAGACTAAGTACTCTACCATCGAAAGAGAACTTCTTGCTATAGTGTGGGCTATTAAGCACTATAGACCACTAATTTTTGGCCATAAGTTTCTACTTTTGACCGACCACCGGTTGTTAACCAAACTCAAGGAGTATGATTACCAAATAATCTACAAGCCTGGCAGGGTGAATAAAAATGCCGACGCTCTCCCTCGCATTAAAGTTAACAACTATAATGAATACGTATCTTTTGCAGTATTCCCAACAAACGAGACGGACGATGACTCACGAGAACCAGGCACAAAAGTCCCATTAACATCCATCAAATTTCTGAGGAGGTCAGAGTTTTGTAGAGCGATACCAAACCGTTTCATTAATAGACTACGATAAAATTCTTTTTCTAATTGCCAACTATTAGACAGAGAAAACAAAAATATTCTTGTACTCCCCCAAGGGTCTCTCATGAAAGATTTTCACCACTACATCATCGAGGACATTTTTGAGGAAAATGCCGATTTTCACACACCTAGAATAAACGTCTTTGCAAGCAAAAGTGTCAGAAAAAGACGCTATCGCATCGTTCCTCTCCCTTCTGACCCAGAAGTAATTAACGAGATTCTTTTCGCATCTTTATACAATAGTAGAGATGTGTTTACCGAAAACGAAGTATACTGTGTTGAGAATAACATTGATATGCCCATTCTGGAGACGCTTTTGTTCATCTTTTCCAAAAACGATATAAAATTGAAAAAGAAAAAAATACCGTCCAAAAGGTTGAGAAATATCAAATACCTATAATTCTGAACCAGTTCCATAACGGCAAAAATAATATACATCAAGGTATCAATGAAACTATCCGCAGAATAAAGGAAAAATACAATTGGCAAGGACTAACAATGGTCAAACTTGCCAGAAGGCAAAATTTACCGAAAAAATCTCCACAGCCCTCTCGTCATCACCGAAACTCCACGGACACCCTTTGAACGTGTCAACATCGACATTCTCGAACTCCCGACAAGAAACTATGCTTTAACTATCCGGGTCGAACTAACAAAATTCTCTCAGGCTTACCCCATAACCGAAAAATCTGCAAAAACCGTTGTTAGTACTTTAGTACTATATTTCCAACACTTCAGTACCCCATTACGGATACACTGTGATTATAGCAGGGAACTAGACAACGCACTAATGAGAGACTTGTGTAACCTGTTTGACATCAAACTATCCTATTCTAATGTGGGACATCCCCAGTCAAATGGTTCATTAGAACGATTTCACTCGACTTTATTAGAGATGATTAGAATCCATAGACTAGAAAATCCTGGCGAACACCCTTTTAATATCCTCCCTTATGCAATCATTGCAAATAACAATTCTGTAAACAAAACTCAGGGATTCACGCCTTACGAACTTGTTTACGGACATACTTCTAGTAGGATTCCAGAGACTCTCTACAACCAACAAGCCCTGATAAATAAGTACATCCGAGATCTCAATAATCGGATCACTCACTATTATAAAATCGCTCGTGAAAGAACCGAGATTCAAAAACATAAAGGGAAAGTCAGATTTGATGAACATGTTTCTGAAAATCTCCCTAGCTATCAAAAGGCGATAAAGTCTATATTAAAGAATCTCCCAAATCAAGGACAGGCTCCAAAATAAATTCAATGGTCCTTTCGGAACCCTGGAGATTCACAAAAACTCCGCAACAGTACTAAATCCTAAAACCAACCATAAACAACAAAAGTAAATTTCGACCGAATGAAACCGTTCTCAGAATGTTAATTTCTGTTTCAGGTTTTGCTTGCTGTTCGGATCAGCAGTAGCCCAATTTCATATACAACCAATAAACAATACTTTAGGTATCTACTTTCATAACGAGGCAGAAATAACTGTATCCAACTCAATCAATCAGAAATTTATTGACATTCACATGGACACCAAAAGACACAAACGAGGTATACTTGATGGGGCAGGTACCCTTTTTAAGGCAATCACCGGCAATCTAGACGCCGCCGACCGAAAATACTTTACCGAAAGCATAAACCGTTTAAATCAAGGCCAACTTCAAATTGAGAACTTGCAAAAAAACCAAATATATACCGATCTTACATTTGTGTTAAGAATCCCTTTAGTCGAACAACATCCTTACACAGTTTTTTATTTAAATCCTATCCCTATATACGGTGAAATAACAGGTTTACATCATATGTTATCCTTCACTGAAAAATATCTTGCAAAGAATGATGATTCTTTAATGTTCATTCCGATCAAAGACTTAAGTGCGTGTCAGCCGTTGGCCACCCGTAAGAAACTGTGTTCTGAACTTTACGCATATCCTATTGACACAAATGAGTTATGTGAAGCTCAACTTCTAAAGAATGTCCAGAAGGTACCCGACAACTGTAAAAGCTCACTAATATGCACTCAAGGATATAACGTTCAAAAACTAGAACTCAATATATGGCACATAATTACTTCTGAACCCAAAAGTGTTACAGTGAATTGCGCTCAAACAAACCCAAAAACTCTTACAGTCTCCCTCAACTCCATATTGACTCTTCAACCAGAGTGTAGTGGGTTTATAGGAATTACAAAAGTTCAAGCTGAATCTGGAAAACAAACAAGTGTTTTAGAAACCTTTCAAAAAGTAACAGTGCCGTTCAACCGTTGCGATGCAGTGCCGGAAAAAATTCAAATTTCTGAACTTCAGCCCCTAAAGCTGAACACTTAATATAGAAGAACTAGACGTAGCAAACCACAAATTGGAACAATATTCCCGAGACCTCGATAGTCTCATAAACCAGCCGTTTGTTACCAAAAACATCTCTTGGTTGACCTATACAACCATAACTGCTCTCATGATCATAGCAGCACTCTCACTTTCCAAGCTGTCAAAAAGAGGATGGTAGAACCTGGAATAATAACCAACGGGAGCCTGCTAGTGTGGTAAGAGTGTCATTGATTCGGGGTAGTGGATAGCTGTCTTTCATTATTCAGCTTTCTGTAATCCACGCAAAATCGGGTGGTTCCATCCTTCTTTTTAACTAGCACGACGGGAGCAGACCATGGGCTGATGGATGGCTCAATAACTCCATTTTGTAACATGGACTCGATGTTTTCCTCAACTGTCCGTTGTTGCCCCAATGGTAGTCGTCTAGGTGGTATTCTGATGCGTTGAGCCTTTCCGGTATCTATTCGATACTGGATGATGTTGGTGGGACCGGTGGTTCCATCTTGACTGTTAAAAATTTGCCAGGGCTTTGTGATTAATTGCTTGACTTTCTTCTGGTTCTCTGGTGTCAGGTGTGTCAAATGGTCAGCAAACTGTTGTAGTAACTCTTTCCTGGGCCCTGCCTCCTTCACCGACGACTGGTACTCTTCTTCGCAATTGATGATGGTTCCTACTGGCTCGAAACAAGCTATCTCTTGACCATTGGCAATTCTGATGTCCTGGTTGGAAAAATTCATGATTCTAATTGGTATATCTCGTCCGGTTTTAACTATAGCTCGTCCAACTAAGTAGTCATGAGCTGAGTGTACGGGCTCCACCATTCCAACGCAGCTCCCAGGATTGCTGTCTAGCTGCCCATGAATAATCTGTTCCGTTCGACCGGGAATTCTGGCTGAAGATTTTGCGACAATTTTTGTGGAGTTCGATGAGCTGTTAACGGGCCATGTCAATACAAATTCTTCGTTTAGGAATCGAAGAACATCATATCTCGGGTCGAACATAAATCCATGCTCAATATTCGCTACCAGGACCTTATGCCGGATCATGTTGTCCCCTATCTGTAGCACGACATCTGCCTCAGCCTGTATTGACATGGACTCGCCGGTACTGTTAACTGACCTAATTTCTGATGCTCTCAAAACCCTAGACTTGGCAATGGACACAGCGGCGCCGGTGTCGATGGTGATGGTAATTGCTTGGCCATTGATGGTGCTCTTGATGACTAGGATACTGCTATCTCTGCCAAATCCCCGGATTGATTGTGTTTTGTGGGCTGGTAGAGTGTCGTCAGCATTCGCCCCCTTATGCTGACTGGCTGATGGTCCCTGGCCATGTGGCTGTTCTGTTGGTTACCCCTGGTCGGTGATCGTTCAGGTAGCCTCACTCGACAGTCACGATGGAAGTGTCCTGTCCGTCCGCAGCGGTAACATGCCCCTCTGGTGCCAGTTCTTTGTGACCGTTTTAATATTTAATTCAGAGCAGCCAGCAGCGCTTGAAATGGTGAGGGACTCTTCCTGGTTGAATGAAACTGCTCGGACCCTCGGCTTGGACATGTTCATGACGGCCTCTACTTCCAAAGCCCGAAGTAGAGCTTCATTACTTTTCTTGACGCCACTTAGTCTTAGATATCTTTGTACTTCCACATCTCTGATGCCGTTTATGAAACTCTGTGTGGCCAATTGATCTTTGGTTTCCTCTGGCAGGGCAAGTGTACTAACCGTCTAATCTCTGTTTCGAATTCTTGGAGGCTTTCACCGGATTTTTGCGTTTTCCCACTGAGTTGGACTTGGTATACCTGGCTCAAGGATTGATTGTCGTATCTCTTGTCCAGAATGGTGATGATCTTGTCGAAATTGCCTTGTTCATCGACTGGAATGCTTTGGAGGAGTTCTAGGGCCGGACCTCTTAACGAATTACCAGGAAAGTAGATTTTTCATGATTATCCCATCCATTAGCTGTAGCCACGGCCTCAAATTGCTGTTTATACATGCGCCAAGATGAAGTGCCATCAAATGTGGGTGGTTTACTAAAGGAACCTTTGGTACTCACTGTGTGCTGGTATCTCCCTCTTTGTAAATCTTGTTGCAATTTTGTAATTACTGTTTCCAGTTTGCTGGTTCTTGATGGAATCGATGTCATCTACTTTGGTTTCAAGAGTATTCACGGTATTTTTTAGGACCTTTATGACGATTTGCATTCGTTCATTAACTGTGTCATTAACTTGCGATACTATTTGCATTAATTGTTCAAATTGCAGTTGTCTTTTCTCTTCAGTTACTTTAAAATCATTTTATCGTTTTTCTTCTTGCATTTTGAATTCATTTTGTATTGTTAATTCAATTTGATCTTGTTTTTTTCAAATATTTTAAAATCATGTTGTCGTTTTTATCAAATTTTGAGAATAATCCTTCTAAGAAATTTAGTTGTTTTTCTTCCATCGTGGAAACAAAGATTTTGTTGTTTTTCATCAAAAGATTTCACTAACCTTTGTTGAATTTCTTCCTGGTGTTGTTTCTCTTTTTTCTCACGTTTTTCCAGAATCTGAGCTATTTTTTCGTCTAGTCCCTCCGTAACCTGCTTGACTATTTTTTGGGAGTTTCGTCCATTTTTTCCATGCTACGGGTTTCCATAAATCAAATTACGATTTCAACTGCACTTAATTCTGCACTTTTGATCACCAAATAATTAATTTTCACTACCACCTTCTAGAACTTTTATTTACATCAAATATATACAACAGCTGATTCAATTATCACAGCAACAATTCTACATATAAGCTCTTCGCTGCACTAAATGATTATGGGTCGCTCCTTTTAAAACCAGCATCGAAAACTCTCGTACAATTCCATTCTCAATTCTACAGCTGCCGAGCTATTTCGAGATCAATTTTTTGTCCTAAAAGCGATCGATGTCGTACTGGAATGAAACCAGGGTCGGCTTATGGAAATTTCGTCACAGTATAATAGAAGCTGAGATCCGTGTATAGAGAAGCGAATTTGGGACACACTGCAAATAATGAGTCAGTTTTATTTAATCTCACATAAGTGTTCAAGAAATCCAATAAGGAAATTTCTACAGGTCATACCAAGGTAAAAGCTATTGCACTCTGAATCTTTTAGTTTATACTAGCCGTTACCCGCGGTTTCACCCGCGTGCGGAATGTACAAGTCTTAATAAAAAGAAATAACTTATGAAACATATGGCTTATCCTATACAATAATTTTTCCAATTTTTTTACTGTAAAACCACCAATCCCGAATATATTTCATCCAAACTGAAAATGCTTATTGCCCACCCTATATAACAATTTTATTCGACATTTTTTTGAATCCCCTTGTATAACTGTAACTCTACTTCACCTTATATTGCAACCATCCTGTATATGCTGCTGTTTATTTGTCACCCAATTTAACTTTTAACACCTGCTTATAACTCCACTCCACCCTATATTTCAGCTATGCAACTGCTTCTGGTCTACGCTATATAATAATTATTTCTGATATTTTTTGAGCCACCTTATAAAGTACAATTAATCACACTTTATATGAAACTTTTTCTAACATTGTGTTAATCGCACTCTAAAACTATAATCTTACTTCGCCTCATGTCTCAGGTATTCCATATAGTAGGATGCATCTGTTCATGCCCTATATAAATTTTTTTTAAACTTTTCGATCCACCCTAATGGCAATGCCTGTGGAACCCTTGGTGTGTCACAAATGTAATCACCAAACCTTTATTTAAACACTCACCCAAACTGCAACTGTTTTTTGGCCACCCTACATAATAATTTTATTCAATTTTTTTGAACCGCCTTGTATAACTATAAGTCTACTTCCATCTACATTAAAACCACCCTGTATATACTGCTGCCAATCAATCAAACATTATCACTTATTTTTTAACCATACTGTATACCCGTAATTTTACTCTACAAAAATACTTCAATAAGCCTGTATGTTCATCTGCTTAGGGGCCACCAAATATAATTTTTTTTAAACACTTAACTATAACTCTACTGCACTCACTATCTTATCTACGCAACTGCTTATGGACTACTATATAACCATTTTTAACTATCCTGGAAAATATAATTTGTCTCTACCTTATATTTCAACCACCCGTATATGCAACTTTTTCTAACATTGTTTTAATTTCGATCCAAATTTCAGATATTGCATATATCATTTCTATCCGACAAAAAAATTTTGTCCAACCTGTTTAACTATAATTCTACTCCACCCTCTATTTCAACCACCTTGTATATGCTACTACTTATCGGTCACTCAGTATAACATTTTTTGTACCTCCCTGTATAAATATAAATCCATCAATGCCCAATATATTCCACCAAAACTGCAATTGCTTATGGGGCACCCTATATAACAATTTTGTTAAAAAAAATTTAATCACCTTGTATGTATTACAACTACCCAGTATACGCAGCATAACATTTCTTTATACTATTTTTTAAACCCACCTGTATAACTGTAATTATACTCCGCTACATATTTCAACTATCCTATATATGCAACTACTTGTGGATATAAAATATTTTTATAACCACTCTATAAATTATAATTCCTCTCTATCTCATATTTCAACCACCCTGTGTAAACAATTTCTTCTAACATTTTTCCAACCCATTTCATAACTATAATAACTCAAGAACATAATTCAAAGATCCTAACTGCTTACATAACATATTTTTTTCTACAAAAAAATTCCACCCTGTAAACATTTTCTACCCTTACTTCAACCATATTGTATATGCAACTACTTATGAGCCAAACAATATATTATTTTGTTATCCATCCTATATAAATATAATTCTACTCCGCCCGTTTATGAACCTGGTAGATGCAGATATTTATGGCCCACTCAATATAAATTTTTTGACCCACCCCGTATAACTAATTCCACACCCCCTTATTTCAAACAATCCATGTCATTCTACTCCGCACTAAGTTTCCTATATATAGAACACCCTTTAAAATTACGGTTGAAATATCACTTGATTTTTTTTAATCGAAATATGTTACATTGCCATATTCCGAATTTTTAATAAAAGCTAAGCCGATTCAAGTATCTAATCTTTGGTGCTTGCTATGGAACCAATATAAAGTAATTGTGTTATCCCACATGGTAGAAGTTTTTTCCCTATATCTACCGTTTCTGTTAATTTAGGGAGATAAAATATCTAGCCGATTTTAAGTCAAACTAAAGGCTTTGCAACAAACAAAGATTCAGCAAAATCAGTTCAGTAGTTCTTACGCGATTGCCGAACAAACAAATAAACAAACAGACAAACTTACAATTTTATAATTGTATAGATTGATACTCATCAGTTGCTAAACATTTTCTTATTACAGGCCATACCTTTCCTAAATTATAAGAAACAAAGGTCATTCACTATAACAATTTTGAGCCATTGTCCAGCATTGGACTTTAGCATAATCCCGCATTCTGTCGTTGGGAAGCCCTTTCACGTTATTGCAACGAGTGAAATGCCTGTTGCTCGGTGATCTGCCGATGTAGAGGTGCCGCAATTGTGGAGTTTCCACAATCGGACTCGCGCATAATTCCGCTCTAAGTTTTTGAAATGCCGTTCCACATGCCTGATTCCGGAGAAATGTGGCATTTGTAGCAGGCAGTTCTGCCTGGAATATGTCTCTATCGACTGGCGAATCAGGACTGGTGTTTATGTATTCCTCCTTAATCTGAATTCTTGAATCGGTGGTATTCTTAATTCTGTATAAACAGAAAGTCCTTCAGAAACACTAGGCATGCCCCCCATGTCAGCTCGCCCAGTGCAATTTCCATTGACGTCTCAAACGAAGTGTTAGATTATCCATACAGCATGACCACGAACTGCAACAACACAACCCCATGCTTGGGGAAAACGCTATACTCAATCTGTCGCTCTCAAGAAGTTCAACTTGCTAATATCCACTCTTGAAGTCTAGGATGGAGAACCAAGAGGGCCGAGCTAGGGTCGTAAAGATGTCTTCAATTCGGGGAGATACATAGCTTCCGTTCTTAGTTAAGTGTTAAGTTACCGCCTGGTTTCACCCTTCATTTTACTGGAACTGCGGGAACAGACCATGGCTGACATTCTGTAATATGGAACTGATATTTTCTTTGACTGTATCAGTGGTTTTGGCCTAAGTTATATATTTACGGGTTGGCCCTTTCCAGTATCTAATTAGTGATAATCTTGGCCATTGAAAATTTGTCAGTGAGATAAGCTAAATTATTTTGCCTCCTGTTGTTCATCTAGTGTAAAGTGTGTTTAATGATCAGTAAATTGTATGATAGATAAATCGTTTACTGGGATCTATCTGCTTCACTGTTCTCTTATAAGATGCTTCACAATTGACAATCCGGATATTCAAATTTCTAATAAGTATGTCTCGCCAAATTTTAATTATAGCCTGTCTAACCAAGTAATCCTAAGTAATCATGAGCTATTTGACGGTGCTCCACCAATCAAATTTTGTTCTAGCTGCCCACGAATAATTTATAGAGTTCGACAGGAAACTCTTGTGGAGGATGTTTTTGCCTAAATCTGCAAAATGAGGTGGCGGATAATTAGCACACAACATTTATGTTTTCAAGGGCATAGATTACGAATCTGCAATTAAATTTACCGCAGGCTTGCAGTAAAAGGTGAAATGCCCAAAAACACCCTCAAAACAGTTTTTTGCATTATTTCCAAAAAATACAATGAATATGAAACAAATAACTTATATCATCGTGTTCCTTGAAAAATTTCACATCAAAAACATGTAGTGTTATATAAAATCAACGAATTGTTCTGTAATTATTAAAATTTTCAGTTCAGTTCATTTTCGCAATACACGTCCCTTACTCGCAGACACTCCAATAGATCGTAAAGCCTTGTAAATCGGATTTTTTTCTAATCAGAAATCTAAGGGATCGTTTATATTTAATTAACGTGTTTGAGGTGTGGTGAATTATGAAATTATTATTTGAATATTTTACCAACGATATTTTTTACATTCATTTGTTATTGAAGATACTCGACGAAATTGTAACTTTACGTTACAAAAGAAAGTATTTTATTTCAATGAACTATCAAATATTTGAAGATTTTTCACATGGATAATTATTGCTGTAGAAAAACATCAATATTGGTGGTTGAGTTTGAAGGTAGTTGTGGAACGAAATTAACCGAATCATTTGACTGTTCATAGGTATATATTTCTTTGATAATTCAGATTGTACTTCAAACAGCTACTATAAGCTATTTTTCTATATACAAAAAACAATTCCGAACATATTATATAAACCTTAGAGTATCTACTTCCTAAAGATAGCCTGCGGTTCATAAATTTCGTGCCAAGGCTAGAAAAAGAGGGCAATAGATAGGGTATTTAACTCGATTGAGAACTGCATCCTATCAACTCATTGGCTGCACCTCCCAATCGAATGAAATAGCCTCTTGCTCTCTCTATTGCGCTCTCTTTCTATCCTGGGCACATTTACGCATTGCTTGCTATCTCTAGAATGTGTATGCTCTAAGGTATAAACAGACAGTTCTGTCAATCATCGGACGATGCATCTTCGCATAATGGAGTGTCCTTGCACTCATTGTGTATATTTCAATAAGTAAATTAGTTGAAAACTTAAATAATTGCAAATTCGTTGATTTTGTTTAACATATTCATTGTAGTTTTCGGGCATACTGTAAAAACTGATTTGGGGGTGTTTTTGGGCATTTCACCCCTTACTGCAAACTTGCGGTAAAAAGTAATTTCAGATTCATTATCTGCGGCCTCGAAAACATAAATACTCTGTGCTATTTATCTGCCACCTCATTATGCAGAAACAGACAAAATTTCAATAGACTATTTGTTACAACTTTTAACCCACTTCCAAAAAGAAGGAGGTTATCAGTTCGTCAGCATCTTTTTAGGGTTCCGTATATACAGTACCCTTATAATATCACTCAGGATTTCTGCCTCTGTCACATCACAGCAATTTTCTCCTAAACTACTGGACGGAAGAGGTTGAAATTTGGTATCAATATATAGTTTGGTGACCCGATTTGGAGTACATATCGTAAATGAAGAAATTCTGATTTTAAGGGTACTTTTGGAGGAGGGGAACTAAAAAAATCGACCGTTCCCCCCCTGATCTCCGAAACTACTGATCCTAAAATTTTGACAAAAATAGGAAATATAGAAAGTTGAACGAACTTTACAGGAAAAATAAGGAGAAACCATTAATATTAATTTTGGGGGGAAATTATAGAAATAAAAAAAACTCATACACATCATGTAATATATCAAATGAAAGGTCTCATTCTGAGGAACACAAATATATTTTTTTCATATTTAAAAAAAAACTAACGAAAATATACCAAAATTTACCCATTCCTCCCCCTTATCTCCGAAACTACAAAACGTAAAGTTTTGAAAAAAATTAGAAGTATAGGTTCTGACCTGAAGTTTACTGGAAAAATAAGGAGAAACCTCTACTTTTAATTTTGGGAAGCAAATTACAGAATTAAATGGAAAATATAAAATTTAAATTATTTCTAACCCATCATGTTATATATCAAATGAAAGGGCTCATTACGACGAAACCAAATATATTTTTTTCATATTTTTAAAATAAATTAACTAAAAGATATTAACAAAAATATAAAAAAATTACACATTCCCCCCCCCTTATCTCCGAAACCATAAGCTGGAAAATTTTGAAAAAAATGGGGGTATAGCCCCTCACCTGAACTTTACTGGAAAAATAAGGAGAAACCACTAATATTTATTTTGGGGGGCAAATTATAGAATTAAATGGAAAATATAAAATTAAAATTGTTTCTAACCCACCATGTTATATATCAAATGAAAGGGCTCATTATGACGAAACAAACATATTTTTTTTCATATTTTTAAAATAAATTAATTAAAAGATATTAACAAAAATATAAAAACATTTATCCATCCCCCCCTTATCACCGAAACCATAAGCTGAATTTTGAAAAAAATGGAAGTATAGCCCCTCACCTGAACTTTACTGGAAAAATAAGGAGAAACCCCTAATATTAATTTGGAGGGCAAAGTATAGAATTAAATGAAAAATAAGAAATTATAATTGTTTCTAAAGGGTCATGTAATATATCAAACCACAGGGCTCATTATGACGAATACAAATATATTTTTTTAATTTTTTAAAAGAATATTTTAAAATATATTAAAAAAATATTTAAAAAAAATTACACCTTCTCCCCGTTATTCCCCAAACTATAAGACCAAATTTTTTTTGTTTATAGGAAAAATATGAAAAAAAACGGTGTTTCGTCTTCATTGTTTATTTAATGAATATTTATTTAGTTTTTTGCGGGTTATATAAATTGGATACTCAAGTGCATTAGACTGAATGTATTATTTATTTATTTGCTGGAATTAGGTTTGATCTCCTTAAAATTCCTTTTATTTTCATTCCTTTCCTGTACTATATGTAGGAAAAAAAACCACACACTTCGTGGTTGAATGGGTCAACGGGGACTTTCGCATCGTCCGTGACATATGTGCACATTTTATGGACGGAACTACATACTGGATCTATATATAGTATTTACATACACCCTTTTACCTTTCTGGTAAGTCTGCCTAATTTATCTTAATAATTATAAATTGTACCGTTACATATTTATACACTGGAAACATTCTATGCACTATAAAATTTTAACTTCTCCAAAATAGTATAACTTGGATCAACACCTTTTATAAATTACAGTCCACTTAAATACATATGCAAAAATGGCGCTAAATGCTACATTTTTTTTGGTCCTTTCGAGCCAAGATTACGCTGTTTTTATTGTACAATCGATTATATTGATTTAGATTATACCATTTTTTTTTGTCCTTACGACCCAAGATTACGCTGTTTATTTTACTATATAAATAATTTGTCGAGCTATTGATAATTGATTTATAAAGCCACAAATTATCCTATAGAAGTTAAAAATTTATAAAGGTGTTTCCAGCGTGCGCGAAAACATTCCGTTTTTTGCACTGTGTAACAATTTATATATTTACGAATATTATAATTGAGCTGATATAAGGGTTTTGTTTACTCATTTACTTTTTATAATCTATGCTTTATTGTCGTCGAACGAAGACGAAACTTTTTCTTCACGACATTTTTGTTGATTTGTGTCTTTTTACCTTTTGTTTTTTGGAAGATATATTTACGAATTTGAAACTCGAATTCGTTTCGATTTGAATAAAATATCTTAACTACACGTTGTAATGGCCGAAAAAAAATTAAAACGTTTGTACGCTTTACGAAATTTAGAAATTAATAAACTTGAATTCAATTGGAGAGATTGCAGATAAATTCATACAAGGAGAACTTGATTCATCTAATTTTATCGTAGCTTGTCGTAATTTAAATAATATACAAAAGGAATTCGATAAGCATCATCTAGAAATTATAAATACAATTGCCCTTAAAGATGATGCAGATTTAAATGCAGAAGAAATAATTAGAAGGAAGTTTATACTGTTTCAATAAAATTGAATCTTTATACTACAATCGGGTAGAATTACTTAATGAAAATAAAAGCAATACATTTTCTTTATCTAATGTAAAAGCAAATTTGCCGAAACTTAACCTTAAATGTTTCTCTGGTGAAAATATAAGTGAGTTTCCTACTTTTATCGACATGTTTGATACGTTGATTCACAACGATGCAAATATCTCAACAATGAATAAATTTAGTTACCTTTTATCGGTTTTAACGGGCCCTGCTTTAGAATTGGTTAAACGGAATCGATTCATAGCGGACAACTACCAAACTGCATACAACGGTTTAAGAGAACGTTATTCTAATAATCGAGAACTTGCAATGAGTTATTGGAAAGAGATTTCTAATTGTGCTTCATTAACTAATGATAATCCACAATTTTTAAGAAAACTCTTAGATACATTTGGTCAAAATTTAGCTGGTTTATCCACTATGGGATTCAATACGAAAGATTGGGATTTTGTAATGATGAATATTTTACATGAAAAATTAGATTATAATTCTCAAAAGGCATTTGAATTGCACCATGCTTCAAATGAAATACCTACATATCACAGTTTTTATAATTTTTTGTTGAAGCATTGTACGGCTCTTGAATCATTTGTTAGAGCAAAAGGCTCCAAGAGTTCACATATTCAAACTAATTCACGAAAACTACTTCACAAAATTCTCGTTTAACGTCTTCTCTTTTTGCTAATACATCCCGTAAACCAGATTGTTTAATTTGTAATGCAGACCATTTACTTTTTAACTGTTCTGAGTTTTTAAATAAATCATCTCAAGACAGATTTAAGTTTGTTAAACAACGAAAGTGCTGTATTAACTGCCTTGCTCTTGGGCACACGGCTTTCAAATGTTCTTCAAACAAACGTTGTAAGAAATGCAACAAAAAACATCATACAATATTACATTTTGAAAATAGTACTGTACGCTCAGATCACGTTCCTATGCGGGAAAATGCGTCTTATTCTGAACTAAATGATCGATCGGAAAATACTATGCAAATACCTGCTAGTTTATCTAGCGTTGTAAATACTACTACAATTTTATTGTCTACTGTTTTACTTCAGGTCCGTGATAAATACGGTAACCTTTTAACTTGCAGAGCATTGATAGATTCAGGCTCACAAGTTAATTTTATAAGCAAATCTTGTGCAAATAAATTATCTTTAAACAAGCATCATATATCCACATCCATACAAGGATTAGATACGATGCGTACTTTTGCTAAATATACTATACAATGTGAAATCTTACCAGTCGGTAAGGAACTGCCTTCTTTTCCGATCAATGCTATTGTACTAGACAAAATTTGTTCTAATATGCCTTTCACGAAGGTTAACACAAAACAATGGACACACTTAGATAATCTAGTGTATGCTGATCCCGGATATCACTGCCCGGGTGAAATAGATATTCTTTTAGGAGCAGAACTGTTTCCATATATCCTTCGTTCTGGTTATATACAGGGAGGATCTAATGAACCTTGCGCGCTCAACACGGTCTTTAGTTGGGTTGTCATGGGGAAAATTGGACAACATCTTTCACAAGAAGTTAAATCTTTTTTTGTACAACAAAATGATTTTGACTTAGATAACACTTTGAAAATATTCTGGAATGTTGAACAAGTTCCAGAAACTAATATTCAATCTCCAGATGATATTTATTGCGAAAACTATTTTCGTGAAACTACTAGCAGAAATGCAGACGGTCGCTTTATCGTCTCGCTGCCATTTAGACAAAATTATACTAGCTTCGGGGACACACGTTCTCTAGCTTTACAAAGGTTCCATAACTTGGAACGCAAATTTGCATAACACGAGTTGCTTAAAATCTCTTATAAGGAATTTATTCAAAATTACATTAACAAAGGATATTTAATGCCTATTAATGAAACTTCTAATTTCAACAATAATTGTTTTTATTTACCACACCATTGTGTGATCAAACACGAATCTACAACAACTCCTTTAAGAGTTGTGTTTGATGCTTCTCATCATGCACAAGACTTTCCGTCGCTAAATGACGCGTTGTATGTGGGTCCTAAACTACAGAATGATTTGATAAAAATTCTACTTAACTTTCGTGTACATAAATTTGTTTGTACTGTAGACATCAAGAAAATGTATAATCAAATTTTGGTTGATCCTAAACAAAGGAAATTTCAAAGAATTCTTTGGCGTTCATCGCTCGAAGATCCTGTTCAAGATTATGAATTAACTACTGTAACTTTTGGTGTAAGCACTGCACCATTTCTTGCTATTCGTTCACTATACGAATTGGCTAAATGCGAAATTGATTCTCCTTTAGCTGCTGAAAATATTTTACGCAATAGTTATGTAGATGATATATACTTTGGAGCTAACACAATTAACGAGATATTGAATTTAAAATGTCAATTAACTACACTTCTAGATAAAGCTGGTTTTGAACTTGGAAAATGGGCTAGTAACGCACCAGATATTTTACAGGAAATATCTACTAATGATATTCAACAAATGTGGATACTGGGTTTAAATTGGGATGACAAACCTCCGGATAGTATCATAAAGGTTTGGACAAAGTTCTTGTCTGAAATTAACGTGATTACAAGTGTGCAATTATCGCGTTACATTAATTTCAATGACATGGTTTCCTGTGACTTACACGGATTTTGCGATGCCTCAGAACGAGCTTACTGTGCAATTGTTTATTTGAGAATTTCATATAGTAATCAATATAATGCAAAAACATATTTTCTATGTTCGAAAAGTAAAGTTGCACCTATTAAAAAACTATCCAATGCAAGACTTGAATTATCTGCTGCTGTATTGATTTCTAAATTAATTGCTTATGTATTATATATCTACCAAAATAAAATTAATTCTGTATTTGCTTGGTCGGATTCCTCTATAGTACTTTCATGGATAAAATCTCCTGCCTATAGATGGAAAACTTTTGTAAACAATAGAGTGAGTTACATTCAAGACAGAGTCGCTCCAAAGAATTGGTATTACATACCATCTTCATTAAATCCTGCGGATCACTGATCACGGGGCTTATATCCAAATAATCTTTTAGTTAATTCTACTTGGTGGCATGGACCTAAATTTCTTGAACTACGACAAGAATGTTGGAACCTGCCTACTTTACATTTTAAGGAAAATTCAGATATTCAGTTAGAAGAAAAAATCAATGTTTTTATTGCTTCGTTAGCTGAAAGTTTATTCCTTATTAAACAATCATTCTTCACTTATGAAAATCAAAAGAATTGTCGTTTTTGTTCTGCGGTTTGCATACAACATTAGAAACAAATCAAACAAATTGTTAGGTTTTATAAGTGCAGAGGAACTGAGTAATGCTTTCATTGTTATAGTTAAACGAGTTCAATTGCTGCATTTTCAAAACGAACTTAAACAAATAACACAAAATAATGTTACTACTAAGTGGTTGAGAAAACTCAATCCTTTTCTAGATGAAAAAGGTATAATTCGCGTTGGTGGAAGATTATCTCAATCAACTTCACTAGGGTTTAATAAAAAATTTCCTTTATTAATTCCGAATAATTGCAATTTTACAAAGTTGTTGATAAGAGAAATTCACATTAAATACTTACATGTTGGTATACAAACCACTTGTAATATACTTGCTCAAAACTTTTGGTTGATTGGTGCCAAGAAATATGTTAGGAAATTTCTTAACAATTGTTTTGCTTGTTGGAAAACTAATCCAAATCCTTATCAGCCCTATATGGGTTCTTTACCAAAGTTTCGTATCTCACAATTAAAACCATTTTCAACCGTTGGAATCGATTTTGGAGGTCCTATACCTATCACTATGAATAGACTGCCCGGTTACAAATCTATTAAAGCGTATATTTGCGTTTTTGTTTGCTGTTCTACAAAAGCGATACATATCGAGCTTGTGTCTGACTTATCTACGGAAGCGTTTTTAGCAGCTCTTCGGCGTTTTATAGCTAGGAGAGGGCGGTGCTCTACAATTTACTCGGATTGCGGTACTAATTTTGTAGGATCTAGCAAATATCTGAGAAGTATTAGGCACGCCGTGGGTAATAGAGAAAACATTGAATGGAAATTTCATCCACCGTCTGCTCTTTATTTTTCCGGTCTATGGGAAGCAGGCATAAAATCTGTTAAAACTCATTTGTTGCGAGTAGTAGGTGAACAGATACTTACATACGAAGAATTATATACTGTTTTAACTCAAATTGAAGCTGTTCTTAACAGTAGACCGCTTTGTGCAGTTAGTACGGATCCCAACGATTTGAATGCTTTAACTCCTGGTCATTTCTTGACTTTGGAACCTTTGACTGCGTTGTCTGATCCAGACTATGCGGATTTAAAAATTAATACCCTTTCTCGTTGGCAACTTTTGCAACGTTTACATTACGACTTCTGGAAGCGATGGCATCAGGAGTATCTTCATACCCTTCTTCAAAGGGCAAAGTGGTATAAGGATTCAATTCATCCACCTTCAGTGGGTTCTTTGGTACTTATAAAGAATGAGTTGAGTTCTCCTCTTAAATGGCCATTAGCAAGTATAATTAAAACTCATGCAGGTGCCGATGGCAAAGTTAGAGTTGCAACTTTACATACAACTAAGGGAACAGTCACACGTCCTTTAGTCAAGCTTTGTCCTTTACCAGAGGGATAAAAGGCTCCATACCCTTTTATGTGGAGGAGAATGTTTCGTCTTCATTGTTTATTTAATGAATATTTATTTAGTTTTTTGCGGGTTATATAAGTTGGATACTCAAGTGCATTAGACTGAATGAATTATTTATTTATTTGCTGGAATTAGGTTTGATATCCTTAAAATTCCTGTTATTTTCATTCCTTTCCTGTACTATATGTTGGAAAAAAAAAACCACACACTTCGTGGTTGAATGGGTCAACGGGGACTTTCGCATCATCTCTCGTGCCGAACAGTTCGAAAATATAATTTTTACGGTCCCTGACATATGTGCACATTTTATGGACGGAACTACATACTGGATCTACATATAGTATTTACATACACCCTTTTATCTTTCTGGTAAGTCTGCCTAATTTATCTTAATAATTGTAAATTGTACCGTTACATATTTATACACTGGACACATTCTATGCACTATAAAATTTTAACTTCTCCAAAATAGTATAACTTGGATCAACACCTTTTATAAATTACAGTCCACTTAAATACATATGCAAAAATGGCGCTAAATGCTACAAACGGAAAATAAATTATTAGAAAACCCCCATAGTAATTTTAGGGACAAATTATACAATTAAATGGAAAATAAAGATTCAATTTTCAAACGCATCATGTAATATATCAGATAAAAGGCTTATTATGTGAATTACAAATATATCATATTTTTAAATCATTTGTTTAAAAGATATTAACAAAAATATTAAACATCGACTTAATACCCACTTTAGAAACTACACTATTTAAATTTTGAAAAATATATTTTATTTGTATTTTTTAATAATTTGAATAGCAGATTTATAATTTAAAACTTGACTGTAGCAGATAAAATAAAAAGTCTATGTGTGGAAAATCAAAATGTATATGTTTTATAAATTTAAAACGCTTCCTTTAAAAGATATAAGGATAAAGGGACTACGTTTCAATGAATTTCAATGAATCTTCACTGTTTTCTTTAAATCGGCTAAATTTGAATATTTTAAATTGAATTCTACAACAATATATTCCAGTTTATTTCAGTATGTTTTTCTATAACGTAAAAGATACAGTTTTTTCTGAAAATGTGCAAAAAAACAGCAAATATCAATGTATGTTTAAATTTTCATCATAAACATCTAGCTTAAATGTCAAGAAATGCCATAAAAGTATATCGTACAGGGCGTTTGTAAAGGTTTTCATGGTGATTCATTTAAAGTCAGTTTCTATTTGAAACGAAGTTTTTTTACGGGGCTTACATTGTTATGCCGGCGATGTTTTTTTCTATGTGGTATACGGTTGTAGGTATGTGTGTGTGGGTGAGTGCACCGAAATTTGAGTAATAAGCAATGTGCGCAGTTGAAATATAGGGCAGCGTAAATTTACAGTTATACAGAATGGATCAAAATTTTTAAAAAATGTTGTATATATAGGATGATTGAAATAGAATTATAGTTATACAGGGTGGTTTAAAAAATATTGTATTGAGTGGCACATAAGTAGTTGTGTATACAAGGTTGTTGAAATAAGACTACTCTTATTTCAACAACCTTACTCTACAGTAAAACTATAGTTATACTGAGTGAATCAAAAAACGTTAATTTTTTTAAATCAGAATCTGCAATAGGGATATTTAAGTTATAGGGCGGAGTATACTTACAGTTATACAGGAGTGTTAAAAAAATGTTAGAAGCAGTTGAATATACAGGATGGTTGAAATGAAAGATGTAGCAGAATTATAAGGGTGGTTAAAAATGTTATTTAGTGTGGAACATAAGTACTTGCTTATTCAAGGTGGTTGAAGTTAGAGTGGATTAAAATTATTGCTAGTCAGGGTGTATCAAAAATTTGATATTTAATCATAAGGAGTTAAGATATATGAATGATAGGTGGGGTATAATATAGTTCTATAACTATATAAACCCCGCCCTATGGGTTCCAAAAACATTGGTTAAAAATAAATGTAAATTATAGTTATAAAACGTTTTTCAAAAATGTGAGCAATTGCATTAATAGAATACTTGACATATGGGGCGAAGTAAAATTATATGTATACAGGGTGATTGAAACAATTGAAAAACAATAGAAAATTAGAAACAGTCAATAGTGGGAGGATTTATACTTATAGAAAATGATAGAAGAATAAGTTACATTGGGTAACCAATGCACAGAACCATATACAGAGTGTTTGCAATATAGTGTAAATTAGAGTTACACTTATAGAAAGTGGCCCAAATAATAAAATAAATAAGTAAAGTTAAAAATTTTGTGGAAAATTTAGTGAAAAAAACACAAATTATAGAGGCAAAAAGAGAGAGAGAGAGAGAGAGAGAGAGAGAGAGAGAGAAGAAAAAGATAAAAAAGAAGATATATCAGAAAATAGCATTCGATTGCACACGATTTCTAAACGCTTTTTATTTTAAGGCAGTTGAAATCGGTTCTTTTTTAAATATAAATTATTATTAAAATTGTTGTGGTGTTAGCAGGCCGTGCAAATGCAAATTCGTCCCAAGATTGCCTATCGTAGATCGAAGATGAAACTGTGTTGGCTAATCAGGTCCACACAGCATAAAATCATTTTCAATACTTGTTTCATCTACCACTTTTCTTAGCTGGATGTTTTTGCTAATTGGCTAATTGACCGAATTGCAGATAATCTCAAATTTTGGACCTGGCAATGGGCAAAGAAGCGCCAGTATGAAATGTGATAATGGACCAGGCAGCTGTTATCTCCGCAAAATTCTTGAATGGAACTGGAAGCCCTTATGCTGACTAACTATCTGTTTCTGTAAGTGGTGTAGTTGCGTTAGCCACCCTGACTGGTGATCTTTCAGGTAGCCTCACCTTTCAGTGACGTTCGAAATGCCTTGTGAGCCGACAGAAATGCCTGCAAGAACGACTCTGGTTCTGTCTGACTTTTTTTTGTCTTGTAACAATTCATAAATCTTTGTGTAGCTAATTAGTCTTTGTTAGATCTGAGCAGGAAAGATGTAATAAATGTCTAATATCTGCTTCAAATTATTGTAAACTTTCTTCAAATTTTCGGGTTTTCCCAGTCAGTTACACTTGGTGTATAGGACTTAGAGAATGACCATCATGTCTTTTCCCTAGGACTGACTAGTAGGACCTTATTCTTATATTAATAACACAGGTCAACATTTGATCTAAGCCGGAACATGGCATGCAGTATATGGTAAGAGGGGTTTTTTGGGTCGCTGATTACGATGAGAGGGTCGGTTGACCTTCATCACGTTAGGGTCAAGGGCATTTGAAGGTTAAATCGAGAGAGTTCAACCGAAAACTCTGAAAAAATTCTTGCTTATATTTTGAGGTCTCTGAGTCCGAATCCGTAGTTTGTTTGACCTTGCGCTTTTTCCCAGAGGTTATTTGAAGGTCATTTTAAGGTCAAATCTAGAGAGGTCTACCATAAAATCTAAAAAATGCTTGCTTATGTTTTTGAAGTCTCTGAGTCCGAATCCACGGTTTGTTTGACCTTGCGCTTTTTCCCAGAGGCCATGTGAAGGACAAATCGAGAGAATTCTACAAAAAAATCTAATAATTTGGTCAAGTGCGAGTTGGACTCGCATTGTAAGGGTTCCGTACCACCTTCAAGATTCGCTGTATTTAGTTTTCTAATCTGGCCCCCAAAAATTAACATTAGAGTTTTATTTTACTAATAAACTTTCAGGGAAGCCTTTTATAATCTATTGTCTGAATTTTGAGGCTCTATAGATTGGAAGATAAAGGGCACAATAGGTCAAGTTTTAAATTATAAATTATTAAATCTGTTATTCAAATTATTTAAAAATACAAATAAAATATATTTTTCAAAATTTAAATAGTATAGTTTCTAAAATGGGAATTAAGTCGATGTTTAATATCTTTGCTAAACAAATGATTTAAAAATATGATATATTTGTAATTCACATAATGAGTCTTTTATTTGATATATTACATGATTCGTTTGAAAATTGAATTTTTATTTTCCATTTAATTGTACAATTTGTCCCTAAAATTACCATGGAGGTTTTCTAATAATTTTTCTTATAAATTTCAAGTGAGCCCCAGTACCCCTAATTATTTTCAAAATTTTAGGTGGTTTGGTTTCGGAAATAAAGCGAGAAATGAGATTTTTTTATATCTTTATGTTAATATCTTGTAAACAATTAATTTTAAAAATATATATTTGTATTTCTCATAACGAGCCCCTTCATTTGATATATTGCATGACACGTTAAAAAATATTTTTTATTTTCCGTTTATTTCTATAAATTCCCCCCATTATTAATATTAAAGATTTCTTCGTATTTTTCCTGTAAATAAAAAAAATAGGTCTTATAGTTTGGGAAATAAAGGGGGGAATGGGTATTTATTTAATATTTTTTTTAATATATTTTAAAATATTTATTTAAAAAAAAATAAAAAAAAAAATATTTGTATTAGTCATAATGAGCCCTGTGATTTGATATATTACATGATACGTTAGAAACAAGTTTAATTTTTTATTTTCCATTTACACACAAAATATAGAATAATTTGCCCCCCAAAATGAATATTAGGGGTTTCTCCTTATTTTTCCAGTAAAGTTCAGGTGAGGCGCTATACCTATTTTTTTTCAAAATTTTACAGCTTATGGTTTCGGAGATAAGGGGGGGAATGGGTAAAATTTTTTACATTTTTGTTAATAACTTTTAATTAATTTATTTTAAAAATATGAAAAAAATATATTTGTTTTCGTCATAATGAGCCCTTTTATTTGATATATAACATGATGGGTTAGAAATAATTTTAATTTTATATTTTCCATTTGATTCTATAATTTGCCCCCCAAAATAAATATTAGGGGTTTCTCCTTAATTTTCCAGTAAAGTTCAGGTGAGGGGCTATAACTCAATTTTTTTTTCAAAATTTTCCAGCTTATGGTTTCGGAGATAAGGGGGGGGAATGGGTAAATTTTTTTATATTTTTGTTAATATCTTTTTATTTATTTATTTTAAAAATATGAAAAAAATATGTTTATTTTCGTCGTAATGAGCCCTTTCATCTGATATATAACATGATGGGTTAGAAACAATTTTAATTTTATATTTTCCATTTAATTCTCTAATTTGCCCCCCAAAATGAAAAGTAGATGTTTCTCCTTATTTTTCCAGTAAACTTCAGGTCAGAACCTATAAAAGTATTTTTTTCAAAACTTTACGTTCTATAGTTTCGGAGATAAGGTGGGGGGAATGGGTAAATTTTGGTATATTTTCTTTAATATCTTTTTAATTAATTTTTATTTAAATATGAAAAAAATATATTTGTGTTCCTCAGAATGAGACTTTCATTTGATATATTACATGATGAGTTTGAATTTTTTTTTATTTTTAAATTTTTATTTAATTCTATAATTTGCCCCCCAAAATTAATATTAATGGTTTCTCCTTATTTTTCCTGTAAAGTTCGGGCAAAGTTCATTTTGTTTCTTTTTCTCATTCTGTTGTTTGTTTATTGCTTTTCTGATGGTGTGGTTATTGTAGCCCTTTTTTCTGAGGGTGGTTTTCATGAAAGCTAGTTCTTCTTCGTGCTATAAGGGTGTTTGCTACTCCTTGGATCTGTGCTGGATGATGGTGTGAATTGCCGTGTAAATATCTATTGGTGTGTGTTGCTTTCCTGAAGAAGGTGTGTTGGAAGCTTAGGTTGTTTCTTGTTAGGAGGACATCTAGGAAAGGAAGTTGTTGGTTGTGTTCTGTTTCTAAGATAAATTGTATCTTGTTATGAATGGAATTCAAGACAAGAGAGACGAAGCTTTAAAATTATCACCATTTTGGAAAGCAGTAATCCCATATCAAAATAACAATATAACAAAACCAGCAATAAACCCAAATAATCCGATTATCCAAATTACCGACAAAAGCCATAAACACCGCAATTGCACTTTAATTGACCATCAGTTAACCCAACCTAATAAACAAGATAAAGTATCTGAGAGATTAAGTACTAATGAGGGCTCACAGGGCAGGTATAAATTGAGATCAAGAACCAGAAATTCGTCAGTTACTTAGTATCTTTTTAGAAAGCCAAATATGATTTTGGCGAAACGTCAAGTGATTTTTTCAAACGAATACAGACGAACGGATGTACACCGGAATAAATCATTAACCATATATATATATATATATATATATATATATATATATATATATATATATATATATATATATATACCCAAAGCCGACCCTGTTTCATTTCAGTACGGCAACAAACGTTTTGAGATAAAAAATGGTTCTCGAAAAGACTCGGCACCTGTAGGAGTGATGATGATTTTTACGAGAATTTTCTATGCTGGTCTTATAAAGGAAGCAGGCCACGATCGCGAGTTCAGTTGGTTGTACGAAGAGCTTATATGTAAAATTGTTATTGTGATATTTGAATCAGCTGTTGGATATTCGATGTAAATAAAAGTTTTAAAAAAATTGAAAGTGAAGTTATAATTTTAAATTGAACCCACGGACTATATTGCAATTTGGTGTCAGAAGTGGGATTAAGTGCTGTTAAAACCCTAATTTGATTTATGGAAAACCGTAGTATGGACGAAACTACCAAAAAAATAGTCAAGCAGGTTACAGAGGGACTGGACGAAAAAAATTGTAGAAAATCAAGATCAAACGGAAGAAAAAAGACACAAGTTAATGAAATAGTTAATGAAATAATGCAAATAGTTGAATCAGATATAAAAGAAATAAACGGCGACATAAAGATCCTAAAAAGCAATGTGGTGACTCTTGAAATCAAAGTAGATGACATCGATTCCGTCCAGAACCAGGTGAAATTTGAAATAAGTGCTATCCAAAGCCAGGTTTTACCTGAAATCAGTTCAATTAAAGACGCAGTACACAGTGGAGTACAAGATAAAGTGGAAAAAGCAATTAAAAAATTGCAACAAGATTTGCAGAGAGGGAAATAACAGCATACCGTGAGTACCAAAGATTCCGTTAGCAAACCACCCACATTTGATGGCAGTGTATAAACGGCAATTTGAGGCCGTGGCTACAGCTAATGGATGAGATAATTAAGAAAAATCTACCTCTCTGGTAATTTCGTTAAGAGGTCCGGGCCTAGAACTCCTCCAAAGCATTCCAGTCGAAGAACAAGGCAATTTCGACAAGATCATCGCCATTCTGGACAAGAGATACGACAATCAATCCTTGAGCCAGGTATACCAAGTCCAACTCAGTGGGAAAATGCAAAAATCCGGTGAAAGCCTCCAAGAATTCGAAGCAGAGATTAGACAGTTAGTACACTTGTCATACCGAGACCTGCCAGAGGAAACCAAAGACCAGGTGGAGTTTCATAAACGGCATAAGAGATGCGGAAGTACAAAGAAATTTAAGACTGAGTGGCGTCAAGAAGAGTAATGAAGCTCTACTTCGGGCTTTGGAAATAGAGGCCGTCATGAACATGTCCAAGCCGAGGGTCCGAGCAGTTTCCTTCAACCAGGAAAGAGACAGAGTCATTATTTCAAGCGCTGCTGGCTGACCTGAACAAAATATTAGAACGGTCAAACAGAACTGGCACCAGAGGGGCATGTTACCGCTGCGGAAGGACAGGACACTTCCAACGTGATTGTCGAGTGAGGCTACCTGAACGATCACCGACCAGGGGTAACCAACAGAACAGCCACATCTCCAGGGACCGTCAGTCAGTCAGCATAAGGGGACGAATGCTGACTGACCCTCCACCAACCCCCAAAACGTTATCCATCCGGGGATTTTGCCGAGATAGCGGCAGCCTAGTCATCAGAGGCACCGTCAATGGGCGAGCAGTTACCATCACCATCGATACCGGCGCCGCTGTGTCCATTGCCAAGTCCAGGGTTTGGAGAGCATCAGAAATTCGGCCAGTTACCAATAACATCCAGCTCAGAACAGTCACCGGCGAGTCCATGACAATACAGGGTGAGGCAGATGTCGTGCTACAGATAGGGGACAACATGATCCGGCATAGGGTCCTGGTAGCGAATATTGAGAACGATTTTATACTGGGAATGCACCTAATTAGCCAGCATGGATTTATGTTCGACCCGAGATATGATGTTCTTCGGTTCCTAAATGAGGAATTTGTATTGACACGGCCCGTCAACAGTTCAGTCACCTCCATAAAAATTTTGGCAAAGTCTTCAGCTAGAATTCCCGGTCGAACGGAACAGATTATTTATGGGCAGCTAGACAGCAATCCTGGGAGCTGCGTTGGAATAATGGAGCCCGTACACTCAACTCATGACTACTTAGTTGGACGGGCTATAGTTAAAACCGGACGAGATATGCCAATCAGAGTCCTGAATTTGTCCAACAACGACATCAGAATTGCCAATGGTCAAGAGATAGCTTGTTTCGAGCCAGTAGAGACCACCATCAATTGCGAAGAAAAGTACCAGACGTCGGTGAAGGAGACAGGGCCCAGTAAAGAGTTCCTAAACAGTTTGTTGACCATTTGACACACCTGACACCAGAGAACCAGAAGAAAGCCAAGCAATTTATCACAAAGCACTGGCAAATTTTTAACAGTCAAGATGGAACCACTGGTCGCACCAACATCATCCAGCATCGAATAGATACCGGAAAGGCTCAACCCATCAGAATACCACCTACACGACTACCATTGTGGCAACAACAGGCAGTCGAGGAAAACATCGAGTCCATGATACAAAATGGAATTATTGAGCCATCCATCAGCCCATGGTCTGCTCCCGTCGTGCTAGTTAAAAAGAAGGATGGAACCACCCGATTTTGTGTGGATTACAGACAGCTGAATGACGTCACGAAGAAAGACAGCTATCCACTACCCCGAATCGATGACACTTTGACCACACTAGCAGGCTCCCGTTGGTTCTCCACACTAGACCTAAAATGTGGATATTGGCAGGTTGGTCTACACGCAAACGACAGAGTACCACCAGTAAAGGGCTGTTTCAGTTCACGGTCATGCCCTTTGGGTTATGTAATGCACCCGCTACATTTGAGCGGGTTAACATGGAGGACGTGCTTAGTATACCTCGACGACTTTCTAGTCATGGGCCAGACATTCGACGACCATCTGAAGAACCTGGCGAAGTATCCAGAATCAGTAACGCCAACCTGAGACTCAATCCGAAGAAGTGTTCCTTGTTCCAAAAAGAAGTAGAGTTTATGGGCACGTAGTGTCCGAGTCAGGAATCCGCGCCAACGAGACAGATAGAAGCCATCCGTGATTGGCCAGTCCCAAGAGACAAGCATGAACTCCGAAGCTTCTTGGGCCTCTGTTCATACTACCGGCATTTTGGTGAGGGATTTGCCACCATCGCCGCCCCTCTACATCGGCAGACCACTGAGAAAGAGACCTTCCATTGGAATCAGGATTGCGAAACATCATTCAGGCGACTGAAGGCAGCACTATGTTCCAGCCCAATCCTAGCCTTTCCTACATAGTCCGACAAGTTCATCTTAGACACCGACGTCAGTAACACAGGTTTGGGGGCCGTCCTATCCCAGGTGCAAAATGGTGAAGAGAGGGTGATGGAGTATTACAGCCGTGGATCCTCGAAACCGGAAAGAAATTATTGCGTCACTAGAAAAGAACTTCTTGCAATAATAAGGGCTGTAGAACATTTCCACAAATACCTCTATGGTCGTCATTTCTTAATCCGTACTGGTCATGCCGCACTCAAATGGCTGCTGGACATGAAGACACCGGAAGGACAACTGGCCAGATGGATGGAGAAATTACAGCAATACGACTTCAAGGTGGAACACCGTGCCGGCCGTTTGCGCAATAATGCCGATGTCCTATCCAGAAGACCCTGTAGAGCGGAATGCGGACATTGTTTGAAGACGGAACAGCGAGAGGGTATCTCCATCAAGCAGGTTCGAGTGCAGGCCAATAAAGACTGGACAACGGAACAGTGCATCCAGGACCAAATGGCTGATCCAGACATCGAACCAATCTTGTCACTCAAAATGAGAGGGGCACCCAGGCCACGATGGGACGAGGTAGCTATATACACAGAGCTTTGTGCCGCAAATGTGCCATCTGTGCAGCCAGTAAGGGCCCGAAGACCCAGACCAAGGGCAGAATGCAGCAGTACAATGTGGGCATCCCATTTGAAAGAATTGCCATCGATGTCGCCGGTCCGTTTCCCCAGTCTGAGAGGGGGAACAAATACATTCTGGTCGCAATGGATTACTTCAGCAAATGGCCTGAGGCATATGCGATAACCAACCAAGAGGCAACCACGGTAGCCACGGTGCTAGTAGAACAACTATTCAGCAGGTTTGGCGTCCCGATGGAATTACATTCAGACCAAGGGCGTAACTTCGAATCGAATATATTCCAGAAGGTCTGCACGATGTTGGGGATCAGGAAAACGAGAACAACACCATTACACCCACAGTCAGACGGAATGGTGGAAAGATTCAACAGCACCTTGGAACAACACCTATCCAAGGTCGTCAGCAATAACCAGCGTGATTGGGATGAGCATATTCCCCTATTCCTGTTGGCATATCGCTCTGCCGTACATAATAGTACAGGCCTGACCCCAGCCAGGGTCCTATTCGAAAAGGAGCTGCGATTACCCTGCGATTTGGCATTTGACTCCCCCCGAAGAACCTTCCCAAGACATCGGCGATTATGCCGACCAGCTCCGACATAACATGCTGGCAATACACGAATTAGTCCGAACGCAGATGTTGGCCACCAGTGACCGGAAGAAGACGCGATACGACCTCAAGGCCAATTCAGTCGGGTTCCAGGAGAGGGACAAAGTCTGGCTGTACAACCTCCAACGGAGCAAGGGTAAATCCCCAAAGGTTACACCCGCCTGGGATGGTCCATACGAACTAAACCTTTTGCAAACATTTTGTCTGGCCTTAATTTCACGTCTCGTTGCTTTTGATTCTGAATAATACTTCCTGATTTCTGACTTTTGTAATACCAAATTATTCTGCCTTTTGATTGACCTCTCGTGCTGTTGTACCAATACTTATTTTCTCCCCCAAAATGATTTTATTTCTCCATCCAATGTATTCCAAATAATTCCTTGTACGGAATATTTATTATTATAATTTCAAATTTTTTGTCAAAATAACTTTCAAATTTACTTAGGTTAAACTTCTTGTCTAGTTGACATTGAACAATTATTTCAATGATACCATAGATCATTCATCTTATTGTCAAAGAAACGTGATTTTACGAGAACCAATTTTTTAACTGCTCTGGTCGACGCTTAATGATCAAATAGAAGTGTCAGTGTCACATCTTCATATTTATGCTGCTTGTTTTGCCACCTGCTGTTTTCATTTCCGTTAACAATTATTTTGTTAATTCTCACATAATTCCCCTTTAAACTATATCAACAAATCAAAATAACTTTCTACTTAAATTTTCGTATCCTTTACTCCCATTTTAAATTTATCTAAACTATTCAAATCACATTTTCAAAAAACCTTAAGTTGACATTGGTCACCTGTTAACCGCCATCTACTACAGGTCTTTTATTAAAATTTTAATTAAATAAAAAAATATATTTTATACCCTTTAAATTAGTTGATTGTTCTATACTATACTCTTTGTCTACACTCTGAATTTATTTTAGGTTTTGAGGATTTCTAACGGTTTTTATAATTTGATATTTCCCACTTCTGTTTATTAAAGAATTTATTTTGATCTAAAATATGTGTAATTTGCTGTGTTTATGGCCTAATTTGTGATTCTACATGTATTTTTTTTAAATCTACTATCATTTATAACTGAATTTAACCTTTTGATGTTTAACCTTTATAATGGGTCTTTGCAAATATTTTCTTTTGTGTAAGTATTACTCTTTGATTAAAATTTGTATGATGCAATGTCTAGATTTTATATGCCACTATGCATTCTTTGCAATAGTTTGCTTTTGAAACATTTTACATTGTTTAAAATTATTGGTTTATATTATATATTTATATTTACAATCAGTTGCCACTTCATTTAACAATTTAGATTCTTGCAATTTCCTTTTTTTATGAATGCAACTTATCCACATTACCCCATTAATTAACTATATTTGAATTGGTAAGGTTTTCATATTATTTCACATGTATTTAAACATTATATATATATATATATATATATATATATATATATATATATATATATATATATATATATATATGTTATATAAGTATTTAAACAGACTTTATATTAAATTAACTTCTAATTATAAGGTCAAATACTGTCATTATTCCCACATTGTAATATGATACTTGTTAGTAATTTTTATCACGTTCGACCTTTTTCATTTATACTTGGTAACCAAAACTGTACACTTCTTATTTTTCAGTTCACATAAAAACTGATGACCATCCATTTTGAAACGACACGCTTAAATTGTCTTTGTTTAACACGCGTGTCGACTCATCATTTTGTAATGTTATAAATACTAGTGTAGGACCTTCAGTCGTTAGATGATTAGTTGACTTATATTCTTATAGTTGAAAGTTGTTATTATTATTTTTGTATTTAATTAAATAAATTGTTTTTAAAAAGTGAATTTTGAAAATCGTAATATAAAAAGTGGCGCAGTCAGTAGGATACCATTACGCTGCTAGAACCGGCGTTAGAAGAAAAGCTTAACTGGTAGCGGTGGATTCCAATCCTTTGAAGGAAGAAAAGAACCTCGAGACGTCCCAACTACAACACGTAGAACACGGCAACTTCGATGTTTCGATTAATGTAAGTACAAACAATTAAGTAATCATCTCGCAAATATTTGTTTTACCAATTTGAATTTATCTTATCGATATATAATTTTGATTTTATTTTATTTTTACTGTTCGGACGTTCAATATCCCGGAACATTTTAAACCGAATTGTACTATTTTCCATTTGGGTTTATTTTACTTTGTGCACAATTTTGTAATCTTCTACATTCTTAAAACAAAAACGTGGTAAACGTTTTGATAATTCTAGATATTTCTTTAATTTTGAACATTTTTATTACCGTATATTTTAATCAACCGAAATAATGGCATCTCCCCAAACTTCAGCAGATCCGGAGACTGACCCTACCGGCTTTCAGAAATCTTTTCCATTGTCCCTGAGTTTGAGGGCGATCAAATCTCGCTAGGGACATTCACTGATGCGTGCGACTGCGCGTATAATATGTCAACGGGCGACCAACTCTATCTTTTACTTATACACATTAAAAATAAGCTGAAAGGCAGAGCGGCCCAATTAATTAATTCACGCAACCCCGCGTCCTATTTGGAACTTAAACAACTTTTAAACTCTCATTTCGGTGATTCTAGAGATTTGACATCTCTCATACAAGATTTACAACGTCTAAGACAACTTCCAACGAATCGCCTCTCACATTTTATAACAGATTGCAAGTACTTACTGCAAAAATGTATGCCAATATTCAGAAAACCTCGAATTTGAATGCAGATCAGAAGACAGCCCAAACGAGTCTAATAGACACTATGGCGCTGAACACTCTTCTGACCGGTTTAGAACCGCGTTTAGGACAAATCATCCGCGCCGGAAACCCGAAAGACCTGTTAGAAGCCCACGTACGAATTAGGCGTGAATTACAACTGTCCTACTTCGAAAACCAAAAAACACCTAAACAAATTCCCCCTAAGCCTAATCAACCCTTTCGAAAGCCTAATCCGCAAATTCCGCCGTAATAAGTGCCTATCATGTGGAAGATTCGGACATCACACGTCCGAATGTCGCTCTCGAAACTACCAGACACCAGTCTATAACAATAGTAGCGGCAATAATAATAATTTTAGACCAAACCCTTTTACTAATAATTTCTCACAAAATCAGAATCAACAACCTAGGCAAAATCAGTCACCCTTCAGACAAAACCAGTTCTCTAACCAGCCAAGAACGTTTCAGCAAAGTACGCAACAAACCACGCCAATCGGTCATCCAACGGAATCCCGGTTTTCGCCCAAATCCAAATAAAACACATCACTTAAATTATACGAATTATCCTAACCAGGACGATGATTATTATACAGTTAATAATCAACCCTACGATGATTACAATAGCACTGATGATCAAAGGGAATATGATTATTATAGTCAGTCATGCAATCCAGAAGCAATTAATATTAATTATCATACTGCTGATAACTATCAAACTGTCGATTTAGATCCCTTAGAGAATCAAAACTATCAGGATTTTCTATCTCTTCCAAATTTAGACCACCCTCCAGACATAACGACCAGCCTCGCAACACAGATCCAAACTATCAATCTCGACGACCTGAACCCGAATATAAACTTTCCGGAACAGACATTTCTGTAACTACTCTCCATACTGTAAACTCCAAAAATCTGTACTATATTAACGATGCGACTGGAAACTATAGATTACTAATAGATACTGGCGCAGGAATTTCTATCTTTAAAGAGCATACCGTCAGAAATTATTCTGAACGATTCCCGGAAAATGTCGTTATTCAGGGAATTACAGACAAAAAGATCCCCATTTCTCAGT
Source organism: Octodonta nipae (assembly GCA_034190945.1). Lineage (NCBI taxonomy): Eukaryota > Metazoa > Arthropoda > Insecta > Coleoptera > Chrysomelidae > Octodonta > Octodonta nipae. The sequence goes on from CM067219.1 coordinate 58,836,661, forward strand.
CAACCCTTATACCATTCACCTATGGTAACCCCCATAAAGTATTCATATGTAACCTCGACATCGAGTTTGATGGCATTTTAGGGTTAGATTTTTTAGAACATTATGAATGTGTAATCGATCTAAAATCTAAACAACTCAAGACAAATTTCAAAGATATCACTCTTCACAAGGTCTCCTCCTTGCCCCTTTCAGATATCACTCCCTCGACAGTCCCCAACACATCGTCTCTAAAAAATTTCTCAAACTATATTTCTATAGAACCTCGTACAGAAAAAATATGTAAACTACGTTGCCACCTTTCCAACACCGACGCTGTTTTACATACCATCGAGAAAGAGAAAGTCAGACTACCCAATTCCTTGGTATATGTAAACCATAACGGGGAATTTCTAACTTCAGTTATCAATGCCAACGCCGTCCCAAAAACAATTAACTTTGAAAACATAACAATAGAACCCCTTGTACAAACACAACCCTGTTTTAAACTTTAACGACTCGTACGAAACTCCAGATATCGACAGAAACTTACTCATAAGACAACAACTCCGGACTGAACATTTAAACGACGAAGAAAAAGACATGATTACCAACCTTTGCTTAGATTTCCAGGATATATTTTACTTAGAAGGAGACTCACTATCCTTTACCAACGAAATTAAGCATTCAATCGAGACTAGTAATTCCAGACCCATCTTTACTAAATCTTATAGGTACCCTCAGGTACATAAAGAAGAGGTTAAAGACCAAGTAAGCAAAATGCTCAACCAAGGTATCATTCGTCACTCAACTTCCCCGTGGTCTTCCCCAGTTTGGGTTGTTCCCAAAAAGCTAGACGCCTCAGGCAAACAAATATGGCGTGTCGTCATTGACTACAGGAACTTAACGAAGTCACAGTAGACGACAAATATCTATTGCCTAACATCTCCGATCTTTTAGATCAACTAGGCAAATGCCAATATTTTTCTACATTAGACCTCGCCTCCGGTTTTCATCAGATAGAGATCGATTCCAAAGATATCCCCAAGACAGCATTTTCAGTCGAAAACGGCCATTACGAGTTTGTTCGTATGCCGTTCGGTTTAAAAAACGCCCCGTCCACATTTCAACGTGTCATGGACAACATACTCCTTGGAATTCAAAATGAACGTTGTCTAGTATACATGGACGACATCATTGTATACTCCCCAACAATTCACGAACACATTTCACGGTTGACCGAAGTCTTCAAACGTCTTCGCAAATCAAATCTTAAGATTCAACCCGACAAATGTGAATTCTTAAGAAAAGAGGTAGCGTATCTTGGTCATCTAATTACGCAACAAGGTGTAAAACCGAACCCCGAAAAAGTCAGTTGTATCCAAAATTTTCCAGAACCAAAAAATCCAAAAGACATTAAATCTTTCTTAGGATTGGCCGGATACTATAGAAGATTCATCCCCAACTTTGCCAAAATGTCAAAACCACTTACAAAACTTCTCCAAAAAGATGCAAGATTCTCTTTGATTCTGATTGTAAGTCATCATTTAACGACTTAAAGAAAGCTCTCATTTCAGACCCCATTCTCAACTACCCAAATTTTGAAGAACCGTTTCTTCTCACCACGGATGCCAGCGCTTTCGCGATTGGTGCAGTTCTTTCGCAAGGTCCTGTAGGAAAAGATCTTCCTATCGCTTATGCCTCTCGCACTTTATGTGCGGCCGAAACTCGATATTCTACCATCGAAAGGGAATTGCTTGCCATAGTGTGGGCAGTAAAACACTTCCGTCCGTATTTATTTGGTCGTAAGTTTACTTTAATTACCGATCACCGCCCGCTTACGTGGCTTTTCTCGATCAAAGATCCAGGCAGTAGACTTGCCAGATGGCGACTAAAACTCGAAGAGTACAATTATAAGATTGAACACAAACCTGGAAAGATAAACAAAAATGCAGACGCTCTATCGCGAATTAAAATCAATCACTTCCACCAAATAGCCAATTTTCAGTCAAAAATCCACGCCTTCAATGACACCGACTCAGAAGACGAAGGTGAACAAGAATCCGAAGAACCCGAACTTAATGACGAACTACTAACTAACGAATTTAACAAATTTGTCGACTTATATAAAACAAGATCTCTAATTGACTACTCGAAAATCGAAACGACAAATTCTCAACTTCTCGACAAAACTCATAAACAAATTATTACATTCTTTGGCAAAACAAGTTAACTGATCTCCACGATTGGATCATGGATGATATCTTCGAAGAAGATATTAACTTTGAAAACTATTCTCTCAACACCTTTGCCAGTAAATCAGTTAAAAATCGTAAATACTTTATAATCCCCTTGCCATTTGACCCAGAAACAGTGGTTCATTTCTGTTTTTCATCATTTACAAATCACAGAATAAATTTGATCCCGAAACAACGTACTATGTCGAAAACAATTTGGAACTTCCAATTCTCGAAACCTTTTCTTATATCTTTGCAGACAAAGATATTAAACTGAAAATATGTCAAAACATTATAAAAACACCTTCAGAACACGAAATACCGCAAATTTTAGAAAACTATCATCAAGGAAAAAATAATCTTCATCGCGGAATCAACGAAACGGTCAGACGAATAAAGGAAAAATATAATTGGACCGGTTTAACAAAAAACGTAGAAAATTTCATCAAATCTTGCGAAATTTGTCAAAAGGTGAAAACATGTCGAAAAAACCTAAGTTCCCCTTTAGTTATAACAGAAACGCCGAAAACACCTTTCGAGCGAATTAATGTCGACGTTTTTTGAATACCCATCGAGAAATTACGCTCTGACAGTTAGAGACGAGCTAACAAAATTCACACAGGCATATCCAATAAAAGATAAAACAGCAAAAACCGTCGTTAACACGCTTATCCTTTATTTCCAACATTACGGCACCCCGTTGCGAATTCATTGCGACTGCGGCCGTGAATTTGATAATGTTCTAATGAAAGACCTCTGTGAGCTTTACAACATAAAACTTACATTCTCAAGTGTGGGTCACCCACAATCCAACGGTTCCATTGAACGATTCCACTCAACATTATCGGAAATGATCAGAGCAAATATAGCCGAAAACCCAGACGAACATCCGTTTAACGTTTTGCCATACGCAATAATTACTTATAACAACACCAAAAATAAAACTCATGGCTTTACACCCTACGAGCTTATTTTTGGCCACACGTCTAGTAAACCCCGGAAACGCTTTATAACCAACAGAACCTAATTTCCAAATACGTAAGAGATCTCAACAATCGTATGGAGTACTTTTACAAACTAGCGCGTTCAAAACTGAACAACAAAAAGAAAAGGCAAAAACTCGATTCGACCAACACGTACCTGAAAACCGACCAAATTATAACATAGGCGATAAAGTATATTTGAAAGAATCGCAAATTTCTAGTAAATCACAAAATAAATATAATGGTCCTTTCCAAATAACTGAACTCTTTCAAAATTCTGCAGTCTTACTAAATTCCGAGACAAATCAATCTACAAAAGCAAATTTTGACAGATTGAAACCATATTTTGAGTGAAAATTACTTCTTTTCAGACTCCTCGGACTCTTCTCAATCGCAACATCTCAATATACGATAACACCTATAAACAACACCGTAGGACTCTTCTTTCATGAAGAAGGAAGCATCAAAATTTCGAATGACAAGTGGACATTGCTTGTCTACAAAGATCTCCACCCATTCGGTGACGCAATTTCCAATAATGACAAAATACTAGACACTTTAGTTGAACTATCAATTCAAACTTAACTACTCTACTTAGTTCATTCAAACCACAAGTACAAACACACGTCAGCCTTCTCAAACAAATATCAGACACAGTAAACTTGAAATATCAAGAAATATTCGCGGACACGAAAATTCACTTAAACCGACAGAAACGCGGACTTATTAATGGATTAGGAACAATTTGGAAATCAATAACTGGCACTCTGGATGCAAACGATGGTCAATATTTTAATGATTGTATCAACAAGATTTCTCATGACGAACAACAAATCGAAAATCTACTGAAGAACCAAATCTCTGTTACGACTTCCGTAATCAAAAATTTTAATTCAACGGTTCGTAAACTACAAATAGACGAAGAAACCTTTAATAAGAATATTAATGAAATCAGGCAAGCCATTGCTTTTATTTCAGACGACCTTCAGTTCTTTGAGACACTTGTCAAAACTCTAGATTTATGTGAATCATTAATGGAAAGCTATGTCTTTATTCAAGATGCCCTTAATGATGTATTATCGGCAATATCTTTCGCTCGCATTAAAATGTTACATAGTTCAATCATTACACCGGCAGATTTGGTCGACCCACTTCAAATTATCTCTCACTCTTTGCACAAAAACAATTTGCCCTTATCTATTAATGCCCATAATATTGCACAATATATCGACATCATCGAATTGGAAGCATTTCAATTAGACACGAAAATAATTTTTGTATTAAGAATCCCCTTAGTAAACCCTGAAACTTTTACCCTTTTTCGTTTATACCCAATTCCGATACTTGACGACCGAACAGGGTTTCATCACATTTTACCAACCACAACCAAATATATTGCGAAAAACGATGATTCACTATTGTATACTACATTTCGGAACTTGGACAACTGCAAGTCCTTAAGCCAAGTTCAATGGATATGTTCAGACGTTCTCCCGTATCCTATAGATAGCGATTCAACTTGTGAGGCCCAGCTGTTGAAGCAGTCCACCTTCCTTCCAAAGGTTTGTCAGACTTCCATATTCTACGCCAAGGACTACAATGTATATAAGATTAGCTCAAACTTTTGGCTAATTACTGTTTCTGACATTTTACCTATCACCATAAAGTGCAGTGGAAACAGCGTTGTAACACTAACAATTACAACAAACTCAGTCCTAAATTTGCAGGCCGATTGTAACGCATTCATTGGCAACACTCGAATTCATTCAAGCAAACTGATTGACAATTTCCAAAATATCACATACAAGAGTCATCCAATTCAAATACCGTACAACTGCTGCAAATCTATACCACCGAAAAACTATGTCCCAGATCTAAAGCCACTCAGACTAAACAAGATCGATGCAGACGACCTCAACATAGCTCAACATAAGTTGAACCAATATTCAGAAGAGCTAGACAAATTAATAAACCAACCGTTTATTAAAAAACACATGCCATGGTTCACAATTTTATCAATTACATTAATCGTTTTACTAATCCTTATCTACATTTTCTATAAATGCAAACCAAGAAGACAATCCAGATTGTTGGCCATAACAACAAACGGCGACGATCCACCGTCACCTTCACCAATGCCATGTAGTCAAGTCAGGAACTTCAGATTCCTTCCCAGACGACGTCCAAGTATTCGACTCCAGGAACCCATCGAAGATACAGAACTCACAAAAATGGTTTGAAAAGTTGAAGCACAGCATCAACTTTTTCAGGATAAATGGAGTTGTTATATAAGTACTTAAACAGACTTTATATTAAATTAACTTCTAATTATAAGGTCAAATACTGTCATTATTCCCACATTGTAATATGATACTTGTTAGTAATTTTTATCACGTTCGACCTTTTTCATTTATACTTGGTAACCAAAACTGTACACTTCTTATTTTTCAGTTCACATAAAAACTGATGACCATCCATTTTGAAACGACACGCTTAAATTGTCTTTGTTTAACACGCGTGTCGACTCATCATTTTGTAATGTTATAAATACTAGTGTAGGACCTTCAGTCGTTAGATGATTAGTTGACTTATATTCTTATAGTTGAAAATTGTTATTATTGTTTTTGTATTTAATTAAATAAATTGTTTTTAAAAAGTGAATTTTTAAAATCGTAATATAAAATATATATATATATATATATATATATATATATATATATATATCTGTAGCACGACATCTGCCTCACCCTGTATTGACATGGACTCGCCGGTGACTGTTCTGAGCTGGATGTTATTGGTAACTGATCGAATTTCTGATGCTCCCAAAACCCTGGACTTGGCAATGGACACAGCGCCGCCGGTATCGATGGTGATGGTAACTGCTCGCCCATTGATGGTGCCTCTGATGACTAAGCTGCCGCTATCTCGACAAAATCCCCGGGTGGATAACGTTTTGGGGGCTGGTGGAGGGTCAGTCAGCATTCGCCCCCTTATGCTGACTAACTGACGGTCCCTGGACATGTAGCTGTTTTGTTGGTTACCCCTGGTCGGTGATCGTTCAGGTGGCCTCACTCGACAATCACGTTGGAAGTGTCCCGTCCGTCCGCAGCGGTAACATGCCCCTCTGGTGCCAGTTCTTTGTGACCGTTCTAATATTTTGTTCAGACCAGCCAGCAGCGCTTGAAATGGTGAATCTGACTCTTCCTGGTTGAAGGAAACTGTTCGGACCCTCGGCTTGGACATGTTCATGACGGCCTCTACTTCCAAAGCCCGGAGTAGAGCTTCATTACTCTTCTTGACGCCACTTAGTCTTAGATTTCGTTGTACTTCCACATCTCTGATGCCGTTTATGAAACTCTGTGTGGCCAACTGGTCTTTCGTTTCCTCTGGCAGGTCTGGGTAGGACAAGTGTAGTAACCGTCTAATCTCTGCTTCGAATTCTTGGAGGCTTTCACCGGATTTTTGCGTTTTTCCACTCATTGGACTTGGTATACCTGGCTCAAGGATTGATTGTCATATCATTTGTCTAGGATGGCGATAATCTTGTCGAAATTGCCTTGTTCATCGACGAATGCTTTGGAGGAGTTCTAGGGCCGGACCTCTTAACGAAATTACCAGAGAAGAAGATTTTTCTTGATTATCGCATCCATTAGCTGTAGCCACGGCCTCAAATTGCCGTTTATACATGGGCCAAGATGAACTGCCGTCGAATGTGGGTGGTTTACTAAAGGAACCTTTGGTACTCACGGTGTTCTGGTATTTTCATCGCTGTAAGTCCTGTTGCATTTTTTAATTTCTGTTTCTAATTTATTTTGGATGGCACTGATTTTATCTTGTACTTCACAGTGTACTGTTTGCTTGATGGAACTGATTTGATCTTGAACTGTGTCTTGAATTGAACTGATTTCAAATTTTACCTGGCTTTAGATGGAATCGAGATCATCTACTTTTGTTTCAAGAGTATCCACGGTATTTTTTATGGTCTTAATGTCATCATTTATCTCTTTTATATCTGACTCAACTATTTGCATTCTTTCATTAACTGTTTCATTAACTTGTCCTACTATTTGGATTAATTGTTCGAATTGCAGTTGTCTTTTCTGTTCAGTTTCGTGTCGATTTAATTCAATTTGTTCTTGTTTTTGTTCAAATATTTTAAAATCATTTTGTCTCTGTTCATCTAATAATTTAAATTCATTTTGTCGTTTTTCTTCAAATTTCGAGAACAATCCTTCAATTAAATTATGTTGTTTTTCTTCGATTGTGGAAACACGATTTTGTTGTTTTTCTTCCATCGTGGAAACAAGATTTTGTTGTTCGCTTTTCATCGTAGTGACAAGATTTTCTAATTCTATTGTACGTTTTTCATCAAAAGATTTTACTAACCTTTGTTGTATTTCTTCTTGATGTTGTTTGTCCTTCTTGTCACGTTTTTCAAGGATCTGGGCTATTTTTTCGTCTAGTCCTTCGGTAACTTGCTTGACTATTTTTTTGGCAGTTTCGTCCATTTTTTACATAAATCAAATTACGATTTTAACTGCACTTAATCCTTTACTTCTGATCACCAAATTTGTTGTAAAGTTCGTCGGTTCAATTTAAAATTATAAAACTAATATTCACTTTCACTTATATATCATATTATATATATATATATATATATATATATATATATATATATATATATATATATATATATGTTATATCACACTTTCAAAATTTCTCTTTTTAAAAAAAGATTTTATTTATAGTTGCACAATTATTAACTTTTAATATAAAACTTGAAAATAACAATATAATACTTTATAACAATAAAAAGACAAAATGAGTGTTTAACTAAACTAGACAGAACTGTAAGTAATAATGAATGCTGTTACAATGAAAAAGTATAATTTATAAACTAAGAACGCTGACTAAGGTGTCGCAGCGCTTGCAGTTCTCACGGATGTTCGTCTGCGGGTAACTGGAGACGACACGTGTTATGCTGACTCAGCTTGAGAACTGTTGCTAGGTGTTTCATATAAGTCGATGGGATAACTTATATAACAACTCCCATCCATATAAAAAAGTTGATGCTACAGCATCGACTTTTAAGGGAGGTTCTGCAACTCAATATCCTCGACAGGACTAAGGAGGCTATGGAGTTTTACCCTGGGCTTGATGGTTGATGGACCTGGTGGTGGTGCTGGATCGGCAGGAGGGCTGATCGTTGGAGGCTTCTGGAATTTCTTCCTGATGATGTTCATGGAAAGGAGGGCAACCACAATTGCGGTTGTTGCCATTGTGATGATCGTAAACCAGGAGGTGTGTTTCTCCAAGAATGGTTGGTCTAGGAGCTTTTCCAATTCCCTGGAGTATTGTCTAAGCTTATGGTTAGCGATATTCAGGTCTCTGGCATCCAATTCTTGTAGTCTCATGGGTTTCAACTTTGGAAGCTGACTGATGGTTGGCAGGTTGTCGCAACAGTTGTAGGGGATGTTGACTGGGTGACTCTTAAGTGTGATGTTGTCAACGTTGCTGGTGGTCCTTCTGGCATGGACCCTGGTGTTTCCGATGAGGCATTGCAACTGGGTTGGATGGTCAGTAGAGAATTTGTCGATATGGATTGGGTAACGACATCTTCTCCCTTGCACTTGATGTTGATGGGCAACTGTCCGGAAATCGAGATTAACCAAAGGTTCAGGTCAATCTCTTGAATATTATACTCTTCGGCATATAATATTAAAGGCTTGCAAGTTGGAGGAAGGGCTGCTGGCTGTCTAAGAAGCTGTGCTTCGCAGAGGGCTTCTTTGTCTATGGTGTGTGGAATAACTTTGGAACAGATCTTATGTTCTTTAGATAATGGCTTACAGTCACTCAAGTCTTCGAAAGATGCGTACAATAGCGAATCGTCATCTCTCGCGATATATTTTAATTTTGTTGGAAGAATATGGTGAAATCCTGTTCGATAATCCAAAACTGGGATAGGATACAAGCGGTATAGTGTATAAGTTTCAGGATTGACTAAGGGGATTTTTAGTACAAAAAACAATTTTTGTATTGATTTGAAAAGCTTCCAATTCTATTAGATCGATGTATCTAGCAACATTTGAACTATAGGTTGGAAGTGGTAAGTTATTTTCATGAAGTGACTGTGATATTTTCTGAAGGGAGTCGACCAAATCTACTGGGTTTATAATTGAGCTATGTAAGATTTTTAGACGGGCGAAAGAGACTGCAGTTAATACATCGTTGAGGGTATCTTCAATGTATACGTAACTTTCCATTAAGCTTTCACACAAATCCAAGACATTGGCTTGAAGTTCATAAAAAGCAAGATCGTCTGTAATGAACACAATTGACTTCCTAATTGCTTCAATATTTTCCGAAAATATTTTCTCTTCGGACTGAAATTTTTGTATTGTGGTGTTAAGGTTCTTAATGACCGAAGTTGTTACGGATAATTGTCGTTTCATTAAGTTTTCAATTTGATGTTGGTCTTTAGTTATTTTATTTATAGAGTCACTAAAGTATTGTCCGTCTGTTGCATCTAAGTTACCGGAAATAGATTTCCAAATTGATCCCAGTCCGTTAATGAGTCCGCGTTTCTTTCTGTTGGTACTGTAAGTCTCAGTGTCAGCGAAAATTTCTGTATATTTGATGTTAATTGATTTAGATATTTGTTTCAGGAGGCTTACGTGAGTCTGTACTTTTGATTTGAAGATTTTAATGTTGGTTTTGTTGTCGTTAATAGTTTCTAAAAGTCTGTTCAGTATATTGTCGTTGTTAGAAATAGCGTCTCGAAAGGGGTTTAGATCTTTGTAAACAAGGAGTGTCCATTTGTCATTAGAAATTTTAAGGGTTCCTTCTTCATGGAAGAAAACTCCTATAGTATTGTTAACAGGCGTAATGGAGTACTGTTGAAGGTTCACGACTGAAAACAGTCCACAGAATCTGAAAAAAGGGATTTATTCAAAATAGGGTTTTAGTCTGTCAAAGTTAACTTTAGTTATTTGGTTTGTTTGTAAATTTATGACGGTGGCAGAGTTTTTTCGTATTGCGGTAATTTCGAAGGGGCCGTTGAATTTGTTTTCGGCTTTATTTTTAATTTGGGACTCTTTTACGTAGACTTTGTCGCCTACTTTGTAATCGGGTTGTTTAGTAGAAACGTGTTGGTCAAATCGCACTTTAGATTTTTCTTTCTGTCTTTCGGTTTTAGCACGGGCGAGTCTGTAATAATAGTCCATTCTGTTATTTAGGTCTCTTACGTATTTCGAAATAAGTTTTATCTGGTTGTAAAGGGTTTCTGGAGGCCTACTAGAAGTGTGCCCAAATATGAGTTCATAGGGCGTGAAACCGGTGGTTTTATTTTTTGTGTTATTATAACAGATGATGGCATAAGGGAGGACGTTAAATGGATGTTCGGTTGGATGTTCCGCTGTATTTGCCCTTATCATTTCTGCTAAGGTCGCGTGAAATCTTTCAATAGAACCGTTTGACTCGGGATGTTGAACGCTGGAGAATGTCAGTTTTATGTCGTATAGTTGGCATAAATCCCGCATTAAAGTGTTGTCAAATTCACGTCCATAGTCACAATGGATGCGAAGTGGAGTTCCGTAATGTTGAAAGAAAATCAGAAGGGTGTTTACGACAGTTGAAGCTGTTTTGTCGTTAATGGGGTAGGCTTGCGTAAATTTCGTGAGTTCGTCCTAATAGTGAGTGCATGATTTCTAGATGGATATTCAAAGATGTCAATGTTAATACGTTCGAAAGGAGTCTTGGGTGTTTCCGTAATAACAAAAGGTGCACTTAAGTTTTTCCTACAGAACTTTACTTTTTGGCAAGTTTCGCAGGATTTGATGAATTGTTCTACAGTTTTAATTAAGCCGGTCCAATTGTATTTTTCCCTAATACGTCTGATAGTTTCGTTAATGCCACGATGGAGGTTGTTTTTACCAGAGTGGTATTGTTGTATTATTATAGGAATTTCGTCTTCGGTAGGAGTTGTAACAATGTTTTGGCAGATTTTCAGTTTGATTTCTTTGTCGGAGAGAATGAAAGATAAAATTTCAAGAATGGGAAGTTCTATGTTATTTTCTATGCAGTATGTTTCGGAGTCGTTGAATTGGTCTTGGTTGGTATAAATAATTTTGAAAAGATGTGAGACGACAGTTTCAGGGTCATAGGGCAAAGGTACAACTAAGTATTTTCTATGCCTGACAGATTTACTGGCCATGATGTTAAGAGTGTCATTACTGAAATTAGGTTCTTCTTCGAAAAAGTCATCAATAATTTTGTCGTGTAAGTCGTTAGTTTTGTTTTGCCAAAAGAATGTAACTATGCGTTTGTGGGACTTGTCTAGAAGTTGAGAATTGGATATTTCAATTTTAGAGTAATCGATTATTGACTCAGTTTTGTAGAGTTGAACAAATCGATTAAACTCAGCGATAATTCTTTCGTCATGTTCGTCGTCATTGTCAGAGTTTTCAGGTTGTTCGGAGTCAGTTTCGTTGTTAGCGAAAATTTTGATTTTGGAAAGGAAATCAGCACATTGCTTGAAATGATTGATTTTGATGCGAGAAAGAGCATCTGCGTTTTGGTTTACCTTGCCGGGCTTGTACTCAATTTTATAATTGTATTCCTCTAGCTTAAGGCGCCATCTGGCTAGACGACTGCCAGGATCTTTGATGGAAAAGAGCCAAGTAAGCGGACGGTGGTCACACAGGAGTGTAAACCTTCTCCCAAAAAGATACGGTCTGTAGTGCTTAACAGCCCAAACTATGGCCAACAATTCTCGTTCGATGGTGGAATATCGTGTCTCTGCAGCACAGAGGGTGCGAGAAGCGTATGCAACAGGGAGATCTTTTCCCACAGGGCCTTGAGAAAGAACCGCTCCAATAGCAAAAGCACTAGCATCAGTAGTAAGCAGGAAGGGTTCTTCAAAGTTTGGATATATCAGGATTGGGTCAGATACAAGGGCTTGCTTCAGTTCATCGAAGGAAGACTTGCAATCTGCGTCAAAGATGAACTTGACGTCTTTTTGGAGTAGTTTTGTCAGAGGTTTAGAGATCTTCGCAAAATTTGGTATGAAGCGTCTCTAATACCCAGCGAGACCAAGAAAAGATTTGATGTCTTTCGGAGTTTGGGGTTGAGGAAAGTTCTGAATACATTCAACCTTTGAAGGGTTTGGTTTTACACCTTCTTGTGTGATAAGATGGCCAAGATAAGCCACTTCTTTACGAAGAAATTCGCACTTATCAGGTTGAATTTTTAGGTTAGACTTCCGAAGTCGTTTAAAAACTTCTGTCAACCGGGAAATATGTTCATGGATGGTCGGAGAGTAGACGATGATATCATCCATGTAGACGAGACAACGTTCATTCTGTATACCCAGAAGAATATTGTCCATGACCCTCTGAAAAGTAGAAGGTGCATTTTTTAAACCAAATGGCATACGAACGAATTCGTAATGACCATTTTCGACAGAAAAGCCAGTCTTAGGAATATCTTCCTCTTGGATTTCCAACTGGTGGAACCCGGAAGTGAGATCCAGTGTCGAAAAGTATTGACACTTTCCAAGTTGGTCGAGAAGATCGGATATATTTGGCAGAGGATATTTATCGTCTACAGTCAATTCATTTAATTTCCTGTAATCGATAACAACTCGCCACTTTTGTGTACCAGAAGCATCGAGCTTCTTGGGGACGACCCATACAGGGGAGGACCAAGGGGATGAGGAGTGCCTAATGATACCTTCGAGTTCAAGTGAATGTCCGTCATTGTTCCAACGTTGTGGTGTGGTTTCACTTGCTCTGGGTTATGTGAGGCAGTGTCGGAGGACTTCCTCTTTATGTACTTGAGGATATCTAGAACTAGGATTTAGTGAAAACGGGCTTTGCGTTGTTCGTATCAATCGAATGTTTAACCTCGTTAGTGAAAGTCAAGACGTCACCTTCAAGGTAGAAAATGTCTTGAAATTCCAAACAAAGATCAGTGATTTGTTCGCGTTCTTCGTCATTTAGATGTTCAGTTCTAATTTGTTGTCTAATAGTCGAGTTTCTGTCTATGTATTGGGGTTAATGATAATCGTCTGTATTGAAATTCAGAAGAGGGTGAGTTTTGTCAAGTGGTTCCAGTTTTAAATCAGAAAAAGTTACTGTTTTGGGCATCGCGTTAGCGTTTATTATAGACGTTAGAAATTCACCATTTGCGTTAATATGTACGAGTGCGTTTGGAAGTCGTACTCTGTCAATTTCTTGAGTTGGTAAGATGGCGTCGATGTTAGAAAGATCGCATTTAAGTTTAAAGATCTTTTCTGTTCGTGCCTCAATAGTTATTTTGTTTTGTGTGGGTGTTTGTGAAGTAATATTTGGTTTAACATTGGGTGTGTCGGGTACATCAGTCAAGGGTTGATCGTTATCGGGAACTTTGTGTAAAGGGATGGTTTTAAAATTTGTTATCAGCTGTTTAGATTTTAAGTCAACTATGCATTCATAGTGTTCAAGAAAATCTAATCCTAGTATGCCGTCAAACTCAATGTCCAAATCGTATATGAAAACTTTATGTGGGTTACGTGGAGCGAATGGAATTAGGGTAGATTGTGAGATAGGGATTTTTTCATGGGTAATACCTTGAATCGTTACCCTTTCAGGAGATCTTTGGGTGAAATTCTTTACGGTATTTTCCTTGAAGATAGAGATACCAGCTCCGGTATCAATAAGTAATTTGAATTTAGAAGAAGCGTCAAGAATGTAATAAAGGTTTTTAGAATTAACGGTAAGAAGGGGGCTTAGAGAAATAGTTGCTCCGGGAAGTTTAAGTCGGGGTTCAAATCGTCCAGATTGAGGTTTTGAATCTGGGTTTCGACTTCGCACAAAGTTGTTGTCGAATCGGGAGGTTGATCTAGGCTCGGAAGCGCTAGAAAATCCTGATAATCGTGACAATTAAAAGGCTCGATAGGGGTATCGTCAAAAGTTTCTTCGAAGCCTGAATAATTTTGACTATCATCCTCGTAGTCATAAGTATTGTAATTATCGGTATAATAATCCGAATATTGTGAGTAACCATCATTTTGATGTTGATTGAAATGATGTGTCCTTTCAGGACGGTTATTCGGGTTATTATAACCGAAGGACGAGAATAATTTGGGTTCATTTGAGATCTAAAAGGGGGTCTCTGAAAGTTTTGTGGACGAAACTGTTGTCCTTGTTGAACAGGGGGATTGTTTGTAGGAAAATTCGGCCTTGTTTGTTGATTAGGCCCAACAGGATTCGGTCTATAGTTTGGATTAAACGTTTGAGAACTATTTTGTGTTTTCAAACGGCAATTTGCGGCTATGTGGCCTAATCGACCACAATGAAGACACTTAAGAGGTTGTGTCGGCTTTCGTGCTTGGAAGTTGGGTTTGAGAGGAACAGATTTGTTCGTTTTTTGGTCCTCGAAATAAGAAAGTTGAAGCTCTCTCCTAATCCGGGAGTGTGCCTCTAGAAGGTCTTTTGGGTTACTGGCACGAATTACCTGAACTAAACGGGGTTCTAATCCCGTAAGAAGGGTATTCATCACCATTGTATCCACTAGAGTGGTCTGGGCGTCTTTTTGTTCTGGACTAAGCCCAGCGGTTTTGTGGATACAGGAGTGCATTTTCGCACTCAAAACTTGGAGTCGATTATAAAATGTCAGTGGGGACTCATTTGAAAGTTGTTTCAGACGTTGTAGGTCATGAATCAGGGAAGAGAGATCACGAGAATCTCCAAAGTGTAGGGTCAAGAGTTGTTTAATTTCAAGGTATGATCCGGGATTCCTTGAATTAACTAACTGCGCCGCTTTCCCTTTGAGTTTGTTCTTTATATGGATCACTAATAAATATTTTTGATCCGCCGTGGACATATTATATGCGCAATTACACGCATCTATAAAGGTTCCCAAGGAAATTTGGTCGCCTTCAAATTCGGGTATAACGGAAAATATTTCCGTTAACCGATATCTTTCGGTTTCATTGATTACCGGTGTTGGAGAAGCTTGTGCCATTTTTATATTAGTCGATATAAAAGAATTGGAACAAGGGTGTAAAGTTTATAGAATAAAATGTTAAAGGGTATAGAGAATTAATAAAATGTAGAATACGTTAATGGGAATAACGATTGTTTGAATTATAGAACGGTATGGTAATCAATTAAAATAGTAAATTCAAATAAATCAGTTATTCAAAAAAAAACAATGAAATAAGTAAATCAGATATACCAATATCAATAAAAATAAATCAAATAAATATATCAATAAAATAAAATAATTCAGTTAATGAAATAAATCAATGTTTCATTTGAATCAAATATATCAAAATAAAAATCAAATTGATAAATATGTAAAATCAAATAATAAAATAAATCAATATTAATCAAATCAAATAGATTATATCAAATATTAAAAATCAATGTTCAATAAAATAAATCAAATAATATTTACTTAAAACGAATGACGATTCACCATTACTTACATCAACAGGAACATTGAAAGCGCCGTGTTCTACGTTTGATTGCAGTGAGGACTTCTTTCAGGTTCGTTGTTCCGTTGAGGGATAGGAATCCGCCGCTACCAGTTAGAGTACTCGTGTTCTAGTAACGTTAGACGGATCCTACTGACTGCGCCAATTTGTTATATCACACTTTCAAAATTTCTCTTTTTAAAAAAAGATTTTATTTATAGTTGCACAATTATTAACTTTTAATATAAAACTTGAAAATAACAATATAATACTTTATAACAATAAAAAGACAAAATGAGTGTTTAACTAAACTAGACAGAACTGTAAGTAATAATGAATGCTGTTACAATGAAAAAGTATAATTTATAAACTAAGAACGCTGACTAAGGTGTCGCAGCGCTTGCAGTTCTCACGGATGTTCGTCTGCGGGTAACTGGAGACGACACGTGTTATGCTGACTCAGCTTGAGAACTGTTGCTAGGTTGTTTCATATAAGTCGATGGGATAACTTATATAACATATATATCACACTTTCAAATTTATCTTTTTAAAAAAGATTTTATTTATAGTTGCACAATACTTTTAATAAAAATAATAACTTGAAAATAACAATGAAAATAATAAAACTTTATATAACAATTAAAAAGACAAAATGCGTGTTAAACTAAACTAGACAAATCTGTAAGTAATAATGAATAATGAAACAAAACAAATGTATAATTTATAAGCTAAGAACGCTGACAAAGCTGTCGCCGCGCTTGCAGTTCTCACGTGTTATGCTGACTCAGCTTGGGAACTGTTGCTAGGTTGTTTCATATAAGTCGATGGAATAACTTATATAAAAATTCCCATCCATATAAAAAAGTTGATGCTACAGCATCGACTTTTAAGGGAGGTTCTACAATTCCATATCCTCGACAGGACTACGGAGGCTATGGAGTTTTACCCTGGGCTTGATGGTTGATGGACCTGGTGGTGGTGCTAGATCGGCAGAAGGGCTGATCGTTGGAGGCTTCTGGAATTTCTTCCTGATGATGCTGATGGAAACGAGGGCAACCACAATTGCGGTTGTTGCTATTGTGATGATAAACCAGGAGGTGTGTTTCTCCAAGAATGGTTGGTCTAGGAACTTTTCCAATTCCCTGGAGTATTTGCTAAGCTTATGGTTAACGATATTCAGGTCTCTGGCATCCAATTCCTGTAGTCTCATGGGTTTCAACTTTGGAAGTTGACTGATGGTTGGCAGGTTGTCGCAACAGTTGTAGGGGATGTTGACTGGGTGACTCTTAAGTGTGATGTTGTCAACGTTGTTGGTGGTCTTTCTGGCATGGACCCTGGTGTTACCGATGAAGGCATTGCAACTGGGTTGGATGGTCAATAGAGAATTTGTCGATATGGATTGGGTAACGACATCTTCTCCCTTGCACTTGATGTTGATGGGCAACTGTCCGGAAATCGCGATTAACCAAAGATTCAGATCAATCTTTTGAATATTATACTCTTCGGCATATAATATTAAAGGCTTGCAAGTTGAAGGAAGGGCTGTTGGCTGTCTAAGAAGCTGTGCTTCACAGAGGGCTTCTTTGTCTATGGTGTGTGGAATAACTTTGGAGCAGATCTTATGTTCTTTAGATAATGGCTTACAGTCACTCAGGTCTTCGAAAGATGCGTACAATAGCGAATCGTCATCTCTCGCGATATATTTTAATTTTGTTGGAAGAATATGGTGAAATCCTGTTCGATAATCCAAAACTGGGATAGGATACAAGCGGTACAGTGTATAAGTTTCAGGATTGACTAAGGGGATTTTTAGTACAAAAACAATTTTAGTAATGATCTGAAAAGCTTCCAATTCTATTAGATCGATGTATCTAGCAACATTTGAACTATAGGTTGGAAGTGGTAAGTTATTTTCATGAAGTGACTGTGATATTTTCTGAAGGGAGTCGACCAAATCTACTGGGTTTATAATTGAGCTATGTAAGATTTTTAGACGGGCGAAGGAGACTGCAGTTAATACATCGTTGAGGGTATCTTCAATGTATACGTAACTTTCCATTAAGCTTTCACACAAATCCAAGACATTGGCTTGAAGTTCATAAAAAGCAAGATCGTCTGTAATGAACTCAATTGACTTCCTAATTGCTTCGATATTTTCCGAAAATATTTTCTCTTCGGACTGAAATTTTTGTAGTGTGTTGTTAAGGCTCTTAATGACCGAAGTTGTTACAGATAATTGTTGTTTCATTAAGTTTTCAATTTGATGTTGGTCTTTAGTAATTTTATTGATAGAGTCACTAAAGTATTCTCCGTCTGTTGCACCTATGTTACCGGAAATAGATTTCCAAATTGATCCCAGTCCGTTAATGAGTCCGCGTTTCTTTCTGTTGGTACTGTAAGTCTCAGTGTCAGCAAAAATTTCTGTATATTTGATGTTAACAGACTTTATATGTGTTTCAGGAGGCTTACGTGAGTCTGTACTTTTGATTTAAAGATTTTATGGTTAGTTTTGTTGTGGTTGATAGTATCTAAAAGTCTGTTCAGTATATTGTCGTTGTTTAAAGTAGCGTCTCGAAAAGGGCTTAGATCTTTGTAAACAAGGAGTGTCCATTTGTCATTAGCAATTTTAAGGGTTCCTTCTTGATGAAAGAAAACTCCTAAAGTATTGTTAACAGGCGTAATGGAGTACTGTTGAAGGTTCACGACTGAAAACAGTCCACAGAATCTGAAAAAAGGGATTTATTCAAAATAGGGTTTTAGTCTGTCAAAGTTAACTATAGTTATTTGGTTTGTTTGTAAATTTATGACGGTGGCAGAGTTTTTTCGTATTGCGGTAATTTCGAAGGGGCCGTTGAATTTGTTTTGGGCTTTGTTTTTGATTTGGGACTCTTTTACGTAGACTTTGTCGCCTACTTTGTAATCGGGTTGTTGTTAAATGGATGTTCGTTTGGATGTTCCGTTGTATTTGCCCTTATCATTTCTGCTAAGGTCGCGTGAAATCTTTCAATAGAATCGTTTGACTCGGGATGTTGAACGCTGGAGAATGTCAGTTTTATGTCGTATAGTTGGCACAAATCCCGCATTAAGGTGTTACCAAATTCACGTCCATAGTCACAATGGATGCGAAGTGGAGTTCCGTAATGTTGAAAGAAAATCAAAAGGGTGTTTACGATAGTTGAAGCTGTTTTGTCGTTTATGGGGTAGGCTTGCGTAAATTTCGTGAGTTCGTCCCTAATAGTGAGTGCATGATTTCTAGATGGATATTCGAAGATGTCAATGTTAATACGTTCAAAAGGAGTCTTGGGTGTTTCCGTAATAACAAAAGGTGCACTTAAGTTTTTCCTACAGAACTTTATCTTTTGGCAAGTTTTACAGGATTTGATAAATTGTTCTACAGTTTTAATTAAGCCGGTCCAATTGTATTTTTCCCGAATACGTCTGATGGTTTCGTTAATGCCACGATGGAGGTTATTTTTACCACAGTGGTATTGTTGTATTATTATAGGAATTTCGTCTTCGGTAGGAGTTGTAACAATGTTTTGGCAGATTTTGAGTTTGATTTCTTTGTCGGAGAGGATGAAAGATAAAATTTCAAGAATGGGAAGTTCTATGTTATTTTCTATGCACTATGTTTCGGAGTCGTTGAATTGGTCTTGGTTGTTATAAATAATTTTGAAGAGATGTGAGACGACGGTTTCAGGGTCATAGGGCAAAGGTACAACTAAGTACTTTCTATGCCTGACTGTTTTACTGGCCATGATGTTAAGAGTGTCATTACTGAAATTAGGTTCTTCTTCGAAAAAGTCATCAATAATTTTGTCGTGTAAGTCGTTAGTTTTGTTTTGCCAAAAGAATGTAACTATGCGTTTGTGGGACTTGTCTAAAAGTTGAGAATTGGATATTTCAATTTTAGAGTAATCGATTATTGACTCAGTTTTGTAGAGTTGAACAAATCGATTAAACTCAGCGATAATTCTTTCGTCATGTTCGTCGTCATTGTCAGCGTTTTCCGGTTGTTCGGAGTCAGTTTCGTTGTTAGCGAAAATTTTGATTTTGGAAAGGAAATCAGCACATTGCTTGAAATGGTTGATTTTGATGCGAGAAAGAGCATCTGCGTTTTGGTTTACCTTGCCGGGCTTGTACTCGATCTTATAATTTTATTCCTCTAGCTTAAGGCGCCATCTGGCTAGACGACTGCCAGGACCTTTGATGGAAAAGAGCCAAGTAAGCGGAAGGTGGTCACACAAAAGTGTAAACCTTCTACCAAAAAGATACGGTCTGTAGTGCTTAACAGCCCAAACTATGGCCAACAATTCTCGTTCGATGGTGGAATATCGTGTCTCTGCAGCACAGAGGGTGCGAGAAGCGTATGCAACAGGGAGATCTTTTCCCACGGGGCCTTGAGAAAGAACAGCTCCAATAGCAAAAGCACTAGCATCAGTAGTGAGCAGGGTTCTTCAAAGTTTGGATATATCAGGTTTGGGTCAGATACAAGGGCTTGCTTCAGTTCATTGAAGGAAGACTTGCAATCTGCGTCAAAGATGAACTTGACGTCTTTTTGGAGTAGTTTTGTCAGAGGTTTAGAGATCTTCGCAAAATTTGGTATGAAGCGTCTCTAATACCCAGCGAGACCAAGAAAAGATTTGATGTCTTTCGGAGTTTGGGGTTGAGGAAAGTTCTGAATACATTCAACCTTTGAAGGGTTTGGTTTTACACCTTCTTGTGTGATAAGATGGCCAAGATAAGCCACTTCTTTACGAAGAAATTCGCACTTATCAGGTTGAATTTTTAGGTTAGACTTCCGAAGTCGTTTAAAAACTTCTGTCAACCGGGAAATATGTTCATGGATGGTCGGAGAGTAGACGATGATATCATCCATGTAGACGAGACAACGTTCATTCTGTATACCCAGAAGAATATTGTCCATGACCCTCTGAAAAGTAGAAGGTGCATTTTTTAAACCAAATGGCATACGAACGAATTCGTAATGACCATTTTCGACAGAAAAGCCAGTCTTAGGAATATCTTCCTCTTGGATTTCCAACTGGTGGAACCCGGAAGCGAGATCCAGTGTCGAAAAATATTGACACTTTCCAAGTTGGTCGAGAAGATCAGAGATATTTGGCAGAGGATATTTATCATCTACAGTCAATTCATTTAATTTCCTGTAATCGATAACTACTCGCCACTTTTGTTTACCAGAAGCATCGAGCTTCTTGGGGACGACCCATACAGGGGAGGACCAAGGAGATGAGGAGTGCCTAATGATACCTTGTTCAAGCATTTTTCCAATTTGGGTTTTCACTTCCTCTTTATGAACTTGAGGATATCTATATGATTTAGTGAAAACGGGCTTTGCGTTATTCGTATCAATCGAATGTTTAACCTCGTTAGTGAAAGTCAAGACGTCACCTTCAAGATAGAAAATGTCTTGAAATTCCAAACAAAGATTAGTGATTTGTTCGCGTTCTTCGTCGTTTAGATGTTCAGTTCTAATTTGTTGTCTAATAGTTGAGTTTCTGTCTATGTATTGGGAATCATGATAATCGTCTGCATTGAAATTCATAAGAGGGTGAGTTTTGTCAAGTGGTTCCAGTTTTAGGTCAGAAAAAGTTACTGTTTTGGGCATCGCGTTAGCGTTGATGATGGAAGTTAGAAATTCACCTTTTGAGTTAATGTGTACGAGTGCGTTTGGAAGTCGTACTCTGTCAATTTCTTGAGTTGGTAAGATGGCGTCGATGTTAGAAAGATCGCATTTAAGTTTAAAGATCTTCTCTGTGCGTGCCTCAATAGTTATTTTGTTTTGTGGGGTATTTGTGAGTTAATATTTGGCTTAACATTGGGTGTGTCGGGTACATCAGTCAAGGGTTGATCGTTATCGGGATGTAAAGGGATTGTTTTAAAATTTGTTATTAGATTTTAACAACTATGCATTCATAGTGTTCGAGAAAGTCTAATCCTAGTATGCCGTCAAACTCAATGTCCAAATCGTATATGAAAACTTTATGTGGGTTACGTGGAGCGAATGGAATTAGGGTAGATTGTGAAATAGGGATTTTTTCATGGGTAATACCTTGAATCGTTACCCTTTCAGGAGATCTTTGGGTGAAATTCTGTACGGTATTTTCTTTGAAGATAGAGATACCAGCTCCGGTATCAATAAGTAGTTTGAATTTAGAAGAAGCGCCAAGAATGTAATAAAGGTTTTTAGAATTAACGGTAAGAAGGGGGCTCAGAGAAATAGTTGCTCCGGGAAGTTCAAGTCGGGGTCAAATCGTCGAGATTCAAGCTTTGAATCTGCGTTTCGACTTCGCACAAAGTAGTTTTCGAATCGGGAGGTTGGTCTAGGCTCGGAAGCGCTAGAAAATCCTGGTATTGATGACTATTAAAGGGCTCGATAGGAGTATCTTCAAACGTTTGTTCAACGATAGGATAATTTTGAAGATCATCCTCATAATCGTATGTGTTATCATCCGTATAATAATTGTAGTCGGAATAATTAGTGTAATCAACATTTTGGTGTTGATTGAAATGGTGTGTCCTTTCAGGACGGTTATTAGGATTGTTTTGTATTACCGATGGGCGATAATAGTTAGGGTTCATTTGAGACCTAAAAGGGGGTCTCTGGAAGTTTTGTGGCGAAACTGTTGTCCTTGTTGAACCGGGGGATTATTTGGGGGGAAGTTTGGCCTTGTTTGTTGGTTAGGCCCAACAGGATTTGGCCTATGGTTTTGGTTGAATTGTTGAGAAACATTTTGATTTTTCAATCGGCAATTTGCGGCTATGTGGCCTAATCGACCACAATGAAGACACTTAGGTGGTTGTGTCGGCTTTCGAGCTGGGAAATTTGGTTTGAGAGGAACAGATTTGTTTGTTTTCTGATCCTTGAAATAAGATAACTGAAGCTCTCTTCTAATTCGGGAATGAGCCTCTAGAAGATCTTTTGGATTACTTGCACGAATTACTTGTCCTAACCGGGGTTCTAATCTCGTACGAAGGGTATTCATGACCATAGTATCCACTAGAGTGGTCTGGGCTTCTTTTTGTTCTGGACTTAGCCCATCCGTTTTATGAATGCAGGAGTGCATTTTCTCACTCAATACCTGGAGTCTATTGTAAAACGTTAGTGGAGACTCGTTCGAAAGTTGCTTTAGACGTTGTAAGTCATGAATAAGGGAAGAGAGATCACGAGAATCTCCAAAGTGTAGGGTCAAGAGTTGCTTGATTTCAAGGTACGATCCGGGGTTCCTTGAGTTTATAAACTGCGCCGCTTTCCCTTTGAGTTCATTTTTGATATGTATAAATCAAATAAATTATATCAAATATTAAAAATCAATGCTCAATAAAATCAAAAAATCAAATAATATTTACTTAAAAACGAATGACGATTCACCATTACTTACATCAACAGGAACATTGAAAGCGCCGTGTTCTACGTTTGATTGCAGTGAGGACTTCCTTCAGGTTCGTTGTTCCGTTGAGGGATAGGAATCCGCCGCTACCAGTTAGAATACTCGTGTTCTAGTAACGTTAGACGGATCCTACTGACTGCACCAATTTGTTATATCACACTTTCAAATTTATCTTTTTTAAAAAAAATTTATTTATAGTTGCACAATACTTTTAATAAAAATAATAACTTGAAAATAACAATGAAAATAATAAAACTTTATATAACAATTAAAAAGACAAAATGAGTGTTAAACTAAACTAGACAAATCTGTAAGTATTAATGAATAATGAAACAAGGCAAATATATAATTTATAAGCTAAGAACGCTGACAAAGCTGTCGCCGCGCTTGCAGTTCTCACGGATGTTCGTCTGCAGGTAACTGGAGACGACACGTGTTATGCTGACTCAGCTTGGGAACTATTGCTAGGTTGTTTCATATAAGTCGATGGAATAACTTATATAACATATATTTTTGTTTCAAGTTTTTTAAAGTAATTTTTTCTGCCTTGGGTAGGGATGATATAAAATAACTAAGTGTTTTTTTAGACTATGCAAGAGGTGTAAAATGTGGAAAAAAACACTAGTAAAAAGTATAGGGATGACGTTTCTCATCAAAATACTCAAAAACCAATGGAATGATAGGTACAGCTTAATACAAATCACATGTCGCTGAAAAATGTATACAGGGGATTTTGTAGAAGGTTCGCCAAACATGGAGGGCAGATAGGTGGGCTCATGTGCTATATTATGTAGCCCCTATAACATTTAGATAGCTTACGGTTTTTGTTTGTTTTTAATTTATTATTTTTTTCTAAATTCTCAGATTTTTACCTTTAAACTACTGTAACTTTTTTATTTCTCACAGTATCTTCACTGAATAAACTTAAATCGAATCTATGATGTTTGTTTGCCCTTCTGCATTCCATAAGTCACTGAAAGACTTCCAAAAGGGAGGAGGTTATCAATTCGTCTACAACTTTTTTTTAATGTATGACGAGCGATTATTCAAAAACGGCTTGAGCAATTTTGATCATTTAAACTACATTATATTAGGGAACATTACAGAAAGGTCCCATATAATTGTCTATAACATGAGATTTACGGTTTTCTAGAAAATCAGGGAAAAAAAATTTCAATGAATCTGCACTGTTTTCACTACAACTGTACGCAATTTGAAGATTATAAATTGTATTATGCAAAGATATGTTCCAGCTTGATTCTGTATATTTTTCTAGAAAGTAACCATACCATATTTCTGAAAATCGGAAAAATATATGCACAAAAACTGTAAACATAACTGTAAATGTCAAATTTTCATCATAAATATCCAGTTTAAATGTCAAGATATGCCATGAAAGTATGTCAATGGCAATGGTGTTTGTAATATTTCATTTTAATGTTTTATAGACTAAGTTAAGTTACAGTCGAGTGAAATTGCAGAAAATATTCCATGAGCTTATTAAAACAATCTAAAAAGTAAAAAAGGTATTGCAATAATTTTTGTTTATATACTAGTAAACCGAAATTACAAAATAAAATTTAATTATATAGTGAAGATTCGAAGAACCCCCATCCATTTCCTCTAGTCAAATGCGCAGAACTTGAAACTAAATAAAACTTACCTGCATATTCAAATTATAAACATTTGAATAAATGCTTACAAGCTTTATGCCTGAAACTTCATTACAGTTACAATAAAGTTTTTGTTAAAAACACATCTATTTTTTAATTCTGTGTTTGTGTAAGTTGAGTCAAATATGCACAGCATGAGCCTTAATCAAGTGAACCAAGTGAAAGTGAATTGCATGTATAATAATTTTTTGAATTTATTATATTTTTGCGGTCTCACATATACCATTCCGGATAATCTAATATTTATATTTTTTTCAGCTTTTATTTAGTTGTCTTTTGGTGTGTTAAGTCAATTCAGGGTTATTAATGTTGATTCTCTTCAGCTAATATCTTCTTTTGTAATGGTGAACAACTTATATTTCAAATATGTTTTAAAATTGCAATGAAATACTGTGGTTTGTCGGCTGTATTCTAGTTAAGTATACATTGCTATTAATTATCGGATATTGCATACCCGGACACACAAAATTGCACGTTCGTGTTGCATTAAACACCATAGTTAATCATTATTAAGAATTACTGTCAAAACAAAGTAACGAGAATACTTAATATCTTGAGGAATTTCGGATTTTCTTTAATTTTTATTTTCCGTTAAAGAGGCTGAAAATAAATTATAAGGTAACAGTAAATTATGCATTCATTCGTTGCATAAATAAGCAATTGATTTTATTGCAACGCCATTAATTATCTCAATAATTATTGTAATGCTTGCATTTATATAAGTTACTACAATCGGACTATATAGGTACTTTTATTCTGATGCATATTTGAGTTTTTTTCATCTATTATCATAAAAAGCAATGCAATGTCAAGAATGAACGGTTTTCATGGAAATTGTGACATAACGTATTGCATAGAAGGCATAATCAACAAAATAGTACGTGCAATAACTTATGAAATGTAATTGTATAAGAAAGCCCGACAAATTACTGGTGATAAAATGCATAGGTTTAATTTATTCTTTCCCTTAATACACCTCATATTTATTATTTCTCTTGATACGATTCCGTTAGATAAAGCCAGTTCTATATTTCAGTTTAATATTGAATCACACTGATATAAACTAATGTTCAATCTCTTCGAAAATTTTATTAAAGGGAACAATTAGAGACACCGTCAGATAACCGCTTAAACAGATCTGTTTTTTAGAATCATTGGCGATATGTATTTTTAATAAAGGGGTTGTGTCAAATGGCCTCATGCGAAAGGTATTTCAGCAGTTTTCTTAATATCGCAATAGATTCAGTTTCACTTTCAACGTCTATATTTTTTCAAAATTAACAAAAAACTCAATGAATAATGCTATCAGCTGGTATCGTACACGCTGCTTCAAAACCAAACGGCCTCCCCATTATATATATATATATATATATATATATATATATATATATATATATATATATATATGAAGAAATATTTATCCGGGAATACGTCCGTTCGTTACATTGATTCATCTTTGAATCCTGCAGGATCAATGTAACGAATGGATGTATTCTCGGATAAATATTCCTTCACATTGTTCCATCAGTAAAAGCCTACGACTAGACATATAAATATATATATATATATATATATATATATATATATATATATATTCAATCGTTAAAAGAATTTTCTCGTCTTTTCCACTTTAATTAGTAATCGAAATCGGAAACTACCGTTGTTGATAATTTTTATACACAACCGTTTTTATTTCGTTCTCGCAATGTTCTTATCGGAACAATTAATTAAGAAGGTTTCGTAATTTTTTTGCGGCGTTAAATGCATTTTATAACAATATTTATATATCCAGTTCCATCATTTTGATGCTGGAGACGTTATTACAAGACAAAAACAAGGATTCACTCCTTTAGAACGGAAACAGTTAACCAAAAACAAGTTAAAAAAATTCACCAGTACAAAGCATATTATTTTTTTACTATATGAATACAATCCAAACAATTTAACAAACACAAACGATTTTTTAACAGAGTTAAAAATGATCATTATTATGTAGTTTCTGAATGATTGAAAAGGCAATTAGTTTTTTTGGATGTTCATTTGAATATTCACTTCTCACAATGTTTTCTGAAAAATACAGATAAATTAAGTAATTAAAAATCAAGGTGTAGTACCTAAGAGCAGTTTGTGGAAAATGCCCGGAACACTAGTCCGTTCTTGTAGAAAAAAACTCTCTATTTACTAATTTTCCTGTATATTATGTTTGGATGTATTTTCTGTGTCTTTTTGTTTGATGTGAGGTTTCGGTTCCTAATGAGGAATCGTTATCCAACTAATGTTTTTTGAAGAAATTTGTATAATATTCGTAAGCTTGACTTTTCTCGCAACGTCAGTTGATTGATTTGACTGACTTTAAAATTTTCTTTTGGGCTTTTCATTTTCCAGGAACTGTTGTCACAATACCGGTATCCCTACAGAAGGTCTCAATTTCTCCTATTTAGCAACATGCAGACACTAGTGATCCGGACAGTTTCCATAAACTGCTCTTAGGTACAACACCTTAAATTTCAATTACTTAACTTATCTGTCTTTTTCATAAACGATAAAACCCAAATGAACATCCAAATAATGCTTATTGTGTCTTTTTGCAAATGAATCTATTGGTAAGCCAATAATAATTATAAAGAATACATTTTAACAGTAATTAACATAATTATGGAAGTAGCAGAATTTTGCTCAAAAACAGCTATTTTCAGTTTGAAGGAGATATCTATAAACAAGAATTTGGTAATGTCATGGGAACGGCTTTGTCACCCATAATTAAAAATATATTTATGGCATATTTACAAAAAACATACGTAATTGTAGCAAGAAACCAAAAGTGTAGTGGAAACATATTCATGACATTTCATTGAAGAATTCAAGAATATACTAATTCCAGGATTACATCAATAGTCAAGAACCAGCAATAAAATTCACAACAGATATGGAAAACTTACATTAACTTTCTTACCGCGATGTACTTATAGATACATCCATCAACCGCATAAGTACAAGCAGAACATCTTCGGGTACTAATAGATATTTGAAATCTAACTCCATCAATCCCTTGAATGTAAAGAGAGGTGTTATAAATTGCTAATATGAGCGAAAAGCATATTTTCTTCCATCGAAATATTTAACGACTAAGTCAACACTATTAAAGAACATATACTTCAGAATTCAGTATTCCAAAAGAGCTTATAGATATATAAAAGAATTATATTGTTTTAGTGATCTCATTTAAGTCATAATGTAAAATCTAGGTAAAACCTCTTCGAACTATACCATTACTACTTTTATCGTTATTTATCGACAACTAGCACGACTGAATTTTACGATCTGAAGTTTAGTTATAGTACCTATAAAGTAAGACACTGTAAACATATGCATTCTATAAAAACGTAAGAACATTTTTTATTTTTCTCACTACATGTGTAGTGAGAAAAAAAAGCCAAGCATTGAGAACCATTTTCGATAAAGACGGAATATGATATATAGTTAACAAAATTTAAAGACATAATACAGTACCATAAAAATATAAGCTATCATACTAATATTACTGTTTAAGAAGAAGATAAAGTAAAACCGCAAAATTATAGACGAATAAACCTTATGAACTAACAACAAAAATACTATAGAATGAGTAAATCAGAAAACATAGCAGCAAACAACAGTTATTCTGTAGCGGTAAATGAAACATAGATGCAGTTCTTGTGACAAATTACAGAAAAAACAATTGAATCGTGGAGTCGCTTATTATTCAACTTAATAATGGACGAAAAAATATCAACGAAGGAAAAGGATATAGAATAAGAGACAAAGAAACTAGCTCAAAGTGAATATAACCTACGAAAACTGATTCCACACGAAAGCAAAAACATAAAAACAAGAAGATCCCACCAGGTTTAAGATACAAATCGAGATATTATTGAACTCAATTACACGGAGATTGCAATATCCAGCTATGAAGAAATCAAATAAGAAATCAAAGGTTAGTTTCAAAATGGAAGCAAAGTAGCAGCATTCTTAAAAAATATAATATGCTGAACCAAAACACATTAAAATAACAACAAAATTGAGTATATATAAAGCAACGATAAGAGAAAACAGCGGAAAAAAGATTTACACGTCTCTGACACAAAAATAATGGTGGAAACCGCGGAGTGAGAATAATAGTAAATTCCTTGAAATAACGAGTGATGAAATAAGAAGAGAAAATAACTGAAGGCCACTTAACAGAAAAAGAGAATGATACAGCCTTACAAACAGATTGACACAGAGCAAAGTAATTAGATTATCCAGAGACAAATCACTACTAGGAAGGAAAATCATTCAAATTCAGCTCAGAGAATCTAATGGATTGCTGGAAATATTTGATTTAATTTTTAGTTTTTGACGCCAACCCCTAAACTGTATCAGCGGTCTTCTGAAGCTCTATAATTTGGCAAGAGTATATGGTGTTCAGGACTTTTTGTAGGTATTAATTTAAATTTGTAGTTTCACTGTGACCTAGATATGAATTTTACAATATCTAACCAAATATAGTCGTCGCAGATGTAAGCATATTTGCAAACTATAAATGTAACACTACATCAAGGAACGCACAAAGCAATTTGATCACACCAGTCTTTATTTCTACAGGAACATACAGCAAATTAGATTTTTAGATTGATTTCCACCTGTTACAGAACAATTTTTATATACAAACTCATCCTGTATAAACATAGGTATATATCTACGAAATTGTTAAAAGTGTTTTTGAACACAAATCGGATTGATGAAGTAGCTTTTGATAGCACCAATATTCATTTCCCAGAGCCAACAAGAAAAAATTCCGCCACAAGGTTGTGCCCGCCAACTATTACTACAATATATCAATAAAGTATTTTATCTAAAAGTAAACAGATCACGATAAACAAATTTATAAAGCTGACCCCACATTATGCATCATAATTGATAAAAAAGTATTGTTTCTAACGGCGTTGCCTCTATCCTAAAGCTTTAGTTTTCATTATGGGATATGGCTCAAAGCCAAAATGCTATTAAGGATGTACTGGCCGACCCCTTGGAATATATGGAAGACATAGACACATTGAGATCATTTGCAAGACGATTGTCGTCAAACAACTAACGTCAAAAATTAAAGTAGGAAAAATACGTCCCCTAAAGAAAAAACATATGAAATTTCGTCAAAATAAATACATATTCGCCAGAAAGTAATCAGCAATTATTCTATTTCATCAACCAAATACTCAGTTTAATGCAGTGGATGGTTCTGTTGGATTTATGAATTTGGTCATTAAATAATCATTTTTGTATTCGCTACTGTAGAAAAGCTAAGCGAGAAGCTACCAACAATAAAAAAACTGCAACAAATTCTCAAATTAATTATTAAGTTGTTGATTTTCTTAATGTCATGGATATTAGAAGAAGTATTAGAAGCGAAGTTTGTTTAAATCGTTGCCGAGCCATAATACTTATAAGTTTAATAAACGCGCCAAAATGTGACATTAAAAACATTGTATGTCCTCTGTAGCAGAACATAATTTTTGAAGAATTAAATGTTGACCATGCAATTTATAACGATATAGTTTTATTGTAATTTAAAATAAAGGGGCATATTTTAAATATTTATCCCATATATAACCTTGTATATCGTATCTGAATTTTAAGTAACATACACCCATCTACACCAATCAAACTCTACAATCATATACTGAGTCCCAAATGGCTAGTAAAACAGTAAACTTACACGACATGCAGGTATCCATCAGCTGGCAGAACAAATCTAGCCTTACCAACGCATATAATTGGAATGATATCTCCACAACTGGGGGAAGACCCGGACTTGATTCTAACTACTAACTTTTCTATATAATTACATACAGCCGTCACATGATTGCGCCAACAATTATTTAACCAAACAGTCACTACTTTAAATTGGAACTCATTGTCCACACCGCTGTTTCACCGTTTTTTATAGTCATAACCTACTGAAACATTGCCTTTACCATTTGTTGAGATGCTGGGCAAAAATGTCTGTTATCACTTGTGTTTAGAGGAACACATTTCTACTGACGAAGGTATGATGCCATTTTCAGGGAATAACTTTAAAAAGTATATCTTGTTATTTTCTGTAATTTTTGACGTATCCTACTTATTTTTATGTCCTGTTTTGATAAACACCAAGAATAAAATTGGAAATTACAAAATCTGGTTTTACAATGTCAATCTCAGGAGCAGAACATCTTAACAACTTAGAGCAATATCTAATAAAAAGATTGTAACTTACTGTAACATACCAATATTTTTTTAATGAAATGAAAATCAAATAATTCCAGAATGGAATATGTAAATCATATTCTCTAAAAATGTTCATATATTAATATACTTGTCTTCTAAACCTTGTTTGTGGCATATTCTTGATTACTTTTATGTTGCAGGAATACCAAACGTTTCAAAGTCTATTCTGACTTCGTTGTCAATGGCTTTATATTTATTGATGTAGATTGCAAAATGCAAATTTGATTTATGACATTTAAAATTGACATTAGAAAATTTGTTGTTTTTAGATATACAGGTATCACAAAAAATTCTAAAGATCATAAATTATAGTTAACCAGATTTCAAATTAGAAGAATTTGAAAGAGTTGTCTTTAGAATGTATAAGTGGCGTTCCTAGGTACGACTTTGTTATAAGATAGCGCATTCGCCAAAAATGCGATCAAAGAATTCTATTATTTCAGTGTTCCCACTAACGTCATAAGGGAAAACCTAGGAAAAACCTTATGAACTATCCCGATATTGGGTTGTTCAAGAGGAGGTTACCATTAATAAATTAAGATACGATTAAATTCTACAGAAGTAGAAGCGATATAATCGTCTTCATTCAAAAGAATTAAGGCAGACTCTTTTATTTTTCGTTTTGTGTTATGTTGTTCTTTGTGAACTATAGTTGAATTGTCAAATTGTATTTTATGGCCTAGGTCCTAAGCATGTTGACAAATTTTTGATTTTTTAAATTGTCGTTTCTTCATGTAATTCTTGTGTTCATTTATTCGTATGTTTAATGGTCTCGATGTTTCTCCAATATAAAATTTATTGCATTCGCAAGGAATCTTATATATGCAGTTTTTTGAGTTCTGGGTTTTGTTTGTTGGTTTTGTTTTCGATATTAAAGATTTCAGTGTATTTCTTGTTTGGAATGTTTTAACATTAAATCTGTTGCCCACTCTTATCAATCTTTCTGACAGACCCTGTATATATGGTATAGTTGTAACTGTAATGTTGTTGTCTTGAGTAGTAGTAGTGTTAAGAGAAGTTCTGGGTTGATTCGGAAGGTTTGTTTTCTGTTCAAGTCTGTTTAACACTTTGTTGATAAATTTTTTGGGGTAATTGTTTCCATGGGTTCTTGTCTGTCACCAGCATTGAAAAAATATTTATGGTAAACTTTGAACAACAAGTAATTTTATCAAAAGAAAATAAACCTTTAATTTGGTGGCGTTACTTTGACGACATTTTCGTAATTTGGGAACACAATCTTGAAGAACTAGATAAATTATTAAATGACATAAATAACAAAGGGCCAACTATCAAATTTACCCTGGAAATTAAAGAAAATAACAAACTCTCTTTCCTCGACATATTAATAACAAAACCAGAATCTTCATTCGAAACAGAAGTTTATAGAAAACCAACTCATACAAACAGATACCTAAATTTCAATTCAAATCATCCGAATACAGTAAAGAAAGGTGTCATTAAGTCATTATATGATAGAGCAAAGACCAACTGTTCTGATGATATTAAATTCAACAAAGAAAAAATAATTATAAAGAATGTTCTCACTGGAAACAATTACCCCACAAAATTTATCAACAAAGAGTTAAACAGACTTGAAAAGAAAACAAACCTTCCGAATCAACCCAGAACTTCTCTTAACACTACTACTACTCAAGACAACAACATTACAGTTACAACTATACCATATATACCGGGTCTGTCAGAAAGATTGAAAAAAGTGGGCAACAGATTTAATGTTAAAACAACATTCCAAACAAGAAATACACTGAAATCTTTAATATCGAAAACAAAACCAACAAACAAAACCCAGAACTCAAAAAACTGCATATATAAAATTCCTTGCGAATGCAATAAATTTTATATTGGAGAAACATTAAACGTACGAACAAATGAACACAAGAATTACATAAAGAAACGACCATTTGAAAAATAAAAAAACATGCTTGGGACCTAGGCCATAAAATACAATTTGACAACATAACACAAAACGAAAAATAAAAGAGTCTGCCTTAATTCTTTTGAATGAAGACGATCGCTTCTACTTCTGTAGAATTTAATCGTATCTGGTTACCGACAATTATGGAAGAAATTATTAATGGTAACCTCCTCTTGAACAACCCAATATCGGGATAGTTCATAAGGTTTTTCCTAGGTTTTCCCTTATGACGTTAATGGGATCACTGAAACAATAAAATTCTTTGATCGCATTTTTGGCGAATGCGCTATCTTATAACAAAGTCGTACCTAGGAACGCCATTTATAAATTCTAAAGACAACTCTTTCAAATTCTTCTAATTTGAAAGCTGGTTAACTATGATTCATGATCTTTAGAATTTTTTGTGCTACCTGTATATCTAAAAACAACAAATTTTCTAATGTCAATTTTAAATGTCATAAATCAAATTTTCATTTTGTAATCTACATCAATAAATATAAAGCAATTGACAACGAAGTCAGAATAGACTGAAACGTTTGGTATTCCTGCAATATACGTCGTTTATTTCTATTGTGGTGTTATTGCCAAAAAAAACATAAAAGTAATTAATATACTGTTTGTTTCTACAAACAGACAACCCTACAACTAATACAGAAATCGATGTCAGAATAAACGCATAGAAAGGGAAGAAGTCACGCATAAAACCGATGTTTTATACGAAACAAAGAACAATCCACAAATTCCTGAAATTTTGATTAGCATGTTTCAAGTGTTGAACATTCTACTAAAGTGGTTGGCTTTATTATGCGAACTTCACGATACTTGGCTTCCTTGTCACGAACCCCGTCGTAATAATGGCATTATCTGGTAGGCGGGCGCATTTTGAATAAAGTCTAACCAATTGCGTTTAGCAATATGCGTCATGTTCCATTCATAAAGAACACAAAAAATAATGAGATCCTTCTTTCACTAATAATTCTATAAAATTGCAATATATTATATTCTTAAGGAGTGTGTATCTTTGGATGCAAATGCAGTTTCATGACAACTAATTTGGTAGATAGTGTCACACCCTGGTTCCTAGTGAACCCATATATCCCAAGTGTATAGGAAAAAAAGATACGTTCGTTTCGAGTGTCGTATCATAAACATCATTAGCAATTCGACATGCCACCTAAAACAAGCGGTAAAGCTGCAAAGAAAGCCGGAAAAGCTCAAAAGAACATTTCAAAGGTTGACAAAAAGAAGAAGTGCAGGAGGAAGGAAAGTTATGCCATTTGCATTTACAAGTACTGAAACAATTACATCCCGATACCGGTATTTCCAGCAAGGCCATGAGCATCCTGAACAGTTTCGTCAACGACATTTTCGAACGTATTGCTGCTGAAGCTTCCAGACCAGCACAATACAATAAACGTTCCACTATTACAAGCAGAAAAATCCAAACTGCTGCCAACTAAAAACTCTTACCAAATATACGAGCTCCAAATAAATCACAAGATTTTCGCATTAATACTATACTTGATAAAATAAAATAATTTAGAAATTTAATTGTCTTTTTCTTTTCAAGCGCATCATGCAAATATGTCATAGCGACAGATATAAATATATTGGTTTGGTAATTTTAAAATAATTTGCTTAAAAGATATCAGGAAAATTCTATATATAAATAGGTAAAGACAAAACGATTTGGAATCACTTTCTCAATGAGAAATAAAGTGCTTATTTGTCCAAAAAACATGCTTTATTCAAAAATTCACAGATTTTTCAAACTGCACCCTTATGATGTTTCTCTATGAACAGTTTACTTCGAAAAAACGTTTGATAAGGAACTGAATAAAGAACAGCCGAAAATCCGGCATATGGGGTTGATAATAAGGACTTGAAAATGTGAATGTGTTTGGCAGAAGACATACGCCCCTTCCTA
This sequence comes from Octodonta nipae, assembly GCA_034190945.1. Taxonomy (NCBI): domain Eukaryota; kingdom Metazoa; phylum Arthropoda; class Insecta; order Coleoptera; family Chrysomelidae; genus Octodonta; species Octodonta nipae. The sequence continues at coordinate 58,871,547 of CM067219.1, forward strand.
AAGCTTGTTAATTTCAAGTTTTCAACAGTAACTTAATAAACAAAAGGAGTTTAGTTCTAAGTAATAACCTAAGACAAAGGTTGGTTGACGTTCTAAGAATATTAAAAAGACAATGTATTTTCGTATCAATCTTTATTACTTTGTTTTGATAAAGATAATTTCGTTGATGTTTCGATGAACTCCCATTCATTTTCTTCAGAACTGTCTGGCTACGCTGCAAAAAGGGATCTTTTACGCCCGGGCAGCTAAAGATGTCTGCCTGAGTTGAATATGAAACTTTTAGAAGTGATTTCAATAGATAGACCACGGAAAATCAATACGGAAACCACAGAACTGCTGTTTTACTTCATGTTCTAAAATACAATCTTTCTCATTTTATGTATACGGTAATATGAATAAATCCGTATACTTGTCAAAACCCAAACTAAACTTAGCCCATCTAAAGTTACTTTGATAGTTAATAACCATTCTTATTTCTTTGGTAAGATAAACTAAGCAGTTACCGAGGGGTTTTTAACGACATATATAAATTGAGATAAGAAATCTATATTATACTGAATATTTCATAAATTGGAAAACATTTACTTACAAGTAAGGAAAGTTGAATCGCATAATGTAGATACCAAGAATTAATCTGTTAGTGGCATGAGAACGTGTGGTGACAACAATATCATGCTAGATAATTGCAGTATTGAAATGTTATTGCGATTTGATTTATATCGTAAATTTGTAAGGAACGTGAAGCATGAAGGTGTTGAATAGGCTGAATATCAATTTAGTTTTACAACGCCATTAGGAAGGATGTTATCGTTCATGATCGTGTTAACCCAAGGATTCATTTCAATTGTTCAATTGTTGATTTGTGTTATTTGTCAAAATATTAATCATACGAGTGAATATTGGGGAAAGCAAATATTCGAGTAAAGTTAGTGAATAAAACGAACTTCTGATGCACCCCGAGCATACCAATCTTAACATAACCCCAAAACAAGGTGAAATTAAATTGTGTTCGCAATCAAAAAACTTAAATGCTAAAATTAAATTATTTGAAAACTGTAAACGTAAAAAATTGTTAATGCGTCTATAATGGATTTTAATTTGTCAAGAGCTAATGAACTACAATTCAAGCTATAAAAGGGATTTTTTTACAGAACCACGTACCGCATCATTTTAGAGAACACAGATGAAAAGAATATTTTTAAGGATGCTACATCTAAAGTTAGATATAAATTAGTACTTAATTAAATTAATTTAAAACTTTTTACTATTTAAAACATAGTACTGTTAATGTTACCTATAAGAACAAACTTGTCTAACTAAATAAATCAGTCTATAGAGAAAAATTAAATTGAAGTTTGAAGCATACAATGTAACAGATATTCTTTTATACCAGTACTTTATAGGGTATAACTAAGATGATTTTAAAAGCAAGTCCTTGGAAGTAACTTATTTAAATAAATAGAAATTTCTTATGTTTTATTTTGCTTATATTAGGAAACCTAATGAAGGAATCGTAATGTCGATAATGAAAAAAATGTAAAGATTCATAAATCTTTCTTATTGAAAGTTTATAAATTCTAATTAAAAAATGTATTTATTTAAAATTAAAAAAATAATAATAATAAAATCCTGCAACAGCATTTTGCCTGCTTCAAAATTTTTGTTTAAGCTGTTTATATGGGTTAAAGATGGATACTGTCCAGTCAGTAGTTTTTGAAGAAACGCAATTTAAATAATTTAGAGAGATATTTTGCAAAGCACGTCATAATAATCAGACAGTTGGGATATACTAGAAGTATTATGAAAGTTAATATGATGTACCTACTTCAATGTGATTAACTTGTATTTTCGTATAATGCTAGGTTTTTTTTCATTACAGGTAAATATTATATTAAAAGTACATGAGTGGTTCTAGAATTTTCTTGAGGAGAAGGTACAAGATGAACTTTTTGATAATTTCGCCTATCACGTCAAGATTTTGAAATATTTTAGGTAAAGTACCCTAAAAATTGATATTTTGGCTATATTAACGGTTAGATACAACCTCTCAGAGAATTTTGTTATTTTTTTCTACCCATTCCAGCAACTAGTTGATCCCCTATACGCTTTTAAATGTTGTCGAATGATGTATCTGTCATGACTAATAGTCATGTTAACTTTACTTGATCAAATGCAATCCATTACTTTACTAGACAGACTTTCATAAAGCCATTTGTTTTGTTAAAATTAGTATACAGAATCAATTACTGATAATACAAATTGTTTCCTGATGGATAGTTGTGACATTGTGACATATTTTGCCAAAAAATGCTTAAACATTAACAAAAACAAGGTTAGATTAAAAAATAAAAGTGGAGACTCCAATATGGCCAACAACTATATCTGTAAATTCGATGATTTTATTCCAAACACTCAAATAATACAGATGCGTATGAAGAATAACAGCTAAAAATGATTTAATACAAAAACAGTTATTTTATATTCGGGGATATAAGTAACCTTTTATAACGGGAATTTATGTTTTTTATTCAATTTATTTTAAAATTATTACTACAAAAAAATTATATAACCAGAAAATTGTATCTAGAAATAATGATTTTCGTGGGTCAAGTTCATATTGAACTTCATATCTGAATGTAAAGGTTTCGACTCTTCTCATTTTGTATGAAATATGCAGTCATGAAGAATTACTGAGCTTTTCAGATACAGATAGGCTATAGTTACCTAGAGATAACTTGTTATTTATACCTATCATTTCAGAGTTATGGATATCTGGTTTTTCATTCATTTTGTTTATAGTGTCAATCCCGGTCAGAATTTGAATTAATTATTTTGTTGTGTTAGATCTTCTTGAATCTTAATTAAAGTCTTCTAAGAATATTCGTTTATCCGTTATATTGGAATCCAAAGAAATAAACAAAATTCAAATGATTCAATATAGATCTGTACAAATTTTGAATTATTACAAACATACCATCAATCTATTAGGTCTGTTTCAAATATACAATAGAACAATCACATACCTTAAAGCCGTTTTTTAATTCAGTATACATATAAAAACATAATTTTACGGTGAGCGATGTACGTTAATGTGGATATTACACCTCATGTTCTTTTACATGTATCTTTACCAGGAGGTTCTTAAGATGGACTTTAAAGACAGGCATTGCCGCTAATCACTTCCTAATGAGCTGCTATTATAGTCGATAATTACCTACCATGAGTTGCGAGCAATTAGAAAATCGTTGGGATATATTGTTTTATGAAAGATAAAAAAGAAATCTTGCAGTTGCTGCATGTTGAAACTTATATAACTAATGAATATTAGCAAATGTTGCGAAATTTTTGTTACACATGTATCTGCAAAAATTTTAATGAGTATTTCAAAATTAAGTTTTTAGATCAAATAGAATTAACTGCTTAGATATAATCCAATAATTTGTGAAATAGATAATGATCATGAATTAAATGTTTTGTTGAATAGGATCATAACAAAATGAACCCGCCAGGGTTAGACAAGATTTAACGCTATTTAACCTCATCATCATCTGCATACCTTGCCACTGTTAAATATAGGTCTACTATGGCTCATTGGCTCATATATTTTTCTTTCTTCTGCCTCATGTTGACTGTTGACTCGTTAAAATTGTATGTTCAACGTGGTTGTGGTCTTCCTTTGCTGAGCTTGGCTGTCCTTGACCTCTAGTCTATAAGATTGTCCAAAACCGCAACACCCAGAAGATGTTTAAATTTCATATGCTGGCAAAACATAGATGCTATAGTGAGGAGTGAATGATTCAAATTTGGTAAAGTTTGGTGAATGTTTTTTCATGTAAACTTTTTTTATCCAAAATCGATGTTTAGTAATGTCAAAATGCCTAGATTACATGTACGCCGAATGTATCGCCAGCTAAGTGAATTTGAAAGAGGTCGAATTATTGGTTGAAAGGAGGCTGTTTTTTCATTTTTAGAGCGAACAGAAGTCGAACTACTGCTATGAGATGTTATCAAGGGTGATTTGGTAATACCCAAAATCAGACAAGAGTAGACACTGAAAATCGAAGGGGCACAAATGAAATTCAAGATCGACATCTAAGACTTATAGGCTATAGAGACCGATTTTTGACAACTCGATGATGAGTGGTTAGGAGAACTAGGCCATCTTTTTACCATCATATAATGACTTTTGAGTCTTGTGCTACTTCTGACTGCTGAGCATCGACGGCATCAACTAAAGTGGTGCAGAGAGCGACAATATTGGAATATGGAATGGCATCAGGTCGTCTTCTCTGATGAATCTCGATTTTGCTTGGGTGGACATGATAGCCGAAGAAGGGTTAGGTGAAGTCGTGTTGAGCGACATGTACACCGAACAGTAGGAGTTATGGTCACGCCTAGACTTTGATAGAGGCAACATGACACCACTACGTTATTTTCATGAAGAAGTGGAGCCGTATGTACTCCTTTACCTTAATCTACTAATGTATCTCATATTTCAACAAAATCCTGCTCAGTCTCATGTTGCTCGAGTTAGTTTAAACTTTTTGAAGATCTTTCGCCCATAAAACTTGTTTGGGATATGATGGGTACAAAGCTCGAAAATTTACCCCAGCCCTGACGAATTTTGGACATTCTGAGACATGAAATACAGGTAGCTTGCGATAGTATTCCTCAAGAACAAATAGACCACCTTATTGAATCAATGGACAAAGACGTTATTAACAAACTAAAAAAATAGCTCTTTGGCATCCGTTATTCAAATTTTAATAATTTCTTCCTTACTATAACATCTATGTTTTATAGAAACAGTATTAAATTTAAGCATCTCCTTTTGGGTACTGCGATTTCTTTGTCAGTGTATATATATTTTAGAATGATGCTAAAAATGAATCTGTTCATGCGTATTTAAAAGTTACTAATTTCAAAAAAGTTCTTTTTTTATTCTGAAAAGGCAACTTCGAATATTTTTGTCTTCATTATTACTAAAATCTCGTTTTCGAATTACTAAGTTTGTTCTATTGCTCAACTTTAATGACATGGGGTCGCTTGTCCAACTGGTTTTGTTAGTGTCTCCGTACATTTAATTGTCAAATACTTATGCTATGCATATGGTTGCTGTAGAGACTGTCTACACGGTATTTCGTCAATACTTCTATTACTTCGTTTGTTTCCAATGCTTTTTGAAGTCCCACAAAGGCCAAGACTAGAGGCCTGTTTCCTACTAGCTAGATAAAATTATACGGATGGTTCAGCAAATAACAGTCTGATTTATCAAATTTTTTTATGAAGAAAATGATCTCCATATTATTCCATTTTATGATTTTGAGTTTTGAATTAGTCGTAGTAAAATTTTATTTCTAATTTAATCTCGGCTTTTCTGATTTCTATGACTATATGTTGTTTGTCTGGTATTAGCTTTCGTTATTGAGCCGGCTTGGTATATATATTCTTCCCAAGTTTTTCTCAACTTCAATGACATTTCACTTTCATCGGTATATTTTCTTCTAAAAATTGTCAACAATGAACACCAGCTTTTTTTCTGATTTATGTTATTGTATCTTCCTTACTTCTTAACCTCCCTTGCCTCATAATTCCTTTAGTTATGCTAACAACGCTATAGCTATGGGTAATTTCATTTTTGTAGTTATTGTTACATTTTTAAACTGTCCAACATGCCGTTATTTCCCCAAACTATGTTTTCTGTATCAACACTTGTTTTGGTTATATTTGTCACTATCACCTATTCCCTCTCATCCTGTTAGGTACCAGTTGTCGCTATTTGGTTTCACTCACTCACTATTTGTCTTCTGTGTTTTTTTTTTTGTTTTGGTTTGGACAACAATTTCATTTCTTCATGCATCTCTTGGCTTATATTGGCACTAGAATCCCCAAGTCTACCACCTAGTGCTTCAGATACTTCATCATTGGAAATTTTCATTTCATTTGCTATATGATTTTTGGTTTGGTTTTTGAACTAATATTTGTTAAGTTTGAATGTTAAATCCACTTTTATGAAATTTTTAATATCTAAAGTACAAGGAAGTCTACTCTTAAGGAATTTCTCCTTAAGTGACTCCTACTACAACCTATTCGATATTTGGCTCCATCTGCACGCAGACCTTTGCATTGTAAATTGCTATGTCTAATTTGAACAGTATTCTATTTCCATTCTTGTTGGTTTTCTTGCGTTATTGTTAAATTTAGGTCCTCCAGAATTCTTAGAGCACCCATTTTTAAGTAGAGTGAGGTGAAATTTAATATTCTAATCTCTTGGTATACATTTCCTAGAATGTTGAAAGATTAGACAATAATGGGGAATTAAATTTACGTAATTCCTATTTGAACGGTTATTTCCTCGTTAGTTGGTCACCGTCATTGTCGCATGCAGAAGGAATAATTGAGAAAGTAAGAGCAATGCGAAGATACAAAAAAGAGCCAAACATCAGAAATTAATGTACTCTAGTGCACGGTGCTAACATTTCAAAACAGGTTTATGTTGAACCAATTAAAATTAGCAGTCATCTGAATCATTGAGATACAATTTAGAGATGGAGTTCAAGTACCAACTCGAGAAAGAAAGAATAGGAAAGAAGGCAGAAACAACAGTATGTGTCATGATCTGTTAGTTCCCTCCCCAATCTTGGGACACCAAATTGCAAGTAAATTTTGTTTCCTGTAGCACTGTTCGTACAGTTCTACAATTTTCACACACCTATCTTCGTTAAAACAATTAAGGTTGTTTGGGATTTCTCTAGACTCTTTTGAGAACAATTTATTCAAATAAAGTGTTTAACAATTAGATTAATACGACATGGTCTAGTGAAAGTTAACATCATGAGCAAAATTGCTACAAATGTTCTTAACGAAATGTTTAAAAAAAATTGAGATATTGTTATTCAGATTATATATATAGAAAATGCTACATTTGTTAAAGGTAAAATTTTGTTTCAAGTAGCGATTACTCGAAACTCCATAAACAAAAATAAAAGAATATCGTTATTCAGAAGGGTCGTTTTTTTTTCTGCAGTTAAACCAATTTGGATTCATCATAAAATCAACGTCGTTTCAAACTCGGGATATATGATGTGAATTAATGATAGACCCCACAACCACAATACCTGACAACATGCTGACGGGAAAACACGCACAATGTATAATTGATAATTGCTGTTGTTGCGGTTGGTACCTATTTGCTGTTTAAAAACCACACGTTCATAACAGCTGTAACAAATGTGTATATACATCTTGCATTTGCAGCGGCGTAACTTAAAGTATGTATCCTTAAACTCCCATAATTAATAACAAAATTTCTGTTTGAGGTGTCTAATAATTTAATTGCTAGTCTGGAAGATCGGTACGTGTGGGGTCCTGGATAGCATGATGCTAGAAAAAGCGTGCCTTACTTCCGAAAAGAGATTTTAATTATAAACTTGTTTTTGTCCTTAATTAGTTCAGTTAGTAAACAATTTCGTTTTAATTTATTTTTGGCATTATTTTAGTATGTTAATCTTGTAGGTAAGTATTTACACAAAAGTTTACTGTATGTTTTGTTTTATTTTGATTATTTTGTAGCTTTGGACTTGATAATGGGATGTAAGTTTTAGACCTCGAAACTAATCGTAACAAATTAAATTATTTAAAGATTATGGTTGTGCAACATTCCGTTACTCTATTAACAAGTTACAAATGAATTACAAACACTTAATAACATAATGAATATCTCGCTTTGTTTATTCTAGCTTAATAGTGTAGGTATTTATAAACTCAATATATTCAAACTTCAATACAAAACCTACTTTGGTCTGCTCACAATTGCTAGGCGACTGACCTTATAGGGAACATTTATGGGTGTGTGCAAGATGTGAAAACAACAAAATTTATTTTTATTAAGGGCGCCAGTTATGAAATCTGTAAGTGAACAACCTAAAAACTAACAAACAGTATGAGGTTGTAATATTATTTCACACCGGCTATGTCATAAACATGTTTCTTAACATGAACTAATCATCGTTTTCCAAAAAATCTATAAGCTGGGTATAATAAAAAATATGCAAAATGTAAACAGAAGAAAGTTTAATAAAAAAATGGTAAAAAATACAATATTCTCTAAGTTATTGAAATTGTGAACTTTAGTATATCTAAAAAAACAAGTGAAATTTAGTTTACTTACAAAAAACTAGTAAAATTTAGAAAGAAAAAAATAATCAATAATTCTATAATCAAACTAACATATGTGAAAAAGATACCGGTATAAACTGTTAACAGAGATACCTTAAATTGTACAATGTATTCATAAAATTCTTACAACCAGATATGCATCACAAACTGTTATTTGTACTGTACTTCTTAAATAAAATGTAGGGAAAACTCAGGGCCAAGTATTTCTAACATGTCCTGCCATCATTATTGAATTCCATACATCAATAGCTTCACCGTAAATGAATCCATATTGTTAACTATAAAATAGCCATATGATAATCAGCTATACTTTTCAAAAATGATTCCAAATCTGCAGAAGGTAACAGACAAAAATTAATCCAAAAGTGAAAGGCTATAGCATAAAAAATTACAGGCCTAACGCAACCTATCATTTCTACTATGACAAGTCCCACCGTGACATATTTCCACAAGATGGCTATGCTTACCTCGAAAAAAGGGTTATTCTCTAATCTGAGAATTTCTTGATCATCGATATATCTTCCCAGTTTATTATAATGCCAAGGGATATATAAAATATGTTTTACTTGTGTTTCAAATACTGCACTGGTTCTCTTCAGCAAATATTTACATTACTGATTTATTTTAGGAAAATAACTACTTCTGACTTAGGGTTGTTTTTTTCTTAGATCTGCTACATAGCATAGTTCTCGACATTTTTAAATGAGCCAGTGTGAAGTATTACTTTTTCTCTGTAACCTGTACCTGCTACAAAAGAAATGTTTTATGGGTTTGTTAACAACTGCTAACAAAAATGAAGCTTTTGAGAGTTTATAAAAAATAATAACTTGTGGCATTTGCATTTTTGCTGATGACAAGTATTAAATGAGTAAATTATGCCAACTTTTGACTTAGGCTTGATTTTTTTCGATCTTCTACATTCTTGATGTTGCTCTTTTTTATAATGTGAGAATCATTAAATGAATCGCATGGATTTTTCGGTTAGTTGTAGAGAACCAAAACATCAGTTTTATTGTCAAACATTTAATATCAAATTGTGAATTACTATTAGTTTTTATTCTTAATTTTCTTGTTCAGTTGTGTTAAGTTTTATTACAATTGAGAAGGGGTATAATTTAATCCCTGAAACCTTTGGACTATTTGAAATATACAAATGTTCCAGCAGTTGCGGTGTTATTCCCAAAAAATCAGAAAAATACAAACCAGAGATGGCACAGCTGTCTTTCAAAAAACTACTAAAACATCTACTCAGCAGTTCTCTACAAGTCTCGACCAAATTATGTTTCAGCGAGAAAGTCGAATTGACGCTTACACATCTTATTAAAAAATAATAATTTACATTTTTATACTTCTTTAAACAGGTGGATAATGAAATTTGTCACTTAAGTAGTTTTTGCATATTTGAAATATAATCAAATTTAATTATTGTGTTATTTACACTAGATTACCCTGAATAGTCCGATTTAAAAAAAGGAGAAGGTTCGTGCCTCTATAGAAACCATTTTGCAGGTCTTTTAATTGTTATTTTGCCTGTTCATTGGGTTTTCTCTCCTCCAATTTTTTTCCTGCAACAGATAAGTGTATGAAAATTGTATATTGAGAACAAAGTGTAGTGAGGCCATTTCATTAAATTGCCCAAATTAATTGGCTATCTTCCTCACAGTTATTCTGAGAGAAAGAGATGTCAACAAAATGATCAACCAGTATTCCTGTATTATACTTATCTGTTTTTGGAGACGTTTCAATTCCGACTCTGGACTCGTTGTCAATCGTTTAGTATTCTATTTCGATGTTTCTTCTAAAAAATTTCGCTTTGATGTTGATTTTGTTGTTTGTCAGAAATTTGACAGTGACAATTTGTCGTTTGGGGACCACTACACCATATCATACACCATACACAACGTTTTATTCCTCAACAGAAACTCTTTTGCGGAACGCAACATATACTAGTCAAAATTTGCTGCCTTACTGATATACAGGGTATTTAAGATCTGAGTTTTTTGTGCAGCTCCAGCAGTTTAAGAAATAATTAGCTGATATTCGGGCACTGCCTTGGAGGGCTTACACCATTGATGAGCCAATATGGTTATAAAAATGTAAAGTGAGAGATTTTTTCACGTATCATGACCTTTTGCTCCAGCTGAACCTTTTTGTTGTACATCCTCGTAAATTTTAAAATACAGAATTAATTATGTGTTCTATTTAGAAAAGTTATTGGTGTCTTATTTTCCGTATTATATTATGAAGTGATGTTGTGCCTTTCTTATAACGTCTTCTAAAAAAATGCAAGATAAGCCAAACATCTTTGGATGAGCTGTCCAATAGAATAATACTCCATCATCAAATATTATAGAAAATTCATAGGCGTTTTTGAGAAGATCGGATTCCTAATACGAATGCTAATCATGCAGGTAGACAGGGTACATTTAGAACATCACTGCTCGAAAAAATGAAAAAGAATAATATCCTGATAGTAGCATTTAAATATTAGTCATTACATAAATAATTTGAAGAATTCTGCATGATTCTTTATTATACTCTTACCACAGTAAAAAGATGTAGGCACTCCTTTCTCGAGATTACGTTTTAAGAATTAAATTGTAACTGTAGCTAGCAGTATAAATACCTCAGTTTTGATTGTAAAATTATTTTCATCACTAAATACCATTTTTTCGAGGAATTCAATTCTAAACTTTCACAACTACATATGGGCTCAAGGAAATACAAATATAATTCTAGAAGCTCATAAACTATAAAATTAATTTTTTATTTACCCAGCGACAACCTCAAAAGTTGTGGGTAGAAAAGGAGCATGACCGTGAAAAAATAACTGTAGATCGTCATAACGATTTGGCATGACCAATGATAGAGGCCCTCCAGCAGAATCTATATTTCAGCTAAATGTTTCTGAAACTGATAGAGCTACAAAGATAAATATATAATAATCTCGAAATTTAAACAACCTGTAGGGCGGTGAAGATGCAATTTTGAACTAAGTTTAATTGGATATAAAATCACGTATATTGTATGTAGTTTCCGTTTAGCAGGAGTTTCTGTTCTTCATGTAGATAAAGCTATATAATTTATAATTGAAAAATCAATCATGTTGATTTTTTGAAAACCTGTCCTTGTTACAGGCAAGCTACGATGAACACAAAAAGTGTACTTACCTTAAATACTTTTAATACTTGCGATTGACATATTACTTTTTATATGTTCCAGACCTCCGAATGATATTGATTTGGAAAACAATTTGACTTTTTATATTGGTAAACTAAAACTACAGATGTTAGGTGAAAGTTATAAGGTTAGGCAACTATCGCATTTCCAAAGATTTACTGATGTCAATCAATGTATAATAGCTGGTCTCGCGTATGTTTTTTGCTAACGGAAATTCATTATGGAATTGTCCCTTGCATTCTCGAAGTCTAGAACTCGATCTGAATCCCTTCTCCCTAAAACCACCCGTTTGCTTACCACAGGATTTCTGAAATGGTCCTTTCGGATATATTTTCTCACACACTTTCCTCACGCTACCTCATTTCCCTTAATCACACATTCACGTTCTATACCTCTACTACCTTTCACATCTAAAGAACTTGTTGATCAGGAACTGAAAACTATGCAAATATCACATGAAGGAATCAATCAACATCTGTGAGGACTGTTGAACCAACTTATAATGCTTGGTATTAACTCTTCCATGAAATTTCATACATACCCAATGCCCTCAAGCGTTCTTCCTGCCTTACTGCCTTCTTCTTCTCTCCTGTTTAGACCCTCTGATAGATTCTCCCCCACGCATACACTTCGCTCTCTATAGGCAAGAGTCCCGTAATGGCGAGTAACCCCTCTGTAGAAGCGTCTGTCTAGAGAGGCAGTGAGACGTTATCAAAAACACTCCTCTCATCAACCTTTGTCATATGGGTTCGCCTTATAACCACACTGATCTTACCATCTTAGATAAAGTGCCCCTATCATCTCTTGAGCCTTTCACCACCATTCTAAATTTGTCTATATGTATACTAAGATATTGTATGCTCTTGCTTAGCCTGATTTGATCCTCATCTAATGAAAACACTATTTCCCCTCTGAGTATCACACACTCAGTCTTTTGAGGGGCTACTTTCAAATAATTTCTCTCGACGCATATTTTAGATACTTGAATCGTATATCAACAAAGGATGTATACCAATTTAGGGTACCTAACTTGTAAGTTTTTTTTTCGGCGATAAAATCTTAGCATATAGCCCCTATAATATTCAGTAGATCCCGAAAAAGCCACGTCATAGTCGATTCAAGATGGTTTCGGCTTTTAATGCAAAGTAAATATCAATACAAAACTTAGTTTAAAACATTTATGTCCATATCACAAACAAACGCTTAAATTGCATCTAAAGTCATTAGGCTTACCAAAGTTTGTTTATATACCAACGACGAACTTTGATTATATTGAAAAACGAGGCCATCGTGTACAGCATTTGAATTTCATAAGAATTTCTTGACAAACGGGCTAAATATCGAATATTAAGGTGAAACAACTTCTTTAAGTGATTATTATCAGATTACAATTATTTTCGAATTAATTTCAGATGTAGATTTTTCATTGCCTACCCATACAAATCGTAAATCAAACCACCGAACCGGAAACATATAATTACCGGTTTTACTACACTAAGAACCATTTCTGTCCAGGACCATTTTAATTTAATAACAAACATTCTATATACGGCACAAGATAATGGATGTAACGATCTGTTTATATTGATGCTTAGTAAATAATTTATTGGATACGAACTTGTTAAACCCGTAATTGAATAAATATTTGATACGTCGCACAGGAGATAAATAATTGTAAATGGTGCACCATCAAATTTTTTTGCCAATAAATGCACGTTAGTTTTATTACAATAAACATTAATCTTCGTTTATTGAATATATTGCATCATTAGAGAGAAATATGTTTCTTAGATGTCGACCACCCTGAGTTAGGAGTGAAGGGGAATATCAATTTTGCAGCTAACACTGATATTAAAGCCTTTTGTGTTTTTGCAGTAACGTTTAAAAAAATGATGTAAACATATTATAAATAACATTTTCCCATTTACTGAACGATTTTCTGTGACTAAATGTAAGTTATGAATATAATGAGTAAATACACCAAATACTTGATTAATAAAAAAATTTAATGCGAATTTCATATTCTTCTAAACCCTAAATTTTATATTATTGTGCACGCGTAGATTTTGGAAGTTAAATTTTTTTACATTTAAAAATACACAAAAATAATATTTTTTAATTTAGGATTACCTTATATTATATTACAACACATTATAGGATAACAAATCACATAATTAATGATATAAGCCTCACAATAGCTGTATTTGTTCAAAAAACTAAGAGACCATCACCACGCTATACAAAACAATAAAACATTGTTTTTACGTATTCACTATACATTTGTTTTCAACTGCATTTGTGCTCTCACATTTCTTAATTCCTACAGGCAATTCATTAAATACAACAAACCTTTGAAAACAGACTGATAAGTTTATGACCGAGAATAGCTTCAATATAAAAAAATGCTCTATTTCTTGCTTCAAATTCATGTATGCTATTAACATATCTAACTGTTTAATACAAGTAATCAGATACTAATTAATTTTTTATTTTTTAAACTATATCTGTTCTTTACTTATTTACTTTCTGCTTAGCACATATCAAATTTAATGCATTTAACATTGTAATGTGTCTGTTACGTATTTGTGATAAAAGCAGTTCATTCAATAAAAGGATTTTAACAGAGGTAGGTATACAGTTAATCATTTGCTAACTATACCTAAGGATAGTACATAATGGATTGCTCGATAGATGTATATTTTTCCGAAAGCATACTTCACAAAGTGGCTGCTAATATTTGCACTGTAATATTTTCTAATTAAGTTATCAATATCATACTAAACAGATGAAACAAAACCAGAAAATTAGTCAACTGTCAACAGACAAAGCGCCACAACTCGAGAGCGAGCCCAACACACGGTTGATACCTCACAAGGTGGCTCGTTTTTCCGAAAATTTTTAACATTCGTCACGCAATCCTTTGTAAAATCCTTTAACTATATCTACATAGAAATAAGTTAGGTTAGAAATATTTGACGTAATTTGATCAAAATGTTTTATATAACTGTAATTTTTATCAAGAATCATAGCCAAATATTTAAAATCAGAAAATTGTTGAAGAGGCTTATTGTTAACATAAACATTAATTGTAATTCCGTGAGAACGACTGAAGCACTGTATTGAAGATTGGTGGATAAATGATCTTTTTGATTAACTGAAACTAAGAAGAAGTAGAGGACTGACTAACTAACCGTGCGAAGAACGTGAGGGAACAGATGAAGAACTTAGTCTGTTTGTAGGAAAATTGTCTCGAAGGATTGAGAAGATAAAGAATATTTTTTTATAATTGTACAGGGGATATGACGTATACCTTACCCCACTGATTTTTGCCAATTATGTTAGAGACGACTGTTTCACCTGGAACTGGGTCAAATTTTTTGATAAATTAAAAAAACCTTGACTTGGCTGGGATTCGATCCCGAGTCCTGTCCTCTTATCATGCTCCAGTTTTTATACAATTGTGTGAGCTGAAAGACTTTCCCACTAAGCTAAGGCTTAAAAGTGTGTCAGCCTACTCCCTAAGTGCCACTAGATAACTGAACCGAGTGTGCTACTCTGTTTCCTTTATTTAAAGTTTCGGTCGATTGGACGGCGATATCACGTGATGACGGGGCTCTGTGGTGTTTGGTTAAGTGTTGGTGGGTGGGTGCTATCATTGCATCGGTTTAGACAAAGGGATCGTTTTTGTATTTCTATAGCTTCGCAAATAGTGGATGCCCTAAGGAGAATTGAGGGATATGTTAGTCCAGTTGTCCACGAAGTAGGTAGAGGTTCCTGTTTGCAGCTGATGATGCGCGAAAGCTGAAATTGGCTTTTTCATGAACTTACAGAGAGTGTTCATATTTTGTTTGACACGTCTGCTGGTTCGACCGATACAACTTAGTGGGCAATCGCAACTTTGTCTTTTTGGTTCCCGGCTAAGTTGGCTATAAGTTGATTGTTGTTGAAGTCTGACTTTATTTAATGTCGGAATTCGTGCTATTTGGTCAGTGACTCCTCAAACGTACGGAAGGCTTTGCGGTGTTGTTAGTCTGTTTCTGATGGGGTTGGTGTATTCGGAGGTTGTTGAGAGTGACGAATTGTGCGCGCAATGTGTTCAGTTTTGTCTAAGAATTTATTGAAAATTGTTGAGTTTTGTGTATAGTTAATATCTGTTAATAAGACAGATCTAAGAACCAATGATTTCATTATATAGTTCAATTGGGCAATATAGTGTGATGGGTTGGTTTCCTATATACGGGATATGAGAAATTATCATTATTAGTCTTTTATATTAGCAGATGATATCCATTAGTCACCGCAGCGCTAATCCAAAACTATGTCAATAACTAACATAACTTCTTTACATCAATGAACTCCGCACTTAATATTGTACAATTCACTCTACAAACATAACACAACAAACAACTACTTTCCTAGATGCCTCATTGATTGAAGTTTCCATCATACCGTTTTTAGGAATGCAACGCGTACTAACATATATTTACACCACACTTCACACTACTATGCAGCACAAACTCAAGGAATCGTAAACACACATATCACCATTAGAACTTCTAATAGACACCCAAATAAGATAGAAGGAACTAGTTTTCACACCCTAAGGAAGAATAGCTATAGCTTCACACCATCAGCAATAAACAAACAACAATAAAAGAAAAAGGAAGAAACGATGATTGCGTGGCCCACTTCAATTTACGTATAGCATTTTGAATATGGTTCACCCTGTATACCGTTAATAATTAATACTACGAAACTGTCAAAAAATATATTTCACGCAATTTAGTAATAGTCTGACCCCTATACTTCCTGTATTTCAATAATAACTACAACTACAATTCTTTCCACCATTTAGTACAGCTTTTAGCAATTCATGCCATTATTTTTCGGTGAAAATTTAAAAATAATTTGAACTTAGAATTTCAGAGGAATTTCTTAGCGCTTTCTACTAATTCTCTCCACATGAAACGACATTTCTTACACAATTAATTAGTTGTACAACAGCAAAAACTTGCTGTACACTATTCAATATTATAAATATCCAAGAATTATTTCACAAATACATTGCAAGTAGCGCTGCAGGATGTAAAACGTTTCACATCTAACAAACATTAGTTACACTACTTAACAATCGTTCAGCTGCCCAACAAAACAGTTTCTTGTGTGTAAGGTTTACGTACTGCAATTTTAATATTTTACTCCAAGATAACATCCTATTTGTTCAAGTGATACTCTAGTTTATGAAGATGTCAGAAAATCGGTGTGATAAAGACGATGAGATTATATCTCAAATTCAAACAGGACAACAACATGTACAGCGTTAGATCTCAGATTAAATTGACGAATTTTTATGTTTGTTAGAGTCAATAAAATTTGTACATTTGCTGACAGAAGATTCTGACTTTGATCTTTTTTATGTTGCTATTTTTCCTGCTTCTTCAAAATCTAATTTAATAATATTATTAGTATTTGTAATTAGTACAAACACATTATTTTACACAGGTTTTAGCATGACTACTTGTCTACAAGCTACTTAAATATATAGTTAGTTGGTGTAATAATAAAAAACAACAACAGGAATGGAATGTGAGTTTAATACAAAAAAGTATAAAATTCTAAAACAACATAAGTGGTATTGGAACATCAAGGAGAACATGCACGAAAGCGCACACAGTTAAAGAAAACAAACAATTGGGTATATTCGGTAGTATCTGTAAAATAAATCAGTTCATTCTCTATATCTCCCGAGCTACACCGTGTCTTTTTTCCTGTGCAGTATGTAAGTATATATAGTACCAAGCTTCAGTTGAATATATAGTTTTAGGTCATGTATATGAACGTTTGAGAAAAGTCAAAATCGCGAACAATGTGAGCAACAAGTTAACGTTTAATTCAAAAAGAATATATTATAGATTACAGTGCAAAAAAGGAAAACAATTGAAAAAAATAGATGATGCTATCAGACATCTGATACAACATTCAATTGGTAATATGAATAAAGTATTATATAAATATGATTCGTACTTTAAAAATCTTCTTTTTCCACCATTTAGGTTGCTTGCCTGTGCTGTCCGATATTTTACGTAAGTATTGAATCTGCATTCCTTTCTATATTTATCTTGCTAGTCCATTCTACAATATTTGGTACCTCACACACTCTTCTTATGTTTTCACTGCTTTCTCTGTCCCATAGAGATTTCAAACTGTTCTTTCTTGGTGATAATTTTTTTTTCTAATTTTTTGCTACAACCACTTCCGAGAAACAGTATCCGATGTGGCTGAAAAGACCTTTTAAGGAACTAAGAGATTTCAATCTGTTTTTACTCATTTATTGCCCCAAAGAAATATTTGATTATTCATATGGATTTTTTAGGGTTCCGTATATACAATATACGGATAACTTTATAATATCACTCAGGATTTCTGCCTCTGTCACATCACAGCCATTTTCTCCTAAACTAATGGACGGAAGAGGTTGAAATTTGGTATCAATGTATATATAGTTTGGTGACCCGATCAGGAGTACATATGGTAAAAATAAAAATTTTTTCAAACGCATCATGTAATATATCAAATAAAAGGTCTCATTTTGAGGAACACAAATATATTTTTTTCATATTTAAAAAAAAATATTTAAAAAGATATTAACGAAAATATACCAAAATGTACCCATTCCCCCCCACTTATCTCCGAAACTATAAAACGTAAAGTTTTGAAAAAAAATAGATTTACAGGTTCTGACCTGAAGAGTACTGGAAAAATAAGGAGAAACCTCTACTTTTAATTTTGGGGGGCCAATTACAGAATTAAATGGATAATATAAAATTAAAATTGTTTCTAACCCATCATGTTATATATCAAATGAGAGGGCTCATTACGACGAAAACATATATATTTTTTCATATTTTTAAAATAAATTAATTAAAAGATATTAACAAAAATATAAAAAATTTTACCCATCCCCCCCCTTATCTCCGAAACCATAAGCTGGAAAATTTTGAAAAAAATGAAGGTATAGCCCCTCATCTGAACTTTACTGGAAAATTAAGGAGAAACCCCTAATATTTATTTTGGGGGGCAAATTATAGAATTAAATGTAAACTTAAAATTAAAATTGTTTCTAATCCATTATGTTATATATCAAATGAAAGGGCTCATTATGACGAAAACAAATTTTTTTTTCATATTTTTAAAATAAATTAATTAAAAGATATTAACAAAAATATAAAAAATTTTACCCATCCCCCCCCCTTATCTCCGAAACCATAAGCTGGAAAATTTTGAAAAAAATGGAGGTATAGCCCCTCACCTGAACTTTACTCGAAAATTAAGGAAAAACCCCTAATATTTATTTTGGGGGGGCAAATTATAGAATTAAATGGAAAATTAAAATTATTTCTAACCCGTCATGTTATATACCAAATAAAAGGGCTCATTATGACGAAAACAAATATATTTTTTTCATATTTTCAAAATAAATTAATTAAAAGATATTAACAAAAATATAAAAAAATTTACCCCCCCCCCCCTTCTCCGAAACCATAAGCTGGAAAATTTTGAAAAATCAATGGTGGTATAGCCCCTCACCTGAACTTTACTGGAAAAATAAGGAAAAACCCCTCATATTTTTTTGGGGGGCAAATTATAGAATTAAATGGAAAATATAAAATTAAAATTGTTTCTAACCCAGCATGTTATATATCAAATAAAAGGACTCATGATGAAGAAAACAAATATATTTTTTCCATATTTATAAAATAAATTAATTAAAGAGATAGATATTAACAAAAATATAAAAAATTTTACCCATTCCCCCCTTATCTCCGAAACCATAAGCTCTGAAAAATTTTGAAAAACTGGAAGTATAGCCCCTCACCTGAACTTTACTGGAAAAATAAGAAGAAAGTCCTAATATTCATTTTGGGGGGGAAATTATAGAATTAAATAGAAAATAAAAAAATATAATTGTTTCTAACGGGTCATGTAATATATCAAATCCCAGGGCTCACTTATGACGAATAGGTAAAAATATATTAAAAAAATATTTTAAAAAAATTACCCATTCTCCCCGTTATTCCCCAAACTCTAAGACCTCATTTTTTTTGTTTATAGGAAAAATATAAAAAAAAAATCCCTAATTCTATTATTTGGCCTCCAAATAATAGAATTAAACGGAAAATAAATTACTAGAAAACCCCCATAGTAATTTTAGGGACAAATTATACAATTAAATGGAAAATAAAGATTCAATTTTCAAACGCTTCATGTAATATATCAGATATAAGGCTCATTATGTGAATTACAAATATAACATATTTTTAAATCATTTGTATAAAAGATATTAAAAATATTAAACATCGACTTAATTCCCACTTTAGAAACTACACTATTTAAAATTTGAAAAATATATTTTATTTATATTTTTAAATAATTTGAATAACAGATTTAATAATTTATAATTTAAACTTTGACCTATTTTGCCGTTTTTCTTCCAATCTAAAGAGCCTCAAAACTCAGACAGTAGATTATAAAAGGCATTTCTGAAAGTTTATTAGTAAAATAAAACTCTAATGTTACTTTTTGGGGGCCAAATTAGAAAATTAAATACATATGTATTGTGATAAAAATCAAGCGAATCCTAAAGCAGATAAAATAAAAAGTCTATGTTTGGAAAATCAAAGTGTATATATTTTATAAATTTAAAACGCTTCCTTTAAAAGATATAAGGGTAAGTATAAGAAAATGTCCTCATTCCCTGCTTGTCTGAAACTGGAATATTCGAATCTTGAAGGTGGTACGGAACCCTAAGTATGCGAGTCCAACTCGCACTTGACCAAATTATTTCTCCTCACGACGATTTATGAAAAATACATAATGTAGTATGTTTGTTATGTTTCAATATTCTTATCGAGTCAATAGGAATCGAAACGCCACGTTTAAACAAATCAAGATTGTCACATCATTCAGAAATTACTTAAAATTCTATTGACCCAGCCTTTTCCCATAAGCAGTGTTCGATGTGGCTTAAGTCTGAACTCTTTCCATAATTTAAAAAAATATATGTTTATATTTTTTTACAATTAACTGGTTCAAAATATTTCTTGAATTTCATGTGAAATCGATTCTATTGTTCCAACTCCTTCGGAGAAATATGTCACATGTAAATTAAATTTAACCTCAGTTAAATCACATCAAAGAAAAAGGTTTCAAGCTATATTTAGAGGCACATTTTGTTGCTATTTAATGGCTGTCTGAATAATTTTTGATCCCACACGACACGTATTAATTTTATCACGAAATGAATTTATACATCTAGGAGTTCCAGGAAAAATAAAAAAAAATAGTAGGTTAACCAAAACTTATGAAATTAATTATGATACCTTTTCGAAATTTTTCAATCCACTGAACGCGCTTCCTTCAACTGATTGAAATTTCCAATAATTATGTATAAAAAAATGTAAATGTCAAACTCTTCACAATACTTGACTTGCAAAAACCAATTTCCTAAACACATAACATTATTCGAAACTATTAATGCACAAAAATCAAATAAAAAAGTTAAAAATTAATAATTGTATTTCCATCAAATTTATGTTAAAAATAATAAAGATTTTTTCTTCTTCAGTTAAGTCAAGTTTACTGCGCGGACTGCATTTTTTCCGCAAAAAGTGTGGCATAAAACTCTTCAGTCCCCGCCATTTACAGAAATGTGTTGATAAATTATTTTGCCTCGATGGATTTTTGTTTTTCAACACAGTAACCTCCAAACGCCCTACAAATTGAAAGATTACCTTTTGCAGGAAATCTTGCTATGAAATCGTGTTTTGCTACTATGTGTTCCTTGTGCCTGTGGCCATAAATGTACAGCTGAAACTTCAAGACCTCTAGAAGTAAAGTAAGAGGAATATGAATAAAACATTTCCTGTGGCAGCATTTGTCACAGTATTAAAATCTTCATAAAATAAGAGCGACATGACTAGAGATGGACAGTACATGGAAACAATAATTTCTATATCAGTATGAAACTGGAACCCTCAGTATTATACGATGGGAAGGTCAGATATACTGACACTGTTTGATTTGGAGTTGAGCAGTATAGATACACTACTTTTTGTACTTAGGTAGAATGATTGATTGTATATTTCATTCTCTCAAAACATCTCTTAGGAAGACTTTCTGTAAAGGACAACGAGTAATCTTGGCATTTTTCGAAATTGTTTCTATCACAAATTTCAAATACTTATGTGTAAGAAAAAGGTAATTTGCAAAAACTCTAATAAACAAGACGAAGATCTTTTGTTCAAATTATACTAACTAAATAATGAGCGGGTTTCTGTAATATAGTAGGTTTTTAATTCTCTACGATAATGTCTAAAGTAGCAAACATAATTTTATAGGTAGATCTCGTGTAAAAGGCAAAACCTTATCGAGATATCTTTATGCTATCGGGTCATATTTTATCCCCAGACCCCTTGATTTTGTTCTAGTATTAATTTTGTCATGTAACTCGTTAGTTGAACTGAAATCAATAGTTGTCAAACTCACCACTACAAACAACTCCAGATCTTTTTCTATTCGAGGAATTAATAAAGTCCTTGTTTTCCAACAAATTCCTTTTTTTGAGTAAAATTACCTAGATTTTTGTATGTTCGTCGTTTCCGAATCTATTTTACTAATATGATTTCCTTTCAACTATAAAAAATTGTACGAAGTGAAACTAAACATATAATATTTAACGACGAAGAAACTCATTATAATATAAAGCGCGAGCTCGCTGTAAAAAGAAATATTCAAATATGATGATTATCTTAAACAGCCATGTAACTAGATTCACAATAATTGCAAATGCATTCTTTAGTATTACTAATTAATGTACGTTAATGACGTAATTGGAATTTAGGTCATCTATATGCAATTTTCGATCCAAAAAAATTTACATATGGTTAGAACAAACATGGTTGGTAAAACAATGGATATTACAACAAATCTGTTATTGGTATTGTATTCGATTTCAACTATTATTTTTAAACTTTGTGATTTGTTGTACTGCTTTACTAATTGCGAATATGGGAACAAATATACTACTTAGCTATAAATTTATCACATTAAGAACTAACATTATTTATTGATAAAATCTGGTATGTACATTAGCATTATTTAAAAAAATTGCTTTATAAATGCTTGAATAATTCTCCTATTCAGAACGCCACCACCTATTTTAATATTTAATAGGTTCATCTTCTGCCCAATGGAATTGTGAGAAACAAACAAAAATTATCGTAAGCTATACTCAGTTTAGTACCGAAAAATGTGACAGGGTTGTACAAATCTATTTAGCAACTTTGTCAACTTTTTTGAACAATACAGGTATTTTTTATGTTATTGCTTGTTTTTAAACATAACTACGAACTGTGGAATATCTGCATTATATATCACCTAAGGAAGTGAAATTCAAGGAAACAATTTCTGCCTGAAAGATAATATTTACTACTGTATTGTGAAAGAGGACTGTTTGCGATTTTTTTTTATCTCGTGGTGACCTATTATTAGATCCAAGTCATAGTTAAGATCCGGCATGTTGAATGTGTTATTTTCCACCTGGCAGTGCCCTTCACATTTGGCTAAGGCCGTCTCCACGTAAACGCTACATGCGCGGTGCGGGCGGTGCTATAAGTGGCAGCCACAAACTTTCAAACACATAATAATAATTCATTTTGTCGTTACAAGAAAATAAATTCGTACGATTCAATCAATTTTAAGTTGTCGCATCGCTTAGTTGCGCTTAGTGCAAGAGTACTCAAGATCTTATCGCATCTATTAGTTAGAACCAAGTTGATCGTCCAATGGAGAATCTCCCTTTTTTAAAGAGACCACCTATCGACTCTCATTTGTCTACGAAATAACGCAAATCATTTATACAGATATTCTTCGGGCATCCCAGCTTGCTATTCTAGCTAATCTCCTCTCTTGTTGCATTGGCTTTCCTCTAGTGTCACATTCAGGACATTGCTTGTTAACAGCCCAATTACATGAAAGTGTCGACAAGTAAACGCACGTCAGTTATGAGATACTTCATTCACTGACTATTCTGTAATGCTTCCATTTCAGCATTGCGGACATTTCCCTTTTATCCCTTTCATCACACTTTTTTCTCCCCTTCCCTGTCGCATTTACATACATGTCCCCATTGATAACGTGTAGCACCTCAGTAGAGAATAGCCTATATCCAGACGCAAACTTAAACAGCACACACGCTAACATATTAGTATATGTGTTTACGCCGTATATCAGACAGAGTAAAACTACGACAAGATCGATGATCTCTTCTCTTTCACAGAACTGAACTACCCATATTAGGCACAGTCTGATGAGCAACCATTATCCACTCCTTAACGTCCATCTGCGGAATAGTGCTCTCCTCATCAAATTTAAACTGAAGGGGCCTTGAGAAACCACCATAAAGAAGATGATTGAAATACAAAAACAATATCTTGTGACCTATGCTTGTATATATCGCATAGTTCTACCACTCTCTACAGCACAAAATAAAACTCCTTGGCGGTAAGCGTCACCATCATGATGGTAACCTGTCGTATTGTAGTTGTACCAAAGTCAGCCGCGGGATTTCCATAAAGGTAGGATTGAATAGCTCGTTTTACGATAAAGCAACAAGAGCAGAGCGAAGTGTCTCAGCTGTTTTAAGATTTCTGGCAGCCGGAGCCAATTATGAATTATTTTATCTCAGTTTCAAACCGATATAAGTGTGAAAACGATTAGGGCAAAGTTTGGTATCAAATCATGTTAAAATATTCGTCGGGTCTCAAATATTCCTGTACAAACCAGTTCGTAACATCCTATGGGCACCTACAATGAACACTTCATTTGGCCTTTTTATAAATCATACCTTCCCTTGTACTTTCCACCAAATGCGAAAAGAAAATATAGAGATGTTGAGACAGCAATGCGTCGCCCTACCACTTTTTGCTGAAAATACCTCCTAATAACCGCATTTACTTTTCTATTGTACTTGTGTTATTTGCTTATTTGCAGGCCAAGAATACCAACCACCAAATTAGGTATTCCCTGAGACCAATTCTAATTGATGGTGTGGTTAATCTATTTCAATAGCTTCATGAGAGTGATATTATGGTGATTTTCAAAACAAATAGGGTGTCCTGTTTGTATACGATATGCGACGGGTCTTTTTTGCGAACTAATAGGGAATTGTTTTCTAATAGGGAATGTTCATATATCCGATGATTGTTGCGTCTATTGGTGCGACCGATGTAGATTGGTGGACAATTGCGACATGGTATTTAGTAAACTGCTCAATCCCCACTGGGCACCTTGTCCTTTGAGGTCCACTTTATACCGACTATGGTCTTGTTTGTATTCAAAATTGTTTTTAATGTTTTTTGTGTGATCCTTCGAATGCTTTACGCTCTTCATCTGTTTCGGACTGAGTTGTGGTATTCGTGGTTGTAAAGATTTTCGAATGGTGGGCGTGATGTGGGCCGGATGATTACTATTATGTTTAAAAATTTAATGATGAGTATTTGTTCTTTTTGTCATTATCAATTTATGTGGATCGAATTGGACAGGATGTGTGTGTACCATTTATTAATTTTGGTTGAGATTATGAAGACCTCAAGAAACGGAAGAAAAAAATTGGGCCTTATTTATAGTGAACTAGATATTTGGATGTACACTATTGAGATGCTACAGAAATGAACCTATTGGTTTTAAGGTGGACGCGTTTATGACTTGGATTTTGATTTATTCTCTAGTAAGGGGTATACCTATTGGGGCTTATTTGTATAAGGTTTACTAAAATCTAAAATAGGTATCGGAAGGGCAGTGTTGCACCAGATTAGTAACGCTGGAAGAAATATTTCATTTGGCTTTTAGTATATTTAGTGTTTCTTGGATAAGAACATTATTGACCCTAGGTGCTTTAATCCGTTACGTTTTCAGGATTTTCGAACTTATTGAATGATCCTCATTTCATTGTATCTGTTAGTAGTTACACACAATCAAACAAATCTATAATAATTTTTGTCATTCGCTTAGATTCTTAATATTTAACCATTTTCATAAATTCATAAAGTTCCGTTATTCAATAGTTTTAAGAAACGTTTTATTTCTAGTAGTCTCTAGTTGCCAATGCCACTGTAAATTTCTAGAACAAGTGAATATGTCATTAAAATGTATAAAAATTTCCAAATTTATAACACTACTACATTCATTTTCTTTGTTGTAACTAAAAATAAGGTTGCACTAAAACTGGTTTTAGTACGTGTCAATCGATGTTGTTATCGGTACCATGGTGATTCTGTAAATTAGTACATACGTCCTTTGTAAAAGTTGTATTATTACATAAAATGTTGCTTTTATATGTTTAAATATTTTCGAAACCTGAAAATAACAAACAACCCACTTGATTTTCAAATTTATTATCTATAGGATTCGATACATGTAAACTCATTATTTTGTCCGTAATTGCTGATTAACGGTTATTTATTTGTCCATGGTACCCTGCATATTTGACTTTTATGTTAGCTAACAACATAAGAATTAATTGTGTAGTCAATTAACAGCGATCCCATAATCCTGACGAACTTGCTTTTCTTATGTAGATCGAATATTGAAGATATTTTTTGTATGCTAATTTTTATTTGTACCAGTCAATTTGCAAAAGATATTTTTAATTCATTAATTAAGCAGGAGTGTACAGATATGGACGATGATATCTGTGTTTCGATGCTACAGAAAAACTACAATTTTATTTTTTGAATTGTATTGAGTTCACAAAAATACCGTGATTACTGCGGAAGTAGCACAAAGAATACAATATATTATTTAGACTTACAAGCCTGTAAGCTCAATAACTCATTCATTACAATAATTCAAAATGATCATGATAAATAGTTAGTAACTTATCTTTTAAATGAAAATATACGTAATAACAAAGTGTCTATTATAATCGATAGCACTAAACAATGGCTCCAAAGGTTAGTTTGTAAATTTATTAAAAGAATAAATATTAGACAAAAAATATTAAAATCTATAATTTATTTATAATATTTTTGTACCATCTGTAACATGGGAAATTAGTAAACTAATCACTTCTTAATATTCAACAACTAGGCATACAAGAAGCCTTATACGTTTCTTTCAGGAACATGTTTTTACTACCTTTTAACAACGCGCTCTTTTCGTTAGAATGCTGCAACACCGCAATTCATAAACTCGTAGACTGCTCGCAAGAAGTCGTAAGCAGTCTATGACTGACCGGGCCGCTGAAGATGTCTGCTGAAATTGCAGCAGAAACGTTTAGAAATAATTCCAACAAACAACACCCCCGTGAATCATAGTTTTTTCCAACAACCAATAATTAAATAAATCAAAACCTTGGATAAAGTCATGAAAAAATGAAAAGTTAAACATAATACTGCCGATAATAAATAGTAGGGCAGCTGCTTTAATATAGCATCTCTGTACTTATAAACATTTCTAATATTTGCCGTTGGTTGTGATAATCCAAAGTAACTGAAGTTGAATATAGTTCGGGTACCATGTAATTTATTCGGCACTGAGGCATCAAGTATTTAAATTACATCAGAGCAGTTTTCGATAAAAATTTCGTGAAGCTTAAACTCAAAGTCGACAAAAGATATTGATGCTATATGAGCCTATGTTAATGGTATATTGTCATATGTTTTAGATTCCTTGTTTCAAGGTCAACATTTTAGTCTCCACTTTTGTAACGTAAGTCGTTTTTGCCCGGTAAATGAAATAAGACCTTCTTTCAGTATGTCAGATTCTGCACATAATTTAACAATACAGTGCAGATAATACACCGGTTCGCTTCAACAAAATGTCCAATTAATGACCAAAACTCTGTACAGATTGATAAAAGTAGACCAATAGGTTCAACTTTTTAGACTTTACCAAAGCTTTTAATAACAGGTAAAGTTTAAAGTTTTACATATCTTAGTAACCGATGGCAGCGAGCTAAAGCTAATGGTTACGTTAGTTAGGACCGCAATGTGTACAATACGATACCGCGGTTATTTCTTCTGCTAAATATTTGTGGGAGGTGTAACCTATAATAAACTATTTTGCTAAAATACTGAACATCTTTTCCTTAATAAACTTTTATTATATAAGGAAACAACAAATGTTTTCATGGCGTTCCTGCAATCCGTATCAAATTAACAAGAAAGAAGAAGAAAGTAGAAAAAATGTTTATTCATGTAAGAAATAAAAGTTTTACATGCGTCAACTAAATAAGTACATTTAATTATATGATGCAATAATATTTTTTACAAAATTACGTTAATAACATTCTTTTTATTATAACACAAAAAATAAAAAACAAATGCTTTATAATATACAAATTTACAGTTAACAATTTTCACAACTTGAAATATGTCAAAATTGATGTCATTAAATACATCGAACTCGGGGCCTCAATCTGCCTACTCCCCAAGAGTCATAGGTAATTGAACTGTGTGTGAATCTGCTCTGCTTCTTTTATTTATTGTTATCTGTCGATTAAAAGGGGATGTCACATAATGAGGTGTTGTGTAATGATTGACTGGGTGTTGGTGCGCTAGTCTGATTTGCTTAGTGTGGCTATTAAAGAGCTCCATGCTGTAGGAAGGACATCGCTTGCGTTTAGACAGAGGTATCGTTCCTCTATTTCTAGGACTTCGCGAATTGTGGATACTCTAAGAGAATTGACGGATACTTGTATCATCGAAGTTGATCGAGTGTACTGTTTGGATATGATGATGCGCGAGAGCTGAAGTCGGATTTTTTTACGAACCGATAGAGAGTGTTCATATACTCGATGGTTAACGCGCATGTTGGTATGACCGATGTAGCTTTTTGGACAATCGCGACATGGAATTTTGTAAATTCTTTCATCCACGTTCGGTACTTTGTTCCCGGTTAATTAATTGGCTATAGAATGAATGGTGTTGAAGACCGTCTTTATTGGATATTGAATGTTGATGTAGAGTTCATGCAATTTTGTCAGTGACAGGCTTTCCGATGTTGTTGGCGTGTTTCTGAAGGAGTTGGTGTATACGGGGGTTGGTGAGATTGACGAATTATGCGACAATGTGGTTCAGATGATAGCTGTTTAGTCTAAAAATTTGTTGAAGATTATTAAGTTGGTTTTGTCTATTGTCAACATCTGTTAATCGGATATATAAAAGAGCCAAAGATTTCATTACGGAACTCAATTGGACAGAGTGGTGGTGTGATTGGTATGGGTTGGTGTCCTACAGACAGTATATGAGAATCTATCATTGTTAGAATCGGGAGAGAAGAATTGGACTCGATTTCCATTGTAAATTGAATGTTAGTAGGTATGCCATTAAGGTTTTGCAGGAAGAAGTCTGATGAATCTCTATTATCAGGCCAAATGACAAAACTGTCATCGACATTTCTAAGCCAACAAAAAGGTTTTAAATTAGACGAGTTTTGGGCCTGGGTTTCGGTTATTTCCATATAAATGTTAGCAGGCATAGGAGAAAGAGGTGAGCCCATCGTTGCCTCATGGACTTGTTTGAACAGAATCTCTAAAATTAAAAAAATACGTGTTAGAAGAACATGTTGTACAAGTTTGATGATGTCTGAAGAGATATTTCGTTTTGTTTTTCAGAACTGCAAGATATATTTCCATATAACGTACCTAATCTTTATCTATAATCTATTAAATGTTATTAAATTTTATAGTGTAGTTTACTTGAGTAACCAAATACGGTCATCCGAGGTATATACCCCATTTGCTACACAATGATTTATTTTTATTTCCACACATCACCTTTGTTTTGGGGGAAAAATTTGTTCAGAAATTTGCGAAATGTTTTTGTTATTCATATTGAGGGGCAGCACGAATAGTCACCTAAAAATCTATGAATAAAAAAGGGGCCTTGGAGTAGTAGATAAATGCCTCAGCGTTTTGCTTCTACCATGTAAAAAAATATACCATCACACTATATTATTATACTAACCTTTGTAGACTTTAAAGGCGTTTGAACGCAATACAATATATCGCTTTTAGGCGGAACCCGTCATTATTATTGCACTTTGGTGACTTCCCTGAATTTTGAAAATAAGACGATATATATTTTTACGAGAAACCCTGTATCAGTTTGCACTACCCACAAAGGACAGACATTTCGAAAAACTATTTGACTAAATAAAAAGGCAAAATTAAAAACACTGTTTAATTTGCTTTTCAGTATCTAACCATATGAATTATATAATAATAATAATGTCTTTATTAGCGAAGTAGCTATCAATTACATCAACAGGTTATACATTAAAAAAAAGCACAACTAAAAATTATTCTTAACATAAATACATAAACATCTGTTATATATATAATAATTTCCAGAATTTTTAATACTAACAGGTAAAGAATTATAAAGGATCAGACCTCCATACAGTGTTGATTTAGTCAGTTTATTACTATTACTATTTGCTACATAAAAGTCTCTTATTTGTGTATGAATTAAGTTGTTGTATAAATATTGCCGTACGATTTTGCATTTAATTTTGTAAATAAAATCTAAATTTTTAAATATAATTCTTTGTTTTACATTCATAAAATTTAAAACGTTTAACATTAACTTATTAGGGGTATATTTGCTACATTTTAAAATATTTCTCATACATTTATTGTGAATTTTTTGTAACATTTGTGCATTATTTTGATTTAGGTTACGTAGAATACTTGCACAAAATTCAATGTGGGGTGAAATGAGGTTCTTGTATAACACAACCTTACAATTAATGTCTAAATAATTACCAATATGGTTAACAAGATACATTTTTTTGACATTTTGCTCGTAATATAGTTCACATGTTCTATGAAATTCAAGTTTTCGTCTATAATTACTCCTAAATATTTCATTCGGTTTACTTTTTCTAACTTAGTGTTATTCAAGTTAATGGATAAATTATTTGTATCAATTTTATTCAAATTATTCTTAGAACCTACTATCATGTATTTGCATTTTTTAATGTTCACACCCAAATCATTATCACAGAGCCATTCATATATTCTCGTAAGATCTTTATTTATGGATTTGAACATTTGGTTAGGATCGGAACCAGTTAAATATAACATTGTGTCATCTGCAAATATGTCAATTTGAACATGTTGTACATATTTAACCATATCATTGATATACAATAAAAATAGTAATGGACCCAAGACTGTACCTTGGGGCACACCATGTTTTACTTCTTTAATTTGAGAAACACTGCTGCCATATTTTACTCTCTGCTGTCCATTTGTTAGGTACGATTTAATCAATGTAAGGACGTTACCACTTAAACCTATTTTTTCCCATGTTTTTACTAAAATATTTCTGTTAATAGTTTCAAACGCTCGTTTAAAATCCAAAAATACTGCTATTACAATTTTGTTTTCATCTAAGTGTCTTAACCATGTATCACATATGTTTACTATAACTGACTCACATGAATGATTTTGTCTAAACCCAGATTGGTTGGGAATAATGATATTATTTTTCTCACAGTAATTCGAAAGTTGGTTTTTAACGATTATTTCTAAGATTTTTTCGTATATTGGTACAATATTTATAGCTCTATATTCTTCACAATTAACAGTATTAAAAACTTTTTGTATTGGTACAATTTCTGAAGATTTCCATTCATCTGGAAATATACCATAATGTAAAGAACATTTGATGACATCATAGAACCTATTACCAATTACAGCAAAAGTATCTTTTATGATTTCAGTAGATATTCCATCTAATCCAGGTTTACGGGAAAGACCATTAACTTTTTTTTTAATTCAGAAAAAGAAATCTCATTAAATTGTTGAAATGTATCTTCAACAATGATATTATCTAGATAAAACTTAATATTTTTAAACTTGGGAATATTCGACACTATGTTATTAACACTATCAATAAAATACGTATTAAATTTATTGGCAATATCTAGGTCACCGTAGACTTTATTGTTTTCAAAAATAATATACTCACTAATTTTACTTTTATTGTTTGGTAAAAATTTTTGAATTTTCTTCAAAATTTCTGTTTTATTGTTATATTTGATAATGTTTTCTATATGTTTTTTCTTTTCTTTTTTTATTATGGATGTTACTTCATTTCTTTTAGATCTGAAATTGTTCCAATCCTCAGTAAGGTTAGTGAAGACAGCTCTTTTATATAATGAGTTTCGTTCCGTTGTTTTATTCAAATGTTAGTATTTATCCAGTTGTTATCCAAATGACTTTTTTTTGATACGAATGTTTTAATAGGACATATAGTACTTAGTGCCGATTTAATGTTATCTGTTAAGTTATTGGCCATCAAATTTACATCAGTTGTATTATTTTGCCAATCTTTATTTAGAAGTGAATTTTGATATTCTGAACTAATATAATTTGCCATACATCTTTTTTTAATAATTGTTTTTGTGTTACCGCTAGGAGCAACATTTTGAAAATTGACAGAAATAATGAGATGATCACTAATTTTTGGAGTCAAATGTACTTTATATTTTAAATTAAGATTATTTGTAATTACCAGCTCAATTATTGTTCGGCTATGTTGCGTTATTCTTGTAAGTTCTTTAATAATGTGTTTCAGTCCGGATTGAGAAATAATACTTTTTAATTTATTCGAATAAAATGCATCGTTACTCTGGTCAAGGTTAAAGTCTCCACTGAAAAAAAAATATCACCATTAAATGAATTGTAATTTTCCATCAATTCTTCAAAATATCTTAAAAAATCTTTATTTTTTGGAGGATGATATAATGTATTTATTAGATATTTATTTTTGTTAATTTTTAATTCTGATAAGACAATCCAACAATTTTTTTCTATACATTCGTTTATTTTTGTAATATAACTTAGGCCCTCTTTAATGTATATTAATACACCCCCTGTACGTCGGTATTATGTAATGCAGTTTATGAAATTATACCCTGCAATTTGTAATTCACTATTAGTAACTGAACTATCAATTCTACTAGACAAACAATTAGTGGAGACCAATATTTAATTAATATATCAAGTTCTGTTTTGTTATTTAAATATCCTTGACAGTTTAAATATACTATATTTTTGCTAACGGTTTGCTATGAGCATGATTTAGTTTTTTCAGACACCCTTTCTATTATTCTCTTATAACATGGACATTCTTTATCTGTTACTTTATGTTTAGTATCTAATCGTATATTTAATTTGTGTGTGGTATTTAAGCAATTTATACAATTAACTCCATCTGACTTACATTCAGAGGTTTTATGTTTT
Source organism: Octodonta nipae (assembly GCA_034190945.1). Classification (NCBI taxonomy): domain Eukaryota; kingdom Metazoa; phylum Arthropoda; class Insecta; order Coleoptera; family Chrysomelidae; genus Octodonta; species Octodonta nipae. Next base: position 58,904,218 of record CM067219.1, read on the forward strand.
CCTGAACATTTTGAACACGTTACATTATTTTTACAATCCGAAACAAAGTGATTAAATCGATAACATCCTATGCACTGTATTATATTAAAGTGTTTATATATTTTACAAATTCTCCAGCCAAAATTTAGCTTTCCTTGTTTTATTATATAATCATAAACTTCCATGTTTTTAAGTTCCACCATTACACTACCACAATTTCTTCTATTTTTGTTTATATATTTTCTAATTACCCTTAAATTTTCCTCTGCTATACTATCGATATCTTGTAACGAGTTTTGTTTCATCATTTTTTTACTATTTCTTCGTTTGTTTCATCTATTTATTTCGCTTATGATAACTTGAGGGTTTCTGTACTTTGGTTCTTCCACTTTGTATTTGTCACCCAACTCTTGCTTAACTTTGTCCGCAATAATCCCTTTAGAATCTGCATTTATAGGGCAACTGATGGTGATTATTCCTACAAATGATATGTCGTGTTGTTTCAAAACTCTGTAAAATCTCGAAAAGTTAGTTGGTAAACAGCATTACAGTCAACACGACACCCAATTTGGGAGTGCCTAGTAGCTCTTTTACCTGATAATTTCAGATGTCACTTTCAACTATTATTTAAATATGTAATTGTGGAATGCTTCCGGCATAATCTAAATCACATAGGTATACAAGATGATTGAGATCCGTTTCCTTTTTCTTAGGAAAATATGTCCTTTTTGCTATTCAAGCATGAGCGGTAGAACTCGAAAATCGGTTAAAAAAACTAACTTAATGATGAAGTTGTGATCGTATTCTCGATACCAACACTTGTCTATGATTAACATCATCGTAGAGGTCCCTGAGGGAAGAGACTTATTATATATTCATCAATACCAATAATCAGCGGCATTATTTCTTCAATGTTATAGACTTTTAATAGGATTCAGCTCCTTCCCTTCGTCAGCAGCCTGCGGTGACGAGAGCTGAAAGTGCGCGTTATCCCAATTTTTATCAAAGAATAAAGTAGAGAGATGTCATCAGTTGAAATATTTCAAACAATTAATTGTTGCATCGCTATACCGCAAACTGTATTATAAAACGTGTAATTTAAAGGTATAAAGAAATCAAAAAGCTGATAACATATAAAGAGCTTATAACGAGCAATTATTTATATGGAACGTGAGAACGAATAAAAACAATAAAATTAGTTTTGTGCTTACCTATATGGCAATTATGGTGTTTACCTTGTTGTAAACATGGCAAATTTACCATTTCTCGGGATGCATGGATTACATAAAGTGATTTATAATATTTTTCTCGTTTGTGAATGATGGTTATTTATAACGCAAACACCAACGAATCGAATAAAAGGTTATCTCTGCGAGATCCTGCACAACATCCTTGGAGAAATGTGAAAAATGCTTTTGAAAATTATTGGCCGCCGCTATCTACACCTTTCATTTGGGTATGTATGTGTGCAAACGTAAACCATAGAAAGCCTCGGGGGTTCAACTCTTCCCACTCACGGTTTTAGCACCTCCTTTTTAACCCCACTTGTCGGTTTCGCGTTATTATTATCAGGTATCGAAAGAATAAAAGAACATTTCAACACATAAGTTATAAATTATGGAGACAGTAGTAAATGAGAATGTTCAATAGGTATGTTAATCAGTTTTGTACCGGTTACAAGATCTATAGCTCTTACAGGCAACACACACGTATGTACTGAATAATAAATCATACCCTTGTTAAACGAGAAGCAGGAAGTTACTTGCTGTAAATGGGGTCAGAAATGAAGAATTCGTGTGGAAAAACATTGTGAACAATTTTGGAAGAGACGTGATTATCGTTTCCATTTCCTTTTCCTCTGGGGATTACATTTTTTCTATAAATTACATAGCCAAATGACTTCCTCCAGTCCGTTTTCTTATAGTTATAGGGTGGTCACAGGGTTTGTAAACCAGGAACGATTAGCGAATTTAATTCAACATTGAATTATCATGGAGATATCATAAAATTTCAAAAAGTGTCTGAGAATTTGATTGTGTCAATTCTAACAATCCATTTTTTTAGTATCTTAAATTTATTTATTATTTTTTAAGTCATATATTCTTTATATGGAATCATCAGGACCTTATACCTTCTTCGAGCTTTCATTCTTTTGTATGCATATATATATATATATATATATATATATATATATATATATATATATATATATATTGTTTTTGTTCAGGAACCCTCACCCAGTTGTGCTTCCTACACTACAATGTCCTCTCGATCGATGAATATGTTGATGTGAACCTCTGTGTGCTAGTTTCTCGCATAAATAATTTAACTTATAGAAGCAAAAACACTTAGGTCAAGATTGCTGGGAAATGCAAAAGTTAGATTTTGTTCTGAGACTTAGTTATCTGAGTAAGAAACAGGAACCAGGTAGGTATATATTAAAAGTTTCTTCGTTAAAGAAAATCAATAAATTATAGTAAATAAACATAACATCCAATTAATATACATAGCAACACAATTCTATTTCTCTGTTTGCAATATTTTTATATTAGAGACTTGACGTATGTAAGAACCCACAAAAATGGGCAACGTTGCCAATTAGCCATTACATTTTTGTGCTGATCAAGTTCACATTAGGTTTGTTCATAGAGACCAGTTTCCAATAATTCTAATGGTTTGGAAAATTCTCCGGAAATCAGCGATCTCGGCACTTGGCTGTACCATCGCTGAAAACACAATGAATTTTTGAAAAGACAACTGTCGTTTTGTGGTATTACTTATTGTCAAAAATAATCTAAATTTGCGTACCTTATTTGCTAGTTTGCCTTTGTTTCTGTTTCATTTTTTTATTTAGCAAATCATGTTGAGTATCTTGTGAATTTATACACTTATTACCATAATTATAATAAATATTTCACATAAATTAAATTACTGTAAGTAAATGAAAGGGGGCTTTAAAAAATAATCACCTCAGAAGACATATGTTTACATATATATACCTGGTAAAATTTCGAATTCCAGAGCGACAATTGGTCGCCCACGTACTTCTCATTATTCAAGTTTGTGCTAAAACAGATAAGTATTTGTTTTAATATAATATTAGATCAAACTATGAGTAGCAGCTATATGCATAGATGCTTTGTATTTAAAAACTATATACTTCAATAACTTCAATAACCTTTCTATAATTTAATATGTTATATTTAAGGTAACCAGAATAGTAATAAATAGGTAAAATATGTTTCAGTTATTACAATTCGACAAATTTTCTATTTTAATAATAAATAAACTTTCACGTCATATGTTCCATTGCAGTTATATTTAAATTAAGGTTGTGCAGATGAAATAATATAAAATGTTAAGAGAATGGTGATAAAACTATCCTTCAAGTGCTGTTAACAAAAATTGTAACTGAGGCTGTTTCGAATGATAAGTTTAGCCATTATAACTAAAATTTGTCCTGATATTAGCAGCTGACTCACAATCAGCTTTACATGAACATGAAACTAAGGCTCCTATGACGCACTCTTTGCAAAGCAATCTATTAATAGTTCTTTAAAGTACCTACTAAAATTTGTCATTATCAAGATAAAGTTACCTAAATGTTGTGAATAATTTGTTAATACTAATAAATCTAACTAAATTATGATTTTACAATTACCTATCTACTATTGTATCACTCCAGATTTCAAAAAATCAGGTTATTTGCGTTCCATACAATATATTTCTGAAAATTATTTAAGGGCAAACAATGCTTAATAAATATGTAGGTAATGACTTTATCTCATGATTATTTATTTTGTAGATATTAAACTTGTAATTTATTGTAGTTCATACTAGTCAATAACTTATTTTCGTTTAACTTATTTTATAATATTTCAACGTTTTAAATTTATTTAACTACTTATAAAAAACATAATTTAAAAAACCTCAAATTACCATGTCTTTTCTATTTTAGTTAATTTTACATTGGCTTGATTATTGACAAGTAAAATACACTCAGAAAAAGAAGGATATAAAAATTGTCTGAATTTTATTTAGTGTTTTTTGGCTGTTAACTGCTTCCAATGCCGTAAGAATGGCGATGTCAGAGGGAACAAGTGGACATTTGTTACAGGCGAGTAAAAATCGTAATGTGAAAATGCAGTTTGAAGCTCCAAATATAAAGTTTTTGAGTCGTGTTTCAGTTTGGTATTTTTATCTTCACTGAGATGTTGGTGATTGACTGAAAAGTCGCTTTTTGATGATCCGTATCTCTTGAATTGACAATAGCACAATAAACGGAAAAGGGGTTTTGAAAAGAACCTTTTGGTAATATTACGTAGAATTGTTTTATGCTGAAGTTTAACTTAAGAAAGTAGCTACCTACAAAACATTTACCTACTCTATGCAAAATGTAAATACTGAATGGAGTTGGCCGTTACTTGGTGGAAGTTAAAACTCATGATGAATTAATAATAAATCATTAAAAATTTAAACACGTTTGTAAAACCATGGAAATATTTACTAAACCACCTGGAATTATTAGCCTTAAACTTGGCTAATAATTCATTTCTATATAGTCACCTGGTTTCCCTTACTATTAAATATATTAAACGAACAATGCTTATATACCTACCTAATGGTACCTAATTGAATTCTCAAAATGGGGTTTTTAACTATTTTGATCAACGGAGATACCTACTTAGGTATGCATTAAATCTATAAATCGACTGGTTAGTGCCTCATCTTAGGGAAAAGTCGTATTCCAAATGATAATTTGTAAAGACATATAGGTATGTCAATAACAACACCACCGAAAGTGAACTCTTAGGAATTTTAAGTATGCGATTGCTTGTACCTAAATAATATAACTCTGGTAAATATAGAAGTTGCTATATTTTTTAAAAGAGTGTTCATATATTTCTTCATTTGGTCTCTTCATCGTTTTTGTTTATTTTATATCTCTAAGTATACCTATAAGTATAATAATTAAAATACCTAGTGTCATTCATGGTAGGTAGGTGTATCGAACTTTTTTTTCTGTGCAACCAATATTAATATTTTAACATAAGATGAATGCATACATCTAGAGGTTTAGGAAAAATAGCTCTCACATACACAAATCGGGACTACCTAGTGCTGTGTGTAACGCCGTTTCCCTGTGATACAGACATCGCAGGAAAAAATGTAGTTTAACTGGAACAGAGGTATGTTTCCAGTCAATAACCTGCATCCTTGACCTGATTGCAATTTCGAGTAATTAGGCATTTATGTACCTAATTATGGATTTGTTATCAGCATAGGTATGTAGGTACTTACCTATATCTATGAGTTATTTTCTTAGTTAATTTGAAAACCAGAATGAAATTACCTACCTCGGTATATTTTTAAATTTTTTGGATATCTGTCGATCTTCTGTCATTAATAAATTCAGTCGTATGTCCCTTTGAAATATCTTATGTTATCCCGTGTAATTTGTTGTAAATATTTCTTGAATAATATTGATTCGATAACATTGAATATCAACATCAGCAGTCATCTATCAGAAGACGATAGAAGATTCATAACAATCGAAACGTTGTACATCGTTAATAATCTGTACTTTTATTATCTGTGTAATTTCTTTCATGTGGCGGCTGGTGAGTTATGAAACTGGTGGTGCACTTTACTGGTCAAATATTGGGATTCAAAGATGCAACAAAACAAACCATAGCTTTGCTAATACTGCATTTATTTTTTATTAATTAAAATATTCGTCGACTTTCTAAAGCGAAATGTTCAATGACCTTTTTATTAAAGTCTGGTATTGATTGAATATATTTTTTCAATACTAAGCACAGACAGAGCTTTAGCCATTCCTGAGACATCGTACTTCGAAGAAACGTTTTAATCCTTCACTCCAGTTTCCATCCAAATTGATTCCTCGCCAAAAAGAATGCAGGAAAACAAAATAATATGTTGATGCGATGACATCCACACAACCATTTTTTTATTATAAATTTCACTTTTAAAACTTGGAGTAAATGCTTTATTTTTCCTTTTGCACTCTTGTTTTCAATAAAGATATGGCTTAAGCCAATTTTATATCTAATTTGTTTTGAAACGATTTACTATTGTTTTTAATTTAGTCAGAGTTAAAATTGATACTTATTTTCACAGTTATGTAAACAGTCACAAACTGTATATTAAATATTCTTTGAGAGAATACAAGGACAAAAACAAAGCAACCACTAATTAAATCATGTAAACAAAAATTTTAATCATTAAAACGTTCGGATACGTCCGGTCAATATCAGCACACCTCGGTGTCTCCGTGCGGCGTACGAGAATCAGCCATTACTCCATATAGTTTGCATTAAGTACCTTCTATCTCACACGCCAAGCGGGTTATATCGTATTTCATAGAAGTGATATAAGTTTCAAAGTGCGCTAGCCGAAGTGCACCGTGAAATAATCTTTCAAACGAATATATGTCTTAATACAAGTTTGGATTGGAGCTTAAATTGTTTTTTTGATAAATTCACTGTTATTGAAATGGTATTTATGAAACATTTTGTGTTGATTTTTAACCTTATTAACAGCTTATTAAATTTGGTGGTTTAGAGCACAAGTGCACTTAAGGGACAGCCGCCCCTGGTACGTACTTCTACGAATTTTCTATACCTAGGTACATAAGTATTCGTGGGAAGTTAGTCTCCTACCCTCTCGTTAGAGTCTCCAGTATATCTGCGCTTTAGATAGATATTACCTACCTATAATTATTAGGTTGATATATTTTTCAATATACATATCGGAGCTTAGTTTTGCTTCATTTAAATTCTGATAAAAGCTAATGATACGTATATAAGATACCTCCTTCCGAAGGGGCATTTGTATTGTCAAAAAAACTTTAGGTACCTGCTATCTAAACCAATTTGTTGTCATTGCATAATAGCTTGTCATTACACTTGGTAATTTACTTCATGATCTAATCCTTATCTACCGCTACTAATCAGTGACCGGGTGTCATTTGACGAAAATTCTAATTTAAAAGGCCATATTGCTCATTATCTTATTATAAGCGGATGTCACCGTTAAGAAACACCGTTTTCATTTACCCAGCAATTTATCAAAAACCTTGTATTTTGTCAGAAGTATTGATTTTGTAAAAATTACGATTCTGATACTGTCACAAGTTTACAATAAACAAAACTAATAGTTCAATACTTTCCAGTTTTTATATAAATTGAGACAAAAGCGTGCAAGGTATCCCAATCAAATTAAAGAGTATGAGTGATACTCCTTAGTAAGTTACTACTCTTACCTGCCACTTGCCATCAAGATTTGAAGAAGAAATTTGTTCGTTTTAGCTCTTTAGTTCCAATCATGTGTATTTTGTTATGCTAATTGAGCAGATCATAACAATCGTGATATTTTTCACTCGGAAAAAAATTACTGTAAAAGTTTAGAAACATCTATAAAACTACTGTAAAAAAATTAAAATACCACTTCAGAAAATTGTAGGTATATCAAAGTGACTTAATCAAAGGAATTTCTCAGCTTGTTATTTTGATAGATTAGAACCAGCAAATATTGATTTTCCACCTGGATAATTTATGTGAAGGAAGCATGAGATTGAAACCACGATCTATCTCAATGTGTAATTAAACTTATCGGGTGCCATAAAACAATATTGACGATTTAATCTCTTGTGTCGTTAGTTATTTCTGTAGCTATAAGTACGAGATTTAGTCGAGATATTCGTGATAAAGCGTAAAAGGAAACTATCGAACAAAATATAAGCATCCGAGCAGATCCTACGGATAGAGAATTATAACTTTACCATAAATTTCTGTTCAAGTACACTGTCTAGAGTTAAAGTAGCTAATTACGTCTTCCGGTCATCATATATCTTAATATAATATTGCATTAATATCACCAAGAAATTCGCTGCACCTGTTGGAATGTTTGAAATACGAAGGAACACACTTAGTTGTGATAAGCTTGGAGTGAGTTTCTTTCTTATGACAGTGTTGCCACTAAACTGACGGAAATATAAATAATATGATTCATTGAATATAATACTTTATGTGTCCTTTGATATGTCAGTTTTACAGGAATGGTTTGCGGGCCATTCGAACAATTTGTTATAATTGTATATCAATTCAATTTTATAAACGTGTTTATTTGGAAAACTAAATTTCGAAAACCTAGCAATAAATATGGAATAATGACCAATATGATTTATTAGAATGCAGAAGCGTCTAACCAATTACAACGTTTAGCATTAATATACAGTAAATATAACGTTTAGCATTAATATACAGTCCCAGTCAAAAGTCTCCTCCTCCTCATATCTTTTTAACGGTTATACTTGCACTTATGATCTTTGTAGGGTGAAAATAAAAGGTTATAAACTTCTCTGCTAGTGGTAACAGTTGACGTAACAGTAACAGATGACGACACAGGGCCACTGTGGCCAGTAATTTTAAATTGTGGCAAGTGATATGTCAATTGAAAGGTGACAATACCTGCTGCTGTTAAATTTGTGGGGGTGTGGGACAATTTTGAAGGATAAATCAAATAAGTATTAAAATTATTATTTCACATACCTATACCCCATAACTAAACGAATTCTTACAAACAGTGTGTGCCACAGAAAATTTAAAATTCAACATATAACCTACCTTTGCTTGCTCACAAACACAAAACACAAAAATTATTTTTATTAAGTGCGCCATTTGGTTAAAAACCTGTAAGTGAACATACCTTAAAAATCAAAAAACAGTATGCGGTTGTGATATTATTTCAACCGGCTATCTTGATACTGTATATGTTCCCTCTGAATGAACAAAATTTTCACTTGTGCTCACTTAAAAAAAGCAAATCGATAGGCTCAGGTATAATAAAAAATATACAAAATATAAACAGAGGACAGTTTAATAAAAAAATATTGAAGAATATTGTTTACAAAAAAATGATCAAAAGATATCTTTATAATGATTAAAATTTGAAAATCTATTATATCTGTAATACTGAAAAATTGATTTCTTTACTAATGTTACAAAAGTGAAATTGAAAAAAAAATTATTCAACTCTGATTCTAAAATCAAAATGATGTGTTGAAAAAAGGTGCTGATACCGGTGTCGACAAATTTACCTTACCTTGATCAGAAAATTCTTATTACCATAAATTAATTAAAACTACTATTTGGACTATATTTATTCAGTACCTATACTGTATTCCTGGAAACTCAGAGCCAAATATTTCACAAATGATCTGCCATCAAAGACTGTACTTCATCCTCTATAGCTGAAGAGTGAACGAATCCCCTGAGGTTACTGCTAAATAGCCACATTATGCTGCCCCGAAATAGTTCTAAATAAATGGGACCAACTCCAGTAAAAGAACACTCCAAACAACATGCCCCGTTTCATCGTAGGAGAACTATTCCAATATAAAGGCTAAATCCCAACTTAAAACGTTGAAACAGGATCCCATTGGGAAAAAATGACTTCAACGTAAAAGAAGGATAACCCTAAAATATAATATTGCGCATGACGACTTTATTTCGACACAAAATGGCCGTGCTTACCTTTTCGTGAAAGGGGTTGACTTTTAATTTACAAATTCCTGCATACCTTCCAAACTACTTTAAACGCCATGGAATATATAACACAACAATCGTTTTCTCCGTATAATTTTCAAAATATTGTATGGCCGCTTCTCTCTAGCAGAGCCACTATTATCAAAAAATTCGCACACTACGTTAAGGTAACGACATTTGCTTAACGACATCAAAACGTGAAGAAAGAATGATCTACCAAGAGTTCAACTCGAGCCTCAAAAATTCTTCCCACGATAATAAGACGATAATTAAAGGGCGACACCTTGACTTGCTTTAAAGAAACTAAGGCAGTGGACGGGTCCGGCTTCAATTGTTTCTACGTGTTAGAAGTGTTCAAAATGTACTCCATCTTCATACTGACATAAATGCTAAATTCTTGTAATTCTCGTTTGAATGTGTCACCGGCAACTGCCCTGCATTCTTCAATAATTCGTTGTTTTTCAACATTAATATTGTAAACCTTGAATTTCAAATACCTCCACCAAAAAAATCTAGTGCTGTCAGATCCGGTGAAAGAGCTGGCTATTCTATGAATCGTCTCCGTCAAATCCATCTATCATGATATTCTTCTTCCAGATAACGTCTTAGGCACACCAGCTAAAGGAAATTTTATTTCCAAATAGCCGAATTCATCTGGACTATCTTCCAGAATTTCAAGAATTAGCTGCTCAATTACAATTTGTAACATTTCCCCAGTTAAGTTTGTATTAAGAAAAACAGGTCCAACTATGTGATTTCCCGAAACATGCCTGTCCGAAAATTAATTTTTTTCTGGAAATTGAGTATGTTTTTCACCAAAAATGTGCGCATTTGTGTCACTCCAATACCGCTGCTCATTTGCGTGTTCACAATTCTATTGAGGGAAAAGGTACTCTCATCATTAAAACTAATTGTTTTTGTTTAGTGTTGGTTTCGAATAATTACATTAGTCATAATATCACAGAACTCCAATCTTCCGTTACGGTCGTCATCTGAAAATTGGTGCACCATTTTTAATTGGTATGGATGAAATTTGTATTTTGTTGGTGTTCGATGAACTGTACTTTGATTAACTTCAAAGATAGATGGAATCAAGTTCTCCTTATTGTATGATCTGGGTACCTCTCATTAAATAAAGTTTCAGCTTCATTGTGATACCTTCTATATTCACTGATTATTAATACACAGCTGCTACTTTGTCGGCTTGAGTACATATAATTTTGCCTAGTTAAAATCCTAAAGGTCTTGTTTAACGGTAATAAAACTTAATATTTAAGGTATACGGTTTTATACAAATCTTTGCTTGTGAGAATTACTATACGTCATCTATTACCTACTGTTACCTTATATATTACAACTAGTAGAGAAGTTTACAATTTTTTTTTCACCCTCCAACTTTCATTAGTGTTTGTAAAATCGTTCAAAAGATACGAGGGGCGAGAATACTTTTGCCTTTTTTGCAGACAAAATAGTTTACATCGATATAAAATTTAATAGTAAGCTTTTCTCGTTAGTATGACAAGATGATGTGAATATAGAGACGCTAGAGTTATCTCAAGCGCCTGTTGAACATATGTTACACTCAATAAATTGGTAACTATCAACACAATTAAAAACTCTATTAAAACATTAAATAAATAAGAGTAAGACTTTCGCATGTTTTGTTATAAAGTTCATCATCAAGTAATTCTCACAATTATGAACCATCAGAACGAAGGCTGCTAAAAATATATTGTTCGTACCATTTTTAGTCAATTAATTTGTCATTATCAAAGTACAGTTACTTTGAAAGACAACGCAACAAAGATAGTCAGAATATTAATTAATTTCATGCAAATTAGAAACCCAGAGAAAAAAAATAAAACAAGTAATGAATTTTAAATACCTAGGTATAGATATATCCGTCAAAGTAGCTCAAGTATCAGGATTTCTGCGCTACATAATATGGAATAGTAAGTATATGAATGTAGATAGCAATTTAAAAATATATAAAACAATGATAAGACTAACAATGACATAAGGAACAGACTCGAGCCAAAACAAATATAAAAAAGCATTACTTCCTAAAGTTGAAATGAGTTTTAAGAGCAATAGCAGGAGAGACCGAGCTCTACAGAATAAGAAATTCACTTTAAGACAACCATGTAATGTAACTAACATTACGAAATTTAAAAAAAACACAGAAGGTGCTCGAATGAACATGTGACAAGAGCAGAAGATCCCAGACCAAAAGTCTATAAACCTCCAGGAAAAGGAAATGCAAGAAGACCACAGAAAAGATGGGCTCAAAGTTTATTATCGTCGGAAGACAATAGTAATCCGGTATATTTCAAATTGTTCAAATGTTGAACATACAATATTAAACATCAGATAAAAGTGTAGTAGGTACGCAACATTAAACACACAGCTTTTACTACAACAAACAAATTCACATACCATTAAGCAATCGATAAATTCTTTTTAAATGTATGTAGAATACGGCATCATAACCTCGAAATTTAACTAGATCATTCGTAACGCAGTAGCGGTTTAAATTCGTCATGTTATTCCATGTATATTTATTATCGATCTGTTACGTACCACTACTAAGTTATTGATACGGTGAAAGTGAAAATTTATACACTTAGGGATGGTCTCTTCCAAAGCACCGCCTAGTTTAAGTGCGATATTTCTACGTTATTAGTTATTTTATGGAAGGAGTGTATTTCTGCATAAGTAGTAATGTTGTAATTATTCATTCGTCTGTTTCTCTTTTGTTAGCAAAACGTGTCGGTTTACAAGTGATTATGGAAAATATGTTATAAAATTGATGACAGCTCATAAGTTTTGTTTTTTTTTTCTACAACTTAAAACATAACTCACACGTTTCAAAATGCGTTTGGTTGTCAGTAAGATTAAAATAATTATTCTGAAGAATGTTCTCACTAGAACCTTAAGCAAATTGTTCAAGTCTGTCGAGATAATAATACTGGTGACAAACAAGTTTAATTTTATAAAATAAAGGTCTATAGTTAATGTAATACAAATTATGTCGTTTTAATTTATGAACATCTATGCATTTAATAATAGTATTTATCACCGACAATAGATTACTGTTTAATTCTATCAGTTCAATAGGTAACTTCATTAATTTCATAATACTAAATCTAGTATAAGGTTTTGTGAAAATGATACACTATAGACATTTGGATAAAGATAATGATAAACCTATTTTTCCTAATTATATTTAATATACCATTATATAACTGTGTTATTGTGAACTCTACGCCAGCCACAAGAGACTTCGATCTCAAATATCGCAAATATACAAAAGTAAACTTTTTATTAGTCATTATTTTCGCACAAAGGAAGGTGAAAAAAATTACTTTCTGAGGTTAACACTGACCTTGACATTCATGACTATTTTAAGGGCAAGTTAAGTTTCTGAGTGGGTATCCATTATTTTTGCCATAAGAGAAAGTGCAGGAAACTTTATTTCCGAATAGATTTAATAATATTAAAAATAATATGTGATAAAGTTGTATTCAAATATTTGATAATTAAGTTTATATATCAAAATTGATACTACAGATACAAATTATTTTACTCTTTCCCAGTTATGAATGTATCGTTTTCCTTACTTATGATTCACTTCCCTTTTATTAGACAGTTTTGGTTATAAGTCCATTGTTTGAGTTTCTTCCTAACAATCTTTCTCAAACAGTTGCCGTTACCAAGGTTTGAAAACCTAGATCAACAATAGTATCCTTTTCATAACTACAATCTGACGTATAGTAAGTGGAAAACACGATCCAAGGTGATAAAAATGTACCGACAAATTATGAAATAGAGGACCTGTAAGAAATAGACTAAAGACAAAGAACATCGGAAAATAAAAATTGTAAGAGTAAAAAAACAGAGCTCAAAGTACATTTGAATAACAAATATCCGGATAATTATTCAAGCTAATGTAAAATATTATTGCGAAATATATCTATAAAGATTTCTGAAGCTTTCAGTCTTGTATATTTATAATGTTCAACTGCCGAACTGTAGAAAAGCAATAAAGTAAGAAAGCTTGGTATCTATTTAAAAAATCCAACTGACTTAAAATCCAGCGTCGGAATTTGTGTAGATCTGTAATTCGTATATCAACGAATATGTAGATTAACAATATCTTTCAAGGCAGTATTACCAGTTTTCAGGATGTTACAAACATGTGCAAAATAATATATTACGTCCGAATGCGGCCCGTCATTAGTTACATCGGGAATTGTACTGTGTGTAACGCCGTTTCCCTATGATTTCCAGGATTAACTAAAGAATTCGTAGGTTTGCCAAAATCTATCAAAGCAATTTTATTATGTTCAAATAGCCAGCTATATGTTTTAGTTAGATATAATTATCACAGGTTTCTGCTTTTCTAACTACTACTACATATGATGATTGTGTTTAGATTTTCGAAACACGCGATTAGCATTTGTTTGATAGCTCTATGTTATGCCGTTAAAAATTACAAACAAGCATATGTATCATATACCTATAATAAGCTGCAATAATTTACTTGCTTCTTTGCAACTCCCTTTTAAATTATTTATTTTATATTATTAGGCAACGCTGATGTTTCTACAAAAATCATATCCCCAAAACATTTTTTTGCACATTATTCAAATAATAACAATTTCAATTCATGTCGGAATTCCTTTAACCTCTCTTAATAACATCATACGTTTTCTCCGTCCAGTTCTGTTTTCTATAATAACATTAATGCTCATATAAATAGGTTTCTTATAAAATAACGAGAAAACAACACATCATGAGAATACAACGAACAAATATTTCTCTTATCGATCTTTGAGACACCGCTCTTACATGGATCTGTGATCATCAATTTCACAAAACGTGCTCGATAACATGTCAAACATTCCAGAATGATGTGTTTATAGGCTCCAACGTAGCAAAATCCGCACGCAATTTGTGTCTAAGATCATACTTAGCAAATCTTATATTTGTCATGATTGAAATAATTGAGCCTATAATAACGTCCTTTTAGTGGATATGAGCATGCCAGCGATTCTGATACAGTAATAAATGAAGCAGAATAAATAACGTATGAGCATGGTGTATAATATCATAAAATAGACGCAAGGAAAATTACAATGTACCCCGGTATGTGTCACAAGATGAAAAATTCAAATTGCAGCTTATTTCGGAATTTTCTTCCTGTACATACATTACAGTTGTTGATGGTAATTGTCAGGCAATAATTGTTATTAATGTTGAGCTTTAAAACTATATCCTCATTTTCTCAACTGCGTGACAAATTTCAGTCGAGAATTACATCCTCTTTGCAAATTAATAGTTTAGATGCCGTAACTTATTCCACCTTAAAGCGGGGTTAAGAAGTTATGAACTATATTTAGTAAAATATGGCCATTAATAAGCTTTATTAAAATATTAGTTTATGCATAGTAGGGATAGTTTGTGATGAGCTAGGCGTTTTACATGTTAAGGGAATGCGAAACGTTATTTAGTGAACTGGGTAGTACTTGTGTGAAACAAATATGTTTGTATAGTATGAGAAAGTGAAGTGTAGGTGTAGCTTAGGAAAAAATTAGTATCATTTTTTTAAATTACACATTTGACGATGTCAACTTGAATTTATTAATTGGCCGATATTATTATTGCGTTAGTGATTTCCCTGACTAGTAAGTGTTGATCCTCTACAGGTTATTTAGAAACAATCTTGTCAAAAGGAACAAGATATACTAGAGGAAATTTTATGTCGGTTTGACCTTAGGCCGCTATCACATTGTGAAATTGTTTATAAAATTTCTTTAGTTAAACATCATTATCAAAGATATATTTATAAAAAACATTCTTACACTTATCGTCCTATTTATTACAGGATATTTTGGCGTTAATTTGTCAGTGAAAATGCGAAAATTATCTAGAATCCTTTATTTTATTTGTAAATTTCTTTAGCAATTAAGAAAGACAATTACGTTATCAATATCTGTAATGTGGCACCGTCTGTTCTTGAGTTCTGTCTCTACTCCGTTAATAAGTTCAGGTGTAGGATAGTTGCGGCGGTTTGCTGACCATTGCTTTTCTATTCTTCTACGAGGTATCACCTACGTATGTGTTATTGAAGATGTCTGCCGTAATTCAAAAAATTCCAATAGGTCACTACAAAATAGCCGAGCAAACCTTAGTTTATCCAATAATATATAATTGTTTAAACCAAATGTTTTGCATCTAAATGTTAATATAACTTAAATAACAAAACTTTTAATAAAACCAAAACGAAACAAAAAATTGCAAAATTAACATTTTGGTTTGCTAAAAAGTTTTGTTTATTAGGCCTACTACTGGTAAGTAAGTAGTAAGTAAGTACAACATACCTATCTAGGCACCCATTACTTTTTCATTTCTTTAAATGACACCAACTGAAACAATACAAAAAACACCATAGCAAGACAAGTATAAAATTAGACATTCTACATTTTGACTGAAAAGAAAATATTGCATCAAATATTTAATGTAGTCTAATACGTCATTCAATGAAATTTGTTTTGACTCTCATGTCAGATATTTAATAAAATATTCTAAAAAGATCTTTGTCAAAGATCCATTACCATGCAATATAGGCGTTAGAACCAAAATCGACTCCTAAAGGACCTATAGCCCTTTTTGACGCAATCAAGTTTTTTTTAAATATCTCAAAAAATCACTATATAAAAAAATATAATGATAAGTCGCTAATTCTAAATTGACCACTGCAAAAACGATTTCTTTACGTCCATAACAAGGGGTCCACTTGGGGATAGGGCGGACAAAAGGGCAAAGAAATATTGGCTATACAACCCGCAATAGCTAATTAAGGCAACGGTTGTACAAGTTGAGTAGTTTTAAAATCTGCAATATGTGGTGAATCGACAGCAAAAGAAGTGAACAGCCCTTGTATAATTCCTTGTGTTTGTAAACAGTGAATATATTTTGATAAAAACGTTGAAAGTGAAAGTGAATATTTGTAAATATTTGAACTACAAAATTTATTGCAGTAATAACGATGGAGAAGAAATAGAGAAATTATTCCAAGCTCGTAGTCTGGTCAGCACATGAACAATCAAGGGATCTGTTCATGATCAACATAGAAACCGACATCTGCTGTCAACAATCACTTACATATAAGGCAATAAAAACTGTAAACAAAAATGAAACTGAGTAGTCTTTACAAACTTAAAAAAGCAAGGTTAGGTAAAACACTAATTTATAGATCTAGACGAATTGACGAAACCACTTGAAGATGGAAGTGGAAACTGGATAGCACCCGACAAGCGAAGAACTGTCTGAACACGAATTAATAAATAAAGTACAAAGGGGAATTAAAAATAAACTGACGGAATATTAAGAATATTTAAATCACTAAAAGCACAAAGTTAAATATATCGTTTCGATTTCAGACGTTTTAAAAAAAGTTATGTCGAATAATAATCGAACAAAGATACCGGGTGCCCAAAACAATTAATTAAAATCTAGTGTATATTGAAACACCAATACTTGTATAATAATACTGGTTTACAAGGTATTTGTAATACTGATAAAAATACCTTTTTAACCGACTTCCAAAAAGGTGGAGGTTATTAATTCGTCGTCACGTTTTTTTTTATTATGTATTCATAAACGGCTTGGGCAAATTTAATGATTTAAACCGCATTGTATAAGGATTGTTACAGAAAGGTACTATATAATTTTCTATAAAGCGAGATTTACGGTTTTCCAGAAAAAAAAATAGTAATTAAGGGACTACATTTCAGTGAATTTCAATAAATCTACAGTTTTCTCGAAAACGGCTAAACCAATTTGAATATTTTAAATTGTATTCTACAAAGAGATGTTCCAGCTTGATCCCGTATGATTATCTATAACGTAAAACGTACTGTTTTTTCGAATATCTTAAAAATATTAGCATAACACGGTAAACATCAATATAAATAACAAATTTTCACCATAAATATCTAGCTTAAATGTCAAGATATGCCATGAAAATTATCGTACAGGATGATTATAGCAGTTTTTTGTAGTTGCGGAAAATGGCACAAAATATTCCATTAGTGTATCGAAAAGAATTTTTTTTGGTGAGTGATGTTGTCTATACAGTATACGATAGTAGGTGCGTGCATGCATCAAAATTCAAGCAGCAAGTCATGTGGGCAGTTGAAATATTTTGGCGAAGTTAAATTACAATTAGACAGGTGGGTTCAAAAAATCTTACAAATAAATGTGATATTGGGTGGTACATAAACAGTTTCATATACAAGGTGGTCCACCGGAAAACATATAGATCGATATTGGGAAAACGGTATTTACGAATTCAATGAAAATTTACTGCTATCACTTTTCGATTGGGGGCAGTCCAACTAAAATAGTTTCAAGAATGTGCTACTTCCGGTTGTACCAGAAGTTGATACCGACTTGCTTATTACAAATGGAACACCCTTTAAATTCTGAATTCTACGGGTAATTTTAAGACAATTTATTTATAATAAATAACTTATACTTAATTTTAGCCCTTTTCGAGATATTACAAAATGTTTATTAAAATTGACACTTTAAGGCCTTCAGATAATTGCCAATTATGCAGTAACGCAGAGGAATGAAGAGATTTTTTTGGGGTGATAAAATGGCTTCGAGCTTCCAAAATATGTAATATTAGTGGTTTGAAAATTGCGTACAAAATGTGTAAAAAAAAACGAAAATCGAAATTCGAAATCATGAAAAACTCAATTTTTTATATCGTTATCAGATTAAGCATCGAGAATAAGAGGTAATTTGTTAAAACTTACATATACAAAAATCTGATAAATTTCGACTTATTCGAAAAAAAAATTAAATTTTTCATCATCCCTAATAAAAGTAACTGTTGCTAGGGTCTCAACTGAAATGTGCATGGGAGTTGATTCAGTACAATAATAATGAATTAAACAATACTTAATGCGTTATATTTAAAAAAAATGCCAAGACGTCTAAATTATACAAACGAAGATGATTTAAATTTACTTATTATTTATGGAGAAGAAAACCAATTGTTGATTAAGAAACAATGGAAACTATGTTTAATTCAATTCAATAAATGTTCAAATTGGTGACCATTAACTTGATGACTCTTCTCACATCTCATAATCAGTTGCTCATGGGTGGCTCTTTTAATTGCATGAGCCCTTAAATTTGGATTGCATCTCGTATTCTCCGTTTGTAATCATCTTTGGTAGTTACCGGACGTCCATTAACTTGATTTTTGATTGCACCCAAGTAAAAAAATCCAGTACGGATATATCGGGGGTGGCCAGAGAAAAGGACCATTATGCGCCATCAATTGGTCTTTAACTGTTGATTGAATAAAATCGTTGACAAAATGGCCATTATGAGGAGGAGTCCCATTATGTTCATAAAAAATGTGTCGATAGTCTGCCAACGGAAGATTATTTAAATAATCATTTTCCATTTCTTCTAAAATTTTAAATATCGTTGCACTAAAGAATAAAGAATTATATCATTTGGTTCATCAAAGAAGCTACAAGAGTTTCTTACTGTTTAAGTTTTCTTCATAGAAATAAACAACAACAATTCTGCCATTTCGAAGTGCGCAAATATGTTGAACCGACAACTTTTTTGAAAATGTTGCTCTCTCAAAACATGAGGATTTTTGAAGAATTTTGCCTCATCCATCCAAATTATATTGTCCAAGAATGAGTCATTACCTTGGTACCAAGTTAAAATAATTCACAAAAATTAGTTCTTCTTAAAAAATCTGTACCCTTCAAATGCTGCACAGTATTGAATGAAAAAAGATAGAAATTATGTTTTTTTAAAATTCGAAGAATAGTGCTTCTCCAGAGTCCATTCTCAAGTTCCATTTGCCCCACTAATTTCGTAAGATATGTGGCGAAATATCCAAAAATCATAATTTCCATTACTTCGTTGTCAGCAATTGGTTTTGTTCTTTGTCTTTTATTAGCTAAAGGATCAAAAGTTCTTGAAATGATCCAAAATCCGTTTAACAGTCATTGGTGTTGGTTTCGATTTTTGCAGATATCGAGCTATAAACATATTACATGTTCTAGATATTTTTTGTTTGAATCTCCATAAATAATAAGTAAATTAAATAATCTTCGTTTGTATAATTCTGACGTGCTGGCATTTTTTTAAATTTAACGCACTAAGTATCGTTTAATTCAATATTATTATACTGAATCAACTTACGTTGACATTTCAGTTGTTCCTTAACAACCATCATAGTTACTTTTATCGAGGATGCTGAAAAAATTTAATTCTTTTCTAATAAGTCGAAATCTATCAGATTTTCGTATAGGTACTTCTCATTTTCAATTCTTAATCTGATAACATATAAAAAATGGTGGTTTCCGTTTAAAAATTTGAGTTTTACATTATTTCACATTTCAATTTTCCGTTTTTTTTAAACACTCTGTACACAATTTTCAAATTAATATTACATATTTTGGAAGCTCGAAGTTCATTCTATCACCCTCCAGAAAAAAAACTCTTGATTCCGCTGCGTTACTGCATAATTGGCAATTATCTGAAGGCCTTAAAATCTCAATTTTAATAAACATTTTGGAATCTCGAAAAGGGCTGAAATTAGGTATAGGGTATTTTACATGAATTAGCCTTTAAAATTACCCGTAGAATTCAGAATTGCAATAATTTACAGGGTGTTCTATTTGAAATAAGCAAGTTGGTGTCAACTTCCGGTACATTCTTGAAAATATTTGAGCTGGACTGCCCGCAATCGAAATGTGATACCAATAAATTTTCATTGGATTAGTAAATACCGTTTTCCATTATCCATCGATATTATTCCCTGTATAGGATGGTTGAAATATAACGGAAAATATAATAAAAGTTATACAGGGTGGTACAAAAATTGTATTGGGTGGCACATAAGTAGTTGCGGATACAAGGTGGCTGAAATAAGAGTGAAGTATAATTATAGTTATACAGAGTGGATAAACAAACTTAAACAATGGTTAAATAAGCATATGCAGTAAGGATATTCGAGTTATAGGGCGGAGGCTTAAAAAAATGTTAGAAGCAGTTGCATATACAAAATGATTGAAATATAAGTTGGAGTGAAGTTATAGTCATACAGCGTTTTTTAAAAAAGTTGTATAGTTTGGAACATAAGTAGTGGCTTATACTTGGCACGTTGGGCGAAACAGTTAGTGAAGAGGACTAATACTTATATCAGGCGGTTGCAACATCGTGTAGAGTTGAATTATAGTTGTACAGGGTGATTCAGAAAATGATAGACAAATAATTTATATTGGGTGACCAATACACAGAAACATATACAGGGTGGTTGCAATATAGGGTGAATTAGAGTTACACTTATCGAAAGTGCGTCAAATAATAAAACAAATCAAAAAGTCAAAAAGTATGTCAGGAAATAATTATTGATTGCACACGGTTTCTAATCGGTTTTGTTTTAAGTCGAAGTCGGTACTTTT